>JAWZYU010000005.1:87862500-88487500 GCA_038380435.1 Ryuthela nishihirai | reverse complement strand
TCAGTGTGTGTATATAGGAATTCAACTCAAAGCCAATTAATAAAGCATAAGGAAAAAAAAATATACCTTTGTCAACATTTTGATAGCTGCCTGATTTACAGGAAGTTCACCAGTTATGATAAGAGGTTTTAATGTCCTTACACACACTTCTGGTGGCAATGCACTGGCAGCAACTGCAGAGCACATCTCTGCTATTTTAAGGACCTGAAAAAAAGAAACCATAAACATACATTTAAAACTGTTTACTCATTTGCCACAGAAACTTAATATATTACCAAAAGTATTTAGAGTTGTTATTTAGTGGGCATTTACAAATTATAAATTTCAAAGCTAAATTACTGTTTCATTATTTTTAATTTTACAACTCTATTAACCCATTAATGGCCAAACAGTGTAAATGTCCCAAGATGATATTTTAACACTATTCAGGTTCAAATGATGTTAAATATTATCTGTATAACCACTGATAAAAAAAAAACACATGTCCTCATTCACCAGAAAAAAAAAATGCTGGATAGCTGATAAATCTTTGGCTGAAATGCTTATAGTAACTTCTATTAGATTTGATAAACCCATGATTGTTCTTACATTAAAAAAAGTAAATAAAATTTAAAATCTTATAATGATTTATATTAGCTGTACGATTTTCTAAGTTTTTTTCATTATTGGATACTTAATTATGCATACATAAAAAACACAAGAATGGATCTGGAAATAAAAAACTACTAATCACTCCTTGATTTAAAGAAGTGGAAGGATTGAGAAAAAAATGGATGGAAAGACCTAAGGTAGTAAAGTAAAAATGCAAGTTAGGGATCCTAAAGTCACTGGTCAAAAGTGTGAATCCTTCTAGTGGTGTCAGCACCATCCTAAAGATTACTGTGCCCATTGAAATCTCACAAGAGAAAGGATAGTAGCTGTGAGACAATATTATTGAGGTCTTCCTGAAGGATAACAGTTCCAGGAGGAAGATCTTTATCTCCAGTTTTCCCCCAATTATTTACCCACCATAAAATGGTGGGTAAATGTGGTGGGTAATGTGGTGGGTAGTTATTCACTTTTGCATCAACCCAATAGTTCTCCAAGACAGAGGTTGATAGGTATGTTATATTCGGTGACTTTGCATAACTTTCTGCTTATTTGCTATTAGTCTGTTAAAATGTTTTCAAATTTTAAATATTGCTCTGGTATCCCTGTAAAAATTGTTTATGTGTGTCTCTGTTCCTTTGTTAATAAGTACTTTGATAAGAAGTCTATTGAATCAAATGTGTGTTTAAAATCTGTAAAAGAGCAATAAAGATGTTTTCCTTTTCCATCATATATTCTAGTCAGTGTAAGGTGAAAATTGCATCTATTTTCTCTTCATCTTCTTTTACCCTTTATTTTGCTACATTTTTTGAAACCATTCTGTTCTTTGTTTCTTCTAAGTTTTCTAAGTCCAGCTCCATAGAATTTTTCTTGAATATTTTATAGCAATCTTCTGCATGCCTCAGAAAACATTTGGGCTGTAATTAGAGCTTAATGGTTTATTTAATTTATTGAATGGGATGATGTTTTGGACATTGTTGCTCACCAACAGATTTTTTGATGTAATATGTTATAGAAAATTAGGATCCAAAAGTAGACTGCACATTAGACATAACAAATGTACTTGATGATATTTGTATATCAAATTTAAAGTTCACATCTGAGAACTCACATACAACAGCTGTTGCAGAAGAGGATCATATTTCAATCTCCCATTATTGAACCAAACTATGAATAGTTGACAGAGAGAAAGCTACTTAGTATTAGTTTTGATTTTTACTACAATAAAATCTTAATTGTATGGACCCAATTTTACTGATTTACATTTTATGGGCAAGATCCATCGGGCCTGTGACAAACTAGTTTAATCTGCTTTTGTTCAGTGAAAGTCACAATTCAAAGTTAAATTTTTTCAACCTGTTGCTGCTCCTCCTAAGTCTTCTTCACTCCAGCCCTCTACTAGTAAGAGACAATATGAAGATTCTAGATCCTTACAAGAACCCTTTCCTTGTTAGAGACCATGGGAGCATGATAGCTCCTCGGCTCTAGAATAGAAGTTTTTGGTTTAGTATTATTTATTTTAGTTGTTTTTATTGCTATTGTATTAGATAAGTGTATTAGTTTGCTCAATGGTGTTCCTAATGTACTACATTGGCTATTATAAGACATAGTCATGTCATATAGATATGCCATATAAATATTCAGATTTCATGGACTTTCAGCATTAACAGACAACCCTTTCCTCTATTAGTCGGTTAAATCAAGGGTTCGCTGTATTTAGATCCTTTAGCCACAAATCTTGCAAGCTTCTTGCCTTAAATTTGCACTTCATCAGGCATGTGATTCTGGTCATAACTAAGTATCAAGTAACTAAGTATCATGTATCAGTCAGTATCAAATAAGTACTGACTGATACATGCACAGGACCATTATATCTACAAGCTATGATCTCATGGCTAATTGGTGTTGAACATATGCATGACAAAATGCAAATTGGAAAAGTTGAAACCCATTATATATCAAATTATTTCATTATTATTTTATCATAACTAAACCATTATCTGGTAACTAATCTTATTTGGTATATCTAGTAAATGCAGACTTCCTATAAAATAACTGTTATATATTTTGTAAGTACTCAGTTCTGCATTTAAACTAATAAATATCATCAAGTATCTTCTGGCATACTATCTTGTCTAATGTGCAGCTATCTTTAGATCCTGATATGCTATTATATAAATATGGCTATTTCTGTTTTTAAGCAAAACTACCCAAAAAGTGGTAGTTATTCTCTTCTCCCATTGTGACCAAGTACAACTTAAAGTCAACAAAAATACTGATGTCAGTATTCTATGGCACTACTGCCTTTGCTGCTGGGACCAGTATTTCCTAATAATCAGTTGCTTATTGCGATAGATAAAAACTGTGATTGCCATCTACATGTATGTATATGAAGGTGGAATACATGTATGTATTCTTGTTGTGAGCCTGAGGAAGCCACGACAAGGAAAAATGGCGAAATGCATTGTTCCGTGACATCTTGGAGCCTACATTCCTTTAAAACATTTTTAATGTTTTAACGTTAATGTGCAAAGAGTTTTTTTTTTTATTTAATTTTAAAGTTTAAGTCATGGGGAAGTGCACAAAGGTTAATACCATCCCAGTTTAAGGACAAAAAGCTACTTGCTCTTCAAAATACTCTGAAGATGAATAATGTCTGCTAACATCTGGACAAAAGAATGCATATGTTAATGAAAAACACAATGCTGACGGATCATCCATCTTGTGCCGTATATAATAGCATTTTCAAGCTAACAGAAACATCACAAACTGTGCTTTAAATAAGGACTGGTAAGCAATGGAAGCTATAACACCTACAGCCCAAGAACAGAATTCAGCTGGGGGAAAGTGCCAGTGCTGAAAAGAACTCCATCGCCGCTGTACCAACCAACCTATAACTGGCAAATATCTTTAAAATACTACCTATTCTAGATCAACTTTGTGTTAGTCTACAAAGAATGATTTTAAGAGTTAGAGATATATATGGTATTCAAAAGGGAAAGGTGTGAACTGCAATAAGTTATAGCCAGAGGGAATTTTTGTATGTGTGTTCCACCTGAGAGTAGAGTAGCACTCCACATGACTTGAGGTTTTTTAAATTTTGTAACAGCAGTTATCGTGGTATTAAACAGTATCAAAATAGCTGTGTGTACTAATTATTTATTGAAACTTAAGGTTCTCTGTCATTGAGCAATAAATTTTTAAAATTTATTCTTCAAACTATTTGCCTATTAAAAGATTTTAGGAGGAAACTCAGAAGCTTTCTGGAGCAAGGACAGTGCTCCATCTTCAGTGAAGTGGCACTATATGGTGATGTTAGGGTATTTAGAGCTTCTTTACACATGTTGTGAAGGGTGATTCCAGTGTCTCAGTTGCAGCTGGGGATGGGTGAGGTCATTATTTCATTAACCTTGTGGCCTATGGTTCTGTAGTAAGTGGATGCATGGGCTAGTAATGTGGCATGCTCCCAGTCTATGTTTGCTGCATGTTGCATTGCCAAACTGGTAATACAACATGCAGCTGACTTGCAACAGAGATCAAGAATGTGTCGTTAAGGATGATTCCAGTGCAGGTGTTCTCAATTGCAGGTGGCAATGTGTTACCCATCTGCAACCAAGACACTGGAATCACCCTTCACAACATGAGGAAAGAAGCTCTTAACAGCCCTAATGTCACTATACAGTGCCACTTCACTGAAGATGGAGTACTGTCTTCCTCCGAAAAGCTTTTAACATGTAAATAATTTGAAGGATAAGCTTAAAATTTTTTATTGCTCAATGACAGAGAACCTTAAGTTATTATAATTAATTTCTGAGCAAGAAGGTCTTTTTAATGTGTATGTTTACATATATATATAGCTTTTATAACTTTTTTAAAAGTGCATATGATTCAGTGATTACTAAATTTCATGGACCTAGGTAGGTTTAAAAAAGAAAGAAGAATAATTATTACTCAATTGCAATACTTACATCATTTTCTTTATCCTTGTGAGCCTCTAAAATTTTTAAGATGGTAAGTTCTACATAGCCCTGGAAATTATCAGCTTGTCTTTTGATGAGCTCACAAAGGGCTTTTAAAGCCAATGAGCGCACTGAGCCCTAGATACAAAATGTGCAACATTAAAATTACTGCAAAATTTAAAAAATGCTAAAACAAAGCTAATATTTACTTTATTATAATGAACTATGTTATAAAAATGATTACACCTACTTAATATAGGCTTGCATAACATATATTCATTATTGAACATGCACACAAATAATTTTTGCCATGATTCTTTTAATGTAATATATTTCTCCATAATAACACAGTTGAGAACTCTTGGCATGTGTACCCGGCCTTACTGACATCTGCTTGTTTATGCTTCATTAATTGTTGGTTGCTCCAATTTAGTTTGTAGTGCTTATTGATTACTAACTTAAATGATAGTTTGCAATTTATTCATTTAAATTTTATTCCTAATTTAGTTATTAACTTAGCACAATTACTTAAACCATCAAAAAATTTCTCATACCCTTCTAGAAATATTTCAAACTCTTTGAAAACATACCCTATTTTATTATTTAGTAAAAGTAATTTTGTGAAAATATTCATATACACAGGCATATGCAAAGAGAGTAATTATTTTCAGTGGATCAGGGTAAATTGATATAATATTGAAATAAAGTTATTACTTTATTTTAACATTTACTGTATGATAAAACATTTCTGCTTCTAGTATTTCATTTGCAAAAAAACTTTCTATTATTACACACTACATGAACAGGTAATTAAGACATTTATTATTTTTCAAGTTTATTTCTAATGCATATGTTGCACATATTCTGATTACAGAGAGATTTCAATTGGAAAATATGCTTTGTTAGTATAAATTTGCTTACTGATATATAATGTAGTCAAGATTACTTAAAACTGTTATAAATATAAAAACGTTCAGAAAACTGTAAATAGTTTTCAAAAAATTTTCCACATGGAAGTCACTTTGAATTTGGCAATTGTGATTGTCATTAAAAATGTATTACTTTTGTGCCTGTTAGTTTCACACAATGATTTGAACAGTGCTCATTCTCTTGGGCCCAACTAACAGAAGGTAATTCTGGATTTACTATCCCAGACCAGTGAACCTTTCATTGCATACTCTGAGATGCAGTATTTTTTGCTGCAGTTCATTCTATCATAGATGCTATCATAGATGAGATGCAGTTCATTCTATCATAGTGCACAATCATTCTGCACACTTTTAGGTGGCTTCCAAGTTTAAAATTCTGAATGATTGCCTTTTTCATGTATTTTTTTTAAACAAACCTGCGCATAACCATAAGGCAAAGTTTTTTTATTATATTAATATATTAGGTATAAGTTCATTTCAAAAGTGTGCTGAGAATTACACTATTATTGGCAGCAATTCTACTTGTCAAGAATTTTTCAGATTACTGACAGAAGAAGCTTGTAGTGTAAATGTTCAATAATCTTAAATTTAACAGAATTCGAAATGGGATTGATGACAGCTTGCTAGGATGACATCCTATCAACTGAAGAACTAATTCTCTTAACTGTATTAGAGTAATAATATAAAGTATTGCACCTAGACCATAGCAAAGGTTCACTATAATATCCAGATCAGAATCAAGTCATCATCATCATCCTCAAGCAGCCATGGGCTACAGAGGTCCAACCAGACCGTGCAATTTAGTTCTCCAAACAAGTCTATCCTGAGCTACATCTACTGCATCTAGCCACTGCACACCAATTCTAACAAGGTCCTGTTTGACATTGTCTGCCCACCGCATCCTAGGTCGCCCCTTCTTTCTGAGGCCTTTAGGCACACTGTTCATAACCCTATTCGCCAATCTATAATTATTCATACGGGCAACATGGCCAAACCAACGGAGTCTCTCTCTGCACAATATGCTGCTTAAAGGAGGTTGCAAACTCCTTTGCCGAACCTCATCATTAGTTACAAAGTTGAACCACCTAATGCCCAAGATACTGCGTAAGCATCTGGAATCAAAAGCATCTAGTTTCCTGTTATCTTGTTTACAAAGTGTCCAAGTTTCGCTACCATAACTAACCCTAGAAAGAACCAAACTATTATACAGTCTAATTTTAGTCTTTAGGTGTATACGCCTATTTCTCCACACTCTCCATAGATTCTTAAAAGTCCCGCCAGCAATCCTTATTTGTTTGTTAATATCATGCCGCACATCACCATTATCTGTTACATAGCTCCCAAGATAATTAAACTGTGACACCTGCTCAAGACTGCAACCATTCAGATTAACTGAATCACAGCCTGCCTGACCAATTTTCATGACTTTAGTTTTCTCTCTGTTTATAACCAAACCTACTCTACTACCAGTCTCATCAACAGCTCGAATGAAAGAGTTCATCTCATCAACATCATTTGCTAAAAGGGCTAAATCATCAGCATAATCTAAATCAGAAATTTTCGTATCTCCAGCCCATTTAAGGCCAAAATCTTTCCCTTGAAGTGAATTTCGCATAACATAATCAATAACCAAGCTAAAGAGAAAAGGAGACAAAATGCACCCTTGTCGAACACCAGAAGTAATGCTAAACCAATTGCTACAAGCCTTACCAACTCTCACACATGACTCAGTGTTATTACAGAGAGCTTTCATTATGTTAACTAACTTGTCTTATCATATGATTTCACAATCAACCACAAATTATGACGATCAACAGAGTCAAAAGCCTTTTTGAAATCAACAAAGCTAGCAACCAAAGGTTTCTGAAACTCTAAACATTTCTCAAGAATCTGCCTAAGTGAAAATATCTGATCCACACATCCCCTACCACTTCTGGATCCACATTGCTCATCACGCAATTGACTGTCAACCAGATTCTTAATTCTATTAAGCACAATCATGGAAAGAACTTTACCTGGAACAGAGAGTAGGCTGATACCCCTATAGTTATCACAAGAACTGCGATCACCTTTTTTGAAAATAGGGATAACAATAGCTCTGGTAAAATCCTGAGGAACCATGCCTTTATCATAAAAGATACTCAGAATTTCAGTCATCCAAGTGGTAACCGAAACATTCCCAGCTCTAAGCATTTCGGCAGTAATTTCATCTACCCCTGGGGATTTATGTAGCTTAAGTTTAGAAACAGCCAAAATAACTTCAGATTGTGTTATAGGGCCAACATTAAAGCCACCAATGCATCTATAATCATTGCAAACAATGGGAGTAGAACTAACTACATTGTTTAGAACATCACTGAAATGCTCAGCCCACCTAGCCATGACAGAATCCTCCCCTTCTATAACCTTACCTTGTTTATCCTTCAATCCATGTATGCCTGTCCGTTTTCTACCACACAAAACATTAACTATCTGGTACAGCTCTCTGCTGTTGTGCTGTCTAACTGCTTCCTCGGCTTTGTCAGCCAAACCATCAAGCCAAAGATTCTTATCAGCAGCTAACTGATCTTTTACATGTTTATTAAGTTCTCTGTAATGCTTTCTATTAGGACTAGTAGGGTATTGATTAAAGACATTCCTGCAGTTCTTTCTTTCCGAAATAAGTTCAAGTGCCTTATCACTCAGATAATTCTGCCTCTTCTGCTCCTTTTTTCCTAAAAGAGTACTGTTAGTGTCCAAAAAAGCCTGTTTAAAATGATCCCATTCTTCCTCAACTTCAGTAGTAAGCAAACCATGACTGTCATAATGACTAAGTAACCTATCATGGTAAGCTTTGGCTATAACTGGATCTTTCAGAGCTTCAGTATTAAAAGTAAATTTTTTAACCCTAGCACAACACTTTTTAAGTTTAAGTTGCAACACACTTTTAACAAGGTAATGGTCAGATCCAATTTCAGCTCCCCTATATGCCCTGGTATTCCTAACAGAACTAGCCCATTTGCTGTTAATTAATATGTAATCAATCATATTCTTATGCAGCCCATCAGGTGAAACCCATGTGTACTTATGTATGTCGCGGTGTTTGTAATAAGTGTTAGTTATTCTGAATCCATTGAGTTTACTTACCTGTAGGAAACGTTGCCCATTGCCATTGCAGCTACCAATACCAAAAGGGCCTATTACTCCTCCCCAAAGGTCAGAGTCAGTACCAACTTTGGCATTGAAGTCACCAAGAACAAGGGTAATATCTCCTTTCTTGACAGAATTCAAAATATCCTGAAGTTGTTCATAAAACCTATCCTTCTCGTCCTCATCGGCATCCTCAGTGGGGGCATAACAGCAGATAACATTCAAGTCTTTAACGCTTGTCTGAAATTTTGCTGTAAGAAACCTTTCATTAATGCACTCATAACCTAGAAGAGCATCACTAGTGTGTCTGCTGAGAAGCAGACCCATGCCTTGGTGATGTTTATTGTCGTCCCTCCCTGAAAAGAGAAATTTAAGATTATTTTTAAGAATCTGACCTTTATCTGTCCATCTGGTCTCTTGCAAGCCGAGAATATCTAAATTATAATGGTGAAATTCTTGTGTGAGGACATCAAGAGAAAAAGCTCTGTGCAGAGTCCTCACATTCCAACTACCTAAGGGGAGAAAATGGTTAGTGGGATGTTTAAAGAAACTATGTTTATTGAGAGAGGGAATGCCAACAATATCAAACAGCCCCCTAATCGCACACATGGGGCAAAGACCCGTTCCCCCACTACTAAAGGCTGTAGCCATCTACACTGGAAGACTTCCTATAATGTAGAATTTGACGATGCCAATAGAAGCAAAGAGTTCAGGTGCCTGCGATGACCTCTGCTCAGGATTATCCACCAGCTGATAAACATATCCTGTGAATCTATTCACTTGGGGCTGTCAACCCACAAACAAACAGAAAACACAGCGGAAGATTTTCCCTCCACAGAAGCCCACCAGTGCAGCAAAATCAGGATCCATAATCAAGCTCAGAGCCATATATCTGTCCAGTCCAGTAGGTTTATATGGTCAGCATCAGGACCCTGTGTGGTTGACCACTCCTCAGCAGGGTAGAAAAAAAGAAAAGTAGCCATAGTTGTCCAGATCAGTAGGCCACACTAATCTGGCAGCCCTCCCCTTCTGTTCACTTCCACAAGAGAGCATCTCTTTTGAAAGTTACTAACAGTCCGCACCACAAGAAGGCGGGGTCAGACATTAGGTGCTAGGCCTGGCCAGTTCTATGCATCATCACAGGGGATTGGTGCATAGCTCTCCTTCCAGTGACTACCTAGCTACCATTTACAGACCTAATCAAGTAGCTTCTGAAAAAAAGGTATGCTAAATGCACCTACCCAAAAATGACACTAGGGGCTGACAAATGGGATAGTTATACTCATAGCACTATATTTTAGTACCTGTGTTTCAAGTTTATCCTAACCTTCCCAATTCACCTGTGACAAAAACATTTCAACCCCACAGATCATCATTCTTGTTAGCATCCCTAGTACAATGAAAATAATTTGCTTTTTTGTAAAATAAAAATTCCCAATATAAAATTTTATATATTGTATGATAATAAAAAGATTTTAAACTAACAAAAAAAATAATATTTTCCTCTACAATTCTTTTGAAATTCAATGTGCAGATGCTGTAATTTTGAAACCATTAATAGGGCTCAGATACTGCCTTGCTACTTTAATTCTCATCTCTTAGATTTACATTACAAATCATATTTTAGTAAATACAATCTGAATTGTTACTTTTCACTTCAGCTAAAAGTTTATAAAAATGTTTTGCAAATAAAGTGAATGTTTTTATGACAGGTGAAAATTTAAACATATTTTATTAATCTTCAGATTTTAAAACTATTTTTGATATATCTATATTTTTTATCATTTATTAATGATTTAAGTTTTTTTATAATTTCCTGACAGAAATGTGTTGCTAAAAATGTGAAACTTTGCTATTTTAAGAACATTTAGATACTGCTTTAAAAAGATATAATATTGATTTTTATTACATTTTAATTTTATTTAGTACTTTATAAAAATCTAATTTTTAATTTACAGTAATTATTATTATTACAGTAATAATTTATACTATATTACAGTAATAGTTTGAAGTCAGTTGGAAATGGCATCGAATTTTCCACTGTACTAAGTAAACACACTTTAATATACTGCAACTAAGAAAATATATTTTTTCAGTTATTTAGCACATTTAGAATTTGTTAAATTATCTTGATTTAAAAGCAAAATAAATTTTTTGTAGCAGTAAGTTGCTAAGCTTATTCAGTGCTAGATTAACAGTTATGAGTAAATTATGATTTAGAGGTCACATAATAAATGCATATTGCTAAAAAATTAGAAAAAAACTAAACAAATAAAAGATTTAAGTAATAATAAAATATTATAAAATATTTATATTTAAATGATAAAATTAAAAAAAGGAAACTAATTTAAAAACTATTTTTGCTAAAGTTAAAAAACCCCACTCCAATTCTTTGCATTTACTGGAAAAAAAAATACACAGGAAATGTTCAATTACCTTTATTTATTTTAGATTTTCTATTATTTTATTGTATAAAAATACTCTTTATTTTGGTATATAACATGACTTAGCTTTACTTGTTAGGTACTTCAGAATAAATTTCTAAAGTAATTTTTTTTGTTGAACACAAATGAAAAACAGTTGGGATTCCAGAGTGATTATAGTTTTTCAGGATGGATGTATCAAGGACTGCAAAGTGATATAATTTCTATATATATATATAAAAAAAAACTCAGTTGAATTCCAACTGAATCTTAATATGGAGGCAAAAAATGATTCACATATGTAGATGAGTAAGTTATAAATATGATGAGTAAGTTATAAATATAATGAGTAAATAATATGATGAGTAAGTTATAAAACACTGTTCAAATGCTACCACAGAGAGGGAGTAATATGTTAAGAAAAATGACATTTGTGATGAATCCTGGATTCATAATTTTTAGCATGAATCTAAATGGGAATCGATGAAATGGAATCAAGCGAGTTTCCTATATGAAAGAAATTTAAAGCTGTACATCACGAGAAAGGCGATATTTAGTCTTCTGAGATGGAAGAGTATTGTCTTCATGGATTTCCAGAAGCCTGGATTAATGCTGCATTAATGCTGCATGATATTTTTCTCCACAAAGTTAGGGATGCAATTTACAGGAAATAGTATGAGCTACTGATTAATGGTGTGTCCTATAGAATAATGCAAGCCCATATGGTATCCTCACAATCCAAAAAACTACAGCTCTGGGTACAAAGTTCTTGAGAATTCTCTCTACAGCAGCCATGTAATAAAACAAAATGGATCTTAACCTGTTCAGCCCACTAAAAAACATCTTGAGAGTTGGTTGAGCCTCTAAGACAACAACACTGAGCAACTGAAACATTAATGTGCCAAACAGAGACTAGTTTGCACTTGGGTTAAAATTAGCACAGATGACTTCGGGCTCAGGATCAAAATAATTTAATTTTCAAATATAACTTGTATTTGTGAAAAATAATAAGTCATATATATATTTCTTTTTATTATAGTTTCAACCTTTAAATCAATTAAAAGAAAAAAAAAAAAGCACCATGCAGCTCTCGATTCTTTTTAGGTATTCTTTATCTTTAATAAATTAATGGCTCTTTGCAATTTTCGATTTCTACTAAAATTTCTAATATTTTTCATTCCAAATAGCATTAACATTTCAATACATATGGTTTATGATGAGTCATTTTTTTTTTCTCCAAATTGGGATCAGGCTCAATAACTTTAGGCTCATGCAGGTTTGAAAAATTGAACCAGAACTCTAGTGCCAAACAAAAGACAAAAGCTAAAAGACATAGAAACCAACAACCAAAGATTAAAATCTAATATAAAAAAGCAACATGTCAATGGCAAAAACAAAAAAAATATAGTGTAAAACAACAACAGAAATATGTGTAGAAACAACAATCAAAACAATATATTTAATAAATGATAAAAATACCCACTTGTAAACCATCCAGGCAAAAGTTAAACATTAAAAAAACCCAAGCAGCAAAATTACATTAAAATAACCAGTAAAACATAAAAAGTCAAAATGATCATCTTAGTGACAGACTCTTCACAGCCAAATAATATTGGTTGCTATGGTGGAAAAGACCTTTTATGCAATGATATTCCAGGCCTTAGTAAAGTGACAGGATAAGTTCTTTGATGTACAAGAAAATTATATGTAAAAGAAAAAGACTACAAAAACACACACACACACACACTGATGTGAATTCTTTGGAACACTGTAGCTTACTGAGTCACCCTCATAATTAAATTGGTTTATTGTGGAAATGCTAACTGCAAACATGGAATTTTATTTCACTGATTTGTGGCCTCGCATAACCTTTGAATATGATGATTAGCAGTTTTCTGTAAATATTATCTCTGTATCAAATCTTAAAAAAAGTTTTGATACAGAGAGAATCTTTAAAAAAGTTTCACTGTACAGCAAAAAGTATATAGTTCACAAATATGGTAATGTGTTTTACATGGGGCAGGGGTGGTTCATTCAGTAGTGCACCAGATTCATAATCTGTAGTTCACAGGTTTAGTTCTCAGCGGGGGCCACATTGAGATTTATCTCCACAAAACTTCCACCCTGCCCACGGTCAGTAGGGGATACCAATGGGTGTGGAAAGGTCTCCATCTGTTGGATAAGATGTTAAGCAATAGCCCCATCTGCGGGCAAGAACCATACACTGGGCATGTTAAAGAACACACTGGATGGCCTTCACGGGAGGCTACCATCTGTCCAGTGGGTCCCCCTACTCGAACCTTCTCCGAGTCTTCAAGGTCCTTGTGGCCTGGCCATTTAGCTTAATTGTGTGCAAAAAAAGTGCCAAAAAAAGAAATTTTGTTGTTCATTTCTGTAAATTACAAAAAATTTAATTAGTAAAACAACCCAACTCAACTTTTGTACTATATTTTCTGTTTTATGACCCATTATCAATGTAACACAGCTCCATATTTAACTTTGCTCCAGGAGCCAGATTTACCTCTCATTTGGTGAAATTAATCACATAGCTTATGGAAAATATAACGGAAATTTGATATTATTCTTAAACTGAAGAATATCTCAAACATTAATAGTTTTATGAAGATTTCATTTTTTAATACTTTTCTTGGGAATTTGCATTGTAAATCAAAACAACATTTAAAGCATTTCCAAAAACACTAAAAATCAATCTTAAGATGTATAATATTCAATGCTCTGATACTAAAGATAACTTAATAGTATGAATGAGTAATCATGATAACTAAAATGTAGTATAAAGGTAAACATTCAGTGTCTACTGTCTGGTGAATATAAAACAGAAGATAAAATCAACTTTCACATTAAAACTTTGACAAATGCATTTTGTATTGCTATTTAAACTACAAACTTTGAAATAATTAAAATCTAACAAAATTAAATTTCCAAAGCTTCAGTGATAACTACATTTTGATTTGGGTTATACTGAAAATGGAGTTCTAAATATATTGCTCATTACATTTTGATGAACTTTTATTGGCTAAATATAGCAATTTAATTTGGTAAGTGTGAGAGTGTTTTGATTTTTTGCATCTTTTTTAAGCACATATAAAATTTTATAATACTCTAACCTTTGTGATCAATTCATTTTGCCCAGTGGCCTCCCTATACAATTTCCTTGCTCAATAAATGGATAATTCATATATATAATACTAGTCTCACACCAACCCACTTACACAATAAAATGCCAACTGCATATCATATCTAATGTATAGGTTATTTTCCCCCTCAGTGACATTTTCTTTGATGCTCAATGGTCTAAATATCTAGAACACGAAATTCATAATAGAATTTGAGATTAAGATTCCTTAGGAATGCTATTATGAACATTGTTATAAGTATTTAGGAGTTTTTCATCAAGGTTATTCATTGCATTTTCTACTGAACAGAACACATTCTCCTGCAATTGGAACAATAGCTTTAGATCCATCCCATTTGTCAAATAATATTTTTTTTTATCAAACCCATCAATGTTTTCTCATTATACCAAGGTGAATGAGTTCAGACTTGAACAGTTATTCCACATTATACAAACCTGGCAGATTATCAACTAAACTACTGCACTTAATTTGATGATATAGACAAAATAAATCACAAACATCAGACAGTGGATGGGATGGAGAAAAGTTAATGGAAGTTATAACAGATATTAATATCAAGTATTTAGTATAAGAACAATAAAAATGAAAGTTTACTCCCTAAAACTTTTAACACTTCAAAAATCATTCAGTTAAAAAATATTTTACCATCAAAAAATTAAAATTTCAAAGTTTTTTGATGAATAAACTTTTAGTTACTCCTAGCCAGATAACTTTATTATTTAGCACTACTGAGCAAAAATGTCCAGTTAGTTATAATAAAATACTGATATACACAAATAGTATTATTTCAGTGGACTTACATCACTATCTTCTACAGTTTCAATGACAACACGTAATATACTTCTAAAATTATCTTCTGAAAACACTGATGAATGCTCCCTAGTTAAGCATATCAAACGAGCCAAAGCTCGTTTTCGTTGTTCATTTCTGTAAGTTACAAAAAATTTAATTAGTAAAATTCATTATATTTCTTAAATTAAAATTATTAATATACTCAATAAATGATAAACATTAACTAGCATAGTACATCTGCAAAACAGTTTTGAATGATATAATTTTTCTGCATTTTTTTCTTTTTAACCACAAAAAGTAGAAAAAATAATTTTAATATTGATAAAACAAATTTAATAATGAATTAAAAAAGTTATAAATTCCCCACATAAAAATGAAAACTTAATGAAAGTTTGTACATCTATATCAATTCATATACAGTTAATATCACTTTATTGATTAAGGGAAAAAGTCAACCTTTGCTGGCAAGAGAAGACTCATGAGATGCTACTGCACCTTGGAAGAGGGTTGCAAGTTTTTCAGTAGAATAACTTTAAAACCTGGGCAATTTAAACTTGCTTTGACATTAAATTATTTTCAAAATGCTATATTACTCAATGTTAATTTAATATTCATGATCTTTAGCTGTACAATAGTTAAAACTTAATCAATTCTCCCAGTATCATTTTACAGGGTTACTCAGTATTTGGAAAGATGTTAAATGAAAAATATTATATTTTTAACATTAATTAATTGATTCTGAAAAAAATTCATCGCTGTCATGGCGGAAATTGAACCCGCATCTCTCCAGATTCATGCCAGAGTGCACTACCATGCGTCGGACAACGAACTCTTTCAGAATATGACCTTATAAATCTTCTTCCTGAGACATGACTGAGACAGCACCATCTATACTCTGAAAAAGCTGCATCTCCTTGAGTACAGATGGCGCTGTCTCAGTCACGTATCAGGAAAAAGATTTATAAGGTCATATTCTGAAAGAGTTCGTTGTCCGACGCGTGGTGCAATGGTAGTGGCTCTGGCATGAATCTGGAGAGATGCGGGTTCGATTCCCACCGTGGCAGCGATGAATTTTTTTCAGAATCAATTAATGTTTGATGTCTATCTTAACAGGGAATACTGTGCATTCACTTTGGATTGATTTTTAATTATATATTAATGTCTTAGCATTAGCGACCTTTTCATCAACATCTGATAATCAAATGCAACGACTGAAAAAGTTGCATCTCCTTGAGTATAGATGGCGCTGTCTCAGTCACGTCTCAGGAAGAAGTTTTATAAGGTCATATTCTGAAAGAGTTCGTTGTCCGATGCGTGGTGCAATGGTAGCGCGCTCTGGCATGAATCTGGAGAGATGGCGGGTTCGATTCCCGCACTGGCAGCGATGAATTTTTTTCAGAATCAATTAATTAATGTTTGATGTCTATCTTAACAGGGAATACTGTGCATTCACTTTGGATTGATTTTTATTATATTTTTGTTCTTTATAGCATTTTTCTTACTTAAAATTATAGCAAAGTACACTAGGCCCTTGATTTAAGCCGGGATTAGGTTCCTGGAGATGGCAGCGCATATTGAATTGACATAAATGAATCCCAAATTATAATGCATTTCAATGAGATGTATTCCAGGTGTACAAAAAATGAGACTATCTTTCATACAATAGAAAAATTTTAATCTTTTAAACATTACATACATGCATTAAAATCACATTTATTTCATAATATGTACCTGTATAGTGTAAATAGGTAGAGATTACTGACAAGAGGAACGTCCTGGTTGTGGATCATTAGGGTTGACTGGATTATCTTCTGCAATCTTTGGATTAGTTAAAAGCTTTTCAGATTTCTTTTTAAAATAAGAAGGGTTGTTTGCATTGCTTGACACCTCCTTTCTTGCAAAACATGGTAGCAAGGCAGCAACACTGCATTAATTCTTCTTCTAATAGAACAGCTTCATTACCAGTAAGGATCAATGTAGCCTAGCCTCTGCAAGGTACCTATCAATCCCAGCCAGAATTTCCTACAAGTCATAGGTTTTTATAGACCATAAAACAGGCTCTTCTTGTTCTTGCTGTTTCTGCTCCTGAGTTAACTCAACTGTCCAGCAAAATCTTCCAATTCCTCATTTGTAAAGAGGCTGAGAATGGCTCTCCAACAACTCAGTCACATCATCAAGCTCAACATTGTCCAGTCCAGCCCTATGTTCTGAACAATTGCAGCAATTTCATTTGCAACCTGTGGCACTTTCTCAAACCCCTGAAATCATGTGCACACTCAGGTCACACTTTTCACCACACTCCATTCGTACAAGTTGATGTGACCTCTTTCCAAGCAGCATCAATGCTGTTGATGCCCTTCAGGATATTATAGATATATTCAATATTCTTTGACAGACATGTTGCAGTTGTCCATTTCCTGTAACATCTCCCTAAATGTCTGCCAAAGGTAGTAGGCTTTAAAATTTGCTATGATGTCCTGGTCCATTGGTTGTAAAAGGGAGGTGATATTTGGCAGCAGAAATTCAACTTTTACATTCACAACCATCCTATTTCTTCAATGTTTGGTGGATGTCCTGGGGTTGCAAGGAAGGTGCTGTTGTTTAACAACAGCATCCTCCTCCTTGGATAATTACTTTCATCCTAGTAGTGATGTACCATTAGACAAAAATGATCTATATACTATCTATGAAGATATATTGTGTCATTCAAACTCTTCTGTTCACCCTTGGTGTTTTATCCAAAGATAAAACACCAAGGACATGGATAAACACCAAGGATAGACAACCAAGATAGATCAGATAGACAACCAATGGCTTCAGTTTTATAGTTCCCGAAACATTTCCATAAAGAAGAGTTAACTGGTCCTTGGCTGGTTCAAATACAGAAGCATGCTTCTCTTCATGGGAAAGGAAAGTTCTTGAAGGCATCTTCTTCCAATAAATGCTGATCTCAGCCACACTGAAATCAGGCTCAGGGAGTATTTGCCTTCCTTTATGAGTCACTTGAAGTGCTCAGGATATGTCCTTGATACTTCTTCATCAGCACTGGCAGTCTCACCTGTTATTTTCATATTGTAAATTTGAGTCTATGCTTGAAATTAGTGAATCAGCATTTGCTTGCATGAAAGTTTCGTTGCAGTTTTCTTTTTCTTTCATCTCATTAAACAAACTTCTCATTTTATCATAAACAACACTTTGTGTGACAGGAGTGTTTCTTTCATTTAACTCATCAACTCACAATGAGAGTGGGGCGGGGGTGGCTCAGTCGGTAGCGCATCAGGCTCATAATCTGTAGTTCCCAAGTTCGAGTCCCAGCTGAGTCAGATTTATCTCCGCAAAATTCCCACGCCCTGCCCACGGTCAGTAGGGGACACCGATGGGCTTGGAAAGGCCGCTGTCCATCAGATGGGACGTTAAGCAGTGGTTCCGTGTATGAGAGAGAGCCATACCCTGTGCACGTTAAAGAACATGCTGGATGGCCTTGACGGAAGGCTACCATCTGTCTCCCAACAGCTGTTTCAGTGGGTCCCCTCCCCCAACCTTCTCTGAACCTTCGTGGTCCATTTAGCCCATGGTGTGCAAAAAAGTGCCGCTCAGAGGTAAAACAACCCAACACAATGAGAGTAACTGTTCCATTTTTCCAATCGGACGATGAAAAGGAACTTTCATAGCAAACACGTGAGTATCTATGAGTTGTAGCAGTTTTCCTTCTTGCAGTTTCCATTGTCTTTTTAAATTTATCAGCATTTTTCAGAATTGTTGTTACAGTGGATGGGGCGATATGCAGCTCCATACAAACAGCAGCAAGTGATTGCCCACCCTCCATTCTTCTAGCAACTTCCATCTTTTCTTCTAAAGTTATAGATTTGCATGGTCTTTTAGCAACATTTTCACCAGTAGTTGCCCTTCCACTCTTACGATCAGACATAGTTCCAATTTTATTTTAAAGAACAAATTTATTAAAAATTATAAGGCACAATGTTAAAGTACAGAATAAACCTTGATAATGTAGCACAGATAATTATAAACACAGTACAGTATTCAAGTTTACAAACTGAGTTTTAAAATAAACTCACTATTAAGAGCCACTACTGAACACACCATAGTACCTATCTTTAATCTGAGACACTAAAGAATGATCAGTTTGCCAGTATTTATACTGCAAACTTTCGTCAGGTTCTAGACTCTAGACCTTTGAGGCGGGTTGAGTCCACCCATCCAGTAGTGCTGCACAATGACTTTTTTTGGTGGAGGCAGTGGATAATAAAATTTTTCAGAATTTTTGAAACTAAGGAAATTACTAGAAAATTCTCAAAATGGTGAATCTTTAAATCGACATAAATCAAAGTTCTACTGTATCAAAAACAACGATTCATATTCTAACTGCACATAAAATATCTTAAATGCAAGTCTAGGAAAATTCCTGTAAACTGATACCATATTTCATCAATTCTGCATGGCACTTTAAATCATGTGCAATCAGATTATGGCAGAGTATCAGCATACAAAATGACTGGTACAAAAACATAATAAATACTAACATCATTAAATCAAACATATGGTATAGTATATGAACTGGAACTTAAAAATTAATCCTTTACTCTCAAAGAGATCTGTCACCTATACATGGCATTTGCTTTGATCAGAGTAAGAAATGCAAGTAATCCAATCTGCCTCAGATTAATTCAAATAAACTACAATATACTAGTTTTCAAAAACTTTTATTGTACTTATTTATTACATGAATTTAAAATCAGTAGTTACTTTTCAGTTGTTTATAGGATCATCATCAATATCGTCCTCAAGCAGCCATGGACTATGGAGGTCCAACCAGACCATGCAATTTAGTTCTCCAAGAACATCTGTACTGAGCTATATCTGCTGCATCTCTCCACTGAACACCAATTCTAACAAGGCCCTGTTTGACTTGTCTGCCCCTCTTTCTGAGACCTTCAGGTACACTGTTCATAACCCTATTCGTTAATCTATAATTATCCATACAAGCAACATGGCCAAACCAACAGTCTCTCTCTGCACAATATACTGCTCAGAGGAGGTTGCCGACTCTTTTGCCCAACCTCTTCATTACTTACAAAGTTGAACCACCTAATTCCCAAGATACTGTGTAAGCATCTAGAATCAAAAGCATCAAGTTTCTTATTATCTTGTTTACAAAAGCATCAAACTCTTGATAATTATACTTATATTTTCCTATAACTACTTATATCTAGTCTACTCAACATCTACATGCAAAAATGGAAGTCTAGAACACAAAAACTGCTCATTTGCAAAGGAACTGCCTAACTTTTTTGAGTAGTGCTACATAATCCTAAACTACACTTATATTTTTAGACTTCCCAGCATGCAGATATTGAGTTGATTAGATATAAGTGTAGTTACAGGCAAATTTGGGAGTAAAGGATAAATTAAGTAAGAAAAAAATACTATAAAGAACAAAAACATAATATTTTTCATTTAACATTTTCTCCAAATACTGATGACACCAAATAAATGCATCATACTGTTTGCAGTTTTCTGCATAAACAACCTATTTCTGTATTCCGTATAATAAATTTTTATTGAATGATAAATGTTTTCACTGCTCCATATAAACGTGAAAATGCTCACACACTGCACAGAAAACAACAGAATACTTATTTTTAATTTTCCTCATCTACTAAGTAATCATGGCAATCGTGCTTTGCTTACTACTGAAGTTGAGAAAGAATGGAATCAATTTAAACAGGCTTTTGTTGAAAGTAATAGTACTGTTTAGCATAAAAAGGAACAGAGGAGACAAAGTTATTTGAGTGATATGGTGCTTATTTCTGAAAAAAAAAGGGAATTGCATGAATAATTTGAATCAACACCCTAACTAGTCCATATAGGTGGCATTACAAAGAGCTTAATAAGCATGTAAAGGATCAGTTAACAGCTGATAATATTTGGCTTGATAGCTTGGCTAGCACAGCAAAGGAAGCAACTGAACAGCATAATGACAGGAATTTGTACCAGATAGTTAATGTTTTGTGTGGGAAGAAACAGACAAGTATACAGGAACTAAAGGATAAACATGGTAAGATTATTTTGAAGATGAGAATTATGTCATGTCTAGATGGGCTGAGCAATTCAGTGATGTCCTAACAATGTAGTTAGTTCCACTCCATTGTTTGAAATGATGATAGATGCATTACAGGCTTTAATGTTGGCCATACATCACAGTTTAAAGTTATTCTGTCTAAACCTTTTTTTTACCGAACTTAAACTACATAAATCCCCAGAGGTAGATGAAATTACTACTGCAATGCTTAGAGCTGGGAATATTTCTATTGTCACATGGTTGACTGAAATTTTGAATATTTTTATGATACAAGCATTGTTCTTAAGGATTTACTTTACCTATAACTTACAGATACAGAAAATGTTTACTAGATGATACAGAAAATGACTAATGATACAGAAAATGTTTACTAGAGCTATTATTATCCCTACTTTTAAAAGGGGTGATTGCAGTCCTTGTGATAATTATAGGGAAATCAGTCTACTTTCTGTTCCAAGTAAAATTCTTTGAATTATTGTGCTTAACACAATTAAGAAGCTTATAGTTGATGGACAATTGTATAATGGGCAGTGTGGATTCAGAAGTGGTAGAGGATGTATTGATAAAATATTTTCACTTAGACAGATTCTTGCTTTTAGAGTTTCATAAACCTGTGGTTACTAACTTTATATATTTCAAAAAGGCTTAATAGACTCTGATATTTACATTAATGACTGAGATTGACTTTGAGAATGAGACTCTGCTGATTAACACGATTTGTGGTTGATTGTCAGGTCATATGGAATACCTGATAAGTTAGTTAGCATAATGAAAGCTCTCTATAATAACAACAATGAATCATGTATGTGAGTTGATAAGGCTTGTAGTGATTGGTTTAGCATTGCCAGTGGAGTTAAGCAAGGGTCCATTTTGTCTCCCTTTCTGTTTAGTAGTTATTGATTATGTTATGCGAAATTCTTTGCAAGGGAAAGATTTTGGCCTTAAATGGTCTAGAAGTTTAAAAATTTCTGATGATTATGCAAATGATTTGGCTCTGTTGGTTAATAATGTTGATGAGATGGAATTCTTTCATTAGGGCTGTTGATTAGACTGGTAATAGAGTAGGTTTGGTGATAAACAGAGAAAAAACTAAAGTGATAAAAATTGGTCAAACAGATGGTGCAACCATGCAAGTTACACTCTTGAGCAAGTGTCTCAGTTTAATTATCTTGGGAACTGTTTAACAGATGCTGGTGATATGTGGCATGAGATAAAGAGTAAAAACAAAGTATAGGAAATGCTGCTGGGACCTTTAAAGAAGACCGATTCTAGATGTTTCACAGTGTCTTGGGCATTAGGTGGTTTTACTTTGTAAGCAATGATAAGGTTAGGCAAAGGAGTAGGCAACCTCCTTTGGGCAGCTTATTTGCAAAGATAGACTCCAAAGGTTTGGCTATGTTGCCTGCATGCATAGCTGTAGATTGGTGAATAGGGTTATGAACAGCATGCCTAAAGGCCTCAGGAAAAGGGAGAGACCTAGGTGCAATGGACAGACAATGTCAAATAAGATCTTTTCAGAACTGACCTACTGTGGCCAAATACAGCAGCTGTAGCACACGACAGACATGTTTGGAGAACAAAATTGCAGTCTGGTTGGATCTCCATAATCCATGGTTGCATTAAAAATTTGTATGTATTAATAGCAATTTTCAATAGCATATTTAGTGTTTAGTTCCATGTAGTATTAAAAGATTTTTTGTGAATATTATTTTGAGATAAAAAATATTAATGCATATATAAAAATTTCCCTTAAGATTAGGGGAGAGAGAGTAAAAACATCACATCACAAAAAATAATCAGTATGATGTAAAAATCAGTAGACTGTAACTTGCCTTGTATTGTGATTGCTAAGGTCTGCAAGAATTGAAGAAAAGGAATTCTGCCCTGTAAAATAAAATATCATTCAGGTTCCATATATTTATAATTTAACTTATCATAATTATGCATACTTCGAAAGAATTTACAACAAATTTCTACATTTTATAGAACACTAGCAGATTTACCTAGTGTTGCTCAGATCTGAAGCTTTCTAAAATGTAGAGTAGATGACACTCCCCACAGTGCAAGCTTTCATTTGGCATAAATATCATTAGTTTTGATCTCCTCTCCCTCTGGGGGGGGGGGGGGGAGCTCTCAGTCAGTAGTGCACCAGACACTCAATCTGTAGCTTCCAGGTTTGAGTCCCCAGCTGGTCAAGGTTGAAATTCATCTCTGCAAAACTCATTGCCCTGCCCAAAGTCAGTAGGGATCACCGATGGGCTTGGAAAGGCTGCTGTCCGTCAGATGGAATGTTAAGCAGCGACTTTGTGTGTGGGAGAGTCATAACCTGTTCACATTAAAGAACATACTGGATGACCTTGACAGCAGACTACCATCTGTCTCCCAACAGCTGTTCTGATGGGTCCCATCCCCCAATCTCCTCTAAGCCTTCGGGTCCTTGTGACCTGGCAATTTACCCATTGTGTGCAAAAAAAGTGCCACTCAGATGCAAACACAACCCAACCTAACTTCCCCCTCCAGTTAAAAATTTCTCCCTCTCTTTTAGGAGAGGAAAGAAATGGACATACTTTGAGGTACCCATTATCTTCTCCACATCAGAAGTTTCTAAACCAAAAACCAGAATTCCATCACTCAGATAATCAAAATTTTCAAATCACTTCATCCCACCAGAGTTCCTCAGATACAATTTGTCAGCCATATAACTTTATAGCAAAAGAAAATTAACTATTTTCTGAGGTCAATAAGGAATATAAAGGGACAGAAAAGAAATTACTATTATTAAACAAAATTATTTATTACTCAACATAATATTTAAAACATTTATTAATTATTTATATATACTTTTATTAGCTTTTGAATATTTTTCAAATTAAGTGAATGATTTTAATTTCTGATATTAATTTAGTTTTTGAATCTCGTGTTCTGCTTGTGGTTAATTAGAATGACTTCAATATCCACGAACACTTGCACTCTTGACTCAGCAAATTGAATAATGAATTTATCACACAAAATCAGAAAGAAATTAGTTTGATACATTCATTATTTCAAATTTAATAATGGCAACAGTTATTTTGAATAACTCAACTGCTAATGTTTAATAATGCAAAATCAGATATTCCAAGGAATTTCCACTTTATAAGTCAATTGAAAATTTTAGAGGAAAAATTGTCTTGAGCTGGGTGGGATATGAACCCACAACCTCCTGATAACATGTCAGGTGCTCTGGACCATTGAGCTACTGGCCACCGATCAAGATCTCTAATTGACGGTATGAACATTTCTATTATGTCACATATAGGTGCTGTTATGGCAATCTTGACACAAGCAGCAGATAATGCCAAATAGATGGAAAGTATGTCTTACAAGTATACCATTGATTAATATTGAATAAACTCAACATATTCAATATACACCAAGGAATTTTCACTTTGCAAGTTGATTGAAATTTTTAGAGGAAAAATTGTCTTGAGCCAGGTGGAATACAAACCCATGACCTCCTGATAACATGTCAGGTGTTCTGGACCATTGAGCTACAGGCCACCAATCAAGATCTCCTCTAATTGACACTATGAACATTTTTATTACGTCACATATAGGCTCTGTTATGGCAATCTTGCCAGAAGTGGTAGATAATGCCAAATTGATGGAAAGTATGTCTTACAAATATACCATTGATTAAATATTGAATAAACTCAACACATTCAGTATACACCATTACCGACTTACAAAGTGGAAATTCCTTGGTGTATACTGAATATATTGAGTTTATTCAATATTTAAACAATGGTATACTTGTAAGACATACTTTCCATCTATTTGGCATTATCTGCCACTCGTGGCAAGATTGCCGTAACAGCACCTATATGTGACATAATAGAAATGTTCATAGCGTCAATTAGAGGAGATCTTGATCAGCGATCTGTAGCTCAGTGGTCCAGAGCACCTGACATGTTATCAGGAGGTCATGGGTTCATATCCCACCCAGCTCAGGACAATTTTTCTGCCTTTCGGCAGAAGTTTCACATTCCTCCTAGAGTTTTTCTATAGGTAATTATAGTGACAGGCTCCTGTCAGAGCTCTGTGGCTTGTTTAATTTTACCTCTGAGTGGCACTTTTTTGCACACAATGGGATAAATGACCAGGTCATAAGGACCCCAAAGGCTCAGAGAAGGTTGGGGAAGAGGACTCATTGAACAGCTATTAGGAGACAGATGGTAGCCTCCCTTCAAGGCCACCCAGTATGTTCTTTAATGTGCACAGGGTCAGCTTAATGTCTCATCTGAGGGACAGTCAGACCTCTGTGGCAGCAGCTGTTTAGGCTACTATCTCTAATATATGAGATTTTTTTTATTGAAAACATGAATGCAAAGCAAATTTTAAAACAAAAATGCTTGTCATAACTGTATCATAGAAAGGCACGAGAAATAAGACTAAAAAGTCTGAAATGACCAGAAAGTTTGAATAGTGCATAAGAAGCAAAATATAGATGGTTTGTACTATGCATCAATAGCTAATCAACAGTGAGAAAAGAAATTTTCATTGCTGTTTCAAGTATATTTGTACCAAAAAGAGGCACAAATTACTTAAAGATTTTCATTCAGTAGAGAGGCACAAATTATTTAGATAATTTTCATTCAGTAAGAAAACCGAAATGGGAAAGATCAGAAACCTTGTTTGAAATAGTGCACAATACAACAACAGAAGCACAAAATACAAGAATTAACATAATAGTACACAATACACTAAAGTCACAAAATACAAAAATCAACAATCTTTTTAGGCTTGTATAAGTTCAATAAGCAAAGTAAGGAGGGACAATAATTACTTTTTCAGTATAAATAGACAAACAGCAATGAAAATTTCTTTCCTCACCATTGATTAACTATCTGTGCATAGCACAAACCAATGCCTGTGTTGTCTAAGCTTAATTTGATACATATAGCTGTGTCAAATGTGAAATGACCAAGATATTAAACACTGATATGCATGTTACAATAATTAAATGACTAAAAATATTTCAAAGCACAGAAGTCAACCAACAATTTAAAATCTACTTACCATCAATTTCATCTGAATCAAAGGCATTGTCAGGTAGCATTTCTCTATCAAATCTAAGAGCACCATCCTGAAACAGTAGTTAATAGACATCTTAATACACATAATATATCTTCTCGCTACAATATTTAAGTTCTTAAAATAAAAATAGCATAGCTTTGATTTTTAAATTTAAAAGTAATGTTAAAATTTTAAAACACAAAAATTTATGTTACCATTATGTACATATAATTACATACAAATTTCATTTAATATATGTTTAGATGAATTGTCTTACAATTCATGCTCTGCTAAGTTAATTATAAATATTAAAATAATGAGAAATAAAATATATTATAATGATTTAATACCCTAACTTATACCCTAACTAATACTTCTAATTTATATTTAACTAAAAGAAAGCCATGATTTTTTTTCTTCAGTAATGCATTGTTTTATCTCTGAGTGATATTCTTTTGCATCATAATAGGCTAAATGATCAGGTCACAAGGGCTTCAAAGAAGGTTGGGAAAGGGGATTCACTTGAGAGCTGTTAGAAAACAGATGGAAGTCTGCTGTCAAGGCTATCCAGTATATTCTTTAATGTGCACAGGGTACGACGACTCTCTTGCACATGGGGTCACAACTTAATGTTCCATCCAATGGACAGCAGCCTTTCCAAGCCCAATGGTGTCTGCTTTCTCACTGAGGGCAGGTAGAGGTTAGTGGAGATAAATCTCAATGCTGGCCTAGTTGGGACTTGAACTTAATCCAATCCTGGGTTGGCTCAATTAGTAGCACACCAGGAGGACTAAAAAAAAGTTCAAGTCCCAACTGGGCCTCTGGAGGCCCAGTTGGAGGTTAGGAGAAGATGCGGTCGCCGCTGTGTCGCCGATGAATTTTTTTCAGAAGCTTTTTACTAATGTTTGAAGTCTATCTCTACAGGCAATCTGTGTATTTACTATGGGGAAATTTATATATATTTTTTTACAACTAAGTATATTAATATACTTACATTTTGAGAATATGGTGTTGTTCCATAGTCAGTGGGTGATCTTTTTGTTGGAGAAGAATCTGTACTAGAGCCAAATTCAAGACGTTCTTCTAAGGTATCTAACCGACCATCTTGAATCATATTTTGGCTTATTCCAGAATCTTGTGATGGTGATTCGCTTAAACCTTTCTGGTTATCTTTTTCAAAATATTCATGCTCTAATCTGTCAAAGCTGTACTTCTGAATTTCAGCAGATGTCTTTTTCAATGAATTATAAATTTCTTCAGGATTAAGATTTTCTGTGTCATCATATTCAAATGATCTATTTTGAGGTGTTCCTCCATGACTTCTAACCCTAGGGAAAATGTTCATCTTTTATTAAAAAATATTTTAAAAAATGCAGTTATTTATACAAATAATATTTACAAATATCACTTTATATTACTACAAGTTTTTTACATTCCTACAGGTAAAATTCAACTACAATAATCTACATCTTAATGAATTTATTGAAAACATCTTTATAAAGACCACCAGTTAAGCCAAAATCAACAAAAATTTCATACAAGTATGACAAGTTTTATTGCACTTAAATTACTTTTGAAAATAGTAAAAAGAAAAGGCAATTTTTGATTTTGCCATTAGCTGCTATATTTGCAAGAAAACAAGCTGAATAGCTGTATTAATTTTTAAATGAGATAAAGCACTGCCCCCTAAATTACATTTATATGAATTAAAAGCAGTAGTGAAACTGAAATAGTAAAAAATACCACAGTCCATGTACTGCTATACAACAAAGAGGCTGTGCACATCAATTTCTTTTTTCTGAGATTTAAAATGACCTAGTTTTGAAAGAACTGAAATGGCCCAAAAGAATATTTTTAATTGAATAACAAGTTAAATAAAAAAAATTAATAAAAAAAATTCCAGAAATGTTTTGTCTGAAATTGGAAAATCAAATAATATGGGTTCTTTCATTGTAAAAAAATAAGAAATCAAGAATTAGAATAAGAAGCGTTATTGAAAAAGTTACTATTAAAATTACTGGAAACCATTATGCAAGAAAAATGGCATATTAATAGATCTGTAAGAAAAAAAAATAGTATTGGTTTAGACAGTGGCGAAGTATCTATGGAAGCAATGGTTCCTTTAAAATTCTCATGAATAAAAAAAAAAGATATTTAAATTTTATGCATATATTGTCTATATTTTCATTTAAAAAGTAAAAGTATTTTCTTAACTTTATTGAACTATTCTATTATTATTCTATTATTATTTGAACAAAAAACTTCTATTTTAAAAATATTTTTCGAATTTCCCTATAATATTACTCTGTTTAACAAATAGAGGTGCCAGTCTACCAGGAAAATCAAGGTAGGTAAAAATCTCGCTTCACTGCTACTGCCTTTGGCATCGCATCACAAGCTAGAAAATCATCTCACTGCACATTTTTATCAAGATTTCACATTGAATTCCTCACAGGAATTTTACTATTATGTTTTTGAATAAAACATGTTGTAGTTTGGAAGAAAAATTGTAAGCAGAATGGGTCTCATTTGCAGAGCACAGGAAACAGAGAGTACACATCAGCCCCAGATCTAAAAATAAATAAAGGAATGGAGGAGGTAGGGGGGGGGGGGGGGAAGTGATTTGATCTAGCCAGAGAAAAAGTGAAATGGAGGGGGCAAGAAACTGGAATTCTATTGCAGTATACATTTTCAACTTAGTTTTCCAGGTTTTTAAAAAAATTCTTGAAAAATGCATGACATAAACATAAGTTTAATAATCTTTGCCTCCATTACCTGGGGTGGGAGTGGCTCAGTCGTTTGTGTCACCAGGCTCGTAATCTGCAGTTCCCAGGTTTGAATCCCAGCTGGATCAGCATTGAGATTTATCTCTGCAAAACTACCTGCTTACAGTCAGTAGGGGACACCATTGGGCTTGGAAAAGCCGCCATCCATTAGATGGGACATTAATCCATGGCTTGTGTGCAGGAGAGCCATACCTTGTGCCCTTTAAAGAACATGCTGGATGATTTTGACGGGAGGCTACAATCTGTCTTCCAACAGCTGTTCCAGTGGATCCGCACCCCCAACCCTCTCTGAACCTTTGGGTTCCTTGTGACCTGGCCATTTAGCCCATTCTGTACTAAAAAAGTGCCACTCAGAGGTAAAACAACCCAAAGCCTCCATTACCCATACTAGTATTTTCAAAGGGATGCACAGCCTCCTTACTCCCTCCTCTAGATCTAGCACTGCTACATATTATCTTAATTTCAAACTTTAGCTTACATCCAAACACCTAAATTAATTCCTGAAGAACAAGAAATATATTCTGTGGCTTATGTAGAATTTGAAAACTGTAAAAAATGAAAGAAGCATATTTACTTTTGAAAACAAATTATGACAAGTGGGTGAAAATCATATGAATGCAATTTTGCTATTAATCTACATATGTAATTTTGCTATTAATTTGGTTTTTTTGTATTCAAACCCAAAGTATTTTGGTTTTTATATTATTGTTTCCTGCTATAATTTTATTTAACGTTAGCCATATAAGGTGATTTTCCACAATAGTTCAATGTACAAGTAATCCCTGTTTAACACAAGAAGATCTGCCTTAAAAGGAGGAAATTTCATTTGTTTGTTTTTTGCATATCTCTCTATAGCACTCTTTTTTGAAAAATTTTTGGTATTATACTGGAATTTTTTTTTTTTCAGAAAAAATAATTATAATTCACAGTTTTTATTAAAAACAGCATAAATGTATAATTGGGTGAAATGTGTACATATATGATGCATTAGTTAATTTTACAATTTATTTCTTAATAAGGAAACCACTATGATTTCTTGTGCTCGTTTTGTGCATAATATTTTAAACATTCTGTATTAGAAAAAATAACTGACATTAGTAATTTGTGTTGCTAATCATGTAAGCAATTAATTGCAGTTTTCTCACTGAGATAAGACATTTATGAATGGAATCACCCGAAATGAGAAGTTGTAGTTGATGCTTCTTTGACGAGCTATGCAAAATTATGACAGTAACATCTGTGAAAATTGTATATTCCAGTAAGTGAAATATTTGTTTACACGCCATAACAAATGGCGCACTTATGCAAAAATATTTATGCCTATTTATCTATGTATAAGATTTTTAAAAGAAAATTTTCTAAAAAAAAAAGAAACCAAATTATAGCAATCTGCTTTAAATGGGTGTTACCTGTATTAATATATTGTCCAGTGCTTGATTTAAGTGAGATTAAAAATTAACTTTTTGTCAGATCCGTTTAAATGTTAAACAGCCATACCCAAAACTATGCATTACAATCAAATAATTTTGAGTGTCTCACTAGGTGGTCACTTTTGATGTCACAAATATATTCCTGCCAACCAGAAATTCTCAAAATACCCTAAATACTTCCACTTAGCAGTTTAAAACTTAGCATTTTTAAATGAAATTTTTTGTACTTCCTTATAAACTAGCAGAATTGCCCACGTCACTCCGATATCGACATTTCACGGCTGAATTTTGGGAGTGGGCCTAATTTTCTGGGGTTGAAACCCATACAGTGCTCTACTTATTGCGAGATGAATCTGTAGACAAAGTTTGATGGTCTTAGCTCTGACTGTCTAGAAGGAGATGGTGAACAAGCAGAGTGAGGAACACTCTAAAATATATATTAAGAAAATCATCTGTTTGCTCATTTTTCTACCTCAAAACAGATATGCGACTTTGATTTTCCAATTTTCTTCCTTGATGCCCCAGTTTGACAAAATATTTGCAAAAATCTACAGAATCTACAGACAAAAATATTTGCTTTAAAATCTACAGAATTACCCTAACTCTGCATTCTGGGAACATCAAGTACCAGAACAATACTCTGTTACAAATTCTTACTTGGGAAAAATCAAAAAACGCCATTCTGGTTCAATTATTTGGAAACGTAGATAACAGAATGCTGTTCCGATTCAATGATTTGGAAACATGGGTACTGGATTCTGATTGAATTTGGGCAATGCTTGAAAATTGCTTTCCCTATTCAAAAAAGTCATGCATCACCACTGACAATTTCCTAAGACTTAATGAAAAAGCAGACAAACTGACAAATTTTTAAAACTATCACTTTGTGGGAAACAAAACTTAAGTCTCTTCCTATAAGTCAGGGAACTTTTTCCAAATCATCAGTGCTGTTGGGTATTTCAAAATGGCAACCCCATATCGAATTGGTGCCTATGAGAATCTTCAGTAATAAAAGAAACTTGTTTAAAAAAAATTAAAACTCCTAATTTAATTGTTTTTTCATATAATGTCCCTAGAAAATGCACACGCTTTGGACATTTATAAAACACGAAAATACACAGAGGAATGAAATAATGAAGATGAAGATATATGAAGATGGTGTGCTACTGCATTATTAAAAAATTGGAAAGTTCCGAGTGTTAATTTACTTTACCTGGAAGATGATCAAGAGAGTTAGAGTGTTTTTAATGTGCTTAGGGAATGGCTCTTCTGCACTTAAGAGTCAAGACTTAACATCCCATCTGATGAATGGTGGCCTTTCCAAGCCCATCAATTGAGTTTTGCAAGAAAATTGACTCAGCCACCCTCCAGGGTTATGAAGTCCATTCAAACTGTGCAGTTTTATTCCCCAAATATATATGTAAGAAACAACTCCCAGTTAAAAAGAGAAGGATAATTCAAATAAGAATGCATATATACATTGAATGGATAAATTATTATACACACCCCAATAAAAATATGCAAAGCAGAAGTATCATGTACAGTCACATGGGATCTCGAAACTGACAATGCTTATAAATAGAGCAGGTCACTAAGCATTGGAAACCAATCTCTGAAAAGTAATCATGGGTAAAGGCAGTGATGTGAGTTTGACTGTGGCCAGATAGTAGGTACGAGGAAAGGTACTGGTTGTTCAATCACTGCAACTACTGAACTGTTGGGATTTCCACGTCAGACTGTTGCATGTGTTTACCAAGACTATGTGAAATACGGCAAAACTTCCAACTAGCAGGAGAAATAAATGTGGACATAAATGTGCAATTGATTCTCGAGGTAAGCGTGGACTGTCCTGTATCGTTACAAGGAATTGCACGACTACCATGAAGCAGATAAAATCGAAATTGCATGAAGGCATGCCCACATTCTTCTGCAAAAAGAATATCCGTCGTACATGGGGAAAAAATAGGCTATGGCAGTCGATGCCCACATCATGTCCCCTTGTCGACTGCAAGGAACTGAAATATGAGGCTGCAGTTTACAAAGGCCTATCGCAACTGGAGTGTGGAGGATTGGAAACACGTCATCTGGTCTAATGAATCAAGGTTTCAACTCTATCACACCAATGGTGTGTATGGCATAAAACCACATGAACAATGGATCAGCTTGCCAAGTTTGGGTCATACAGGCAGGTGGAGGCAGTGTAACAATTTGGGGTGCACTTAAATGGGCTTCCTAGGGGTCCTTTGTACCCGTTGAGACCTCTGTCACCTGCACAAGGTATGTGAACATCCTCGCCAACTACTACACCTGTTCGTAATGATTCTCTTTCCGCACCATGATGCCATCTTTCAAGAGGAAAATGCCATACCGCTTACTTCCCGAGTGGCAACCAATTGGCTCCAGGAGAATTCAAGTGAGTTTACCACACTCAAATGGCCCCCATCGATCGGTGGACCTCAACCCTATTGAGAATTTGTTGGATGAATTGGAAAGATCTGTTTGAGCCTGATAACTATCAAGGGCAACTGTGGATGCTCTATGACAGGTGATCCCAGCTTCATGGGCGACAATACCACCTCCATGTTTTCAACACCTCATTGAATCTGTACGAGAAGACATCTGGGTTTTGTTGTGAGAGCAAAAGGTGGAACAAAAAGTTATTAGATAGGCGTATATAATAATTTGTACGTTCAGTTTATATAACAACACAATAAATAAAAATATTCTAATAAATGTCCAACAGAAGCTAATCTAGTAATATTCCATTTGACATTGCCAGTCCAATAATCTTCTTTAGGGAGCATTAATAATTCCATTCATTAAACCAGAGAACTATCTCCTATGTAGTGCTGCTTAATGGTCTATTTTTGACAAATCAAAAATAACTTATTCAAAAAATTAAACCATGTAATATCTAATGAATAAGCATCTGAAGTCAAGAGTAACAAAACCTCTTGCAACTGTGCTTAAACAGAGCAGAAGCTCACCACCATAATACACCTTTTAGACATGTTCAAATTGTTATAAAATCTAAGTATTTAGTCTTTAATTATTTGCTTAAAGTTCCAGTGCTGATTCCAATTTGCCTGTTACTTCAAATCATTCATCACCTGTATTATAACTGCTAAGATAATTAAACTGAGAGATTTGTTCTAACATAAAACCTTCAAGAAGACTGAGGCAGCTATCATATATCACAAGTTTTCATCACTTTAGTCTTTTCTTTATTGATTATTAAACTTACTTCATTAGCAGTCTCATAAACAATACCGAAAAATAAAAGGGTTCATCTCCCAAGAAATAAAGTCAGCTAAATCCTTCAGCATAAATCAAAGTTCAATATTTTTGGAAATTCAGGAGGCAAAAAATGTACAGATGATAGTTTTTCAACTAATCTTCCTGTTCTGGACCTTTTTTTGTTGTTCAATAATTTATCCCCAAACAGGAAAGGGACAAAATATAATCCTAATCCTGCTGCAATGATGAAAAAATAACTACAAGCTTTACTAATTATCATACAAGACTCAGCACTGCTACAGAAAGCCATCATTCCATAATTGTCTTTTCAAGTATTCCAAAGGTTTTGGTTGTTTTATCTCTCAACAGCACTCTTTCCACACAATGAGCTAAATGGCCTGGTCACAAGGGGGGTCACACTTTGAGGGATCAGAGAAGGTTGGGGGAGGAGTGTGCTCTTTAATGTGCACAGAGTATGGCTACATACTCTGTGCACATTAAAGACAATACATAGGGCCACAGCTTAATATCCCATATGATAGACAGCTGCTTTCCAAATCCATTGGTCCCCTACTGATAGAGGGCAGGAGTATTCCAAAGGACTATGATCCCCACAAACTATGTTGAAAGTGTTCCTGAAATCCACAGTGCTGGTATACAATTTTTTAAACTTATGAAATAGCTTTATCCTCATCTCTTAACATTTCAGCAGCAAATTTTATCTTTTCTGGTGATTTAGGTAGTTTGAAATTGCAGTTCATCAAAATAAATTTAGATAATAATTAGGGAATGACTTTTTGGGTTTTACTTGATTTCACCTGCTTTTAACCCCTTGGACATAAAATTTTATATTTAGGCTAACATTGGAGAATTTTAGCTCACCAATATAAAAAAAAATTATTGGTGGAAGTTCCCCCCCTCCCCAAAAAAATGAATTTCACAATAGTTTGTTGCTTTATATTTAAAAAACAAAAGATGAAATTAGTATACTGTTTGCTTGTGCTTGTCATTTGCCAATACTATAGAGGCACAAAGAGAACAAATTATTATTAATTACTTTATGTTAATATGGCATTGAATGTACTACTGATGCAAGATGCAGGAAAAACACTGCATTAGATTAACACAGGCAGTTCTCACTATAATGATTTAATTCCAGAATACCACTCGTTAAACAAAAATGAAAGTCTCATATTAATGTAAGAGAAATTAGTTAATTAATTCCTAACATACTGTATATTAGCAAAATATCAAAAAATATTTAAAAAACATATTTATTAATATTAAAAACATTATTTATAGACAAATATATGTCATGAATTTAAGAGAATTAGATGGAAGTGTTTGTACAGAAGTATCTTGCTGAAGAAACATTGGCAATATGTTATTATTGTATATAAAAAATAATTATTACCCAATACCAGAAAAATTAGTAAATTTTCTAATAATAGCAACATCATTTGATTAGCTCTTTTAAATCTGATGAACTTTTGGAATCTACTGAAATCCTAATAACTAATATTAAACTTCAATATCAATGGCGAGTTCTATTTTTCATTTATGTTCTACTTGTTGTAGAGTGTAACATCTTTATGTGTGATATGCAAGATATTTAAAAAAAATTAAATGTTTCACAATTCTTCTAGAAAAACTGACTACAGACTTATCTTTTCAGTATATTAAACTGACTTTTAATACACATACTATATTTTATGAACTCTTCACCATTATATATCAGTGCAAAAGTGCACCTGTAAATTTATCCATTTATTTAAAGTTTAATAAAACACAATAAAGCTGTTACATTTAGATAGCACAGAGTATCAAATCCTAATCATGTGAAGTGCATAGTATATTTATACAGAAGTTGGAACCATAATAACTAAGACACGTTATTAATCAAGTAACTTATAAAGTCATAGATGTAATCTTAAAACCAATGTTAAAATACACTAGACCTTAAAGTATAACAAAGATAATTACTATTTCCTAGTTGCTGGTACAATTGCTTTAACCTAGGTTTTAACTCGTGATATGATGGAATTATCACTGCTGAAACATTTCAAAGCTACCAGTCCTTAAGAGATGAACAGGTAATGTAATGCTGATCACACAGAGCAGATGTCGCCGATGACCTCCATGACGCTAATCATTTTTGAAGTCATGCAATAACACTACATCAGCACAAGTTCAAGCAATGGCACAAAATTTGATGGTATTCTGTTGGTAGTTCTTAGAAGTTATAAGCATGAAGCAGGCACCGCTATATATACGAGTCCAGGTCTTTATTACTTGTGTATGCATACCAGATAGTGGATGCTGATCATGATGTCAAAATTAGAAGAATGGATGCTTCCGGTAATATCCTCTGTTATATACACTCATATGTTATAATTAACAGTGGATGAAGTTGAGTAACCAGAGTTCAAGATCTAAAGCTAGCATCAAACACTTTAACAATATTTCAAATCAGCGGCAGCATACATAATGATGGACTTACTATGTTGTTAACGTCATTACACAGTTCTAGTCATAGATGGTAACTGGTCAATATCCTTATTGCATAACCATAATAACTAAGATATGTTATTAATCAAGTAACATAATCCATTTATTTTGGAAGTATCACTGAGGTAATGTTACATATTATCAGAGATGTGAGGTAGTGGCAGATGTCTCAATTCTTAAGAACTTCAGACACCATTTCACACATTGTGATATTCATCTATAGTCCTCACAGGTTCTAATGTATGACATAAACTGACAGGTTCCTGTTAGACATCGGTGGCAAGCAGCTGCTTGAGGGTGTATTTATTTTGATTATTTTAGATTGAACAAAAGAATGCTAAAACAATGTGCAGAGTTATGCCTTATAATGGCGGAGATTAGTTATAAGATCTCTTTCCAGGTTTGAAAAAAAGGCACAATATTCTACTAACTACAGTTGAGTCACATCTTACATGGAGATCAAGTTCTAAAGGCAGTGCATAAGGCGAAAATCACATATAATCAAAAATACACTTGAAAATCTCTTAACTCACAATAAAATACAGTATACCTGGTTTTCTGTATTCAATTGTGTACATAAAATGTATGCAATATTGTACACTATATAGAGTGTCTCAAAAATATAGGTACAAACTTTTAGGGGAGGTAGATAACATCTAAAGGAATGAGAATTGCATAGGAACCCATAATCGGAAACGTCACCTTAAGTCAATAGGCAGCGCTATTCATCAGTGCGCTAGAGGGGAAATTTCGGATTTCCTCATTTGAGCGGTAGTCGGCTGATGAAGAGCAGGCAAAGGTATTCGAACAGGGAGCTGGCAGACATGCACTTAGTGTATGGAATAACTGAGGGCAATGGACGAGCCGCTCAACAAATGTATCAAGAACGCTTTCCACACAGGCATGTACAGGGCCACCGTTTGTTTGCACGTGTGCATCAAACTTTGTGTGATTATGGGTCATTAAGAGGTAGCAGAAGTGAGGACAGGCCACGATCGACGCATACTCCCGCCATGGAAGAAAGTGTGTTGGATGCCGTGGAGACTAATCCTAGTACCAGCACACGTGCTGTTGCCTCTGCCTTAGGAGTGTCTCGTTGCAGTGTACAGTGTGTTTTGCATGGCAAGTCCTTACATTTCTTTCATCTCCTAAGGGTTCAGTTACTTCTCCCTGTAGATCATCCTGCACGTGTGCATTTTGCACAGTGGTTATCTCCAAGAAAATGCCCAAGATGTGAATTTCCCAGCTTGTTTTGTTTTACTGATGAGGCCAGTTTCACTCGGGATGGTGTATTCAATCAGCACAATGTGCATTTGTGGGCTCACGAGAACCCCCACAGTGTGCGCACCCATGCAACACAACATCATTTCGCAGTAAATGTGTGGGCAGGTTTGGTCGGCGACTGCTTAGTCGGGCCATACCTTTTACTATCCCGCATGACCTCCGCGAAGTATCTGATCTTTCTGGAACAGGTTCTACCAGGCTTACTTGCCCATGTTCCAGCAAATGTAAGACACAACATGTGGTTTCAACATGATGGGCACCTCCCCATTATGGAAGGTGTGTTCGTGCGCATTTGAACATGTCTTTTGGGCAACGATGGATTGGGCGTGCTGGACCAGTTGCCTGGCCCCCATGCTCACCTGATTTAATGAGCGTTGATTTCTTTCTGTGGGGGGCCCTCAAAGCTACCATGTATGAATCGCCTGTGGAGTCTGACATGGATCTCATGGCAAGGCTCGTCTATGCTGCTGCTACTATCAAAGAAACTCCAGGTGTTTTCGACCGTGTCCAGCAATCAATGCTCCATCAGTGTCACACATGCATCACATCTCATGGTGGAAACTTCGAGCATCTGCTGTAACATTATGAAATGTATCATCTAATATGCCATTTGTAATAATTTTGTCCAAGAAATGTTTTCCCATTAATCACTGTCTTGTGTCCTTTCAGATCTTGTACCTCTGCTACCACTTTCCCATGACGTTTCCAGTTATGGGTTCCTATGCAATTTTCATTCCTTTAGATGTTATCTACCTCCCCTAAAAGTTTGTACCTATGTAAAATACAATTTCCTACTATTTTTAATTGCATAAGAGAGAGGGAGATGGAAGAATGAAAGAATAAATAAGGAAGTTGTTGAGGTTGAAGCATGTTCTTAAAACTGTGAAGCCAACCTTGGTTGGCTTTGAATTTCTTCTCATCAGAAAGCTGTCCCTCTTTGGTGGGAGGCTTCAACCATGGAGGTAGGTTTGAGTAGTGCATAGAGGCTAAGAGCTTTTTGCAGCAACATATTGCCATCGATAGGCACCCATTTATGGTCCATGTCTTCCAGCCATATGCTTAATGCCTTTTCAGTTCTCAATAGAGTCTTATCAGGCATTTGGCAAATCACTTTAGTTATTGGGGCACCTGTTGAATTTCTCTCTCTCGAACCTTGATGGCATGGATCCTAGATTTGTCATAGTCATATTTATGAGCTACATTGGTGACCAACATACTGTCTCTCAATAAGTCCAATACAGCTAGTTTTTACTCCAGTGTTGTAACATATCTATTTCTTCAGCTGAGCATCACATGAAACAGTTGGCTTATGTTAAGGGGCCATGTTGTATGAAAATACAATGTTGAAAATGTTAGGGGGCAATGTATGAAAATACAATACTAATGTTGTATAAAATTACAACATGACCCCTAAACATAAGATTTTTTCTTATATATATATTTACTTTCTATACTATTTAAACACCTGAATCACACGCTGCGTGACGAGATGCTCATACTAAGAGAAGCATATGGGAACTTAGAATGACTGAAGAAATAGAAGATTCATGTCTCCCATCTCATGCTCCCTTTGGATCCACTCATTGAGTGGAATGGTGGCACACTATTTTTTTTTCTGAGTGCATATAGCTAACTTTGCATAAGTTAAATGCACACATGATGTGCTCCACTGTATATTATTTTTTAAACATATTTAACTTACAGAATTTCATTATCATGAGAATTGTCATAAGTTCAACTTCAGACCTTGTGAGTGTGCCAGCAACTAGATGGGCCAGCAACTAGTGGGATGCAACAACCTGTAGTAATCTTTTTGAACTTCTATTTGATTAGCTGCATAATTTAACAAGTATCACTTTTAAAGACTTAAAGACTATTCATGCACTGGCAAGCTATTTGAAAATGTGGAGGTTATCACCATTGCTGAATGCAGTGTTTCAGAATTACTACCATACTCAGCTTATTGGAAACCTTGTGATTCTATTCTTTATTTTTGGGATTTTCTGTTTAGTATCTTATGACAGTGAAACCATATAAATTAAATTTAATATCTCAATCACAGTATTAACACTTAATTTTCTAAATACTTTACCTGACTGACAACCTGATGAAACATTGATTTAAATACAGGAAATGAGCAAAAGGAATGGGAAATTTATACTGGAGATTTAAGCAAATTATAATAAGAGATAAATTATAAGAAGAAAAATTATAAAGCCAAATGAAACAAGAACAGCTTACCGAGGAAGTGTGGTATTTGGGGATTGCAGATGAGACATTATAGGACATGGTGGACTACGAATTCCCATTGGTTGGGAACTTTCTGAACTATGGCGCCTAAGCTGTGAATTAAGTAGCTGAAATGCACTATCCTGTAATAAAAGTAAAACTATGTTAAATCAACAGTTTTTATCTACATTCTTATATAAGTATAGATAATGGGTTTGAAAGGAATACAACCCATGTAAAAAAAAACAGGTCAAAGTATTACATCAATATTTTCTAGCAACTGCAGAATTTTCTTTAAACTGAGTTTCAGTCTTTTTAATTTTGGCTAACAAAAGAAAATAACATCACTATTGGTTTCCATAAATTAAGGAAAACTGAGAAAAATTATGATAAACAAAAAACTATATGAATGATTTAATGAAATTTCATGAAAACATGAATTACAATGCTAGTTTTAGAATGGCAAAATATTTTACACTAAAAACATTTTTCCATCAAAAAATAACATTTACAGAAACTTGTTCAAAAATGAGGTGTCAGAATGCAATGGGCAAAGTTCTTTAATAAGGAGTGTGGTCACCCCTTACAGCAATGCAGGCACGGCAGTGATGTTCCATGCTGTTTATGATGTTGTGAATCAGCTCAGTAGGGAGTAACAACCATTGTTCCTTTAAAGTAGTAATAAGCTCCCCCTTTGTTTCAGGTGGCGGATTGAAGGCAGCAAACATCTCCCTAGAGCATCCCACACCACTCAATCGAATTTAGGTTGGGAGATCGAGCTGGCCACTCCATGTGCATAATGGTCTCCTTTCGAAGGTATTGTTCCACTAGTCGAACTCTGTGTTGACGAGCGTTATCATCTTGTAAGACGACTATTTCACCTATTGCGCCAGCATAAGGATGTACATAAGGGTCCAGGATGTCATCTCTATACCTTGAGCATTGAGGTTCCCACTCATCAACACAGAGGTTTGTGCATCCACCTAAGGAAATGTCACACCAAACACACACACTATCTCCACCATAACTGTCTCTTTGATGGATGTTATTGGGATGATAGCAGGTACCTCGTTCTCTCCATATCATACAATGTCCGAAATCAGTCTGCAAACAATATCTGGATTCATCTGTGAAGAATAGGGACCTCCATTGCTCTTTTGTCCAGTTAACATGCATGCATGACTAATTCAACTGCTCTCTACTGTGACCTTCTCGTGGTGCAGGCCATTAGTACCTTTCAAAACAGAAGGAACGGATGTGGAGGGCTGCCAGCTCAGTATAGCCTACTGATGTGGTCATCTGTGGTAACTTTTTTCAACCCTGCTGAGGAGTGGTCAACTTCACAGGCTGACCATTTATACCCACTAAGACTGGACTGGTTTATGGATTTGAGCTTGATTATGGATCCTGGATTTGTTGCACTGGTGGGCCTCTGTTGAAGGAGAATCTACTGCTGTGTTTTCTGTTTGCTTCTGGGTTGCCAGCCCTAAGTGAACAGAGGCATGGGATACCTTATGTCAGCTGGTGGATAATTCTGAACCCTCACTCAGCTAGTTGGGCATCGTCAATCCTAAACTGGAGTAATGTGTCTCTAGACAGGCCTTATGGCTCTTGAAAAAGTTCACTTGAAAAGGTAGTGCCTGAAGTTCCTACCAGCATCGGTGACTTCAGCCTTTAGCAGAGGAGGTACAGATCTTTGCCCCATGCCTGCGATCAGGGGGCTGTTTGATATTGTTGGCCCTACCTCTCTCAATAAACCTAGTTTTTTTTTTAAATCCTACTAATCATTTTCTCTCTGCAGGTACGTGGAACATGAGGACATTATATACAGGGTGCTTCAAAACTCTCTGTACAAATTTCTATGGGAGATAGGGAACACCAAGACAAATGTCTTACATCCATGAATGTATGTCCACTGACGTAACCCTTCAGAGTTAGAGGGAGCTGTTTGGCAGCACTGCAATTAGCTAGAGGGGCAAAGTGGGAACGGAGAATGGACTTGTGTTTGCAGTTGGCATTCGCTAAATCAGACACATTACGTGTAAGTAACATGGAGTGTTTCACGACTGCTGAGATGGCTGACATGCATCTGGAGTATGGGGCTGCCAATGGAAATGGAAGAGCTGCTGTGAGGTTGTACCGACAGAACTTCCCAAACAGACATGAGTCAAACCACCAAACATTTGTGTGTTTGCACCGGTAACTGGAAGAAACTGGCCATTCCATGCAAACATGTATGACACTGGTCAGGAAAGAACCATGTGCACTCCTGACATGGAAGAAGAGATCCTACGGCAGATTGAGGACAATCCAGGCAGAAGCACATAGCCTCGGTGTGAACCATGCCACTGTGTGGTGAATGTTGCACAAGCAGCAGTTACATCCATTTCATTGTCAGATAGTCCAGACATTGCAATCTCAGGATTACACTCTTCGTGTGGAATTCGTGCACTGGTTTCTGCAGCAGACAGCCTGATTTTCTGGCTCATGTGCTCTTCTCAATGAGGCACTACTTTCACATATGAGGGTGCATTTAATGTGCACAATTCTCATGTTTGGGTGCACAAAAATCCATATACCACAATGGCGCATAGTCATCAACAACGGTTCACCATCAATGTTTGGGCAGGTATCATCCATGACAATTTGATTGATGCCTCTCCGACTCAATGGGCAGATTTATCAGGTATTTCTTAAAGAAAACGTTGCCAGGACTGCTGGAAGATGTTCCCATGGCTATTCGCAGACGAATGTGATTTCAACATGACGGGGCACCAAAACACTTCAGTAATGATGTGCGGAATTATCTGAATGCCACTTTTGGGGGTTGATGGATAGACCAGGGTGATGCTCTAGTTTGGACCTGTTGTCTGGCCACCAAGATCGCCCAATTTAACATGCATCGATTTCTTCTTCTGTGGGCAATGAAGAAGTGTTAAATAATGAAATAAACTCAACATATTTGGTATCTACCAACAAATTACCACTTTGAAGTCGATTCAAAATTATTTTGTTTTTAGAGGAAAAATTGTCTTGAGCCAGGTGGGATACGAACCCACAACCTCCTGATAACATGTCAGGTGATATTGGACCACCGAGTTACAGGCTGCTGATCAAGATCTCTAATTGATGATATGAACATTTTCAACCTGCATTACATCATATGTAGGGACTGTTCCGGCAATTTTGCCACATGCGGCAGACAAATGCCATATAGATGGAAAGTATTTCTTACAAGTATACTGTTGATTAAATAATGAAATAAACTCGACATATTTGGTATCTACCAACAAATTACCACTTTGAAGTTGATTCAAATCTCTCCCCCCCCCCCTACATATGATGTAATGTAGGTTGAAAACGTTCATATCATCAATTAGAGGAGATCTTGATCGGCAGCCAGTAGCTCAGTGGTCCAGAGCACCTGACATGTTATCAGGAGATCATGGGTTCATACCCCACCCAGATCGACAATTTTTCCTCTAAAAAAATTTTAATCGACTTTAAAGTGGTAATTTGTTGGTATGAAGATGTGTAAGAGACTCCGATTGACTCAGATGAAGACCTTGTTGCAAGAATCGCTGTCGCCACTGCAACAGTTTGCGAAATTTTGGGAATCTTTCAACATACATGGCAATCAATGCTTCAACACTGTCATGCATGCAATGATGTTGCCAGTTGCAACTTTGAGCACCTTCTGTAAATAAACATATTGTTCACACTTGTTTCCATTCATTTATGTACTAGCTATACTGATATTTCTGTATAATATGATCTTGCCTGTGCCAAGATTTTCTCCACTGCCATTCTACATGGTTAGAAAGGGATACTGATGGGCTTGTAACAATCACTGTCCATTGGAAGGGACATTAAGCCATTGTACATGTACAGGAGAATCATAATGTCTGCACCATAAAGAGCCCACTGGATGGGATTTGAAAAGTACCTGTGAGTTATTGGCCAAGCCAAAGAAATGCCCTACGTTTTTGAAATGTTCAATCCAGATTAGCATTTCTCAACTGAGCAAACAAAAACTCTTATTTTTCTATTCCCTAAAATGAGATACAAAAAAATATAGCTTTAGCTCTAAAAAAAAACTGCAAGTGACCAAAAAAAAAATCAATAAAATATAGTCATATGAACTGAGCAAAAGCATATTTATTCAACATTTGATAATGTATTGATTGTCTACATTTGATAATTCATCATGTATTGATTTATTCAACATTTGATAATGTATGATTGTCATATGAACTGAGCAAAAGCATATTTACTCAACATTTGAAGGTATTGGAAGTTTTAACACATTGAAGCTACATACAAGTCAAGTAATGAATAAAAATAATGTACTTGAGTTAGAAATAAATCTAAAAGCTTAAAGATAATAAAATATAAAGAAACTCAAAACTACTTATTTGCTGAATTATGTGCATTTCTTAAAATCATAAAAACTTTTTTCAACTGATAAACAAATTGCTAAGGCAATAATTCAGAGTGAATTTCATTCTGAATCATTTTGCATTACACAAAAAACGTTCAGTGTAGTCAGTTTGTGAAATGGCCACACTGCTTTCATTAAGGGATTATTTAACAGATTTCAATAATATAATGAATAAATCAACAGGTTGGGTTGTTTTACCTCTGAGTGACATTTTTTTTTTCATTTAGTGGGCTAAATGGCCATGTCACAAAGACTGAGAGTTCAGAGAAGGTTGGGGAAGAGAATCCACTGGGCAGCTGTTGGGCTGCTAGGTGACAGATGGTAGCCTCATGTGTTCTTTAATGTGCAGGTATGGCTTTTCAGCACATGGGGTCACAGCTTAATATCCCATCTAATGGGCAGCGGCCTTTCCAAGTCCACTGGTATCCCCTAAAGAGCGAGGGCAGGGTGGGAAGTTTTAGAGATAAATCTCTATGCGAGTCCAACTGACTGTGCCACCCCAGCATCAAATCAATAGGTAATTTATATGGAAATGCATTTAACTATATACTGAATTTAAAAAAAAAACAGATTTAAGTTTTTTACCTCTTAAAAAAACGAGTTAATGATTTCATTTTGTCATTTTTCATTTGTCTGCAGTCATCAAACATTTTGGCTTTTAGAGATAAATTAAAAATTCCTTTTGTGTATGATAGATACTAATGAAATATTACAATACACACTTTCTGAATCTCCCAAAAGTTTCAATAGCACCCTCTTATGGTGGAAATCCTTTTCCATTAAAAAGTTTTAATCGAATATTGCAAATGGATTATCTTATCTTTGGGTGGTACTTTTTTCACACAATAGGCTAGATGTCTTGGTCACAAGCTGTTAGGATACAGATGGAAGCCTCCCATCAAGGCCATTCTGTATGTTCACCATTCTGTGTTCTGTGTATGGCTCTCCTGCACAGGAGACCACAGCTTAATATCATATCTGATGATCAGCATCACCTACTGATGGTGGGTAGGGTGGGGGTTTTGCACAGATAAATCTCAATGTGCGACTTGAAGTGGGAACTGCAGATTGCAAGCCTGGTGCGCTACTAATTGAACCACACTCACACCCAGGAAATGATGTATTCATGCTAGAAATTTGAAATTTGGGTGGTGCAGTGTGAAGGAAATGAGGTTTGCATTTGAACAATTAGTTGCTCCCTTATGTGTTTTATTTTAAGAGATGATTAGAAAATGCTTTTTTAGTTGGACAGGTACTAATGAAATATTATATTTAAATTTTTCAAAGCCTTAGTTAGTTTTAATTTACATTGTTAAAGGGAACTATATATGGAAAAGGCAAAACTTTTGAAGTTTATTGCAAGTGACTTATTTATGGTAGAAATTTGAAAGTTCAGTGGTAGAGTATAAAGAGATATCCCACTGTCAGCAACAGTCTGTCCCCTTTTCTCAGAGGGTTGTTAGAAAAACGACTTTTTAATTTTAAGAATTAAAAGACAAATACTTTTTTTTACCTAAATGCTACCATTTGCATTTTCCCAACCATCTATAGTTCAAATTAAAACTTTTAAAGAGTTCAGAAGAAATAAATTTCACTTCATTGAACATTTTTTAGGGGTAAACTTCCTTTGGCAGAGCAGTACGCTAAACCTCAGGATATCTGTAACTCAGTAGAACAAGTTAGTACTTCCCCAAGTACAGGGGAGAAACGATCGAGCCACAAGGGCTGACCTTGACCCCGGAGGGTCGGTAGATCTCCAGGCAGTCGAGAAGCACGCTGTTGCAGACCCCCCCCCCCCCACCACCACCACCCCAAAAAAACCATGAAAAACCTCATGGTAAAATAAAAACATCATTCTTTCTGAAAACAAGATTCTCATATTCGCCAAAGGTGATATGCGTTTAAAAGTGATTGGCTCAACTTTTACCTTTGTAGGCACAACTTTGGCCTTTATTTTCATTAGATGGTAGATACTAGTGGTTAATATTTGACACTGATCAAACTGCAACTGGTACCTTATCCCATGCTGTTGTGCAATTAGTGATTGTTTCTTGGTGCAGTTTGTTTTACAACAACTTGTTCAAAGATGCTCCACTGGGTGATATTTCATGATTTATTAAACTATTTTTACTTTGCTTTCAAACACAATCAAGAACAAGTCATATATAATGAGACATCCATTAGAACCCTTTTCCAAAGTCCTTTCAATCTTGTTGTAACTAACTCTTACTGTATTTATTTTATACATGCTCCTGCTTTATATATTAAAATGGTAAACTGTTACAATAACAAAAATGTAACTCACTTGGTATGTTTTGGGTAATTGATTCAGCAATATTGAGAATTCTGGAGCATTTAGACTAAACAGATGAACAAGAACATCTTCACCATACTGGAAAGGAAGAAAAAAATTATTATTAATGTCTCATCATCTGGTTTTGGTATTTTGAAGGGCTGATGTTAATCTGGGTTAAATTTTTAAATTTTATCTTGGTAAAGGTAAAATATCTTACTTTTCTGAAGTCACTGCCTTTGGGAGCAGCTGTCCAAGATATTATTTTCATTATGCCTAATTTAGTTTCATTACTAGCACTTGTAAACTCACTGGGATCCATCACAGTTATTAAGGAATGCAAATATTGTAACAATGCTAATTTTACCTGCAACAAAAATATACATTGTTTATTAATTATATGAAATAATTAAGTGATGCTGCAATAAGTACAATTGTATATATCAAGTATGACACTGTGTACTAAAAGTACCCCTGAAGACTTATGAATACCCACCCTGCAGTCTCCATCCCCCTATTTTTGAAGGGGATAGGGGCAAAAGCATGGAGGGTAAATTTTTACAATCTGTGATACTCTTGCACATTAAGACATCTAATTGATTATGCTCAGCCCTAATGTTTGATAGATATGGTGAGCATATTTTGACAAAAAATAAACCAACAAATGATGGGTGAAAAGCAACAGGAAAACAGATAAACGCCATTAAATGGTTTTGGACAGTTAAAGGTTAAAAGTTTTCTGAAAGAAAGGGAGAGCTAAATTGTGTCATTACCATGGGCAACAAAATACTTATGGCTGGTCCCTGACCAGAACCACTGAATAAGGAGAGGTCCTGGAAGACTTAATGATGGCATTATGAAAGGAGAGAACTAGTTCCAATGATTACTGTTGTTTTCCTGATTCTCTCAGCATAATTCTAGTATTAATATCTAAAAATCAGTACTAGGATTTTTTTGAGGATAATGTCACATTACTCTGATTAGCTAGGTATAGGCTACTAATACTTTAGTGTGAAAGTAGGCTTTATCAGAGTATGCTATTCCATCTTTGGAGTTCCAAAACATTTTCTGAAGAGTATCTCTTTTTTAACAAGATTTTTTATCTCTTAACATACAAGGATATAACCCTGGGTGTCTCTACCTTGTCATGGAGGGGGGGGGGGGGGGGGGTGAGGCTTGCGAGCTATGCCAGCAGCAGTTTTGCTACTGACAGGGTTTCCCCATGCCAGACAGGTCAAGATGGGTAGGAGAACCTAGAACTGTACAGAAAATATGGCTCTCCTACTATAACCAGTGAGATTAAGACAACCAATTATGATGGGTGGGGCACATTCAAAGGATAGATGCAGAAAGAGAACCAAAGAAAAGCTATATCTTGCTTCCAAGTGGAAAATGATCAAGAGGGTGCCCCCACTTGAGATGGAGTGATGGCATATAAAGGGATTTGGATGAACTGAATATCTCAAACTTGGAGAAGGCCATGGATAGAAGAGAATGGAGACAAATTGCACTTGCAGCAAAGATCCTTGCAGGCTCAGAAAGCTAAAGAAGAAAATACAAGGAAGGTATGACATGTTATCAGAAGGTTGTGAGTTCGTATCCCACCTAGTTCAAGATAATTTTTCCTCTAAAATTGATATCAATGTAAAACTAAGAGTGATACCTTCTTGACAATTGAACAAAAACATTGAGAAATTTCTTCAATTTTATTAACCTTCCTACAAATTATCTTATCTTTGGGTGGATAATTCTGAAATTGATGATAGAAATAAATGCCAATTCTTGCTGTCAATAAATGTTTTCAACCATATTTAAAACTTATAAAACCATCTTCTGATAGGGAAAAAATAAAATCTCTGCTGCAGTGAATTCACAATAAAGTAAGCTTTTTTCATAAGTGTAATTTTTTGAAAAAAATGTTACAGGTTAAACATTTTGCAAACTGGTTTCATAGAGAATAAAAAAAGTTATAATCACATAGCAATGACTGATTTCCTGTATTTCACTAAAATACCTTTTTACTATATTTTTTGCTCACATAATATTGGAAACATCTGTGATGCAATATACACTGCTGGCCATTAAAAGTGCAACACCAGGAAGATCTAATCAGATTGTCCTGAAATATGCAAGATCCGTAGCCCATGTAAATGATTCAAAACACAGTACATATGCACATCATGTGTGACAGTAACGCCCCTGGAAGTGATGTAAGAGATTACAGAGAGCCAGTATTAAAGCACTGGAATTGTGTTTGCTCACAGTTCTTGCGCACTAAAGGATCAAGTATGCCCTATCGAAGAACATGGCATCCATACAATCTGCATTCTGACTTTGATCGAGGGGGAATTGTGGGATTACGGGAAGGCAGATTATCATACTGAGACATTGGTGCTTGTGTTGGACAGAATGCTGCTAGAGTGATGAGAATATGGCATCAGTGGGTAGAGGAGGAATGAACTCACTGACGTGAGGGATCTCAACAGCCCTGTCACACAAACGAACGAGACGATAGATATCTTGTGCGCATGACTATGAATGATCATACAGCCACATCAAACACCTTAGTTCAACAGTTAGGATGTGTTGCATATCAACCAGTGTCCACACATACAGTTCGACATCGTCTGCAGCATCGGGGAATCTTTGCTAGGTGGCCATTGCTTTGGCTACCATTGACTCTACAACACAGGTGTATGCGACTGCAATGGTGCCAAGAACGTCGCACGTGGATGTGCAAATGGCATCGCATTGTCTTTTCAGACAAATTCCTGCTTCAGTATGCAGCACCATGATGGACGAATTCGTATCTGGTGGTACCATGGTGACAGGTTCAATGAGACATGCATGATGCAGTGCCATACAGGTCTGGCCACTGGTGTTATGGTATGGGGTGCCATTGGACTCCACTCATGCACTACTGGTACTTTGAACAGCCAGCATTACATCACTGAGGTGTTAGAGCCTATGGTCGTACCTTATCTTAAGGAGCTCTTTGGTGCCATTTACCAACAGGACAATGCCCGACCACAAGTGGCATGCATCGTCCAACAATTCCTGGATAGCCACCATGTGACACTTCTACCTTGGCCTGCACATTCACTGGATCTGTTCCCCAATTGAATGTCTGGTCCATGATCTCACAACAACTAGTATACCAGACACCAGCAGCTGCTACAACAGATAAACTTTGGCTACATAGTGAAACCGCATGGACTGTCATTCCCCAAACACACATCTGACGTCTCATCCTCTCAATGCCGGACTGTGTAGCAGCAGTTATTGCCACTCATGGTAGCTGCACAAGGTACTGATTTCTTTGTATTCCACAAGTCTAAGAGAGATGTATTCGTAATCATTTGATCCTTGTAACATAAGCTATGTATTAACTAAATATGGCTTTGATATCTCTTGTCCTTCCCGGTGTTGCTCTTTTAATGGCCAGCAGTGTATATATATAAAAATAATATGCCAGAAAAAAAAACATAATATACGGAACTCATGATCCAGTAAAATTTAATCAAATTGCAAATGCATCAATTACAAGTCAAGAGTATAAAATTAATGTAATATTAACCCTTTGCATTCGAAGTTTTTTTATAGGTGTTACCAGTTACTCGAAGCAATATTGATAAAAAAAATAGTTTTTTCATATTGTAGCTTAAAATTTTTTAAATATAAATATTATTAAAATACTTGCCTGCAAACTTTTTTTTCTATTGATAAGGACTTTTATACATATTTATGGAACAAAAATAACAATGATTTATAAAAAAAAAAATAAATAAAAACAAATACAAAACAAACATCACGAAAAAAAAAAAGAAAACAATAAAAAATATACATACACAAAAAAACTACAACTTATAATATTTTAATGTATTTTCTGCTTTCATCAGAGGTATTTACTTTATCTGCCATGTTTATGGGTAAAAATTATGATCACGAATAATAATACGAAGCACAGATATGACACAACCATCCACTATGGACGTTAGCGCCAGACTGACCATAGTATGTCGCCACTATGGCGCCCACAAGTTTTACGATAAAATCAAGATGGTGCCACTGTGGTCCCTCAGTGGTGCAAAGATTAAGTTAAAAGCACAGTAAGATTTGAAATTAAAATTCAATTGTAGCAAAAATTACTGTTAAATTACAAATTTGTATAGTCCCAAGGACTAGGTTGGCAATCTAATTAGTTAACATTCTTGCTACTACAGGATTTCCATTTTGGCTTTAGCAAAATGACAGGGAACAAGGCAGACATCAGTAAAAAGGCAATATTTTTTCCTTTGGGTTCAAAGGATATGTTCCTGTGAGCTAGTCAAGTAAGTGCAAGAAATAAATATTTTACTTACTAAGTTTATCGGTGGACAGCCACTGGTATGCTCTGGCATTGTAAATTGGCAATGATATTTCTTAAATTTCCAACCAGTGCAAACTGGTGATGTTATTTTGCTGCTGGTGGTGGTGTAAATCCATAGGTTTAACGGTCTCATGTTGGTTGTAGAGATATTGAGTATGCCAGTTTCTTTTTGCTGCCTAGTCTTGGTATCCATATGATGTATTATCATGCTAACTCTTATAGCTAGGGTAGTATCATGGCCAAAAAGCAGTTTTGACCATATTTTGCATATCACATAGAAATCCCTAACCTGACCAATGTGCTCAACACTCAAAATAACTACATAGGTAAAACATAGACAGATGGAAAACTGCTTGAAAGAACACAAAACCAATTAAAAAAAAACAAAGCAGGGCTGTATAGCTTTCATGCAAACCATAACTGAATATAATTTGCCTATCATTGAATTATAAAATACTACTCCCCAACTAAATATCAACTAAAACAGCGTGCTAATCAATATTCATCAGTGAACTCTATGCAACATTGACATCACCCCATTCTCACCTACATGGAACCTCTTAATATGTCACATGGGATCTGATTCAATGGGGCACCTTAGAGGGCCAACTTTTTAATTTGGGTTAAACATTTAGTATCTGTCCTATTTGAAGCAGTTGATAACTGCTGATGAAACACATGCCACGGTATGCCACTGTTAAGTTACAAATTTGTATAGTCCCAAGGACTAGGTTGGCAATCTAATTAGTTAATATTCTTGCTACTACAGCTTCACAAAGTTTGCTTCACAAAGTTATTTGAACAATTTTTAAGCTCTTTAAGTTGCTAAACCCCAACAATATGGCATGGCTTTTGAATAAAGATTTCGGAATCTATCATGTACTTGGCCAAAAGCATTTTCGACCATGATAATAACCCAGCTATTAAAATTCACAAGATAAAACATCATATGGATATTAAGACTAGTCAGCAAAACAGGACTGCTTACTCAACATCTGGATTACCATCATGCAACCAACTCAACTGCAACATCTTTGAAAGTCAACTTATGGATTTACACCACCACCAGCAAAATAACATCTAAGCTGTGGTATCTACAGGAAAAATCATCAGCAATTTATGATAGCACGGTGTACCAGATGCTGTCACCATTGAACTTGGTAAATGAAATATTTTATTTCTTCCACTTTCAATTAGCTCACAGCCCAAAGAAAAATATATTGCCTTTTATTAAAGTCTGTCTTGCCCACTGGACATTTTGCTAAAGTCAAAGTGGAAATCCTACAGTAGCAAGGATATTAACTGATCAGATTGCTAACCTAGTCCATGGGACTATACAATTTTATAACAGTGATTTTTTTGTGTCAACTGTGAAATTATTTCAAACATTTTAAACTATTTGAATTTTTAAAATTTATGCTTAGCAATTCATGCATATTATAATTTTTTATCGAACATATATTGAAATACCTTTGTATTTGGGGTCTGTGTCTGGTCATTAAGGAAGTGCATTATAGCATTAAACTGGTCTTCACATGAAAAGGAATCCCTGTAAAGCAATTATCAGATTATGAATATCAATATCCAATATGAAAAGCAAAGTGAAATGAAAACACAGAAGCATCATGTCTTTAGTAATTTTTCTTTTAAACAGTCACCACATCAATTAATATACTTTTTTACTTGGAAGTCAAGATTGTACACTTTTTAACAAGTCTGTACCTTGATTCTGCAACCACCATCCTGTATTCTGAAGATTTTCACTAATAGCAGAGTGTATTCCACAATGATGGTCTTCCATTAGGTCATATATCTGGGATATTATGACTCTTTCATTGGGTTAAACAGATGACAGTCTGAAGAGTGATAATCATAGCCTGGGTTAAATGGTGAATAGTTGATAACAGTCAATTGAAACTGGCAACTGAAGTTGTTTTGAAGATTTTATGCAGGAGTTACTGTGAAGAACACAGGCATTGTTGTATAATAATTGTTTTGTGTATAATAATAATATTTAACAATATCATTCTGTATTAATCATGGTGTTTTGTGTGAGAAAAATCAACTAATATTCATCAGTTTTTGGAGGTGGGGGGAACACAGAAAGATTTTAGCATAATTAACAATTCCTTTTAGCATAATTTTTGTACTTTGAATCTTTCGTGGTGAAGAGATGACCCCTTAAAAATGGTAGACTTTCAGCACAATTCATGTACAGAGTTGCAGTAAAAATTAGACAATAATGCTTCCTAACCATATTGGCAATAAATCATCAGCACGGTTCAAAATTCGAAAGTTCCATAATTAGAGATATGAATGAAATGACCGATTTCCATAATATTAAACTAATGTGGACGATAGGTACTCTCCCAGCTGCTCTGCAGCTTTAATATCAGCGTTCTGATAGGCATCAACCAGCACACAAGGCTCAAAATTCGAAAGTACCAAAATTAGAGATATGAATGAACAGAAGATTTCGATACTATATAAGTAATACGGACGATAGGTACTCTCTCCGCTGCTTCGCAGCCTTAATGTTAGTGTTCCGATAGGCCTCAACCAGCACACAAAGGTGGCTTTTGGTGCCATCCATAAGATGTAGTACTGTCCTGTATAGTGGAACATCAGATGGCATCATTCAATAATATTCAAGCTCCTTGTAATGTGGAGGTGGACATATACTTTTCTATCCATTCATATAAATTACTTTGACTTATTACACTATCACTGGCCACATACACTGCACAACCTCTTAAAAAAAAGTAAAAATCAAACAACAAATCTTGCTGATAAAAATGGAATCTTGCTGGTCATGGAAGCTAACAAAGCACTGAACAAAGAAAGACATTCCAGTGTTGACATAGTAAGACATTCATGCTTATAAGAGTACAAATTTCCTTGAAATGCATCTGATAGTATAATTTTGTTTAAAATATTTTCAGAAACTTTTCATATATTCATTTTACTCACTGATTGTAAAAGATGTATGTCAAAAACACCATATTATCTGTATTTGCAACAGTAGCATAAGACTAAGCTGAATATATTAAATATGGATGGCAGCATGAGTATGTCATCAAAACAATTGAATTTTTTGTACTAGCGGTTAAATCCTTTGATATGTGTTTTGTCAGTGGCTGCAAAAGATTAGGGATGTTTTCAAATAATGATCTAGGTTTAAACAGAAGCAACTTTGATTTTCCTACTGATACTAACAATAAAGATCCTGAATTTATGGCTATATAAGTAGCTACAAGTGTTATTGCTTATACTGGTATGTAAGAATGGATAAATTCTTATAGGCCACTATAATTATTATAGTAATAAAAATGTAAAATATATAAAACATAAAGTAAGAAATTATGATCAAATACAGTAAACCCTCCCCATTCATGAGGTATTTATTCATCCCTGTAAATTCACAGAAATGTGGAATTCATGGATATTGAGACCGTAATTCATTTGAAAAGGGGGCTAGGTCAAAGCCATCTGAAGAGAAAGCCTGGTGTCATATGATTTGGGCTATGCCACTGGAGGCTTACCAGAGCAGAGGCTCAGTCGAAGCACGAGACTTGATTTTACATGTGCTAGTAGTCACCATTGCTGTTCGCAACTTTACCTTTGTGTGCAAAATGTAAGTTCTATTTCTTTATTCTGTTTTATTGTATTTATAGTAATTATTATTCTTATCATGCTCCGTAAATGTTGTGTTCCTGGTTACCATAGTAATAGTGAATCGTCATATGTATGCATGCCACAATACAAAAAAGAAAATGTTTTGTGTTACCTATGATGATCATTTAACAAAAGAGATTTAGCATTGCATGTACCTCAGCAGCTAATTAATATGTGTGACCGTAGAAGGCTAACTTATCCTACTAAAGTTTTTATAAATGTGGGAATATTATGTTATGCTGTTTTTTCAAACACTTAAATCCAGTAATGTAGAGAAGCAATTTCTAAACTACAAAAATCAATTATTGATATATGTTAATGTTGCAAAGCAGATTTTGAAAAAAGAAACAGTGTTTATGTGGGAAGAAAATAATAGACTTGCTATATAAAATTATATTAACATCTAAAATGTGTATATGTGTAACACACAATCAAAATATGCACCCAAGAAATCATTTAACAAGAAACTGAGCACTTTGGTCAAATGATTAATCATATGCCAGCTATGTCTCTCTTTGTTGAATTTTACTGGTGTACCAGTCATGTCTCAATGAATGATAGACATTGGTATATTTGATGTGGATTTCAAATATTTATTTGCTTTTTAGTTACTATCATCAGTATATGGTATTCAATGCTATCATTTTCCTTAACAAGCTGTATGGGTTATATTTCTAGTTTTATGGAACACTCTTCAACGATACACTGAAATCTGTAATTTTTTTACATTCTTATGTCTCTTACAAACTATCTAAGACAATAACATAGTTCTCCCATGGCGTACTTATTCATTTTCACTTGTCTACTGGTATGTCTCAATGATAGACATTAGTTGTTGCAAACTATTTTTTGAAACATACAGTATGATTGGTATATTTGATGTGGATTTCAAATACTTACTCTCTTTGTTGGATGTATGTGTAATCAATATACTTAGCTGTAAATAATTCAAAGTGATATTTGCATTAAAATTTTTATGTCATCATGTTCGTTAAACAAGTCTTTCATTTTGGTGTTTGTATTGGGGTTTATTTCAATTATGTGATACTGACGATTTAAATCTTATTAATAAAATAATAGAATTGCACTGATGATTTGGTCAGTTGTGAATGAATTCTGATCTCAGTAGCTTTCTTCTTAGAATATAAACTATGCAAAATTTAAGTTTTATATGAAATATAACCATACTTTTAGTGACAGACTGTATATGTGATATTTATCAATATTGTTAAACCCTATCTGAAGTTAGTATGAATATATTTTGCTAACCTGAGAATAGTTTTTTATCTCTTCCAATATGTTTGCAAATACAGTATTTTTTTTTAAATCAATGAAATTATGCTTTAAAATTCAGGTGTATTCCATTTTCTTATAATACCATTTACAGTTAAACATAATTAATAAAAAAAAATGTGTAACTATGTTTAAATAATATGTTTATTGAATATTTTTGACATCGAGAAATGAGGGGTTTTTTTTTTGTGTCTGTGAAAATAAAATATTTCCTGCAAGAATAAAATTCTTCTCCACATTTAAAATAACTTGAATTATAATTAATATTTGATTCAATTCAGTACAGGAAATGAAATCATTTAAATAACACGCACACTGAATTAGAAAAAAATCAGATCCACAGACTTAAAGCTATGACGCGATGCACAGCCCCCGCTTCTGACATTATTAGCCATGCCAGTCATGTGACATCAAGCTTTCTCTTCAGACAGCTTTGGTTAGGTTTATGGCTCAAAAAGTATAGAGAGTACAAAGGTACGTATGTGAGAACATAGACAATAATTAGTAAATAATAATTTTGTTAATTATATTTGATAACAATACTATTGGGATATCTAAGAAATTGTGTTTTTTCATTGTGTTCTTTTGTATTGCTAATTTGCATATAGTTTCAGCAGGACAGGTTGTCAATATTGCATATTGCATAAAAGTTCATTGTGTGAGGAACCAGTTCATGTATGGCACACATATTCTGAAACATGCACTGAATGTTTATCGCATTGTACAAAGTGGCTATGAAGTTTGAAATCTTGGTTCTGTTGCACCATTACTGGAAGCAAGGGTTTCAAGTGGCTGAAGCAACCTAAAAAATAAATGAAGTCAAAGCCACTGCAGTCACTTGGACAATATAATCTGATTCAAGAAGTTTGCAGCTGGTGACATGAGCTCGGAGAGGAAGGTTTGGAAAGGCCTTCTGGTTAATTTGGATGCCCTGCTCATGACTGTTGAAGCAAATCCAACAACTAGCACCCACAAATTGTCAGCCAAAATGGAAATTTCCAAATCGACCATCACTGACGACCTGCACAATCTTGAAAAGGGCTACAGATAATGGCACAAGGTGCTACAATGAATTTACCCCAGCTCAGTGATGAGTCAAGATCTGCAAGGAACTGCTCAAGAGTTTGTATGACACTCAGTTCACCAAAGCAGATAGTTATTGGGGATGAGATGTGGATCTACCTGCATAATCCAGACACCTCCAACTAGTGGTTGGACTTAGGTGAACCAGCTTCACCTGTCCAGTGTAGCAGCTTTCTGGTTATTTTGAGTAAAAGGTCATGCTGTGTGTCTGGCGGAATTTCGAGGGTGTGATCCACTTTGAGCTCATTCCAGATGGTCAGCTGGATCAGATGTATGACAAACTGAAGCAACTGTATGGTACCTTGCTTTAGTAAACTGAAAGCACACACTGCTTCAACAGGACAATGCCAAGCCATATACCACCATTCAGACCCAGGTAAAGCTTCATGAATTTGATGAATCGAGCTCCTGACACACCCTATGTACAGCCCTGACCTCACTCCTATCGATTATCATGTTTCAGGCAATTCGCTGATTCGGATGAGGTCACTAAAAGTGAGTGTCAAGAGTTCTTTGCTGCTAAGCCGAAAGCCATGGTACCATGTCAGAATTGAACACCTCACAGAAAAATGGGTACAGATTCTCGATGAACATGATGGTGCATACTTTGAAATATAAACATTGATTATTACAAGGTTCTCAGTAAGTATATTTCTATATCAGAAACACAATTTTTTTCTGGACACCCGAATATAACAATACATATAGTAAGTTGGTAAAGATTCTATATCCCCCAAAGTTTGGCTAATTGAAGCATATTGTTGCTGGCAGTAGCAGAGTTTTAGGATAAAAAACTGTGATGGTCATTTTATTTTGCTGTTTTTCTGCCGTTCTCTTTTAATTTTAATGAAGGCACTGAATGTAGCCTTAACCACCCAATTAAAGTTGTAGCTTCTATCCATTACAGGATTGCACTTCACCACTTTATTTACCAACTCTTAGTGCAGTTTTATCAGTTCAAAGCTTTGAGGCTGAGAGTAGACATTGCAGCAACCTCCTCCTCTTCCTCACTGTCCCCATCAATGAGTTTCGCAAGACCCTCTTCAGTCAGTTCCTTGGAATAGAACTTGATTAGCTCCTCCACCTCTTTTGGCTGCATATATTAAAAGTACTGTACTCCAACTTAATGCACCAATTGAATGATCTCTTGATGATCATTACTAATGGAAGGGAACCCACTAAAATCCATTGATGACTTCTAGCCACAGTTTCCTCCAGCAGGCATTGATTGTAGATAAGAGTTGATCTCATTTAGCAACCTTTGCATGTCAGTAATGCAGTTAACTGTGTTGAACATCTTCCAACAGGTTGTGGCATTTTGTGTTGGATTTTCCTTGATTGGATCTAAAATGCACTTGTAGTTGTGTCTATGAATCTTGAAGGTATGTTACAATAACAACTTGATCTGAGGATTAGAAGAGAGTATGTATTAGTAGGAGTGCACAGCGATGGAACCTAAGTACCCTCTAGTGTAAGTGGCAAACAATTTGGTTTAAAACCAAAAGCTTAAGATAAAGCTGTAACAAGTTATATTCATGAGGTACATACTTTCTTACATATTTGAAAGTGCAAAATTTTTCAGTTAATCTCATTTCCTAAGTGATACAATCAATTAGAGTACTTTTATATTTCAAGCTAAGCCCACTGCATTCATAAAAGATACTTCACAGATAATTTACAATTAGTTAATAAGCAATTAAATTGTTCAAACAAAACAAAAAATAACAAATTTAAGAATTTGAAAAATCATTTAAAAAAATTGAGAATATGTGAATTTTACAAATAATGAAGTTATGAAGGTTTACTGCATTTAAAAAATAATAGCAGAAACAAAGTAAATAAAATCTATGGAATGAAATAGGTCAGAAATCTAATCTCTCCAGTGTGTTAACTTTTAAATCACACTAAACTTCAAATTAATAAAAAATTTTGATTGCCAAAGTTATCTGATATCATATGACAGTTAACTTTTTGAATCAAAAGCAGATGGAAGTAGAGAAAAAAAATGAACAGTGACAAAGAGAAGTGATGATAGTAAAATTTTCACAAACCAAGTTCATATATGCTAGGAAATTAAGAAGCAATAAGGATTAAAGATTAAGAACACATTAATCACAAATAAATTCATAATAGCTGAGCATTTTAGGAATAGGTACGATGCATCAAAAAAAGCATTTAATGATAGTAATGTCAGATCAAGTGAGTGATCTATTCTGCTGAACAGCAATTTTTGGTAAGCAATATGTTTACTTCTGCAGCCTCATAAAGATATCTTCAGTAAAGTATAGAAGATTAAGAAACAAAGAGTTGAAAAAGGTAATATATATATATGCACAACTTGCTCAGCTCTTTCAGAAATAAAAAAAGCCAGTCTCTATGAGACAAATGAAAGATTGTCAATGCACCCACAGGAACAGCAAAGTGCAGATCTCTGATTAGGATTAGTCAATGTAATATAGAGTACTTAGTTTTCTATTTTTCAGGATTGAGGATGATAATCACCAATATAAATGGAAACACAACAGATTATCAAAAGAAGTCTGCTAATGCAGCTATTCCATAATCTTCAAATCTTGATTAGAGCTAAATGCAGCCTAGTTATATGAATGGTGAAACAAGTCAAACCATTGAAATTGACTATTCCTCATCAAAATAAAAGTTACTGTACATCAAGTCAGTAGGTCAAATTGATTGTCTTCATTCCCATACAGAATAGGATATCCAGAAAAGGGGTTTTCAAAATATAGGTCAAAATGTTTTTTGAAAGAGCTGCAGTGCATTAATTTTCAATCATCCATTTTTTCATATTTTATACAATAAAATAATTTAAAAAATTTATTTTTATTTCAAAGCATTTTGGATCAAATTGAGAAATAAATACCAGCACTGAGAGTGGAGAAGTTATACTTTCATTAGCTTCTTTTAAAAATTTTACATGTGTAAAGAAGTTTCTCTGATCTTATGAAGTTGCAGAGACCTGAAAGAAATAATCTGAATACCCCCCTACTTGATTTTGTACATAGCATTATCATCATTGACTTCTAATGAGAAAAAAACTAACAGAAAAAAGACCGACTCATCATTCACATTATATATCGCACTGATTACTCTTCAATTTGCAACCACATCTGCTACAATATTAGTTTTGATCACATTTTGTTTTTCAAGGTTTATTACAATTCCAACTCAATTTAACAAAAGATTAAAGGAACCAAAATTTTTCATATGAAAGTTGGAATTAATGTCATTTTTATTTCGTGGGCCTGTTCCTTGTGAATACTGAAACAAGGGTACACCACTGGACTCATCATTGTAAATGACTTGCTGAACTTAATTCTTATGATATCAACCAACAAATATATTAAATTACATAATACATATGGATATTAATTTTGTTTCATATTTAGTATATCTACATTATAAAACTGGATTTTTTACGGGTCTAAAAATGTTTTTAGGGGGGGAGGGGGCTGCCAAGAAAAAAAGTTTGAAAATCCTACTCTAGAACATACTAATGACCTGCATTGTGTGGAGGTGAGATTGGACATGGTGCTATGCTTATTTGGGTCCACACATCATTTCAAGGGAACAATATGTAGCTTTCTTTCATTTCTGTCCAGCTAACATTTACAGTAAATGAAAAATAATTATATGCTATAGTTTTAACTAAAGAAAATAATTTAAAGTATTTAAAAAAAAGTTTACCTGACCAATTCAAGGGTTTTCTGGATTTTCATTAACACTGAACCTAAAATATCAGTGCCCATTTTTAAGAACAGTCGAGCCAGCAAAACATAGAGCCACCCATGCAAATCAGATTTATGGATACTGATAAGTTCATTCAGAGTGTCTAGGAACAAAGTAAAGACCTGTGAAGGATAAAAAGAAAAATCCCTTTACAACAATCTACTTATTTACACAGACATACACACAAAATATTAAAACATAAATAACTACATAATAAAAGGAGCATTTTTGCTATCAAAATGTTCCACATATAAATCAGAAATATTTTTTCCCTTTACATACCATCAAAAATTTGCACTTAACTTATATGAGAGATGGACTAATAGTTGAGTTATTGGTGCAATTAATGAATTGGCATTGGAATAAACTAAGCATCATGGACTGTTTGCCATAATGTATTCATTCATTAATCTTCAGGTCTACGACTTACCTACCCAATGTGAAAATATTGATATTCACCAAACTTTTTTAATATCCTTTCAGTTTAGCACAATTATTCTACTTTGATTCAGCAATCCCTAAGAGTAGAAAAACTTCTGCACCTTGAAACCTAGAAATGTCTATTTCATGTTCTTCCTTATTTGAAAATCTCTGCTCACAAAGGAATTTTTTGCAGATGGCTGAACAGAAAATAGTCATTAGATACCAGGTCGGGACTGCATGATAGTTGCTCAAGTTTCTTGAAAGCAACCTTACCTTGCACCATCTTGAACTTTCAGAGACTTTTGAGACTGGAGTATTGCCACAGAGAAGGAGATGAACTTTAATCAAGTTCCAAAAGCATTTCTGTTTATTATACAAAAGAGCTCATATTTGCAGCATAGAATTCACCTGATGGCGAGACAATTGTGGTTTTGTGGCATGAATTCTAACTAAGGCAAACACTGTCCTAAGAAACAATTACCTTAATCTTTCCAGCTGATTATTGAACACCATTTTTTTTTTGGTATCATAGATGCTTTTGCTTCATTGTATTGACTATGGTTTGTGGATCCCAGTGGCAAACCTATGCATTATCATTAGTCAAAACTATGGAGAAAAACGTTTCCTTACTTGAAATTTCCCTTGAAGACTTCACCATGATTTTGATTCTGTGTAAGTTAATATTCAAGGCACCCACTGAAAATTTAATTTGGACATCAGTCATGGATAATATTAATGCACCATTTTAAGGTTGACTGTTTAGCATGCTTGGCTACTGATGAAAAAAAGGGACTTGGGTTTGAGCCCTGGGAAAGACAGATGTTTGTGTTGTTTTCTGCTAAGGTCCCACCATTCTCAGAAACCTTCTACTATGGCATATAAACTGACAGGTTCCTGTCAGACTTCTGTGGAAAGCCACTGCTTGATGGAGTATTATTATTTTATATTTATTAATGTATCCTGTGAATATGTTCATCAAGAGCAATATCCATAGCTTTGAGAATTTTTAAAATTATTATAGAGATTATAATACATTTCTTGATTAGAAGCTTCAGCTAATCACTCAAAATATCTTCAATAGATGCATTCAGGTTGAACTCTTTGTTCCAAAAATGTAAATGGTAGGATAAAGTACAAAAGTCCTTCGTAAAAATTTCTAATCTTTTCGGTGTTTTTCCTCCTTTAGCAAATACTTTAATCATTGAAAAATACTTTGGTTCAATCAAATACAGGTAAATCCTGTTATAACGCAGTGCTCAGGGTTCAAAGAATTGCATTGCGATATAAGCGGGATCATATTATCAAAAATTCAAGCCATATTTCGTCATTCTATTGCTTTCTAGATCAGCCAACTATATCAACTTGTCTTGTCACTTTTTTGCACGCTATAAATTGCAATAGTAGGATAAATGGAAAAATCAAGTAAACAATATTATTACATGAAAATTAAATTAATTAATATGATAAATTGTATTGTTTCAATCATGTCTTGAGGTATATGATACATGAATAAAGGAAACCAATATGTAGTTCTTGAGTGAAAAATTAAGTTCATATGACGAAAAAAGGGAGCCACACACTTGCATGTTATAAGCGGAATTGTGTTCTATCGGATCATGTTTTAATGGGATTTACCTGTATATTTTAAAAATTTACTGGCAAAGGACAACAATGTTTTGTTTCCAACTAGCTAGGCTTAAATTATATGCATAACCAAGATACAACTTGTAACTGCAGCTATAGTTACACTGTAACCATCTTTAAGCAGATAACTTATGAGTGTTCTATATGACAGTCCAATTATATTACTAATTATATATTTGCAAATTTTTTAAATAAAAGGTTTTGCATGATTTATCTTAGTTTGAGTGAATTTCCTATTCAGGACCATGAAGTTTTCAGTGTACTGTGGTATACCAGTGTATGGTGGATATCGCCATTCCACTCACTGCTGCAAAGTCCAATTGCACTTGACATGGTGTTGACATCCTGCACCTCTGGCAGCATAACACCAGATAGTAGTTCTTCCTTAATGACCAAGCTGTTGCCTGCCATCAACCACTACTGAATCATCTGTATGCACTCTGTCCTTGTCAGAATCTCTGCCAAAGTCTATGCATCACTGAATGGCTCACCACTGCACTTCCAATAAATTATGTCTAACCCAACAAATCTGCTATCCTGAAATATCCACCTCACACTTTGCAGGAGAACAGTCTCAAAACACAACTTTTAACACTCAGTGCATTTGCATATATATTGCTATCAGCACCATTCATTTGCATGTTATACCTCAATCCTGGATTACATTTAACATACTATACATGACTTTCAGGCATTCTATCATCAGAGTTTTACAAATATCATATTATCCCCCCACCTTTTTCTCTGCATTTTTTTATTTGACATATTAGTGTCCAGTCCTAATTCATAGATTACTAAATTCAAAAAAATATAAAATTAGAATTTTTTTCCTAGTCTGTTCTGTGAATAAGGATTTGACATAAATATAACAGAAAACTACAAAATCTAAAAATTATGCATTTCGTAATATGAAAAGCAAAATCTCTGTAATGATAATCATTGTGTAAAAGCCTATCTATAGAAAATTATGCACTTACTTTAGTATGTGGATCCATAAAAAGTTTAGTAAATATGTCTGTCACTCTTTTAAGTTCCATAGTTGTAAGGAAACGGGATGAACGAAAGAAAGTCTGAAGTGCCTGTAGTCCTTCTTTTCTATCTGACCAATGAATGCTATTAAGGTTGTGAATAACATCTGATATGTCCTATTGAAAAAATAATTTTTCAGAATGCGATTAGTAAAAATTCAATGCTTTAGATATATATCATATCCTTACTTAAACAAATCAAAGAACGAAATTTCAAACATATTTTAACCAAAAAATGACTTCAGTACAATTGGAATTAATAAGATATTATTATATGTATATAATATAATTACATATATGTATAAATTCAGCAACTTACATGAAACAAATAACATCTATACTAATACAGTATACATCAATGGTTCTCAAACTTTTCCAGTCGCAATCCCTTTTATAAGTGATGGAATATTTGTGGCCCCTTTTATTATTGATGAAAATTTTTCATCCCACTGATGGAATTGTCCCATGCATTCTTTTACCATTGTAAAAGGTAACGTAAATTGAAATAAGAATATTCTAACAAGAGAATGCTCCAGATAACAGTATAGGGTGCAGCATCAGGAAGTTCTGGTAAGCTAAATATTGTTTATTGTTGCGCTATTGAAGTGGCTGATTGAAGAACCAAGGAAGGAGATGTGTATGTGGAGTAAAGTTATCTGAGACCACTTCACGGTGAGGGGAGTAGAGGAAGGCTTGAGACTAGCATTTTTGTGTCATGTAATAGTATAGAAGGTGTTGCTGTTGTTCTCTCTCATCAGAGAGCAGTAACAGAGCAGGAAAAGGAACTTGTGTCTTGTAATTTAGTTACTGAAAAGAATGTTTTTAATACATTGAGCTTTAACCCCTATTTTTACAATTAATGAAGTAGTTTTTATACATTACACATTCAATCATATCCAGCTGCAATCCACTTCTAAGGTGCTCGCTACACCCTGTGGGATCACGACCCACAGTTTCAGAAATGCTGGTATACATGATAATTAATCTTTATAGTGTCGAAAATCAGCTTTATCTTTTACCTGAATGAGTACAAAGGCTGATAGTTTAAAAATATTAATTAATTGAAATATATTAATCCAACAACCAAGTGTGTGTGACTACTTTGGTAAACTAATAAAACTGTGTGTCAAACTTTGAAATGAAAAAATTACCTGTTGATATATTTATCCAATTAGTAGACAAATTATATTAAATAAACCCACAATGAAGTATGTGTGGCTATTTTATAAAAAAAAAATGTTTTCTAATAATGCAATTGTTTCAGAATGAAATCATCATCCTCAAGCAGCAGAGCTGCCAACCCTGCATGACAAAAAATACGATTTGGAGGAATGAAAAATCGGTGGAAATCGGAGCACTGCAGTTTATGGAGCTCAGGTGTCACTTTTTTTTTTTAACACAACACAATAATGCTTTATGTCTTGATGGAACGCTCTCAACTTCTGGGCTCGTAACGGCAGCAGAAATTTTTCATTCTTCCAGAATTATACCAAGTCTCTTAAAATTACTTCCATAAAAGAACCCCACTAAATATGTGATATAAACTAATGAAAAACACATTTCAACATCACATTAGAAAGAATATCCTAAAAATACCCAAACAATCATATTACTAGCAGTGAAGAGGACATATGAAAATACGTTGAGTAAAGTATATAATCATAAAACACTTATTCCTAACCAAACAACCATAGGATAACAAAAATCAATAATCTCATCGGAGACTGCTATTCTAACAAGTGCATACCGCTAAACAACAAACTGACATTCTGCAATTTAAGAAACCCCAGAACAAAATTATCAGAGACAACCATTTTAACCTGAACATACTGTTAAACAACAAACTGCCATTCCGCCCTTTTTACCCATCCCCCAGAACACACTAATCTTATAACAAGCCTAAAAACCAAAATTGTAAGCAATTCACTGCCAATCTGCAGTATAAAAAATTCTCACAAACTAATCCCATCAGAGACAACAAGTTTAGAAAACACGAATTATTGTAAAAAAACTCGCAGCAGATCCTCAGTATAAAAAACAGGCCCCGGACCTAAATAATCCCATCCAAGAAAACAAGCCTAAAAACATGAATTATCATAAACAATTTACCACCAATCCGTATATAAAAAAAAAACCCCGAACAAAATAATGCCTTGAGAGACAACAAGCCTAAAAAACACAAAATATCGTAAACAATGCACTGCTCTCCCCATTATTAATAAAAAACATTAGAAAAGGTTATGTCATTGGAGACAACCACTTTAAACAGAGCACATTACTAAAGAAGAAATCATCCCATTTCCCACTCAATACAAAAATATGAAATATGCATTAACTAAATATCATAAATCGTCTGCAACTTTTAGTACTTACTTTTTAAATTTACACCATTATGCTACATTATATGGGAATTAAATCTAGATTGCATTTAAAAAACACATTTATGTGAATAGCCCACCCCTTCTGGTTAAATAAACTCATAACTTTTATTCACCTCAGAGAGTGAGACCTAGAAAAAAAAAAAATCAAAAACCAGAGGCCATATGAAATATTTCAAGAGATAATCCAATATATTGGTCGATAAGATGAAAAACTATTATACTGTAAGTTATTCACTTACATTATACACCTTAAGAAATTTGTTATCACTCATGGTGCCATCTAGTGAGTGAATGAGGTAAACTGCAGGTTACCTGCTTATTTTAGCAATTAAAATATATTTGCATAACACCAAAAAACAGTCTCGGCACCTTATGAGCCACGATCTGTTATGGGAGAAAACAAATTAGCCTTACTGTTCAAGCAATCTGAGTTTGACGATCATTTTATCGTACCTATTAATTGATCAAGAATTTTGACAAAAAGCTTAAATCAGTTTAGTTACATTTTTGGCATGTGTGCTTCTTCATATCAATGAAATTGAATTTAATCTCTAATAATAAACAATATGTAGTAGGCTCATCCAACAATTAACAATAGATATACACATATAGCAAAAGTTAACATTTACAATACAGAGAGAATAGCAATAATTACTGCATCCCTTTCTCCAATGTTTTCTTTTGCGAAGCACTTGGATCGTCGGTAGTAGCAAACTTCATATGCAACACAGGAAACAATGCTCACTGCAGCTAACTGAACTGCTTCTGTACGTTTTATCCAGAGGAGTTTTTGATATTAACGAAAATTAACTTAATCACTAATAATTAAATTTCTATACGTAGGCATCATCCCCTGATCAACCAATATATTTCAAAAGTTAGCATTACAATACATCGGGAATAGCAACAAAATTTTAATGCGACTTTTTTTCTAAAGTGCTTGAATGGGAAGCAATGGCTTAGCACTCACTGCATCCGTATGTTTTTGATATTAATGAAAGTTAATCTAATAGCTAATTATTAATAACTAACAATCAATACTTAAATATCATTAATTAATTAATTAATTAATTAATTAATTAATTAATAATTGACAAAAAGCCTCTGAGCATCATTTCATGCAGATCGGACATAAAACAATCATACATACCCCTTGTGATTAGCTGCCAGGTTACGAAGCTATGGTGAAACAAAACTGATATTGGCCAACAAATGACAAGTGAAATGCAATGGGAAGATAAGAAACATAAATTGTGTAACTGATTATAATTGAAAGTACCTCAACTCTATTGAAAGAAAAGTTTTAATCCCTTGTCAACCTAAAAGCCCAACCCAGATAACAATAGGCATGCATCAGACTCATTCAAATTGCAATGTCAATCATAGCCCACAGATCAGAGAAGTTCTCTAATCTGTATTATTTCCTTCACTCTGAAGTTTCCGATTCTAAGTAATTAACGTTTAGTTGGCCAGAGCCAGGAAATTTGGTATAGGTTCAATAAACATCCATTTAGAAACAATCTTCAGCACTGTAAAAAAATTTAAATGTGGACTTTGCCATGAGTTATTCTCAGAAATGTCAGCTGGAGTCATAGATTTTGTCTGATTGGTGTGCAGGTGAGCCCACAAGCAAGATTAAGGAGTGGTGACACAGCTGCACTTGTAGTACAGTATAAAACAGCTATATCAGGAACAATTCTTCCCTTTCATTAACATTCTCCTCTTAGGAAAAGGGCAAAAACATTGTACAATTTGAAAGCAAATTTTCTTGGCAGCTCTGCAAGCAGCCATGGGCTACAGAGGTCCAACCAGACTGTGCAATTTAGTTCTCCAAGCATATCTGTCCTGAGGTACATCTGGCCACTGCACACCAATTCTAACAAGGTCCTGTTTGAAATAGTGTTGTCTGCCCACTGCATCCTAGGTCTCCCCCTCTTTCTGAGGCCTTTAAGCACACTGTTCATAACCTATTTGCTAATCTATAGTTATGCATATGGGCAGCATGGCCAAACCAACATAATCTCTCTCTGCACAATATGCTGCTCAAAGGAGGTTGTCGACTCCATTGCCTAACCTCATCATTACCTAATGCCCAAGATACTGCATAAGCATCATGAATCAAAAGCATCGATTTTTCTGTTATCTTGTTTACAAAGCATCCAAGCTTCACTACCAAACAATTATACAGTCAAATTTTAGTCTTTAGGTGTATCCACCTATTTCTCCACATCCTCCACAGACTCTTAAAAGTCCCAGCAGCAATCCCTATTAGTCTGTTAATCTCATGGCACACATCACCAGTATCTGTTGCATAACTTCCAAGATAATTAAACTGAGACACCTGATCAAGACTGCAACCATTCAGATTAACTGAACCACAGCCTGCCCGACCAATTTTCATCACTTTAGTTTTCTCTCTGTTTAAAGCCAAACCTACTCTACTACCAGTCTCATCAACAGCTTGAATGAAAGAGTTCATCTCATCAACATTATCAGCATAATCTAAATCAGAAATTTTCAGATCTCTAACCCATTTAAGGCCAAAATCTTTTCCTTGCAATGAATTTCACATAACATGATCAATAACCAAATAAAGAGAAAAGGACATAAAATATACCCTTGTCAAATGTCAGATACAATGCTAAACCAATTGCTACAAGCCTTACCAACTCTCATACATGACTCAATGTTAGTACACAGAGCTTTCATTATGTTAACTAACTTGTCTGGTATGCCATACGATCTCACAACCAACCACAAATTACGATGATCAACAGAGCCAAAAGTCCTTTTGAAATCAACAAAGTTAGTAACCAAAGGTTTCTGAAACTAAACATTTCTCAAGAATTTTCCCGAGTGAAAATATCTGATCTATACATTCCCTACCACTTCTGAATCCACAATGTTCATCATGCAATTGCCCATCAATCAGATTCTTAATTCTATTAGATTCATCAATTAAAAATGTGATCTAAACTGCTGCAATTGATTTTTTTTTTCAAAAACATTAGCAATATGTTAGGGGGGAAAAAGCACTTTTCTCCCATTTTATAATTATATTTATTGTCAGTTCACAAAATGATATTCTTTTCAATTGTAACTGCCACAAAACTAAAACTGTTCTGGTTGGGAAACATGACTTGATCAATCTCCCAATGTTCAATGGAGGCAAGGTGAAGCAGAGATGAAGAAGTGGCTTAATGACAACAGGTGTTAATGGTGTGAAGTAAACAAACGATGTAGTTTTAACATTCACAGAGTGTTGAATAAATGAGCATTTTCTTTAGTTAGCATTTTATATCTTACACTAAAATTTTGTGTTTTTTTACATTGCGAAGTTTCTTTCAGAATTATGTCTACATCTCCACCATTATTTGTGATACAAAAGTCTTACAGCTAGTTAATGCTGAAAATTTGTTTTCGAATTATTTTGGTTGCTCCTTGTTTCTGTTAATCAAAAAATGCTCATCATTTATCATCTCTTGTGGTTTAAATAGATCTTTGCAATGAAGAGGCTTTCTTTGGCTTAAAAATCAATAGTAATTTAGTGGTAGGAGGCAGGGGGGGAGGAATTGATCTCCTTATCCACTGCTATGCTAAGAAAATTCAATCATCCCCCTTGACAAAAAATTTATTTTAAAGAAATCATTACTTTGAGTTTACATTAAACTGTTAACAACATTTAGCACCCCCCCCCCCCAATTATTTTTATAAATCTAAGTTATGTCACCATGAGGAAATTAATTTTTTTGTGCACCTAACTTGGGCTGAAAGATACACAAACTGCATCAGTAAAAAAGAAAATGTCTGATACGCACTGCAAAAAACAGTAACATATTAGCGTCTATGAATGTAGAGATTGTCAAATGACCTTGTTCAGAGTACTATCATACAAATAAAACTATAGAAAAGTATGACTGTCCTGTTTTGACAAATACACTGCAATCTTTTTATTCAGATTTAAATATTTTTTCTTATGTTACATAACATGTATAATTCTACATTATTTCAAAATAAAATTAAATAAATAAAAAGTTATTTTACTGCATATTTTAGTAAAGCTATTAAAGTGAATACATCTAAATTTTCATTAAAAAATTTTGTTCCATTACCAGTCAGAATTAAAACATCTTTCTTTTTAGTATATAACATGACATACTTCTATTCAGTATGGTTGTCAACTCAGAAAACTAAACAGCCTGATTTTCAGGCAAATTTTTCCGTTTCTCTCAAACTGGCCTAAATCCTGAAATTCATATTAAAAAAAAAAAACACATTTCCAAAACTTTTAATAAAATAAACTTTATTTAAAAAAAGTTTGAGGGTAAAAATGAAATTTAGAACATTAATCACTCATTTTTCCTCATTGTAAAACATTTAAATATGCCTAATGATACTGTGATACAGATAAGAACACAACACAAAAAGAAAGAAACACATGTGAATCAACAAACTACCTTTACTGACTACAAGCACTGTCTTAAGCTGGCAGTTAACCACAGGTAGGGCTAAAATATTCTCGACTTTAAAAATGAAACAGCTCTCTATTCTCAATTTGCAAAATAAGTATGCCTTTATATTCAGAACATGGAAAATGAGACATTTTCATTGGTGGCAGAGATAACAGTCAAATCCCGATATTTGGCCTAATAAAGGCAGAGTTATTATGTGTTTTGTATTGTTCTCTGTGAGAACTGTCAGGAAAGCAGAAGGTAGCAGTAGACAGCTGATCTTAAAGGCTGCAATGCACTTCATTTGAATACTGGGATCTCAATACTATGGCAATTAACATAATTACTGCTGACCCATGCATGTTTCAGCAAATGCTTACCTATTAAGCATGTTTCAGTAAAATTTTTACTAAGAGGTTTTTACATCTGAGAGATTAAAATGAAATTTTATATGTGAGAAAAGGGGTAAAGTTTTATACTAAGAAAGTAATTGCTCTAATATTGTGTACCAGTGGAAGTTCTCACACAGATGGCAAAGATGGTTGCAATCTTACTGTTCAGTAGCTATTGATGACAGAGGTTTCAGAGTGATTTTTTTTCCTGCTGAAACTGACTTGAAAAGTAATTCAGCCTCAAGCAGGACACATTTTTAGAAACATGGCATCTTAAGGATTAATCAATAACAAATAATTTTTATCTATTATTAACTAACCCTTTGCCAAGTTTCTAACAATGACCTTGCTTGATGACTAAATTACTTTTCAAGTTGTTTTCAAAGGAAAAAAATACTTTCAAACATCATCATCAGTAACTATTAAACAATAAAACTGCAACAACCTGTGTAAACAGGACTGGCATCTCAACAAATGATAGACCATAAACATCATCAACAGTGTGTCTCAAAATGAGTGTGTCAACCTATAAACTCCAAGAAGGTCACTACCAACTTGTATAAAGCAATAAAAGACATCTTTTCTCTCTTACCACTTTAACAATAATTTAAAGTGTACTCAACTATGATATAATTGACTGTCACCTATCTTGTGTTTTATTTAGGTTGAGAGCAATTTGAAAGGTTTACTTCATTAGGCTGAAGTAGAATTACAGTGATTAAGTGTAATAACTAAATGTAACCATTCTGTGCAATTATGTTATAATTGTATATATAAGTAATTGTATACAATAATACAATTATTAATATTTGGAAGAATTTAAATTACACCAAAATCTACACAATTATAAATAACCACATGTATTATACTGAAAAGATAAATACAAAATAATTCTTATATTTACATCTATACTCCTTCCAAATGAGCTGAAAGACCTGTCAGAACATACACTAGAAGTTTCACTTTCATCGGACTGGTCATCAAAAGCATTATACCTTCTCCTTGCAGGCGTCTTCTGCATGCAAATGATTCATTATAGCAGGGGTACATAAGAAACTGTTTATACTCAAAACAAGATTTTCTGTTAAAACGCAAAAATTGTAGAATGCTTATCTCTTATATGTACAATATATGGTGTCAACAAAAGTTGTATGTATTTTAAAATCATTGCATCAGAGGTGGCCAAACAGCTGATTGCATTCAACTGTTTGGTCAACCGTGTAGCTACCATACGTGGTTATAAGCTTACACTAAAGTAAATGGACTAGTCACTGCCAGTCTTAGTGTTTGTGAGTGAATTTGGAGCTCAATTTAATGAATTTTTTTAAATAAAGTGTATAATTGTAGTATAATCATGTAATTCTAGTATACTCATATAATTCTTGATTTATCACCATGCTAATGTTGGCATTATGTTTCATAACCATGAATTGGAAAAAGTTACAGCAAAGGGGTTTTTTGTTAAAAGTTAAAGGTTTCATATTTACTACTTTCCTCTATTAAATTATTACTTAAAAACATTTAGCCAAATTTGGATGTTAAAATTTAGCTGGTCAAGCAAATTTTCTGTCTTAAAAGTCAATTGTAGAGTCCAAAAGTTCAATTTTTAATGATGTAATGCCCTCCCTGCATTACATCATTAAAAATACAGATACACAAATGAATTTTTAATGAACAAGAAAATAAATTGTCACTTAATAAATTTATGGATGAGAATTGTTAGCAACACTAGTGGTATCCAGTCAATATTCTACCTGTTCTAGTACCTGATTACAAATATATAACCTTACATTACCAATAATTGAATAATTTTTTGAATGTTAGATCTGTTCTATTTCACTCAAGTAGCATTTTAAAATCTTCAATTGGTATGACTTTTTGAAATATGGTCATTTCTTGCTGATGAATTGTAGTCTCTTACTCTTCTAATAAGCTTTCTTGGTAATGTGCTGATAAATATACACTGGTACTCAAAATCAGATATGAAATGCAAAAACATCAATAAATGAAAAAATTTACAACAGGTTCTGATGAAATTATAATCAAAGGTATGATATGACTAAATCATACACAATTACTGGACAAAAAATTACAGGAAACATTTATTCAAAAGCTACGGCTTATTATGTTCTCCTTTTTCACCTGTGAACTTGTCTGTGTTTTATCTACCAATATATGTATGTTTGGGTGAAATAAACTTATTCAATTCAATTCAATTAGAATCTAAGAGTTTATGTTAATCAAACCACAAGTAGGAAAGCATCGAGAGTCACTGGAAAGATAACCGGATAATAAATTCCTCCAGGGTTTTTCTTTTGCCTGGTATGAGCTAGAATGCATATCAGCTAGTGCAACAGGTGTTCTGGAACAAATCTTAAATTTTCATTGGTAAAATTCTTTTAAAATCCAATTTTTATTTTATATAAAATTTTCACTTTTATGGCTTCTCTCTTTACCTGGAGATGTGTTCTATATTCTTTGGAAATCTCTGCTTGTTGAGCATACCAAAAAACTTTTTTAAGGAAAAAAAAAGCCCCAGATTCCTCTCTCTATATATATACTGTATTCAAATGAAGTTTACAGTAACTTAAACAACTAAGAGAAAATAAGGAGTCAAAATGAGTACAATATCTGGTTAGAAGTTTGTATTTTTTTCAAAAGTCCAACCACTAAGAATGAAGCAGATGGTAAGAGTCCATTTTGTATAATACTTTTTCATTCTCCAACATAATTTTATAGATACAGATGAAATAAATCTGATGTATAATATTAATTCCAGAAAATACCGCATGGTAAGATGTACATGGATAAATACACTTCCATAAGCAGTATGTTTCAAAAGACCATCTTAGTATAACAAAAACCACTGCAAATTGGTAATGCTAGTATTGAAGAGTTAGCTAATTAAACTGTTGAGTAATTAGCTATGTATTATTGTATATCATTCTACATCTTTTTATACCTATAATATTTTTAATTGGTATGTAATATTGGTATAAAATATTAGAAACAATAACCATATAGTTATTATTATTATTATGAGATTTAATCATAATTCTACATAACATGTGTAGTAAACTTCTTTAACCCTTAATAGCTTTAATAATTTTTGCTACACAGTAGCTTTCTTGACACTGCTGAGTATAAAATCAATTGTTTTGATTTAAATGAAACATGATAAAATTTGAATTTTAATATCAAATTAGGAAACATAATTTCAACTATATTTGAATTGTAAAAAAATCAAATAATGATAAAAAAATAAAAAATAAAATCCGATTTCACAGAAAAAATTATTTATAATACACTTTGGGAAGTAAGTACTATCTTTCTGTAAAGGAATAGGAAATATAACCCACTATCATTTTTGTAAACACTTATTGTAAATAATATTTGAATGATTTTTGCATGTGATCTTTTCACAGGTGTTACATGTTTAGAATATCTGCCCTTTTGATGAGCAAAGATGACACTGTAAATTTTTTGCTTGTCTTTTTGCTTGTGGTTCTTCAGACAATTTTTTTTCCTTCCTTGAAAGTGATATTATTTCAAATGTTTGTTACATATAAAGTGTGTTCTTCTAGTCATTTTCTTACCAACTCCATTGCAATGCTTTGTAGAAAATAATTTCACTTATAACATTTTTCATGCTCCAACTAGGATATAATTTAGAATCTGTTGTGAATGATCACTAATAACCATATTTCTTTTCAGGTGATCTCCAGGATTCTTTCCAACAATGCACATTGATATAACACTTTGCTATTTTCACATCAGACATGCCCAGCAAAGATATGTACCACTTAATAGATTGTTGAAATGGTGGCCACTTTTTTTTTTAACTCTGGATCCCCACCTCTCTAATTCCTAAAATACACTCCCGATAAAAAAAACTACTCCACCCAAAAGGAGTAGAGCTAAGCTTATGCAAATTAGTATGGAAGTGGGGGACAGTGATATATGCAAAGGAAGGGAAAAATGCAGATTTGGCTACATTTAAGATGCAATGGATGACAGGTACTCTGTTAATTGTAAGAAAGGTTGTTGTTAGGAAAAAGTGGACAGTGTATATTAAAAAATCTGAACCTGGCCTGCAAATCTGGTTACCATCAAAGGGTAATGCAATTTGTACATAATAGATTGATAGTTAATCAAATTAATGTTTGAGTGAGATCTTATCATAGGTCTATGTGAAACAGAATGTTCCACGTGATGAATTTCAGTGCATTTGGGATGTGAAAATGGACACAGGGTGTTTCACATCATCATTCAGGATCAGACTGTCTTCAAGTGACTATTGATTGAGAGAGATTTGCAGATTTGTCAGATAACTGTAAGTACAAGAAACATGACTGCTTGACAGAATCCAGTGACAATGACTTATGGAACACCACTGGTAAGCGAGGGAATCACCCTCTCCTCTGCATACTGCTCTCTCTCAAAGACAGATTGCAGTGGTGTGAAGAATGAGTTGAGTGGCATGATGAATGGCGATATCCCATCTTTGGCAATGAGGGCCGCTTCTGTCTGGGACAGAATGATAGCCCTCTCATGTGTGGAAATGTAGCAGTGAGCTTCCAGCTCATGTATCATTGAGCACCATATAGCACACATTTCTAGGATCTTGGTATGAGCACCATTATCTTTACGACAGTTAGACATCTCTCAAAGTCAGTGAGGGTTATTTAACTGCCCAGCAATACACGTATACCATTCTCTATCCTGTGGTCTCACCACTCCTGCAGAGCACACCAAATGCCACATTCCAGCATGATAACACCAGACCACATACCATATGTGATATTCAATGTGTTTGCAAGCCAATTATGTGCTACCTGGCCAATTCAGTGGTCGAATCTATTGCTCATTGAGTACATCTGGGACATCATGAAATGACAACTGAGAACATAACTGACTCCAGTACATAACGTGATGTATCTTCAGATGCAAGCACAGAAAATCTGGAGAACCACAGACTTAGAAAGTTTTAGGAATCTTTTTGACTCATTTCCTAACTTTTATTAGTGTTTGAATTGCAACAAAAGGTGGTCACACCTGGTACTGATGTTACCATAATATCCATGCTTCACTAAACAGAATGAAAATTTGATCATTTGTTACTTATGCTATTACCTTTTAGCATGCCACTTTGTATTGGACACAAGACCTTCCTTCTTGATGAGGCATTTTTTTTTTTATTAACGTGCATTTGGTCCCAAATTATTCACTTCTCTCATGACAACCCATGTAGCATCAATAATGCTACCTATAATGCAACCCAATTTTGAACTTGTTCTTTATTAATTTGCCATTTAAAATTTTAAGTCATGAAATCTCAGTGGGCTGTACAATAATACACAGTAAAGATTGCAATTACAGTAGCATCTAAATATCATATATATCTATATTTTCTGTTGGTCTTTCATTTGCAAGAACAGTTATTAGTTATTTGATTAATTAAATCTGTTCCACCTTTAGTTATAAAAGCAATCTCTGCTATCCTGGTTTGCTCCAAAATAAGAAGCATGTAACTTATACATTGCTACATTCAGATATCTCTGGTAGAGCTCTAGCACTGTTTATCTAAATAAGACATATATCAAGTGGATATCCTATTGAAGTATTCTTCCCTAAAGTATCATCATGTATTATTAAGAGAATTGGGATGTATTTCTTGAATGAACACCATCTTTTGGAGTCTACTAGCTGCTCATTTACTGCAATTGGGCACAAGGCATGAAACATAACTGGTAACTAAAAGATTCTACAAAGACATTTCATTTACATTGCTTTATGGTATGTAAATATCTTATGACAATAACAAATATATATAAGTAAATGCTGAAATGCCAGGAGACTATCTGTGCAGTTTATGTTTTTCATTTAATAATTTTGCAAATTATGCAAAAAAATGGAAATATATTTTTTCAATTACTTAATTAATAAAAGGATAAGTAGAGGATTATATTAAATTTCACTGGATTATTTTGCAAAAAAAAGTTTTGTAAAATTAAAAAATGCTGCTGAGGTACCATTACGGCTTTTTAAAGTTAAAATGAATGGCAGTTCCAAATCAACAGAAAATATTAATCCATTCAGAATCATTCAGCAGGTCAACAAATCAGCTTTACAGACCATAGGTTGCCTGTGCTTGATCTATGGTTAGGCAAGTCTTTTTTACATTAAATATGGAGATTATTTCTGAACATGAAAGTTTAACATCTGTGCTTGACCACTTTTACATTTTTACTGTTATAGATTTCGTTAACTTTATTAAAGTTTTTGGTGTTCCTTTAATTAAGATAGGCCCTTCTCTCTACAATGCTTAGACATTTACCATGTATCATGTCTACATGCTTAATTAGACTTTGTTCACTTCAGCATTGAAATTTATTTGCGATTTCTTCAAATTTTTTCTGAATTATTTTTAAATATGTTACACATGGTTACTTTATTGACATGTAAATAACTAGAAATTTTGCTCTAAGAACAAAAAATTGAAAACTGGATAACAAAAAATTGGGCAAAAATAAAAGCATAAAAAATTATGAGTCTTAGCATGAAAAAGTAAAAGAAAATTAAATTTTAATTAATAAAAAAAAAACCTTACCAGTGCATCAGCCATGGCAGCCTCAGCCTCCCTACTCTGCTGAAGAATACGCTCTGCCATTACCGGTGCAGAAGCTAGTACAAGAGAATTTATTACTAAAACAAATTTCAATAAAATAATGCTAATTATTTTAAAGATTATTAAATAATATGGCTAACACTTATTAATTTCAACAAGCAAAAAATAACCTTAACTACAGGGATCTTCCACTGCATTGAATTCCACATAACATAATCAATAACCAACCAAACTAAAGAGAAAAGGAGATAAAATGCCTCCTTGTGAAACTGCAGTAGCAATGACAGACCAACTCTCACACATGACTCAGTATTATTGAGAGCTTTCGTTATGTTAACTAACTTGTCAGGTATGCCATATGATCTCGTAATCAGTCACAAATTATTATCAGCAGACTCAAACTCCTTTTTGAAATCTACAAAGCTAGTAACCAGAGGTTTCTGAAACTCTAAACATTTCTCAAAAATCTGCCTAAGTGAAAATGTCTGATCTACACATCCTCTACCACTTCTGAATCCACATTGCTGTCAACCAGATTCTTAATTCTATTAAGCACAATCATGCAAAGAACTTTACCTGGAACAGAAAGGAAGGCAGACACTCTTATAGTTATCACAAGAACTGCAAGCACCTTTGTAAAAAAGGGATAAAAATAGCTCTGATAAAAATCCTTGGGACAATGACTATCATAAAAGAATAATATAGCATATGTACCTAAAGAAAATAAAAAAAAAAATACAAAAGATTTTGCAAGTAATGATGAAGTTAGGCAAAGGAGTCTACAACCTCCTTTGAGCAAGTTATAGATTTCGTTATTTCATCTTCAGAGAGAGAATGCACTGGTTTGACTATGCTGACCATATGCACAACTATAGATTAGCAAATAGAGTTATGAACAGTGTGCCTAATGGTCTCAGAAAAAGGGGAAGACCAAGGATGCAATGAGCAGAGAATGTGAAACAGGACTTGTTGAATTGGTCTACACTGGTCAAATGCAGCAGCTGTAGCTCGAGAGAGACATGCTTGGAGAACTAAATAGCATAATCTGGCTAAACCTCAGTATTCCATGGCTATTTGAGGAATCTATACACTGAAGAGCCAAAACATTATGACCACCCACCTAATATGATGCTGGTCCTCCACATGCTGCCAAAACAGCTTTTACCTGGCGAGACATGGATGCTATAAGATTTCTAAAGGTGTTTTGTGGTATCTAGTACCAACCTGTTACCAGCAGATCTTTTAACTCTTGTAAGTTACGTGGTTGAGCCATCACAGATCGGATATGCTGTTCCAACACAAACCGCAGATGCTCAAATGGATTTATGGCTGGGGAATTTGGAAGCCAGGGCAATACTGGGAAGTTTTCATGTTCCACGATTACATGCTGGAATGTGGCATTCTCGAACAATCTGGGGCAGTGTGGCATGGCACATTATCCTGCTGAAAGAAGGCACTACTAGAGGGATATATCGTTGCCACGAAGGAATGTACCTGGTCTGCAATGATGTTTAGGTAGGTGATAGATGTCATAGTTTTCTGCACAATGAATGACTGGACCCAAGGGTTTTCCAGCAGAACATTGCCCAAAGCATTACACTTCCTCCACCAGCTTGTTTTCATCCCAGGTGCATCCTGCTGCCAACACTTCCTCAGGTAAACAACACACGTGTACCCAGCCGTCCATATGGTGCAACAGGAAATGAGATTCATCAGACCAGACGACCTTCTTCCAATCATTCAAGATCCAGTTTAGATGCTTGCATGCCCATTGTAGGTGCTTTTGATGGTGAACCAAGGTTAGCATGGGCACTCAGAGTGGCCTGCAGCTACACAGCCCCATTTTCAGCAAGGTTTTATGTACTGTGTACTGTGACACATTACTCCCATCACCAGCATTCAAATTATAGGAGAGTTGTGCCACAGTATCCCTTCTGTTGGCTCATACCATACAGGATAGCCTTCGCTCACCTCTAGCATCAATGAGCCATGGTTGGCCCACTTTTTGAATGTGAGCACCCCACAAGCCTTGTTATTTCGGAAATGCTATGACCCAGTCATCTGGCCATTAAAATTTGGCTTTGTCAAACTCACTTGAGTCTGCTGCCTTTCCCATCTGAAGAACAAGAATACCACTGATTAACAGAGCTCAGTATCAGGTGTTATTTATACCATTTCATGACCTTCACACATGCCATTGTTTACCTGCAGTTGCTTTGATTTGCATAAAGATGCCATGGTCATAATGTTTTGGCTCAATTTTCACCATGATCTTACAACAGCTTGGACTTGAACATTAATCTATGAGAATAATTTAACTTGGATATTTTGCACAACAGTGGCAATGACTATGACAATCATGATTATTGGGCCACATTTCAATAATAGAGGCAACATGCAGACCAAAATATTAAAGTATTACTGATTAAGTGGTATAAAATTTCTGAAATAACAGTCCAATCTTATTTTTAGTAAGATAACTATGAACCATGAGTAAAAAGCTGCTTTTATCTACAATGCGCTGATCGAATTCTAAAGTGTTCCTACAGTTTCTCTGCAAGAATAAATATAAAACTATTATCAACTGAATGCCTTTTCCAAACTGCACAAAACTGTTAGTACCTATCTACCTTCACTAATGCTGAGCAAATATATTTCATAATTCATAGCCTGTCAGTGAGCTTATACATTGCCAGTCCCTCTATAAAGTATAGGCAAAATTAATTAATCATTATAGTATAATCTCTAATTTTTGTATCATATAGTCAAGGTATTTTGGTAAAAATAACTTGCTTTATTTTTCTGTTAGTTCATCTACTTGCTTTTTTTTTTTTGAAATACTATCTATATTAAACTTCTTTTAAGAGATTTATATTAAACTTCTTTTAAGAGATTTATATTCATCTTCAGACTCTTGATTGAAAGGATATTTTGAATAACATACTTTTATAACATTTATTTCTAACTTCATAAAATATCACAATTAAGGAAATGAAGTAATTTTCTTTCATTATTATTTTTGGTATTTAAGCAACTATAAATAAAATCTTTTACCATTTTATTAAAATATATTATGTATAAGATGTTTACATCATTTGGGGATCATACTTCATATCCAATTTGATATTATTTAGATTTGTTGATTTGTTCTATGATAAAGAACCAATATTTTATTATCATAGTCACATTTCCTGTGTGCCAATGCTATGAGCAAGTAGATAATAACTGCTGCATCCAGCCACTGCACACCAATTCTAACAAGGTCCTGTTAGATATTGTCTGCCCACCACATCTTAGGTCTCCCACTCCTTCTGAGGCCTCTAGGCACACTGTTCATAACCCTATTCGCCAATCTATAATTATCCATATGGGAAACATGGCCAAACCAGTGGAGTCTCTCTCTGCACAATATGCTGCTTAGAGGAGGTTGCAGACTCCTTTGCCTAACCTCATCATTAGTTACAAAGTTAAACCACCTAATACCAAAGTTACTACGTAAGGATCTAGAATCGAAAGCTTTAGTTTCCTGTTATCTTGTTTACACAGCGTCCAAGTTTCACTACCATAACTAACCCTACAAAGAACCAAACTATTATACAGTCTAATTTTGGTCTTTAGGTGTATACACCTATTTATCCACAATCTCCATAGATTCTTAAAACTCCCGGCAGCAATCCCTATTCATCTGTTAATCTCATGCCACATATCACCATTATCTGTTACATAGCTCCCAAGGTAATTAAACTGTGACATCTGCTAAGACTGCAACCATTCAGATGAACTTAATCACAACCTGCCTGACCAATTCTCATCACTTTAGTTTTCTCTCTGTTTATAACCAAACCTACTCTACTACCAGTCTTATGAACAGCTTGAATGAAAGAGTTCATCTCATCAACATCATTTGCCAAAAAGGCTAAATCATCAGCATAATCTAAATCAGAAATTTTAGAATCTCCAGTCCATTAAAGGCCAAAATCTTTCCCTTGCAATGAATTTCGCAAAACGTAATCAATAACCAAACTAAAGAGAATGCACCCTTGTCGAACACCAGAAGTAATGCTAAACAAATTGCTACATGCCTTACCAACTCTCACACATGACTCAGTGTTATTATAGAGAGCTTTCATTATGTTAACTAACTTGTCTGGTATACCATATGATCTCACAATCAACCACAAATTATGATGATCAACAGAGTCGAAAGCCTTTTTGAAATCAACAAAGCTAGCAACCAAAGGTTTCTGAAACTCTAAACATTTCTCAAGAATCTGCCGGAGTGAAAATATCTGATCTACACATCCTCTATCACTTCTGAATCCACATTGCTCATCACGCAATTGACTGTCAACCAGATTCTTAATTCTATTAAGCACAATCATGGAAAGAACTTTACCTGGAACAAAGAGTAGGCTGATACCCCTATAGTTATACAAGAACTGCGATCACCTTTTTTGAAAATAGGGATAATAGCTCTGGTAAAATCCTTAGAAACCATGCCTTTATCATAAAAGATATTCAGAATTTCAGTCATGCATGTGGTAACTGAAACATTCCCAGCTCTAAGCATTTCAGTAGTAATTTCATCTACCCCTGGGGATTTATGAAGTTTAAGTTTAGAAACAGCCAAAACAACTTCAGATTGTGTTATAGGGCCAACATTAAAGCCATCAATGCATCTATCATCATTGCAAACAATGGGAATAGAACTAACCACATTGTTTAGAACATCACTGAAATGCTCAGCCCACCTAGCCATGACAGAATCCTCACCTTCTATAACCCTACCTTGTTTATCCTTCAATCCCTGTATACCTGTCCGTTTTCTACCACACAAAACATTAACTATCTGGTACAGCTCTCTGCTGTTGTGCTGTCTAACTGCTTCCTCGGCTTTCTCAGCCAAACCATCAAGCCAAAGATTCTTATCAGCAGCTAACTGATCTTTTACACATTTATTAAGTTCTCTGTAATGCTTTCTATTAGGACTAGTAGGGTATTGATTAAGAACATTCCTGCAGTTCTTTCTTTCCGAAATAAGCTCAAGTGCCTTATCACTCAGATAATTCTGTCCCTTCTGCTCCTTTTTTCCTTTATTTTTTCGTTTATTAAGTTCTCTGTAATGCTTTCTATTAGGACTAGTAGGGTATTGATTAAGAACATTCCTGCAGTTCTTTCTTTCCGAAATAAGCTCAAGTGCCTTATCACTCAGATAATTCTGTCCCTTCTGCTCCTTTTTTCCTAAAAGAGTACTGTTAGTGTCCAAAAAAGCCTGTTTAAAATGATCCCATTCTTCCTCAACTTCAGTAGTAAGCATACCATGTCTGTCATAATGACTAAGCAACCTATCATGGTAAGCTTTGGCTATAACTGTGTCTTTCAGAACTTCAGTATTAAAAGCAAATTTTTTATCCCTAGCACAACACTTTTCAAGTTTAAGTTGCAAGACACTTTTAACAAGATAATGATCAGATCCAATTTCAGCTCCCCTATATGACCTAGTATTCCTACAGAACTAGCCCATTTGCTGTTAATTAATATATAATCAATCATATTTTTATGCAGCCCATCAGGTGAAACCCATGTGTACTTATGTATGTCGTGGTGTTTGTAATAAGTGTTAGTTATTCTGAATCCATTGAGTTTACTTACCTGTAGGAGACGTCGCCCATTGCCATTGCAGCTACCAATACCAAAAGGGCCTATCACCCCTCCCCAAAGGTCAGAGTCAGTACCAACTTTGGCATTGAAATCACCTAGAACAAGGGAAATATCTCCTTTCTTGACAGAATTCAAAATATCCTGAAGTTGTCTGTAAAACCTATCCTTCTCATCCTCATTGGCATCCTCAGTGGGGGCATAACAGCAGATAACATTCAAGTCTTTAATGCTTGTCTGAAATTTTGCTGCAAGAAACCTTTCATTAATGCACTCATATCCCAGAAGTGCATCACTAACATGTCTGCTGAGCAGCAGACCCATGCCTTGATGATGCTGTCCATCCTCCCTCCCTGTAAAAAGAAATTTAAAGTTATTTTTAAGTATCTCACTTTTACCAGTCCATCTGGTCTCTTGCAAGCCTAAAATATCTAGGTTATAGCGATGGAATTCCTGCATGAAGACATCAAGAGAATAATTTTTATATAATGTCCTCACGTTCCTGCAGAGAGAAAATGATTAGTAGGATTTTTAAAGAAACTAGGTTTATTGAGATAGGTAGGGCCAACAATATCAAACAGCCCCCTGATCACAGGCATGGGGCAAAGACCTGTTCCTCCTCCGCTAAAGGCTGAAGTCACTGATGCTGGTAGGAACTTCAGGCACCAGCTTTTCAAGTGGACTTTTTCAACAGCCATATGGCCTGCCTGAGACACATTACTCCAGTTTAGGCTTGACGAAGCCCAATTAGCTAAGTAAGGTTCAGGTACCTACGATGGCCTCTGATTAGGATTATCCACCAGCTGATATAAGGTATCCCATGCCTCTGTTCACTTAGTGTTGACAACCCAGAAGCAAACAGAAAACACAGTGGCAGTTTCTCCCTCAACAGAGGCCCACCAGTGCAGCAAGTCCAGGATCCATAATCAAGCTCAAATACATAAACAAGTCCAGTCTAGTAGGTATAAATGGTCAGCACCAGGACCCTGTGAAGTTGACCACTCCTCAGCAAGGTTGAAAAAAAAAGAATGGTTGTTTGGTTGGTTGTTTGGAGTTTATTGGCGCAATAGCAACTAAGGCTATATTGCGCCAAACAAACGATAAAAAGGATAAAAGACATGAAACCCACAACCAAAGTTAAAAAGAACACAAACGAAACGACACAAAATCGATAAGTAAAAAGTGTAAAAGAAACAACAAGAGTAGAAGTTAACAATAAAAATGGGTGTATAGGACCTATGTAAAATTGCAAACAAGAGTAAAACTAGAAATACAGTAAAAATCAGAGACGTGTAAAATAACCAGTAAAACGTAAAAAGTCAAAAACAGGAGGTAAAAACGATTCATCAGATAAAAGATGGCCGAGTGTAAGAGGCTCAGCCATAAAATTGTGGAAAGTAAAATACAATTTACGTTCAAGGTTAAAAGCTGGACACTGAATTAAAATATGTTTAACAGTTAAAAAGGTGTCACAAAACTCGCACTTAGGTACTGCGTCCGCCTTAAGTAGAAAAGAGTGGGTTAAAAATGAGTGACCTAAGCGGAGCTGAAAAAAAAAAAAAAGTGGCCATAGATGACCAGATCAGTAGGCCATACTGAACTTGCCGCCCTCCCCTTCCATTCCCTTCGTTAGTTTAGGCTTGACAATGCCCAACTAGCCAAGTAAGGTTCAGGTACATATGAAGGCCTCTGATTAGGATTATCCACCAGCTGATATAAGGTATCCCATGCCTCTGTTCACTTAGGGTTGGCAACCCAGAAGCAAACAGAAAACACAGTGGCAGATTCTCCTTCAGCAGAGGCCCACCAGTGCAGCAAGTCCAGGATCCATAATCAAGCTCAAATCCATAAACAAGTCCAGTCTAGTAGGTATAAATGGTCAGCACCAGGACCCTGTGAAGTTGACCACTCCTCAGCAGGGTTGAAAAAAAAGAAAAAATTGGCCATAGATGACCAGATCAGTAGGCCATACTGAACTGGCAGCCCTCCCCTTCCGTTCCCTTCCAAAAAAAAAGATCTCTTTTGAACGGTACTAATGGCCTGCACCACGAGAAGGCGGGGTCAGACATTAGATGCTAGACCTGCTGGTTCTGTGCATCATCACTAGGGATTGGTATACAGCTCTCCTTCCAGGAGAGCTGTATACCAATCCCTAGTGAAGAAAGAGCAAAACGATTCATCAGATATACCAGTCAACAGATGACAGCTTGGAAAGCTGTCATCTGTTGACTGGTATACTCTTTCTCATGTTGGGTTGGGTTGTTTTACCTCTGAGCGGCACTTTTTTGCACACCATGGGCTAAATGGCCAGGTCACATGGACCCCAAAGGTTCAGAGAAGGTTGGGGGAGGGGACCCACTGGAACAGCTGTTGGGAGACAGATGGTAGCCTCCCGTCAAGGCCATCCAGCGTGTTCTTTAACGTGCACAGGGTATGGCTCTCCTGCACACGGGGACACGGCTTAACGTCCCATCCGATGGACGGCAGCCTTTCCAAGCCCATCGGTGTCCCCTACTGACCGTGGGCAGGGCGGGGAATTTTGCGGAGATAAATCTCAACGCTGACCCAGCTGGGACTCGAACCTGGGAACTACAGATTACGAGCTTGGCGTGCTACCGACTGAGCCACCCCCACCCCCTCTTTCTCATGACTCACTCTTCTGTTCACTGGTATCCTCTTTCTCACTGAGGACAGGGTAGGAGTTAGTGGTAATAAATCTGAAAATCTGAATGATGGCACAGTTGGGTCTCCAGCCTGGAGACTGCATTATAAGCCTGGCACACAGCAACTGAGCCAACAACCCCCCGCCCCCCTCCCCCAAATTTGTAAAGATAAGATAGTACTTACAAGTAACAGTGGAAAACTTTTCACCAGCTCCAACCAATGAACGTGTACGGGAACCACTTAACCGCCTTTCGTGAGCTGCAACAGAATAAAGTTATTTGGAAAATAACAGTCTGCATATTGTATTTTCCTGAACCATAAACAAGTTTAACTATTGTAAGATTTTGCTAAAACTTATGCAACAAGTAATAATAAACAACAGTTTAAAAGAAGTTCAATGAACAAAACCTTTAAGAATATACCCATAAACCACCAAATATACATTAAAACACATTATGCAGCAAAATAAAAATAATTAGAAATTGACAAAAGATAAATATAAGAGGATTAAACATCTTACTAGTATTTCAATCCTAGAAGCTAAACTCAAAAACTTGACTCTTAGCAAAAATAAAATTGCTAATATTTGAATTTTTTTACATTTAACTTTCTCTTAAATCCAGTGGATTCTTCATAATTCATTATTTTTTTAACTCTAGTAACTTAACTATATTTTGTTCCACTTTCAGATAAAAGTTGTCTAGGTTTTACATATTTATTATTCAGTGACTGGATGACAACTTCTCAATCATCAAAATAAGTCTGTTAGAAAAAAAAAGTAAAAAAATGTTAAACTCTGATTTGAATAATTTCCTGATAGTATTAATATGATAAATCTTTGCAATCTGAACCCTAAGCGACCTAAAACTCCCAGTTATTGATGTGTTATTAGACACTCACCTCTTGTCAGATATCTTAAGAACATGATAATAGAAGATTCAAAGTCTGTACCAATTCTAGCATCCCTTTCCCCCTGACAATAATGCTGTTTAGCCCTTAAAATATCCGGTTTCTCCCAATACATGCAATTGTGGCATTTTTCAGCAGAAAAACAACTTTATTCTACAGTGGATTAATACATATAGGTCATGTTACATATCAAATTAAAGAACATTTGATTCTGAATAATAAAAGAAATTGAAATTAAAATGAGGGCTGATAAAGCCAAATTAAAAAAAAATGGTACACTCTCTTTGGACACTTTAAAAATTAAACACTTCACCCACCTAACAGCTTGGAAGTCACATACAACAATTTAGGTAGAATGTGCCAGTATGGTTGGTAATATGGAGTCTTACTATCATGCATCTGCAATATTAAATTTGCAGGCAAAAAAAATTATTTTTAGTTGTAAAGGACAAAGCTTGCAAATTTTGAAAAAACTTACCCATCATCAAGGATGGACAGCAAAAAATTTAACCTGTCGTTGAAAAATTGCTGTTCTGTACATAAAACCAATAAATTTGTCTTAATGATATCTAGTTTTTAATATAATGCATATTTTTATATTTCAATAAAAAAAACAACCCCCAACTCAAAACTCTTTACACTTTAATCATTTAAATGAAAATATAAAACTGTATACAAATAATCTGTACATTGTAAAGCTTTGATCCTTTTACCATTTGACTTAAAATTCTTAATTATCCTCTTTACCACCTTAGCATGGCATAATATAAAGGGTGGTTATAATTAAACTGACAGTACTCAGAGCGATGTAGAGAAGGATCTACTCAATGGATTACAACGAAAAGTGGTGGATACCTTAATAAGAACATGAGGTAGAGAATTTGTGAATAAAAAAAATCAGTATTAGTGTCAACAGGTGGCGTGAGTGCACTAAAATAAAGAAAATATCAAGTTGAACAAACATAACCTTTATTTTACAAATCAAGATTCTCAATATGTGAACCATTCATATGCAAAATGTGCTGGAAACGTAATATGGCATGGTCCACAGTTGCTTGAAACAGGTCTCGGGGAATGGCTGCAACATGCTGTGTTATTCTTGCCTTCAGTTCAGCAAGCAATTCAACATTGCTTTGGTATACTTGGCTTTTCAAATAACCAAATATTGCACGGGTTTAGGTCAGGAAAAGTGGGCAAGCAGTGGAAAACATTCGAGAAATTATTGTCCTCACCAAATGTGGTATGCAACAATTGCATTGCCATATGTGCAATATGGAGTGGTGCCCCATCCTGCATGAAAGTTATAGTCTAAGCAATTTCTTTCTTGCAAAGCTTGAATAATCTTGCAGCAGAAAAGATCTGTGTAACGTGGTCCATTCATCGATTGACGCACAGGGCCTTGAGGCATGATCTCCTCAATGAAAAATGGTCCGATTATAAAGTTTGCGGTAAACCTGCACCATACAGTTACGTAGAGTGTAGGGGAACATCGTGTGAATGTGTAGGTCCCCATATTTGGAAGTTGTGTGTATTCACTGCTCCATGTAGGGGAAAATGTGTCTCATTGGTCCATAAAACTTTCAAAGGCCACATGTCATCAAGCTGCATCCTCACCAGAAATCACAATGTAAAGTCGGTGTGCTGTTCAGGGTCACGCGGTTGCAGCAGCTGCTGCACCCTATGAATTTTATAAGGATACCATTTCAGGATGGATCATATAATTTTAAGGACATTTGACCATGGAAGTTGCAGGGATACCTGTCTCACACTAACTACAGGTAGCTCCAATTGCAACTGGATTTCTGCAATGGTATGTGTGATGTCTTCCACATTGCTTTCTGCAACAGGCAATATGAACCACTTTTCCACTTGCTATTGAGGTACAGACTTCAGAATAAATGAAAGTTTTAAATCGAACACTCCAGGTATTAATGAATAAACAGAAAGTTTTGAATCGAACACTTCACGCTAGATAAAATACTCTGTATACATTAAGAACAATAAGGATAACTGATTGCATATTTAGTAATAAAACATACTGAAATAATAAAAATAAATATATAAAAACGCTTGCATAATCAATCAACAGTAAATACATAGAATTACCTGTTGATATCGAAGCACACATTGACTCGAACCCACATCTCCTAGAACACCTGGCATGATGCCTGATGTTCTAGACTACTAAACTATAACCAGGTGATGGAGAAATGAACTACCTGGCATGATACAGGGAGAAATGGGCTCAAGTCTCACTCATTGGAAAAACTGATTTTTTCCACAACTGCAACTCTTGCATAGTTAAAAATTTACAGCTGTATTATTTCTTTGGAAAATGCATGTAGTGGGAAATAGAAAAATTACTTACTACCATAACCAGATCTGGTAGGACTTGCTTCTCTGCTAGTCCCAGTAGCAGTGGGAATACCAGATTTTCTTCTAACTCTACCAGATCCATTGTCTGGCTGAGAATAAGTTGCATAACTTAGTCTTGAAGAAGGAGAATCAGGACGGCTACTAGCTGCATGTTAAATGCAAAAGGGAAACAAATATCTAAGTCTTTACTATCTAATCTAACATACTAAGTCTCTTACATATCTAAGTCTTTATTATTAAAACATAACTTTATATTAACAGCACAGCAATTTTTGTAAAATTTAGTCAATATTTGTAAGCATTGAAATATTAAGAAATATACTGTACATATTTTTCATAAAACACACACATACACAAAAAACTTATATTCAATAACATTAACATCTTTCAAGGTGACAACTAAAATGTTATGCCATAACTACAGACTGAAATATTTGGCAAAGTACATCGAAGAATTTTTCACAACCAAAGTTGGGATAAAGGGCTAACTGCATGTAATAGGTTTAGGTTCTACCTGGTTCAAATATAAACTTTTTTGGAATTCTTACAAACACTGTGATATGATGCTTGACAACACTACATATTCTCACTCACTATTATATTATTCTAAAAATTTGTTGTATTTAATGCAACCATCTCTGAAATGCTCAGCCCACCTAGCCATGACAGAATCCCTACCATGTTTATCACTCAATCCCTGTGTACCAGTCTACTTTCTCCCCACACAAAACATTTATTATCTGGTACAATTCGCAGTTATTAAAACTGTCTAGATGCTTCCTCTGCTTTGTCAGACAAGCTCTCAAGCCAAAAATTCATATCAGTTTTCAACTGATCCTTTACATATTTATTACGATATTTGTCATGCTGTCTATTAGGACTAGTAGGGTGCTGATGCTACTAGTCCTAATAATCAGTTTCTACCTGCAATTTCTCCTTTCAAAAATAAGCTCCAGTGCCTTATTGCTCAAATGACTTTGTCTACTCTGCCTCCTTTTTACCCAGAAGAGTACAGTTGGTTTCAAAAATAGACAGTTTAAAATTGCCCCATTCTTCCTGAACTTCAGTTGTATGCAAACCATGGTTGTCATAATGACTAAGAAACCTATCATGGTAAGCTTTGGCTATTTCTGGGTCTTTCAGAGACTCAGTGTTAAAAATAAATTTTTTACAAGAAGAAAAAAGTGGCTATAGATGATCAGATTAGAAGGCCACATTGATCTGGCAGTCCTCCCCTTCCATTCCCTTCCAGAAGAAAATATCTTTTTTGAAAGGCTCTAATGGCCTGCACCACAAGAAGGTGGGATTGAACATTAGGTGTAGACCTGGCTGGTTCTGTACATCATCACTAGGGATTGATACACAGCTCTCCTTTCAGTGTATGCCTATTTACCATTTACATACTGGTTATGATTAACATTTAAATTAAATGATGCAGTTATATACAAATCAGTAGATTCTTCTCAGTTTAAAATAGGTGCATGGTTGTGTCCAACGACTGAGCTACTAAACATACCCTCTACATTCCATATACTCAAACAAGTGTGAAATTGTCACCACTTTGGTTCAACTGGTAGAGAAATTGGTATATAATCATGAGTCCTATGTCCAAGTCTAGGAAGTAGATTGGTAGGTTGGGTTGTTTTACCTCTGAGTGGAACTTTTTGTGCACAATGAGCTAAATGGCTAGGTTACAAGGACTCCAAGGGCTCAGAGAAGGTTGGGGGAGGGGACCCACTGGAACAGCTTTTGGGAGACAGTTGGTAGACTACCATCAAGGTGATCCAGCATGTTCTTTAATGTGCACAGGATATGGCTCTGCTGCACAAAGGGTAAAAATGTAAAAGTAAATATAAAATAATAAAAATAATACCCCCTCAAGCAGCTGCTTGCCACATAGGTCTGACAGGAGCCTGTCAGTTTATATGCCATAGTAGAAGATCTGAGAGGATGGCAGGACCTCAGCAGAAAAATGACACATACATCCATGCCTTATCCGGGGCTCGAACCCAGGTCCTATAGATCAGTAGCCAAGCGCGCTAACCACTCGGCCATGGGACGGACTAAAGTAAATATACAAAAGCTTAACATCCTTTCCAACAGACAGCATGCTTTACAAGCCCATTGGTGTCCCCTACTGATCGTGGGCAAGGTGGGGAATTTTGTGGAGATAAATCTTAATACTGGCCCAGCTGGGACTCTAACCTGGGAACTGCAGATTACAAGTCTGGTGTGCTACTGACTGAACTACCCCTGCCCTACAGATTGGTAGGTTGTATCCTACTTGCCTATTTCATCAACTGTAATAACTAATTTTTTTTATCAATTATTATAGTTTCTGGAAAAAAAATATTCTGGTGACCAAATTATTTTGAAGTTTTTAGAAAATAAACAAATTTATAATATTATCCTGAAATAACTAACAGAATAAGCATTGTTAGAAAATAAAATAAATTTAGAACATTATACAGAAATAACTAACAGAAACAGATCATGTTGAATACAAAGGGCAGTTAATTGTGAATAATAAAAGAAATATATATATAGAATCCATTTGAAACAAAATTTTATTACATTTTTATTTTAATTTTATTTAAAAAAATTTTTAAATTATTTCATTATTTAATTATATATAATATAGTATATATTTCTATTAATACTTAAATCTATCATTTCTTTTACTTTCTAAAAAAATTTAGCTATTTATGCAAAAAGTCATATTTTCAAAGTTTAAATCTTTAGCAGTCAAGAATATGAATGTCTAACAAAATAGTGCCAGAAAAAAATTATTTTGCTTTAAAAACAAATTGAATATATTCCAAAACTGAATATATTGAAAAGAATTAAAGAACTGTAAAAAAAAATGAATTCTGCAGCATATAAAGTGCTGAAGCACTGAAATTAAGATTAGAAATGATAACATTTTAATAAAAAGCTCAAAGTGAATGGATAAATATAATTAAAAAGTAATGAATAATATCAATAACATAAATCCTACTTCTTGAAACAAAAGTTTTGCAATAATCTGTGTTACTTAAAGTAGCTGCCATTTCAGACTGTCAAATCTTAATATATTACTGTCAGTTTCCTTTCAGAAAGTTAACATTTGTAATTAATTACTGCTCTTTTTATTCACAGTATATATATTTGGGAACAATATAAATAACTTTTGAATTAGCAAAGTAAAAAATATCGTTTTTAAAACCGAATATCTACCAAACCATTTAACCCTCTACTTCATGCACCCAGATGCCGCAGAAAAAAAAACTTATCAGATATTGTCCTCAATGACCAAAAGAAGGTAACATAACATAATTTTTTTTCAAGTAATTTTAAACAGTTATGTATACTTGAATATAAAACTTGGTCAAGAAATAATTTTATCAAATATGGATTTCAAGACATAATTTTAGATTTCTTGTGCAGATAAAACAAGCAATGTATGTAATTATAATTTTATTAAACTATCACATAATAATACATAAAAAGGTGATGCATGTCATCTTTGTGTACAAAACATTAGGAAAAATTATACAATTTTTTGTAAAAAAAAAAACCAATATAGTTCATTATGAAAGTTGTAATCAGTTACAAACATAAATTTACATTACATCTAGAGTGTGCAGTGGTTGCAGGGATGTAAAATGGGTGATGAGGGTTCATTGGTTATTTTTCAATGATATAATATTATTCTGATAAATCCTCAGATATTCTTACTTTCATATAATGGAAGGCAAATATGAATTTTCCCCCCATAAAATAGTATGGATTTAATTTCCAACATCACAAATCTGAATATAAAATTAATATGTGAAAAGTATAAATAAATAATGAATTCCCATAAATCAATATGGCCTTATAGTAAGGACTACACAGTTCCAAATTGTTGGAATTTCTCAGTCATCAGTTAATCAACAAAAATCTCTTCTGGCATGCCATGTTAAAAAATTTATAAAAACATTGGAAAATTTAAATTTTATTGTGAACTATTTTCTTACATTCAACAAAATAAATACACATACTTAATAAAAAAAAAGTCCAGACTGATTGAAAAATGTATTATAAATTTTATACACCCATTTTAATGGAGAAAAAACGATGGTCAACCAACTTAAAATATATACAATGAGCAACAAAATGGAATTATTTCATGTCCAAATGTACTAGTCTTAACTGCATATAAATATTAGATAAATATGCAAACACTTTGGTTCAGCAAAAAACAGGAATTAGATGAAAATTTATAGAATTATATACATTCAAGATAATGCAACATTACCTACCATTATTTTTATTTTCTTATAATTGTAACACAAATATTTTGAAACATTCTGGTTTTCACATATCCTTTAATGTTCCAAAAAGCACAATATATTATATATAGGTTGATTCTGGAACTGTTGGGGACATTTGCTGATGTCCAGTGAGCTTTAAAAACTGTAATATGTAGTTTAGGATATATAATGTGCAACAAGCCTTTTTTACTGCGGATTTAACTTTTTTTTTACTATATTTTATAGGTATATTTAGATATACAAAATGCAATGAAATGTTAAGCAAAAGTGATGTTACATAGCTGATGGATAATGCAACTTCTGCTAATGATATAAATTAGTATCCACTAAGTTTTGAACGAACTGAAATTTTTCACAAAAGAGCATAGCAACAGGTGGAAAAATGAAAGCAACTAATAATCAATTTACAAAATAGCTATTATGGTGCAAAAATAACCAAAATTGGAGCTGATGCTATTCCAGTACAAGACAGAAAAGTATAGTAATGGCCTCAAGGATAGAACTTTTTTTTTTAATAGAAAGAACATTTAAAAATGTCTATTATGATTTTAAATGAAGATTTTTCTGATTTAATTTAAAAGATAAATGTCAATTTCTTTTTAAAAAAAGAAAAAATTACAACTTTCTACAATGGACTGTTTAATAACTTTCGGCCATTAGAATTTAAAAAGCACAACCAGTTAACCTGCTTCTGACATCGAGTATTAATAGATGTTTTCTTACCATATTTGATAATTCACAGAAAAACTTTTTTTTTGATAATACTTAGCAAATAGTATGTTTATGGATGATAAGTAACAGTGGAAGGTCCAGCTCTAGAAAAATACCAGAACTGCCAAGAATGCCACTCCAGTATAATAATTTTTTTCCCACAAATTATTCTTGCCAAATAAGAAATTGCCCAGATCTGAACCTGGACAGTCAGATATAGTATATTCATCCTTTATAGCTTTCCACTTTACTGTTGTACTAGATAATAAACAATTGCAAACACTACATGAAATAAACTCTTTCCAAAAAAGGGATTAAAAATTTTAACTTGAATTTAAAATGAAACATTTGAAAATTACTTAATTATTATGTAAAATATATCAGTACAATGAAATATTAAAACTTACGCTGCGATTGAGAAGATCCTTTTGAACGAACCCTCATTATTCTTTCTGGAGAAGTGACAGCATTTACTGTGGAATCTGCTCGCCTTGAGTTTGGTCTTGCTACAGTAATTAAACAGTTTCTTACAACCATAAAAAATTATAATAGATAATACCAAAATTTTAATTAAAATAAATATTCCTGTATTTTTATAATAGCTATACCTTAAACCTTAATATGCTAACACAAAATATTAATTTACCTCACTGATTGACTTTTTTTAACTTTTCTAAAAAAACACTTCAATATTAAAATATGTAATTCTCTTGCCCTTTGTATGTGAGCTGGTGTTACACTGGTACTATCAATTTTATTTTGCAAAGACTCTGGAGATTATATAAGTACAATCTCAACTTTAAAATGAGAAGGATAACATATTGCTCATAGCAAATATGGGATTCTCATTTCAGAGAAAAACCAGGATTTTTATTTTCTGAAATTTTTACCCTTTAACAGTAGTAATTTGTACTAATGGGTGATTGGAAAAAGTAAATAATAATATATTAGCCCTATGAAATGCAAAAAAAAATATCATTTATCCCTTAAATTGAGTAACATGCATTTTCTTATCCTTTAGGGTTAAGGGGCAAATCATCCAGTGTATTTAAAAAAAAAAATTATTACTATATTGAAATGTAATTGAAAATTTTAAAATTAAGTACTAAATTTATAAAAATAAGAAGCAACTAGTCAAATTTTAAGCAATTGCAATTTAATTAAATCCATATGACAATTATTCTTTTCATCAACATATTCTATTACCAGAATTCCTATTTTCTAGCATAAATAAATCATTTACAATACTACTTCAAGTTTTACATTCACTACATTTAATGCCCCCTAACAATAGTAAATTAAGCCATTTGGAGGATTTGAAAGCTATGAATAATTACATTTCATTAGTACCTATCCAAATCAAAAAGAATTCTTTTTTAATCTTTCAAAATAAATAGTTGCATTTTTCCCACCTGATCTGGGGGTGAAGGGACAAACTGCTGCTGTCAATGTAAACCCCTTGATCATCACACTCTACCATTAAAATATCAAATTTCTACCATTATAGATCATTTGCAATATTTGTTTCAAATTTTCAAACTTTTTCACCTCCAGAGGGTGCCATTAAAGCTTTTGGGAGATTCTAAAAGCATGAATAATAATAATTTATTAATACCTACCAACCAGAAAAGATTTTTCAATTTATCTCTAAAAACAAAAATTTGCTTAAAATTCAAAAATATGTTTTCCTGACCTCCGTAGCCCATAGCTGCTTGAGGATGATGATGATGAGAGGAGGTAAAGGTGAAAATCATTTTGTCAATGCAAACTAAATGATTTTTCACATTTCACAACAAATTTTGAATTTCTAGGGTAATGACATTGCTTGGGTCTGTAAATGGTAGCTAGGCATAAACTGGAAGGAGAGCTGTGTACCAATCCCTAGTGATGATGCACAGAACCTGCCAGGTCTAGCACCTAATGTCTGATCCCGCCTTCTCATGCTGCAAGCTGTTAATATCTTTCTAAAGAGATATTCTCTTTTAGAAGGGAACAGAAGGTGAGGGCTGCCAGTTCAGTATGGCCTACTGATCTGGTCATCTATGGCCACTTTTTCTTTTTTTTTCAACCTTGCTGAGGAATGGTCAACTTCACAGGGTCCTGGTGCTGACCATTTATACCTACTAGACTGGACTTGTTTATGGATTTGAGCTTGATTATGGATCCTGGGCTTGTTGCACTGAAGGAGAATCTGCTGCTGTGTTTTCTGTTTGTTTCTGGGTTGCCAGCCCTAAGTGAACAGAGGCATGGGATACCTTATATCAGCGGGTGGATAATCCTAATCAGAGGCCATCGCAGGTACCTGAACCTTACTTAGCTAGTTGGGCATCGCCAAACCTAAACTGGAGTAGTGTATCTCAGGCAGGCCATATGGCTTTTGAAAAAGTCCACTTGAAAAGGTGGTGCCTGAAGTTTCTACCAGCATCGGTGATTTCAACCTTTAGCGGAGGAGGAACAGGTCTTTGCCCCATGCCTGCGATCAGGGGGCTGTTTGATATTGTTGGCCCTACCTATCTCAATAAACCTAGTTTCTTTAAAAATCCTACTAATCATTTTCCCTCTGCAGGAATGCGAGGACATTGTATAGAAATTATTCTCTTGATGTCCTCATGTAGGAATTCCAGTGCTATAACCTAGATATTCTAGGCTTGCAAGAAACCAGATGGACAGGTAAAGGTGAGATACATAAAATAACTTTAAATTTCTCTTTTCAGAGAGGGAGGATGAAAAGCATCTCAAAGGTGTAGGTTTGCTTCTTAGCAGAAACGTCAGTGATGCTCTTCTAGGATATGACTGCATTAAGAAAAGATTTCTACAGAAAATTTTAAAACAAAAATTAAAGACTTGAATGCCATCTGTTATTATACTCCCACAGAGGACTCTGATAAGAATGAGAAGGATACATTTCACAGCCAGCTTCAGGATTTTTCTGTGAAGGAGATATTTCTCTTGTGCTAGGTGACTTCAATGCTAAAGTTGATACTGACCCTGAACTTTGGGCAGGAGTTTTAGGTCCATTTGGCATTGGTAGTTCCAATGGCAATGGGAAACGTCTCCTACAGGTATGTAAACTTAATGGTTGCCGAATAACTAACACATACTACAAGCATTGGGACATTTATGAATATACATGGGTTTCACCTGATGGGTTGCACAGGAATATGATAGATTATATTTTAATTAACAGCAAATGGGCCAGTTCAGTTAGGAATACCAGATCACACATAGGAGATGAAATTGGATCTGGCCATTACCTGGTCAAAAGTGTCTTGCAGCTGAAGCTTAAGAAATGTGCTAATGTTAAGAAAATTACCTTCAACACTGAAGGTCTGAAAGATCCATATGTAGCCAAATCACAACATGATAGGTTACTTTAGTCATTATGACAGTCATGGTTTGCTTACTACTGAAGTTGAGGAAGAATGGGGCCATTTTAAAAAGGCTTTTCTTGAAACTAACAGTAGTCTTTTAGGTAAAAGGGAACAGAGGAAACAAAATTATTTGAGTGATAAGGCTATGAAACTTATTTCTGAAAGAAGGAAGTGCAGGATTAATTATGAATCAACACCCTACTAGCCCTAACAGAAGGAATTACAATGAGCTTAATAAACATGTAAAGGATCAGTTAACAGCTGATAAAAATATTTCCCTTGATAGCTTGGCTGACAAAGAAGAGGAAGCAGAAGCAGTTAGACAGCACAACAGCAGGGGGTTGTACCAGATTGTTAATGTTTTATGTGGGAAGAAACAGACAGGTACACAAGGATTGAGGAATAAATATGGTAAGGTGGTTGAAGGTGAGGATTCTGTGAAGGCTAGGTGGGCTGAGCATTTCAGAGATATTCTAAATAATGTGATTATTTCAACTCCCATTGGTTGTAATGAGGATAGATGCATTACTGGCTTTTACAATGGCCCTATATCACATTCCGAAGTCACATTGGCTATCTCTAAATTAAAACTGCATAAATCCCCAGGGGTGCACGAAAAACCACTGAAATGCTTAGAGCTGGGAACATTTGGTTGTCACCTGACTGACTGAAATTTTGAATATTTTTTACGATAAAGGTGTTGTTTCCAAGGATTTTACTAGAGCTATCATTGTCCCAATTTTATAAAAAAGGTGATCACAGTTCTTGTGATAATTATATGGGAATTAGTTTCATTTCTGTTCCAGGTAAAGTTCTTTGCATGATTATACTTAATAGAATTAAGAATTTGGTTGATGGACAACTGCGTGATGAATGGTGTGGATTCAGAAGTGGTAGGGAATGTATTGATCAAATATTTTCACTTAGGCAGATTCTTGAGAAATGTTTAGTTGAAAAAAGGCTTTTGATTCTGTTGATTGACATAATTTGTAGTTGATTGTTCGATCATATGGAATACCTGATAGGTTAGTTAGCATAATGAGAGCTCTCTATAATAATACTGAGTTGTGTGTGAGAGTTGGTACGTCTTGCTGCGACTGGTTTAGCATTGCTAGTGGAGTTACACAATGGTGCATTTTGTCTCCTTTTCTCTTTAGTTTGGTTATTGATTATGTTATGCAAAATTCTTTGCAAGGGAAAGATTTTGGCCTTAAATGGTCTAGATATTTCAAACTTTCTGATTTAGATTATGCAGATGATTTGGCCTTGTTGGCTAATGATGTTGATGAGATGAATTCATTCATTAGGGTTGTTGATGAGACTGGTAATAGAGTAGGTTTGGTGATAAACAGAGAAAAAACTAAGTGATGAAAATTGGTCAGGCAGATAGTACTTCAGTTACTTTGAATGGCTGTACTATTGAGCAAGTGTCTCAGTTTAATTATCTTGGGAGCTATGTAAGAGATACTCGTGATGTGCAGCATGACATAAATAGAAGGATAGGGATTGCTGCTGGGATTTTTAAGAATCTATGAAGAGTATGGAAAAATAGGTGTATACACCTAAAGACTAAAATTAGGCTGTATAATAGTTTGGTTCTTTTTAACATTAGTTATGGTAGCAAAACAAGGACCCTTTGTTAGCAGGACATCAAGAAACTTGATGCCTCTGATTCTAGATGCTTACACAGTATCTTGGGATCACATTCCAATATCTCAGAACATTCTCAGAAACTATCCAACACGTGGAGGTCAGTACTAGCATCCAATCAACAACTCCCCTCAACAATGTTATGAAGCTGGTTGTGGGTTCCTACCTCTCCAGACCATGACATGACTCTCCAGTTCAGGGTTGGGTTGTTTTACCTCTGAGCAGCACTTTTTTGCACACCATGGGCTAAATAGCCAGGTCACATGGACCCCGAAGGCTCAGAGAAGCTTGAGGGAGGGGACCCACTGGAACAGCTGTTGGGAGACAGATGGTAGCCTCCCGTCAAAGTCATCCATTGTGTTCTTTATTGTGAACAGGGTATGGCTCTCCCACACACGGGGTCACGGCTTAACGTCCCATCCAACGGATGGCGGCATTTCCAAGCCCATCGGTGTCCCCTACTGACGTGGGCAGGGCGGGGAATTTTGCAGAGAACTTCTTCAGAGGTAATAAAGGTAATAACATTATACACGTACATAAGGATGGGATATTTTGGTCAGTCGGTGTCCCCTACTGATTGTGGGCAGGGCGGGGAATTTTGGGGTGATAAATCTCAATGCTGACCCAGATGGGAGTCTGTGTCTGGAGGTTAATAAGGCAAATACAATGGGTTAATGTTCATAGAGTTCAGCCATGTTAAGCCTTATGCTCAGAGTTGAAATAGATACGTGCCTCCCAGTGGCTGCAATGAGATCTAGAGTTATAAGTGATGCCATTTCTCTCCCATTCCATTAGGACAGTGGTCCAATATAACAGTCAACTTGAGGGGTTGTAACTCTAGGATGTTCTTGAACAGGTTCTCTAAAATTTTTTTGGGTTGTTTGGAATAGTTACCACAGCCTTGAGATAACAGAATAGTGGACACCAAATATGACCATCTCCATGATTGCCTGACTGACCTCTAGTTAGTCAAGTTTAATGGCTCTTCATTGTTTTGAGTCTCTAACATTTTCTTTGAAGTATTTTGAAGGCAACTGGCTATTACAGACTGACAATGTACATTTCAATTTGAAATGATTGAGTGCCTATGGATGTACTTCTTTTATAATGAATGTTTCGCACATTCTGATATTATGTGGGATTTATATGCTGATTTTACCAAACTACACATTATGCAGGTATATTAAAAATCTTTTATTATCTCTAATTATTAATTATTATTTTATTCACAATTTGGTGATCTAAGTTTAATTTTTGATGAGCAGCATAAATGCATTTTTAGAAGTTGATGCAATGAGTCTTATCAGTTTTTGTTAATTTTTTTAGAAAAAAAAAAAAAGGTTTATGATGAGTATATTATCAGTGTCTGCGTTAAATATTCTAACTTCAATAACTCATTATTAAATAAATGTTGAAAATTAAAATTTAGAGAGATTCAAGAAAGATTTTCAATAAGATTTTTTGTAAAAATTATTTTCCAAGTTAGGGAGCTTTGAATGTGACTTTCCATTCAAATAACATGAAACACTTTTGATAATGTAGGGTATGCTAGCAAATTTCCTACCAAAATTCAAAGGGTGGTGGGGAATGTGTGGTAATTCAAACTCAGGTTCTATTAGAGAGAGATTCAAATTTTTATACAACATGGGGTGGTATAAGGAAAATCAGTGTGTGAAGTTTGGGATCAGGTGGTCAAGTATTTTCGAAATTAAGGGGGAAGAGAGAATCTGGTAAAAAAAAAAAGGAGACAGAATCCTTAAACACTGGAGGACTGCCAAGTCCATGAAATGTTGCAGAAGGCAGAATGCAGTTAGCAGATTGCAAACATTTGACAATAGGTATCCAGAACAAGGTTGTATAAGGAAAATCAGTGTGTGAAATTTGGGATCAGGTGGTCCCAAAGTTGTTGCTGGAATTGGTGTGCAGTGGCCAGATGCAGCAGATGTAGCTCAGGACAGACTTGCTTGGAGAACTAAATTGAATGGTCCGGTTGGACCTCTGTAGTCCATGGCTGCTTGATGATGATGATGATGTCCAGAACAGCATAAGGCTATTCTTATACAATATTCCATTCAACATTAGTCTGTTCATACAAAATTAAGCTTGTCTCTTTTACATTCTTTTAACTTCCAAACTTCACTATCAAAACAACAGAATGGTCAAATCATTATCATGTATTTAATGTTATTTGCTTCAATACATGTGGAATGCCTTTAAGTCTAAAACAAGTGTCTAGAAAGTTTCCCAAAATGAAATCTGAACAATGGCCATTATTGTTAACACTTGTCATTAAAGCTCCAAGTGCTTCTAATTCAAACACCAAACCATTCACAGAAATAGCCAAAATAATTCCATCCACCACAGCTTAATTTCATGTGGTATAATTCCTAATTTCTTCAAAATTTCCATTTTTTCCCCCACCATTCACTAAAAACAGTTTTTAATTTGTTTGACTTGCCTCTGGGTAAATTTCCCTCAAACAAAGTTGCAGGATATCTCAGAGTTTGAAATTCATATAACATCCATTATGGTGGTATTGTTGTTACCCTCAGAGGAAGGTAAAAATAATCCCCACAATGGTGAAATCTAGTCAAGTCACAGAGATAAACTCTGTACAGTCAAGAAGATAGAAAACAAGCTGTTGGAGAATTGAAATTTATTTTTTCTTTTGAACATGCAATATATATTTAATCAAAAATAATTTAATCTTTGCTTTCATACACTAATTCTATACCCTTTTCAATCAATTTGTGGTTGCTATAAATTTATTTCCTGTTAATGCAATCAACTGCTGGCAATGAAGTGAAAGAAAATATTTATTAAAATTCAAATTGCATTAAAAAAAGATTAAAAAAGGCTGTAGAAAATTGAAATATAGACAGTGAGAATACTAAGTGTGTGCTAATAACATTTCACTATATTAAAAAAAATGTTAAAAATATTGCAAAAAATAATGTAAAAAAAGTGCATAAATTTCAGTGCATGCATTTAAATAGCTCACCAATGGGAAAAAAATTATATTCAAGATGCTAAAAATATTAAACCATTTAAATATTTAGAGAGGTAAAATATTAGGCAAACAAACCAAAAATATATTACAGTAACAACTTACGAAGTGAGGCCCCAGACCCTCTAACAAGGTTTGCAGCTGTAGCAAATGATGCTCGGGCTTTGGCCCGCCTAACAGCTGACAAATCTATGGCACTAGTGGATCTCATAGGATTGGGTATAGAAGAGGCTACAAAGGAACGGCATGGGTGAGCAAAATAAAGACAAAATCATAAGAACAAAAACACTTCAGACAATAAAAGAAACAAGGTCTAATAATAGAAAACTAATTTTATGTATAAAATAATCAGAAATGAAGAAACAAAATTTAATAATAAGAAGGATAAATAATATAAGCTAATGTTATACATGCAATTCAACAAATAAATGTATGTATAATATAAAAAATATATACCTGAATCAGATTTTGAGCCTGTTAAAATTGGAATGCCTGATCGTCTACCTATGGTTCCAGTACGGCTGAAACTAAAATAAAAATGCATTTAGCCAAATACATATCCTTAATTTATATAAAAAGCTCCAATAAATTTAATTTTAAATGTGTACATAAAAAGAAAAAATTGGTCATGAAGGAAATTACACAATGGGCAATATTAATAATAAAAACAGCTTATACTGCAATACCATAATTCTAGATCAGACGTTTTTTCCTTTTTTTTAAAAAAATATCACTGCCTTTAATAGAATTCTAGTTCATTAGTTTTATCATCAAGTATTAATTTTAAAAATACACATTTGGATTTCTTGGGAACAAACAATATTAGATTGGCAAGAAAATGTGATGTGTAGACTATTAATATTTATTGAATCCACATATTCATACCAAAAGATCATTTTCACCTGGTAAACTATAGGTAAAATGCCTAATAAATAGCATACCACTTTTATGCTCTTTATCTGCAGATTCTATAGAAAAGTGGTTTTTTCTTCAGAGAAAAACAAATAGGTTATATAAACCAGTGTGAAGAGAGCATAAAGCACTTCATAAATTTTTTTGCAACTTGACAACTCATACACAAATTGCTAGAACATTACTAAAAATTTGAAAATTATCATAGAAATTAGTCTTCCAACAGCCTAGAAAATCTTTTTGGATAAGTCAAAGGAAAAAAAAAACTACAATTCCATTCTCCAACCATAGTAAATCAGTCTTTTAAGTGAATATCCAAAACATTCACAGTTAAAACAGTCTACTGCACATTCACTGCCTTCAGACCTTATACTGAACACAGAGAATGTTACACCTGATGAAGCTGCTGCTGCAAAAGCAACAGAATTTGGCTATCTGCAATATGTATGTCAAGCAACACCTCCAAAGAACTAATAAGACTGGAGGTGACACAATGGACCACAACACTGGGACCACAATGCTGCTGTTGAAGAAGAGGAATCTCTTTGCAAGTTGCTTTTCTCAGTCCATGCCACACTCTATTTGAAAGTTTAACATCAATGAAAGAATCCTTAAACACTGGAGCCTTAAACAGACAGCAGAATAGTAAACTTTCTTGACGGTCACTAATACTGTCTCTACACCTTTGTGAAACTCTTACATTTCACCTAAAGATCTATTCTCCACTCATTTTGCAAAGCATGTTATTCTAAAATCTCCATGACTCCACAGCCAAAGCTAAAATTAAACAATCATGCTTTCAGCAAGACGGATGTTGTAAATAAAATATACTTTTAATATTGGTGAAGAAGAAAAGTATTTAGCATAATGAAAAGAGTTGGAAACAATGCAATGAAATTGAAAACTGATGAAAAGTGAGTATCAAATGAGAAACAGGCAGAAAATGTGATTGGGAAAGGAAAAAAGGAAAGTGGAACTTTCAGTTGTAAAATGTATTTGCATGCAAGAGTTACCACATGATTAAATTACTTCTACAGATCACATACCATCTAAGCTAATATTAAAACATTTTTATTCAAAAAACTGTTTTCAAAAAAAGTTCCCAAGCTTAGCTTATGAAATACACATTCACTGAAGACTTTTAATATCGGTTATATGAGTAACAATTATTTATCTGAATTAGAGGTGTAATCTACATCATATTGATAAAGTATTCATACACTTCAACATTATTTGATTGGAAAGTCACAATCAACCTTTGAAGGTAAGTTTTTTATGGAAAAATGTCCCAGGGGTAAACTGAAGATCTCACTCAAATCTCCTTATATCTCAATTTTCAGCAATGTTCAATTGATATTTAAAGAAATTATATTGGAATATTTAACAGCAGACATTAGTAATAAGAATTTATCTCAAAAGCTAAAATTTAAATAATACCTGTTACAAAATGTTGGCTAAAATAAATGCAATTTTAAGAGTTTTGTGTAAAGAAAGTATAAAGAAATGCATTTAGGGTGAGCTGCTTCTGCTCTTAAACCTTTCAATAACCTTTTAAATATTAAATGAATACTGTTGAAATTAAGATCTACAGAGATTTGTGTGAAATCTTCAATTTTCTGTGATACTTTTCTGTAAGGAGCTTAGTTTCAAATCAGAGAGCTTTGAATGTGGCTTTGCACTCAATAACATGGAAGTGTCAAACATGTTTATGCATAGCTGTACCAAGTTTGTGGTTGCTTGAAAAGTTTCGCACAGTGTGAATTGCACATATTCTCTCAAAGGCATATACCTATAATTGAATTTCTGTCTAATGCTTCTTTCTATTGATGCTGTATATGGCTGAATGTAATGTGTGGTCTGTTGAAGTATATGATTAATGAAAAGCAAACTTTAGTGAATGCGAAAAACTTTTCTTTTATATCCCACAGGCCCTATGGTGGAAGTATTTATGTCTAAAATCTGAAAGAGCTAAAATCTGACAAAAATCATTAATGCCAATTTTTCATTAAAAAAAAATGTTTAAAACAAGTACTCTTAATTATTGCATCATGTGGTTTATAACCATGGTGCTACTAGTCAGCATAGAAATATAAATAAAATTTCCACCTTGGCTAGCATGAACCATTCAAACATATAAAAAATATAAAAAACAGAATTGCAAAACATACTTTCAAATTTGAGAACAACTAAAACACATTCTTAATTTTAAAAAAATATATTTCCCCCTCTTAGATCACATTGCTTCTCGACACTTTATACAAAAAAAGTAAAATTTTCAAAATACAACAAACTAGGTACAGTTATGCATTAGACACTCATTGAAACATAAATTATTCATTTTTAATGGACTGAGGAAAGAGTGAAGTTCTTTAGAATTAAGGTTCTCACATAAGAAAATTCTGCATTATTTCTCTTACATTTTTGTATATTCATTAAATTTTGGGTTGGATTGTTTTATTTCTGAACAGCACTTTTTTGGCTCACAGTGGGTTAAATGTCCCAGTAACAAGGACACAAATAGCTCAGATAAGGTTGGGGAAGGGGATTCACTGGACAGCTGTTAGGAGTTAGATGGAAGCCTCCTATCAAAGTTATCAAGCATATTCTTTAACAAGCACAGCATATGGCTCACCCGCACATGGGACCATGGTTTAATGCCTCATTCGACAGATGGTTGGACTTCCCAAGCCCATCTGTGTCCTATAGTGACTGTGGGCAGGGCAGGGAGTTTTGTAGAGATAAATATCAATGCTGACCCAGGTGGGACTAGAATACAAGCCTGGTGCACTTTCAATTCAATAAATTTGTTACAAATTTGTGATATATGAAGTATATTACATAAGAGTATAGTATAGAAAAAAACTTATACAATATACAATTGTAATGGAATATTTGTGCAATGTATACTGCATCTCTATTTAAATTGGTGGTACTGGATCAGGATCAACCCTAGATGTGTTCATGACCAGTACCGGATTAATGTTACAGGCCACCTAGGCTCTCACCATTTACAGACTTGTACCCCCCCCCCCCCCCATATAAAATTAATTTTATTATTCTGTAGGGGCCACAAGGGCCCCAAATATTACAAATGCAAAGAACACTGCATATTCTACCTCCTCTTACTTCCAATTAAACTTTTTGCAAACCAATTTGTTAAACTCCTCTTCCAATTTGTTAAAAAAAATTCCAAATCTAATAAATATGCAAAAATGTAAGAGAATAATACAATTTTTTTTATTGAATTTGTAGCCCAGTTCACAGTATTAATGCATTATTTACTCCTCTCTTAAAACTCTTAAAAAGATAATACACATGAACCATCTTTAAGTTAGGGCCATGGAGTTGGATTATTCATTTAGTACACTTGTTTTATGAGTATTATCATTCATGAAGAATTTCAGTTTTACAGAGAATGACAGTGTTATTCCCAAGAATAAGATTCAGATGATTTATTTTAAAAGTGATTAATATATCAGCCACTCCACTTCTACAAATTTAATTAGAAAGGTATTCTTTATAAGTGTAATGAGATGAGGCAAAATTACAATGTCTTGAGTTGTCTTTAATTGGATGTTATGAACACATGACCTCCTGATAACTTGTCAGTTGCTATGACCCTTGATATACTGGTCACCAAACAAAATTACCACTAACAAGATCTTGGAAGGATTCAGTCAACAGAAATATCACATGACTTCACATATAGATTGAATAACACATTTAGTGTCACCATAAAAGATGGTAGACCACCCCAAAATCCAACATTATAAGTGATATTCTCATCATTAATAGTTCAGAGACAAATAAATATTTTTAAAGTAAATAGAAATTTTTTTATTACATGGGTGGAATAGACACCCACTACCTCCTAATGACATATTAGTTGCTCTGACCAATGATCTATCAGCTGTGATCCAACTGTAATAGGAAGAAATAAGACTTCTGGCACACCAGTCAAAACCACTTAATTAACGAAGCCCATACCTCTTGCAATTCAAAATATACCGAGATTACACTTTATGGTTAAAATTATCATAAATAGTGTGTTTATTGTGACCTAGAAGTGTTCTGTTTCTCTTCAGTGTGGTTGAATTTTTAATTATTTTATTTCAACAGCTTTTATTAATTTCAATTGAAATCTTATGAATGCAACTCTTCATAGCATTGATATTCAGAATGCAGCCTATGGGGCAAAGAATTTTCTGAATATGATCCACTCATGATTTAACTCTTTAATTCCCAAGATAGGTAAAAAAGGGTATAGGGTAGTAAAAACAAAACAATAATACTATTTTGTATTAGTCCATTCCAAATTTCAGCCACTTTCAGTCATTATGGGTATTAAAGGGTTTAAAAAGATGGTGCACTAATACTATTAATGATACAGATGGACCATGATATTTAACTTTCTTAATTGCCATATCTCCCAAATGTGACTGTTTTTGATACTCAATTTGATATCTAGTCACATTTTCAAACATTTTTATGGTGGCAACTTTATCATACAGTCTGTAGCTTCCACAGCACCAGTAAACTTAGTCTTCAAATTCAACCGCTAGGATTTTAACATTTAAAACAGTAGTCTTCAACCTCATTTTAGGTTTGCATCATTCCCTTTTTATTTTATCCTTACATCTGCTTTAAAAATAAATTGAGATGACCATCTCACATTAAAAAAAAAATTTACAATACATTAAAAATATTTTTTATATGAGCATAACTTGAATAACATATTAAATGCAAGCTAAAAAAATACTGCTACAGAATTTTGCATACTTAAAAATTTTAAAAATTCGATAATTTCTAATTTTTATCAATTTTTAGGTCACTTACATCAAAAATACTGATTTTTGTTAGTGGCAATAATTAAAATTTTAACCCTCAAATTTTACATTTGCCTATAGAAGGGCAGAGGTGGTGCAGTGAGTAGCACACCAGGTTCATAATCTGCAGTTTCCAGGTTCAAGTCCCAGCTGGACCAATGTTATCTCTACAAAACCCCCCGCCCTTGGTCAGTAAGGGACACTAATGGGCTTGGAAAGGACACCATCTATCAGATGGGATGTTAAGCCATGGCCCAGTGTGTGGGATAGCAATACTCTTGTGTACACTAAAGAACATGCTGGATAGTCTTCATGGGAGACTACTGTTTCTGAACAGCTGTTCAAAAGGCCCCCTCTCCCCAACCTTCTCTGAGCCTTTGGGGTCCTTGTAACCTGGCCATTTAGACCATTGTGTGCAAAAAAATGCTACTCAGAGGTGTGTACATTAGGTATTGCTTTAATTCACCAATGTACCATACCATAACAAGTTTTTCTTGAATGAAGAAACAAATTTTTCTTTCTTAGCCGAATACTAACAGGAAACTTTCATATATTGACAAATATATCACAACATCACTGCATATAAGATTGTTGTCTTCAATAGTGACAAACTGAAATGAATGATTTTAGGAAAAAAAAGTTCTTGTAGCAAATGGGGAACATTTTATTTTTTAATAATTTAAAATTAGCAGAACACTTGGCTATCAATTTACATGGATTTAATTAATGTATTTTTGGAATAACACAATCACTGTATTTACACTGTTTTCAAAGTTATATGGATATTGTGACATCACCTTTCCCATGCAAGAATACATTAATGAACAGGAAAATTTCTTGGGTTCGGTTACTTTACCTCTGAGTGGCACATTTTTGCACATAATGAGTTAAACAGCCAGGTGGCAAACACCCAAAGGGCTCAGAGGGGGCTGGGGAAGTTTATCCACTGAACAGCTGTTAAGAGGCACATGGAAGACTCCTGTCTAGGCTACCCAGTGTGTTCTTTAACATGCACAAGGTATGCTTTCCTGCACAAGAGACCATGGCTTAATGTCCCATCAGACAAATGGTGGCCTTTTCAAGCTCAATGGGGTCCCCTTTCTCATTAACAACAAAATGGGGGTTGGAGATAAAATCTCAATGCTGGGACCTGTTGGGACTCAAATCTGGGAACATCAGATTACAAGCTTGATGTATTACTGGCTGCACCAACACCCATCTCTTTTTTTTAATAACATGGTTTGAATTTAACAATTCTATAAGAAAATAAAAGTTTCTCAAATATCATTACTTTCCTAGCTGAGGTAAAAGGAAATTGTAAACCTGAACTTAATCCTCTAGACATCTACACCTTCACTTATTCAGTCATCTAACACAGATATCCTCTAACCCTGTAACTCCCACCTTCCTCCTATCTCACTACAATCAGCAAACTATTGGAGACAATGCTCAGGGTGTTAGTAAAATTTTCATAAACAATTATTTTATTGTTGATAGGTTATATTTTATTTTTAGCATTACTGTAATGTACTCTAATGCCTTTTCAATTTAACAAATAAATTTCCTATAGTGAAAAATAAAACAGTGGGGAAAAGAGATGTATGCATATTCATACAGTTTTGAAGCAACACTTCTTCCTATCCTTACCATTTTCTTTATTATTTATGGGAAAATTAAGTTTAATTTATGCTGCCATTTTTAGAACACAACCCCCCCCCCCCCTCCCCGAATAAATTGAGAACAAACTATTTTTATCAACAAAGGAATCAGCAATTCATAAACATGCTTACTTTGCTACTGGAAAATAGTAGAACTACAAACTTTCAACTAAGCACATGTTGAATACATTTGTAGAGAAACTAGCTTATTAGAAAATGCAGCATTTTAGCCCAAACAAAAGTTCAAGCACTTTTTGTTTTACACTTGCAAAATTCTTTTTTTACCAATTTGGCAAGTAAAAAAAATTATGAAAATTTAGAACTATGGAAATTTGTTAATGGCAAAATGCATAAGCAGAATTAAAAATTACTCTGCAATATAAAAAACATTTTTTTTTCACAAGTCACATGACCTTTCTCTTTTAAATGTTTACCTTTTCAACTGGAAGCACAATGATATTTTTCGGTTTTTAACATTGATCTTTACGCCATGTTTTAGAGGTCAGCTTCTGAAGTAAAAATATATAAATTAAACAAGTCATCCAAGCCAAAGATATTAATAATCAACATTTGTGTGTGATAAATGTGTGGAAGTAAACAGTTATCAAAGCTATTCTATGAAGTGGAATATTCTGAATTCCTTTTTGCAACATTTTTGTAACTGCTTTTTTTCAATACTAACCTTAAATTTTCAACTGATCCACCATGGCTACATGCTGTTGGTCGCAAAGGTTTCACAGTTGCAGTCAATGAATTACTACTAGATGAATTACTCATGGACAGCTCGCCTTGTAGCATTCGCTGTTTACTACTGTCTAGTGAATTTAATAAACTGTCAGCTTGTTCCCTAAAATGATCTGCAAAACCCCAAAATGCCCTGAAACATTGAAAACATAATTTTGATAACATATAAACTTTAAATAATGCATGCAAATATATAACATTAAAAAAACTTTATTTTTCAATCATCTTTAAATTATTAATTTAAAATTATTTAACTTTGAATTTTTTTGACACATTTAAAGCAAATATATTTTTTTACTAAATTATTTTTAAAACTGATTACAATTTTTTTTTAATTTATACCTATAGTAATTTACTATGCAAAAAATTACTACAATTTCATGCTTTATAAATAGTATTAAATCACCCAAAATGTTTCTTCCATTTGTTAAGTACAACTTTAAATTATTTATAAAATGGATTGATATAAATATTATCATTCAAACTAATCTTCATTACATTACATCACTTTATCCCATGAAAGAAGTTTGTATTTACCTTGCCCATAGAAATTCTTGTTTTTAGAGGCAAAAAAGGATAACTCCTCGTCCAAATTTCCTCAAGTACTAAACTGCTTCTTATACATATGATTATATGGTGAAAAAATAAGATGGATACTGAATAGCAAATATCTGAGGAATAGGGTGGATGATGAAAGATTTGACATCAAGATTCTATGGAGGCTGCTGATTGTTTCTTGGGTAACTTTCACCACATGTGGATGTGTTATCCCTTAACAAATTAAAACCCTTTTAATTGACCAGTGATGGCTGCTTTTCCAGCAATGTACTGATGGCTGCTTTTCCAGCCTCTGAACAGACTTCAGCTGAAATGGTTTTGCCCCTTTCCAACATCACAAAATGGATGATTCAAGTAGTTGTCCAACAAATGCAAAGCATTTCCTTATGGGGATGAAGATCTGTCTTCAAAGTGTGTTTTGCCAATAACATAACTAAATTTGTAGGAATGAAAAATTATAAAGTAGATCATTATGTGCAATCGTTGGTATGAGTGTTTATTACTGCAGTACATGATCCATTTCTTATCATGTTAAAATTTTATCTAAAAATGGTATGCAGTTATATCAAGAAATAATGATGAACATACTGTGAGCCATTGTTATTATCAGCAGACAATTCATGAGTTACCCATTTGCTTAGTTTCCTCACTTTTTTAATGGCATGCAAGTGATATCTTGGTTCTTAGTCAGCTTGGATTCCAACCTTATTCCTTTTACAGCCATCCTAGATTTGAATCTCATTCCCTTGTTCTGAAGTCATTCTGGACTTAAACTTGAGTTCTTTTGCTCCACAGTGATCACCGATTCCCTATGGGACACTTGTACTACAGCCATTCCTTATTCAAACCTGGGTCCCTTCATTTCAGTCCATTCCTGATTTGTAGTGTGTTCCTTTGTTCTGCAGCTCTCCTTGATTTTTGCCCTTTTACTCTGCAAAAATCTTGGATTCAGACTTGGGCCCTTTATTTTGTAACCAGTCACAGATTTATAGTTCTAAAGTTTCAAGGTCCTTGTGCGACTGCAACCTCTGAATAGCAACTGCAACCTCTGAATAAGATTTAGAAACTGTCCTTTTTTTTTGAGAAAATCACATTTCTTTATTTCAACAGGGGATAATTTTAGAGTTATTTTAAGAAAGTTATTTTAATCTGGATGATTTTCTTTCTAAGTTATTTATAATACTAAAATTACTATTTGCTGCTACTCTATTATCATGGGTAAAACATAATTCTCAATTACTGTTTCAAAATATAAACATCATCCTCTTACAAATTAAATATTTGCAATGAATTTGTGATTCTGCTGTAAATTAAAAAGTTTGGATTCTTTAATTTTGACTTTTCATTTTCATATTAAAACTTTCTTCATTACAAGTCACTGGAAAAAATTCATGTTTCCATACAAAATCGAATTTTCAATTAGTCTATTTTGCAAATAATGTCCTATTAACTCTCATCTTTCCTTCCACCACAAGCTGAAAATTCGCTATAGTAAATGGTCATAAAAAAACCTACTCTCTCCAATGTAATGGATTAAGATAAAAGAACTATACAAAAGGTTTGTAAAGATTCAACAATTAGGCAAGTGTGAAATAAAACTGCCAATTTGCCTCTTAGAGTTAAACACAGGATCTCCTGATTATGGAACAGCTGATGAATTATCAGCTGAAAAAAAACATCTAATAATTCATGAGTTCCATGTTTACATGGTATTTCCTGTGCTATTGACTTGATAATACTGACAGTACATTTGACTGTAGCAGATTGGATGTTCATTCCTTATCATAGATGGTGCCACAGGTATCTACTACACTGGAAAACTTTATAGTCACAATCAGCTCAAAATACACTAGTTATGATAGATCAGTTATTAGAGTATCTGACATGTTATCACTAGGTCATAGGCTTGTATTCCACTTGTGGCAGAACTCAATTTTTTCAGCTAATAATTCATGAGTTCTTAATGAGCTAATTAATAATATATGAGTTCCATGTAAATGGGAGATTTATTGTACTTCTCTACTATTGAAATATGCAAGCCAAGCTACCAACAAAGTTAGAGTGCTTCTGATTCACATTTACTTAAGGTTATAGATAACGTGATGTTGGCAAGTTTTTTTTTTTTCACACTTGTCGAATCAATGAAATAAAATGTCTTTTATGACTATCATTAATGTGAGTTACATTATATATTATATTATTACCATATATGCAATAGGCAAAAAGCAATGAGAATAAAATACAACATATGAAGGTAAAAATTAAATTCGGTTAAAATAGCCAGAAATTCCATTCATAAATTCAAAAACAGGTGCTAAAAATCAGATAAAAAGTGTCCGACTATTAGGGGACTTGGATGGCAAATAAAGAGAGTTAATAGTAAATCAGAAGTTAGTGTACTTGGTTTATTGAGTTACAAAGCACACTAATTACTCATGAGAAAAAGAACTTGGGTTTAAATATTATGTAAGACATGGCTGTTTTAATTCTACCAAGGTCTGAACTTTTTCCCAGATTTTTTTTTTGGGTGAATTATGTCAGTAAAGACTCATGTCAGACCACCATAACAAAGTGGACACTTAATGAACTATTTAAATATGCTTTATTAACAACATTCAAGACTAATTTTGCTTTTTAATGAAATTAGATGGTTCTTATAATGCCTTTGAAAACCATTATCACCTATCATTTTTAACAAACTAACAATATGTAATTACTCTATAAAACTAAAAAAATAGTTTATCCCAATTTTACTCTTTTTTAATGTTTTTGGCTATTTTTGGGTTTGTGGCAACTGATTTCATCATGTTTCAAAGAGAAATCTCTTTTAAATTCCTTGAAAAAGTTCCTGTAAAAGGGATAATGTTTTTCATCTTATCCTTGTGGCTGCTTTGACAAACAGTTTCTCTAGCAAGCAGCTAGAGGTGGACCTCAAAAGAAATGTATTTGCCACCAACCATACCAAACTTGGTTTGATGAAAATTTTGTGAAAGCTATGGGGAAAAAAAGACAGTAAAATATTTCTCTATTAAGGGTTGGGTTGTTTTACCTCTGAGTGGCACTTTTTTGCACACCATGGGCTAAATGGCCAGGTCACAAGGACCCTGAAGGCTCAGAGAAGGTTGGGGGAGGGGACTCACTAGAACAGCTGATGGGAGACAGATAGTAGTCTACCATCAAGGGCATCTAGCATGTTCTTTAATGTGCAAAAGGGTATGGCTCTCTTGCACACGGGACCCACAGCTTAATGTCCCATCTGATGAATGGTGGCTTTTCCAAGCCTATCAATGTCCCTATTGACTGTGGGCAGGGCGAGAAATTTTGCGTAGATAAATCTCAACGCTGACCCAGCTGGGACTCGAATCTGGAAACAGCAGATTACGAGCCTGGTGCACTACTGACTGAGCCACCCCCACCCCTTCTCTATTTAAAAACATAACTTTCCACGAATAAGTGAAGAATAGCTCAATTAATTTTTGTGGGCCATAAATTCTACTCAGAGAGGTCATCAAAGATAGTAGTTTCAACAATGTTTTGGATGAAGTTGACAGAGCAGAGTAGAAAGCTTTGAAAGCTGTAACCAATAACTAAGAAACACAAATTCGAAAATTATGCCTATTTTGAAGAATAGATGCAAATTTAAGATGTCTGTAAAATACATTTTCTACACACTCATTTAGACCCTTTCCTATAAACCTTATAGCCATTAAAAAAGTAAAATAAATAAATATCCCCTCAAGCAGTTGCTTGCCATAGAGGTCTGGCAGGAGCCTGTAAGTTTGTATGCTATAGTAGAAGGTCTGAGAGGATGGAGAGAACCTCAGCAGAAAAACAACACAAACATCCATGCCTTACCCAAGGCTCAAACCCAGGTCCCTCAGATCATTAGCCAAGTGTGCTAACCACTTGACCATGGAACAGCTCTAACCATTACTGATAAGCATTTAGAAGAGGTTACACCAGGACATTTCAATTATGGAAAAATTATACCAAGGAAGATGGAATCCAAGTATGCTAAACTACTACTGCTGTAATATTTATAAGTAGCACTAGAGATACACAGATATTATTTATAAAAATAATACATGCAAAAAAATCATGCGTTTATAATCAAAAATAAATAAATATCCCCTCAAGCAGCTGCTTGCCAGAGGTCTGACAGGAGCCTGTCAGTTTATATGTCATAGTGGAAGGTCTGTGAGGATGGTGGGACCTCAGCAGAAAAACAACACAACATCCATGCCATACCCAGGGCTTGAACCCAGGTTCCCGTGGATCAGTAGTCTAGTGTGTTTAAGGTGTTTTATGGTAATATTACAATAAACCTATTGACATACTGTAGATTATTTAAAGTGTTATTTATATTTTTCCCAAACACTCTGGGATAGAGAAAGATTTCCAGGTTATTTTTGCAATCAGCAATAAAAACTAATAAGAATCACCTACATTCATTGAAGAAATATACAAGTTTAATGCAGTTTATGCATGAAGGAAAAACATCTTTGATGTTGGTTAATACAGATCAGTGCAAATGACCTTTACCTGAAACTTTTATATACAGCAAAGAATTTATGGATTTCAATAAGACTTTGTGATCTACTGCTTTTCATTAACAAGATATTTTTCAAAAATACGCCTATAAATATATTTTTTGATAATTAAAATTAAAACATTAAAAAATATTAAACTGTAAAATACTCACTTTCTTGAAAAGGCCCGTGCTTCTGGGTCAGCATCACTAATTCCCTTCTTGATTGCATCTTGAAGTAGAGCAACATGCTTTTCTAGAGTATGTGTTGGCCAAGTATGAAGTAATTGATCTAAGAACTCATAGCAAGTTCTAAAACATGAAAAGAGATCAGTTAAATATACAAATTCTTCATCTATAATAGCTATGTAAAAAACAAAATATTTTACTACTATTGAAGTATGGCAACATACACTTCCTTGAAAAATTAAAACATTGATATTTCTGAATAACTAATACAGCAGTTCTCAAAGAGGGATTCATGGACCCCTTTGGATCAAAAATGGAAATGTTTGGGTAATAGTAAAGAGAAACATAGTTCTCCTCACTACCAAGCTTTCATTTATCCTATGCCCCTCTGTAATCCTTTTAATCAAAAAATGTAAAATGCATTTTTCAAACATATATTCTTAAAAACTTCTTATTTGAGGGTAAATCATCTTGGAAGATTGATCCTAGAAATCACTTTTAGGTACTTTCACTAATTGATATTTTTTCTGTGACAATAATGTAAGTAAATCATTCACAAGAAATCAAATGGCATGTAGCAATGACTATAAATAATGTTGAATAAGGTGTAAAAAGTTGCATTACAGTTAGGCATGTGCAGTATATGAATGTCCGACCCCGCCTTCTCGTGGTGTGGACCGTTAGTAACTTTCAAAAGAGATACTCTCTTGTGGAAGTGAACGGAATGGGAGGGCTGCCAGATTAGTGTGGCCTACTGATCTGGACAACTATGGCTACTTTTCTTTTTTTTTCTACCCTGCTGAGGAGTGGTCAACCACACAGGGTCCTGGTGCTGACCATATAAACCTACTGGACTGGACAGATATATGACTCTGAGCTTGATTATGGATCCTGATTTTGCTGCACTGGTGGGCTTCTGTGGAGGGAAAATCTTCCGCTGTGTTTTCTGTTTGTTTGTGGGTTGACAGCCCCAAGTGAATAGATTCACAGGATATGTTTATCAGCTGGTGGATAATCCTGAGCAGAAGTCATCGCAGGCACCTGAACTCTTTGCTTCTATTGGCATCGTCAAATTCTACATTGGAGGAAGTCTTCCAGTGTAGATGGCTTCAGCCTTTAGTAGTGGGGGAACGGGTCTTTGCCCCATGTCTGCGATTAGGGGGCTGTTTGATATTGTCGGCATTCCCTCTCTCAATAAACATAGTTTCTTTAAACATCCCACTAACCATTTTCTCTCCATAGGTAGTTGGAATGTGAGGACTCTGCACAGAGCTTTTTCTCTTGGTGTCCTCACACAAGAATTCCACCGTTATAATTTAGATATTCTCGGCTTACAAGAGACCAGATGGACAGATAAAGGTCAGATTCTTAAAAATAATCTTAAATTTCTCTTTTCAGGGAGGGACGACAATAAGCATCACCAAGGCGTGGGTCTGCTTCTCAGCAGACACGCTAGTGATGCTCTTCTAGGATACGAGTGCATTAATGAAAGGTTTCTTACAGCAAAATTTCAGACAAGCATTAAAGACTTGAATGTTATCTGCTGTTATGCCCCCACTGAGGATGCCGATGAGGATGAGAAGGATAGGTTTTATGAACAACTTCAGGATATTTTGAATTCTGTCAAGAAAGGAGATATTACCCTTGTTCTTTCAAATTCCTTGTTCCCTTGTTATTCAATGCCAAAGTTGGTACTGACTCTGACCTTTGGGGAGGAGTAATAGGCCCTTTTGGTATTGGTAGCTGCAATGGCAATGGGCAACGTCTCCTACAGGTAAGTAAACTCAATGGATTCAGAATAACTAACACTTATTACAAACACAGCGACATACATAAGTACACATGGGTTTCACCTGATGGGCTGCATAAGAATATGATTGATTACATATTAATTAACAGCAAATGGGCTAGTTCTGTTAGGAATACCAGGGCATATAGGGGAGCTGAAATTGGATCTGACCATTACCTTGTTAAAAGTGTGTTGCAACTTAAACTTAAAAAGTGTTGTGCTAGGGTTAAAAAATTTACTTTTAATACTGAAGCTATGAAAGATCCAGTTATAGCCAAAGCTTACCATGATAGGTTACTTAGTCATTATGACAGTCATGGTTTGCTTACTACTGAAGTTGAGGAAGAATGGGATCATTTTAAACAGGCGTTTTTGGACACTAACAGTATTCTTTTAGGAAAAAAGGAGCAGAAGAGGCAAAATTATCTGAGTGATAAGGCACTTGGGCTTATTTCAGAAAGAAAGAATTGCAGGAATGCCCTTAATCAATACCCTACTAGTCCTAATAGAAAGCATTACAGAGACCTTAATAAACTTGTAAAGGATCAGTTAGCTGCTGATAAGAATCTTTGGCTTGATGGTTTGGCTGACAAAGCCGAGGAAGCAGTTAGACAGCACAACAGCAGAGAGCTGTACCAGATAGTTAATGTTTTGTGTGGTAGAAAACGGACAGGGATACAAGGATTGAAGGATAAACAAGGTAAGGTTATAGAAGGGGAGGATTCTGTCATGGCTAGGTGGGCTGAGCATTTCAGTGATGTTCTAAACAATGTAGTTAGTTCTACTCCCATTGTTTGCAATGATGATAGATGCATTGGTGGCTTTAATGTTGGACCTATAACACAATCTGAAGTTATTTTGGCTGTTTCTAAACTTAAACTTCATAAATCCCCAGGGGTAGATGAAATTACTACGGAAATGCTTAGAGCTGGGAATGTTTCGGTTACCACATGGATGACTGAAATTCTGAATATCTTTTATGATAAAGGCATGGTTCCTAAGGATTTTACCAGAGCTATTGTTATCCCTATTTTCAAAAAAGGTGATCGCAGTTCTTGTGATAACTATAGGGGTATCAGCCTACTCTCTGTTCCAGGTAAAGTTCTTTCCATCATTGTGCTTAATAGAATTAAGAATCTGGTTGACAGGCAATTGCGTGATGAGCAATGTGGATTCAGAAGTGGTAGGGGATGTGTGGATCAGATATTTTCACTTAGGCAGATTCTTGAGAAATGTTTAGTTTCAGAAACCTTTGGTTGCTAGCTTTGTTGATTTCAAAAAGGCTTTCGACTCTGTTGATCGTCATAATTTGTGGTTGATTGTGAGATCATATGGTATACCTGACAAGTTCGTTAACATTATGAAAGCTCTCTATAATAACACTGAGTCGTGTGTGAGAGTTGGTAAGGCTTGTAGCAATTGGTTTAGCATTACTTCTGGTGTTCGACAAGGGTGCATTTTGTCTCCTTTTCTCTTTAGCTTGGTTATTGATTATGTTATGCGAAATTCACTTCAAGGGAAAGATTTTGGCCTTAAATGGGCTGGAGATACGAAAATTTCTGATTTAGATTATGCTGATGATTTAGCCCTTTTGGCAAATGATGTTGATGAGATGAACTCTTTCATTCGAGCTGTTGATGAGACTGGTAGTAGAGTAGGTTTGGTTATAAACAGAGAGAAAACTAAAGTGATGAAAATTGGTCAGGCAGGCTGTGATTCAGTTAATCTGAATGGTTGCAGTCTTGAGCAGGTGTCACAGTTTTAATTATCTTGGGAGCTATGTAACAGATAATGGTGATGTGCGGCATGAGATTAACAGACGAATAGGGATTGCTGCCGGGACTTTTAAGAACCTATGGAGAGTGTGGAGAAATAGGCGTTTACACCTAAAGACTAAAATTAGACTGTATAATAGTTTGGTTCTTTCTAGGGTTAGTTATGGTAGTGAAACTTGGACACTTTGTAAACAAGATAACAGGAAACTAGATGCTTTTGATTCCAGATGCTTACGCAGTATCTTGGGCATTAGATGGTTCAACTTTGTAACTAATGATGAGATTAGGCAAAGGAGTTTGCAACCTCCTTTAAGCAGCATATTGTGCAGAGAGAGACTCCGTTGGTTTGGCCATGTTGCCCGTATGAATAATTATAGATTGGCATATAGGGTTATGAACAGTGCGCTTAAAGGCCTCAGAAAGAAGGGGAGACCTAGGATGCGGTGGGCAGACAATGTCAAACAGGACCTTGTTAGAATTGGTGTGCAGTGGCCAGATGCAGTAGATGTAGCTCAGGATAGACTTGCTTGGAGAACTAAATTGCACGGTCTGGTTGGACCTCCGTAGCCCATGGCTGCTTGAGGATGATGATGATGATGATGATGATGGATGAATAGCAGGCACTGTTGTAATATAAATATTCTCCATTAGGGAATTTCAAACTATACTTTCCAATTAAATATTCAACAATATAATTTTTAACCAAAGAGTTTGTTCCATTTGAATGATTGATGATACCACCAAAATTTTATTTTACTTTCCTACTGAAGTTGAGCAAAAAAAGAAAGAACAATGAAGATACTTTAAGTTTGGCTTCAAGGTTCTCATGCAAAATGGTGCAGAAATGGCAGAGTATCATTTATGAGGACCGGCCTGCCTCTTTAAATACACAAGCAGCCATGGGCTCATGAGGTGCAACTAGACTGTGTTATTTAGTCTTCCAAACATATCAATCCTAAGCTACATTTGTTGAATCTGGCCATTGAAAGACAATTCTAATAAGGTCTTGTTTGATATAGTCAACCCACTGCATTCTAGGTCTCATTCAGTTTGTTAGGCCATTAGGCAACATATGTACAATATTTTACAGCATATGACCCTTTTTTTTTTTTTTCCAAATTCCAAATTTTAAAAAGGCTCAAACTATTGCCCTGAGTCTAATATGTGAAGTTGCAGGTCTCCCATAGGCTAATGAATCCCCCTAAATAATGCTAACAGTTATTAAGTAAACTATAATAATTTCTTGAATATATCATAAAATTGCAAGATCAACCACAAATTCTGACAATTAACAGTCAAAGGCCTTTTTCGCATTTGAGAATATAAAATATTAGAAAACTTATGCATATTTCACATATTTTTAAAATTTTTTCAAAAATCTCTGAAAAGGAAGGTAAAATGTTATATTGCAATGGCAATCCAGATTCTTGGCCCCCTCTTTTACTCTTTTCCAGTGTTATTACATTACCATTACCCCCCCCCCCCCCCCCCACACACACACACACAATTTTTTTTCTGCATCCCAGCCTGGTTACATCCATTTATATAAGGATTGATTTTGAATGATTAACAGATAATTTTGTGAAATATCGCTTAGGATAATTTATCCCATTTTTCTTATATACACTGAAGAGCCAAAACACTATGACTACCTGCCTAATATGATGCTGGTCCTCCATGTGCCACAAAACAGCTCTTACCTGGCAAGCCATGTATGCTACAAAATTTCTAAAGGTATCTTGTGGTATCTGGTATCAACACATTACCAGCAGATCCTTTAACTCTTGTAAATTATGTGATTGAGCCACTGCAGATCAGATATGCTGTTCCAACGCAAACCACAAGTGTTTGATTGGATTGATGTCTGGGAAATTTGGAGGCCAGGACAATAACCGGAAGTCTTCCTCATGTTCTGCGAACCATTATTGAACAATTTGGGCAGTGTGGCATAGCACATTATCCTACTGAAAGAAGGCACTACTAGAGGGATATACCTATATGAAAGGAGTACCTGGTCTGCAATGATGTTTAGGTAGGTATTAAACGTCATAGTTCCCTGCACATGAATGACTAGACCCAGGGTTTCCCAGCAGAACACTGCCCAAAGCATTATATTTCCTCCCATGGTGCATCATGATCCAAAACTTCCCCAGGTAAATGAAGCACACATACCCAGCCATCCACATGGTGAAACAGGAAACATGATTCATCGGATCAGACAACCTTCTTCCAATAATTCAAGGTCCAGTTTTGATGCTCACGTGCCCATTGTAGGCACTTTCGACGGTGAACCGAGGTTAGCTTGGGCATTCGGAGTGGCAAACTCATGAATAAAGCCACTGCACTAGAATGTTCTCTTTTTATGTATGAGCACTTTGCTTTTTAAGGGGAGCATTGGCATTATATGCTAGCTACCATTTGCAGGCCAAGGTCCTTTTAGGAACATCAGACCTTGGCCTGCAAATGGTAGCTAGCATATACTGGAAGGAGAGCTGTGTACCTATCCTCTGTGATAATGCACAGAACTGGTCAGGCCTAGCAACTAAAGTCTGACCCCACCTTCTCTTAGTGCACATCATGGTTCAACACTTCCCCAGGTTTAGTGCAGGCAGTAAGTATCTTTCAAAGGAGATATTCTCTTCTAGAAGGGAATGGAAGGAAAGAGCTGCCAGAACAATGTGGCCTACTCTTCATTTTTACCCATGTTTTCTATCCTGTTGAGAAGTTGTCAACTTCACAAAGTCTTGGTGTTGACATTTATACCCAATGGACTCTTTAATGACTTTGAATATGATTAAGGATCCTTGACTTGCTGCACTGATGGGCTTCTTTTGAGGGAAAAGGTTGTATGTTTCCTGCTTGTTTGTGAGTTGCCAGTCCCAAATAAACAGATGCACAGGATACCTAGTATTCTCTGGTGAATAATCCTCATCAAAGCCATCGTAGGTACCTGAACCCTAGCTTCTATGGCACTGCTAACCCCACCCTGGCATAATGTGTCTCTAGGGAGGCTAAATTTCTTTTTCAATTCTGGTGCCTAAAGTTCCTATCAGAATTGATGGTTTAAGCCTTTAGCAGTGGGATAATGAGTCTTTGCCCATGTCTGCAATTAGAGGACTATTTGATATTGTCAGCCCTAACTCTCATAATAAACTAAGTTTCGTTAAAATTCCCATTAACCATTTTTTCCATGGTATGTAGAATGTGAGGATTCTGCATAGAGATTATTCTCTTAATGTCCTTACACAGAATTCCAGCATTATAACCTATATATTCTGAACTTGTAAGATACTAGATGGAAATATAAAGGTCATATACTAAAAATAATCTTAAATTTCTGTTTTCAGAATGAAATGACTGAAAACATCTGCAGAGTATTATCCTGCTTCTTGGAAGAAATGCCAGCAATGGTTTTCTAGGATGTATTTGCATTAATGAAAGATTTCTTATAGCTAAATTTAAAACAAGGATTATTGAATGCTATTTGTTGTGCTGTCCTGTGGCCGAGTGGTTAGTGTGCTTGGCTACTGATCTAAGGGACCTGGGTTCATGCCCCACATAAGGCATGGATGTTCGTGTCGTTCTTTCGCTGAGATCCCCTTCTACTATGGTGTATAAACTGACAAGCTCCAGTGAGACCTCTGTGGCAAGCAACTGCTTGAGAGGATATTTATTTATTTGTTATGGACAACTTCAGAATATTTTTAATTCTATCAAGAAAGAGGTATTTTTGTGATGGGTAATTTCATTGCTAAGTTGGTACTAACTGTAACATCTAGGCAGAAATGATAAGTCCTTTTGATTGGTAACTGCAAGAGCAATGGGATATGTTTCCTACAGGTAAGTAAACTTAAATCACAAAGTATCAGATTTCTTTACACTGCATCCAATTGTGGCCACAATAATTTTTAACTGTTTTAAAAGAGAAAAGCATTTTAGAACTTCATTCTGTAGTTACCAACAGACATATATATATATAAATCATGTTACATACTAAATGAGAGTGTTTCATTCTGAATAATAAAATAGCAGAAATTAAAATTAAAACGGAGGCCACTTAAGCATAATTTTAATAAACATTACACCTTTTTGGACACTTCAAAGGTTAATGGTTTAAGAATAACAAATACTAACAACAAACACTGGGATATTTAAAAATAGATGGAGATTTCACCTAATGGTTTGAATAGGAATATAATAGATTATACACACACACACCAGCCACTGAATTAGAAACCTTGATGCAGGTAAACATCACTTGTGCAGCATATATGCAAAATAAGTGGTCATGTGCATCACCACATGATCTAGGCAACTATTTAAGACTGCTGCTCTTCAGTAATCATCACTAGTGTTGATCACAATGGGAAAAACAAGGGGTTCGATAAAGGGCTTATTGTGGGTTTTAAAAACAGCAGAGCTCACTGGTTTTTCAAAAGGTGAGATATCTCGGGTTTTTAATCAGTGGAAAAATAACCCACATTGCTTGTCTAAGAGGTGTAAGTGTGGCAGTCGACAATCTGTCAAGAACAAAATCGCCGTCATCTGAGAAGGCTTCTACAGAGAAACAGGACTTCCTTGTGCAGCAATTGACCGAAGTATTCTATGAAAGCTGTTCCTGACCCATATCTCAATGAACTATGCACAGGGAATTGAAGAGAATTGGTATTAGCAGTCGCATGCCTATATGAAAACCACTGATTTCTGCAAAGAACTGGAAAGTCCATTTACAGTGGTATCAGGAACACTGTGACTGGACACTGGAAGACTGGAAAAAATCGTGGTCCGACAAATCACAGTACATCTTGTTCTGTACCAATAGTAGGCAGAGGGTTTGGTGGGAGCAACATGAAGCAATGGACCCAGCTTGCCTTGTAAACACAACTCAAGGTTCTGGAGGTGGTGTCATGGTGTGGGGCATGTTCTGTTGGTACGGAACGGGTCCCCTGATATTGCTGGAAGGTCAGGTGTCCTTCAAGGATTATCTGAACATTGTTACTGAGAAAGTCCATCCTGCAAAGTTGACTTTTTATCCAGCAGGTGATAGCTGTTTCATTTTATAGCTTGCAATGACAATGCTACTGTCCATTGTACAAGATTTGTTCAGCAGTGGTTCAGAGAGCATGACAGCGACTTCCACCATCTTCCCTGGCCACCACAAAGCCTGGATCTGAACCCCATTGAGAATGTTGTATGGGACATATTTAAAAAACAAATCTGGGAGCAAAGTCCTCTTCTGTCAAATCTGAGCCAGTTAAAGGACTATCTGGTGAACGCCTGGTATGCTGGAGATGTAAAGTCACTCCAACACCTTGTAGAATCTATGCCAAACTGCATACATGCTGAATTCTGGGTAAGCTGGAGGTCCAACTCAGTATTGAATAAAGGTTTCTAATTCAGTGGCCAGTGTGTATATAAATTAACAGCAAATAGGCTAGCTCTATTAGCCACAATTGGGTCTGACCATTATCTTGTTTAAAAGGTGTTTTACAACTGATGCTTAAGAAATGTTGTGCTAAGGTTTAAAGGTATTCTTTTAAACACTGAAAATCTAAAAGACCCACAAATAGCCAAAGCTTAGCATGATAGATTACTTATCTGTTGTGACAATCATGATTTGTTTGCTTTTGAACTTGGAGAATGTGACTGTCTTAAACAGGCTGTTCTCAGAACCAACAGCACTGTTTTGGGTAAAATGGATCCTGAGACAAATCATTTGATTGATAAGTCAATGGAGTTTATCTCTGAAAAAATGAAATGCAGGGATAAACTGAATCAACATCCTACTAACCTGAAAGACAGCATTACAGAGAATTTAATAAATGTGTAAAGGATCAGTTAAAAACTGCTATGAATCTTTGGTATGAGAGCTTGGCTTACCTTGCAGCAGCTAGACAGCACAACAGAAAGTTTTACCACATAGTAATTTTGTTGTGGGAATTAACAGAGATGTATACAGAATTGAAGATAGACATGGTAGGGTTATTGAATGTGAGTATTCTTTCATGGCAAAATAGACAGAACATTTCAGAGCTGTTCTAAACAATGTGGTTAGTTGTATTCCCACTATTTGTAATGGGGATGACTCATTACAAGCATTTACTGACATTTCAGGAATGTTCTAAGCAACCCACTGTTTGCATTTCTAATGCTGGCCCTATATCACAATCAGAAGTTACTTTGGCTATCTTTAAATTAAAATTACACAAATCTTCAAGGGATGAAGGAAATTACTACTGAAATGCTTAGAGGTGGGATTGTTTTTTACATGGCTGCTATTATACATACATTACATACAGCTATCATTATCCCTGTTTTCAAAAAAAAATATTTGCAATTCTTGTGATAATTACAGGAGGATCAATCTGCTTCCTGTTCCATATAAATTTCTTTGCATTATTGTGCTTAATAGAGTAAATAATTTTGGTTGATAGACAACTTTGCAATGAACAGTGTAGGTTCAGAAATGGTAGGATAAAATATTTTTGCTTTGGCAGTTTTTTTTAGAAATGTTTGGAATTTCAAAAACTTATGGTTACTGGTTTTTTAATTTAAATTACTAACATTCACAAACCATTTATTAAAATAACTGTAATATTAGAACTTTGTACAATGATTCTTTAAGTTTTTGTTAATTATGAAGTGTTTAGGATGATTATAATAGCAGTGTCTGTTGTTCAATGTTCCAACTTCAACAACTTTTTAAATACTAAATGAATATTATTGTAAACCAAGATTTAAAAAGATTTAAGTAAGATCTTCAACCTATTACATGGCTTTTTTCTGAAAGAAAAAAAAAAAGCTTATTTTCAACATTAGGAAGCTTTCAAGGTGGCTTTTTATTCAAATAGCATGAAAGGATTCAAGCACTTTTGGAAACAGTGTATAAGGATAAAGGCCTCCCATTACTGACTTTTATTGATGGCAATAATTTGTAGTTATATTGCTGATAACTATTACTGTAGTTATATAACTTGCATAGCTTAAATAAAGTAATTCTAGTTTAATATACAAAGTAACATAAAATATATTTAAATACAGGAAAAATATACTTACTTTCTAATATCTTTAGACTTTGTATTCAAATGGCTAGTTATGATTGGTATTAACCTGCTTGCATGTGTATACTGCAAACAAATCAAATATTAAATGCAAACATTTAAAAACATATTTACATTAACACTCTGAAAATATAAAAAGTCAGAGGTCTGAAAGAAAAATAGGTAATTATCAACGGTTTGATGATGGATGAAACTGGTGAAAGTTGAAATTTCAGTTTCAGCTGGCAGCTTTCCTTTGAAGGCAAATTTCTGATCTCAGCTGCAAGCTTGTCAATCATTATCAGTCATCAAAAAAAAATCAAGAAATCAAGTGTTTAATCATTATCAGTCATCAAAATGTTAATATCATGATCAATTATTTGTAAAAGCAAACTTTTAATATACTTATCAATCATTTGTAAAAGCAAACTTTTAATATACTTATCAATCATTTGTAAAAGCAATCTTCTAATGTACTGTATATTAACTAGCAGACATTTAATCTGGTCAAAAATCCAGTATATTTGTGATTTGCTTTTAAGATTATATTTTATAGCTTGCAGCTTATTACCAGAGATGGAAGAATTTCAGATATTTCTGAAAGCAAAACACCTGGGGTTTAGAAGTTATAGCATGTGATAATGTCCATATATAAAAACATTTTAGTTATGAGAATATTTTTTTAGAGTACACTTCTTAGGAAGTTTTTTCTTTTTTATCTTCCTACAAACTTTTTGCTTGAAATCTGTCTTTTTTTTTTTTGGTAGATTTTTTTGAAACAGTTGTTCCACTATATCTTCTGAACCAAATAGGTAATCATAATGAGTATGTACCAAATGGAAAGTTTGTAACATTAGAGAATGTCATAGGCTACCAAAAATTATGTTCTATTCTTTCATCACTCCCCAAATGAGGACAATAAATTTAACTGTGGAAGATCATAACAAGTCAAATGAAAGCTTATGATATGCAAAGTAACATAGGGATTATAACAATTCTTTCCTTTGAAGCAGGTTTTAATGACAAAGCCCCTAAAAAGTTACCTTTAAAAAGCAAAAAATAAAAATAATACATAATGTGATTAATGAAATCACTAATCCAATTCATGTTAACTTCAAGGAAAGACAGTGTGCCAAAACTATCTTCTCTTACCAGCAGCAATAAAAATTACTGACAATCTATCTTCCTTTGAAGATAATTGAGTGAGTGATTTCATTATTGACACTGTTTAATTTTTTTACTTTTTAAGGAAATTTTAGGGTTCATTTTTAACACTTTTTTGTTTGCAAATTATGATTCAACCTAGCCTTTAAGGTTCGACTTGGAAAATTAACTTATTTTAGAACCTGCTCCAAAAAGGTGATTTGATTCAGATTTTTTAATATTCTTCAGTATTTACTATTGCCAGTATCTTCCTTTAATATGACAATATAGGGGGAAGGTATACACCAAATTTCAGATTTTTATGACAAACAGAATCTGAGAAATAGCAACTTAAAAAACAAAACAGAGCCAGATGTTTTTAAACTAAATGTTATTTTAAAATTAATATCTGTGGACCTTATTAAATTATAAAGATGGAATTGGTTTTATTTTCAAGCTCTTTTTTGGACCTTTAAATTACAAATTTTAATCAAAAATTCTCATGATATACAATTTTAAGGTCATTGACCTTGGATGACTCAAAACACACCCCCTTAAATATAATTGAAAAACATTATACTGAAACAAACCAACAACATTGTATGATTTTTTTTTTTATTTTGGAACTGCTATAGGTTTCACAGTTATAAATTTTTGAATTAGGTATAGTTATGCAAAACCATGGATATGTATAAAAAGTAGTCTAATAAATAGAGTATGAACACATAGTAACTTATGAAAATAATGCAAAGGTGAATTTGACAAAAAATTTACTGTTTGAATTTAGCAAAAGTTGTTACTGAAATAAATGTGTAAGTCACTTATTTTTAATCAGGAAGAAACTTTAAATTTGCACCATTTGTTTCTTTAGTTGATGATGTTATGTATCATTCCAGTAGAAAAGCACAGAAATTATTTTGTTAAAACTTCTGTCCTAATGTATCAGCTATAAGAAACTGATATTTAAATAGTTTTGCCACTATAGTAACAATTTTATAGTTAAATATCAGGTCCTACTTGATAGCAGTAGAAAGAAGATGAACCATTTGAGCATAAAAAGCTTACTTTTACTTCTTATATGCTAGGGGTACTGCTGAGGGGATTATGATCCCCCATACAATCTTAGTGGATTGTGATGGGGAAAGTTGATTGTATCAAGTTGTTGAATATTAGCTATATTGTAATAAACTGAAATCAAATTCTGATGCTGCTGTAGAGTTAATAAAGGCACTGGAAGGAAAGGGGAGTTGATGCTGCACACTTTTTCCTGATGTAGAATTAATGTTCTTTTAAACTACTACTAAAGATTTATAAGAAACTGGTATTGAAATAGCTTTCATGTTGTTTAAACTACCTTAGGATTTTTGCCACTATAGTAACAATTTTATTGCTTCTATCCTAGCTCCGGAAATTAAAATTTTTGGGCCAATTTACATAAAACACTGCAATTGATGTAAATTATATATATATATTCATTTTCAGTTGAACTGTGCACTATTCTTCTGTGATCATGCATAAAACCAGTCAGGCAAAGCACCTAAAGCCCTACCCAACCTCCTCATGGTGCAGACAGTTATACTTTTCAGGGAATCACCAGGATTAAATTTATAATCACCATTGCCAAGCAGGTTTGTGGGCCCTGTTTATTTGCATTTTATTAACAATTTATGAATAACAAAATAAATACACACAAAGAATAATCAGTGCTTATTATCAGAACCAAAATATATTTGCAATGCATATTAATTGAAATATAAAAGATTCAATCAATATTAAATATAATGTTCTGTTACCTGTATGATAAAATGTATGGCAACTATACCAGCTGTTGACATTATCTTGGCACTATTAGGAATTAAATTAATAAGAGTTGGCAAGAGTGCCTCTGAAAAATGATCAAGTTTTGATCCCAGCTGTTGAGAAAGATATCTGAAAGAAAAAAAATCCTATATACTAACTCATAAACTTAAAACTGAGCTTTATTATTACTTTTAAATTCACCAGTTGTTAAACAATCTTTTTTTTATAAATGGTTAATTATAAAAACACATAGGTTTTAAAAACAGATAAAAATAAATTAAAAACCAGTACACTTTATCAAAATTCAAAATATACATGCAACTTACAAAGGGCATGATATAATTATTTAATGAAACATTAAGCATTATTTTCATTGAATCTCATTTTTAACAAAGGTCAGATGTTTCAACAAAGGTTTCATCTTTCACAAAATGTAATTTGTAGCAACTGATAAGAGTTAAAACAAATACTGTTAAATTTAAATCCAATATGCATCAAATGCCAAAACATGTACACAACTTACAATGTACAGATTATAACTATAAACAAGCTAATAAGTAGTATGCTTTATCTGCCATTTAAACATATTTTTATAAAAAATTTTATAAAAGGTAAATTATAACAACAGATAAAATTAAAAACAGATATAGCTTTGATTTGAAAATAGTGGACTTATCAAAACCCATAACAGTAACTTATAAGTACAGGGTGTAACTTCAAATGAAGAAGTGTACAAATTTTGCAACCACAGGAAATTTAATCATTGATAATGAATACAGAAATGAATAAAAGGAGTAAACAGATTAAAAATGATGCTAAACAAGATATTAGTAACAGAATGTGATAAATTTATGATGAAATACAAACATAAAAAAAAACTGAACACCCAATGTTTTGTTGAATGGGATGTCAAATTCCAAGTTATGCAACTTTGAAACTGAACTCTTTATGGAAAAATATCATAAGATAAAGAATTCAATCTAACTCTTTAAACCTTGATTTTCAACATTACACATTTGTTATTTAAAGAATTACAGAAGCTACAACATTTAATAGTGATAGTGTATAAGTATCCACAACAAAAATAAAGCCTTAAAAAGATGTTTCTAATACATTAATAATATTGTTTTAAATCAAAAATAAACTTCTTATGAAGATAGTGCCAGTGATTATGATGGATGAGGTTAGCAGGATAAGAATCCTGATTCAGGATCTAATTAGGGGACAAGAGTAGAATTATCCCATCTTCGTGTTTTATAGAAATTCTCCGGCTTGAGTATGTCATTTCCAGGCTCTAAGGTTCATTATGAATTCTACAGGTCTTATAGTATAGAATTTTAACTCTTGATATTGATATTTAATTTGATAAAACTTTGCCATAAAGCCTCATCTTTGATGACTTAATATATCATAAAATTTCATATTATGGTTAGTGTTGTCACCTTTCTTGTTTTTATCCAAAATGAGTTTTGGAAAGTCATCTCCAGATTCCTGGTTGAGTTATTAATTCTCTGTATCAGTTATAGTACAGAGCATTGGAATATTATATTTTTAATTCCCTTTTAAAAATGTAAATAAGATTTCTCAAACATAGATTGATTAAAAAGTGAACGAAATTTATCGATAAAATCCTCCCTATTCCTACAAGTACATATGGTGAGAGAATTTTCTTTGAAAGAAATAAAATGAAGGTAGTTGTAAATACTGAACACTGAACTAAACTAAATTTTGGTATGAATTTCTTGATTTGACTGAGCCTGAATAGTTGGCTTGTTTACCTCTGAGTAGCACTTTTTTTTACACACAATGAGCTAAATGGGCAGGTCACAAGGACCAGACATGGCTAGGAGAAGGGGACCCACTGAACAACTGTTAGGAGACAGATGGTAGTGTAGTTGTTCATTAAACAACACATTGGATGTCAAGGCCATCCAATGTGTTGTTTAATGAGCAAAGGGTATGGCTCTCCCAATAAATGGCTATAAAAAGCCCAAATGAAGAATACATGGTCATAAATGCCCAAATCTCATAAAAAGTCCATTATTAAATGCACTTTAAGAACCCCAAATGAAGAACAAATGGTCAAAATGAAGAACAATTGCCCCAAAACTCAAATCCCCTTAAAGCACATTATTAAATGCATTTTAAGGGTTAACAAGAGTCCAAAAGGTGAAAATATATATCCTGGCAGTTGACAGCAAAGGAATTAATATTAATTAAAGAAGTTCCAAAATCAACAAATATTTTGCCCAAGCAATTAGAGAATATTCATGTTATGCCAACTGGAAGCTATTTGAAATAATTAGTTGAAAAAAAAATTAATTGTCCTGAGTGGGATTCGAGCCCGTCTTCAAAAAGCATGCTGGGGCATCATAACTGCTAGACTAAATTACTGAACTAATAGAAGCTAACTTTGAAATTCTTTTTATTCATATAATAGTTTTTATGAAAAAAGGCGACAAAAGATAAAAAATCTCAATAAAATCTATCTGAATATCGATTTTTCAAAGATAATTTTACATTTCTCTTTTCAGGGAGGGAAGATGGAAAGCATCTTCAAGGTGTAGGTTTCCTTCTCAGCAGACATGCCAGTGATGCTCTTCTAGGATACGACTGCATTAATGAAAGGTTTCTTACAGTTAAATTTAAAACAAGCATTAAATACTTGAATATCATCCTACTGTTACACCCCCACTGAGGATGCTGATGAGGATGGAAAAGGTAGGCTTTATGGAGAACTTCAGGATATTTTGAATTCTATCTAGGCGATTTCTGCTAAAATTGGTACCGACTCTGAACTTTGGGGAGAGGCGATAGGTCCTTTTGGTATAGGTAGCTCTAATGGCAATGGGTAATATCTCCTACAGGTAATTAAACTTAATGGTTTGAGAATAACCAATACAAATACATAATAACAATAATAAACAACATAAATAAGTACACATGGGTTTCACCAGATGGGATGCATAAGAATACGATTGTTATATATTAATTAACAGCAAATGGGCTAGATCTGTTACAAATACCAGGTCATGTAGGGGAGTTGAAATTGGATCTGACCATTAGCTTTTCAAAAGTGTCTTGCAACTTAAAAAGTTCTAAGAATAAAAAAATTACCAATAACTCTGAAGTTTTGAAAGATCCATTTATAGCCAAAGCTAACCATGATAGGTTACTTAGTCATTATGATTGCTTACTACTGAAGTTGAGGAATGGGATCCTTCTAAACAGGTTTTCTTGAAACTAACTGTACTCTTTTATGAAAAAAGGAGCAGAGGATGCAAAATTATCTGAGTAATAAAGGCATTGGAGCTAATTTTGGAAAGAAAGAACTGTAGGAATATTCTTAATCAAGCTGATAAGTATCTTTGGCTTAATAGCTTGGCTGAAAAAGCAGAGGAAGCAGCTACACAGCATAACAGCAGAGAGCTGTACCAGATAGTTAATGTTTTGTGTGGGAAGAAACTGATAGGTATATAGGGATTACATGATAAGGTTATTGAAGGTCAGGATTCTGTCATGGCTAGATGGGCTGAATATTTCAGTGATGTTCTAAACAATGTGGTTAGTTCTACTCCCATTGTTTGTAATGATGATAGATGCATTACTAGCTTTAACATTGGCCCTATATCACAGTCTGAAGTTATTTTGGCTATTTCTAAACTTAAACTACATAAACCCTGAGGGTAGATAAAATTACTACTGAAATACTTATCATTTTAATCTTAGAGTTGGAAATATTTCTGATCACATGGCTGGCTGAAATTTGAATGTTTTATGAAGGCATGTTCCTATGGATTTTACAAAAGCTATTATTATCCTAATTTTTTAAAAAAAGATGATTGCAGTTCTTGTCAAAACTATAGAGGTATCAGCCTGCTTTGTGTTCCAGGTAAAGTTCTTTGCATGATTTGCTTAATAAAATTAAGAATTTGGTTGATGGATAATTGTGTGATGAGCACTGTGGATTCAGAAGTGGTAGGGGATGTATTGATCATATTTTTTCACTGAGGCAGATTCTTGACAGATGTTCAGAGTTTCAGAAACCTTTGGTTACAAGCTTTGTAGATTTCAAAAAGGCATTTGATTCTGCTGACCATCATAATTTGTGGTTGATTCTGAGATCGTATGGCATGCCAAATAAGTTAGTTAACATAATGAAAGCTCTCTATAATAATACTGAGTCATGTATGAGAGTTGGTAAGGCTTGTAGCAATTGATTTAGCATTGCTTCTGGTGTTGGACAAGGATGCATTTTGTCTCCTTTTCTCTTTAGTTTGGCTATTGATTATATTATACAGAATTCACTGCAGGTGAAGGTTTTGGGCTTAAATAGTTTAAAGAAATGAAAAATTCTGATTTAGATTATGTTGATAATTTGGTCCTTTTGGGAAATGTTGTTGATGAGATGAACTCTTTCATCCAAGCTGTTGATGAGCCTGGTAATAGAGTAGGTTTGGTGATAAAAAAAATAGGCAGGTTGTGGTTCAGTTAATCTGAATGAGTGCACCCTTGAGCAAGGGTTTTAATTATCTTGACAATTACATAACAGTTACTGGTGATGTGTGGCATGAGATAAACAGAAGAATAAGGATGCCTGCTGTGACTTTTAAGAATCTATGGAAATTGTGGAGAAATAGGTGTATATGCCTATTTCTCCACAAAGACTAAAATTAAGCTGTGTAATAGTTTTTCAGGGTTAATTATGGTAGGGTTTTTCTAGGGTTAATTATGGTAGTGAAACTTAGACCCTTTGGAAACAAGATAGCAGGAAACTTGATGCCTTGGATTCCAGATGCTTACGCAGTACCTTGGGCATTAGGTGGTTCAACTTTATAAGTAATGATGAGGTTAGGCAAAGATGTCGCCAACCTCCTTTGAGCAGCATATTGTGCAGAGAAAAACTCCATTGGTTTGGCCGTGTTGGCCATATGCATAACTATATATTAGCAAATAAGGTTATGAACAATGTGAGTAAAGGCAGTGCCTATGTAATGGGAATGCCTGTCAATTTCCATGAATCTCCATGTTAACAAGCACATATAGGAAGCTTCAGAACTTGCTAATGGTAAGTACATAGTGATCTGGTTGAAGTCATATGGTAAAGAATCAGACAGATGGTTAATCAAATATAATAAACTAGAATCTTTCTTAGAAATACAATGAGAATAATGATTTAAACTCTCTATAATGAAAAATATGTTTAAAAATAATTGTGTTACAAATGAAAATTATTATCCATTAAAATCCGAAATTTTCATGTATTTACCCAATTATATTATTTAACGTATTTCTTTAAAGAACAAAATTAAATTTTTCCCAAACAACTGTTTACCTAATTTAATATTTTTAATTGCTATAGCAGTAGAGCTTATTATTAAGGAAATGCATAAGCAATAGATTAAAACCAGATCATTTTTATATTAACACCTGTTTTTTTAAGCATGAAATGGAAAATTTACTAAAAAATTAATGATTAAAATTAATAATTTTTAATTGAAATAGGCACAAAGTTATGCTGTAGCACAGAATTGACTCTTTATATGCTGGCTTTTTTATTTCAATTACTTCTCACGACCTAGAGGGCACCCTCCATTTTTTTACTTGCTTAAATTAACGTTATTTTTTATCATGTCAATCAATGATTTTACATAAAGTAGTTTAATTTTCATTATTTTTAAGTTTAGAAGAATAAAAGAACTCTGTTTAGAATATAGTTCTAAGGCTCCTATTTAGAACTTTGTTCAAAGGCATCCATTTATTATAGAAATTGGTTCCAAGGCACTCATTTAGAACTTGGTTCCAGGGCTCCCAAATTGCTTAATCCTCCCTGGTTTATACATATATTTGTGTCAATATTAAGCTGACAAACTATTATAAACTTCCACATTCCATTAATTATGCAATGAACAGAATTTTTTAATTGCAATTTTTGATTGAATTTAAAATTGCAATGAACAGAATTCACTGCAAGTGAAGATTTTGGGCTTAAATAGTCTAGAGAAATGAAAAATTCTGATTTAGATTATGTTGATAATTTGGTCCTTTTGGAGGACCAAATTATCAGGAAAGCTGGGGGAGGGGACAAGAGTGTCTGAGTCCCAAGAAAATGAACGACATCTTTACTGCTATATCTAGCACTATTTTTTTAAAGTAATATATTATTTGAAGTAGTAGCAAATTTTTAAATTGGTAACAACAATATTATGCTGAAAAAAGTTATAGCATTATATTTCCATGTTATGTCAATGGGAATCTAACTCCAAAACTCTATAACATCTAAAATATGCATTTAATGGAAAAATGTGAAGATTAAGCTTGTAGACTGACTGTCAGGGCTAGGTTCTTTTCGAGCCATGAGTGTGTGATGTGGATATATATATATATGGCGTGTGCAGAAAGGTACTTGTCTTTCTACCTTATCAGGATGTTGCTACTACCTAGAGGTGACTGCTAAAAACAAACTAAGATTTTACATATATGCACTTTATGCATTTAATGAAAAACTGTGACTGAAGTTAAAGATAATCAAATTTATTTAAATCATGATTTATCATCGATATTCGTTCACTATTTAAGGAGTTGTAGAAGCTGAAAAATTTAATAATAAATTATCTTGTTTTATAAAAATCATTCATAATTGTCTAATATCAAAATAATCATTATGCAAACTTTTAAAATTTATATTTTATTAAATGATTTGAAACAATACTTATTATTTAGGTTTCAATTAATATCTGAGAAAAATTCTTATGACCCATCATTGTTGTGAAATATCCTATGCACCATAATTCCTTAAATATTAGACGAATGCTGTTGAAAATTAAGATTTAAATAGATTTGATTATGATCTTTAACTTATTTTCAGTAACCTTTTTCCATTAAATGAATATTCCAGAAGTTATATAGATTTGAAGTTGGATTCCCATTCACATAACACAGAAATTCTCTAATATTTTGTTAGGGCAGCCTAACTCAGTTCCGTATATTGTAAAGATATTAATAGTTTTGAGCTAATTGGAATAACTTTCCCTTGCTTACAATTCCTGCAATTCCAAAATATTATTTATTCAAAAGTGATCTCTGAAAATTTTCTAATTACTCATGTCAATGTTACATTGTCGATATATTGCTGCAGCGACCTGTCTCGCAGATCCAGTTTGGAAGGGAGTTGATACAAACTGAGTTTTGTTTCATAAGTTTCACTTCTGCAAAACATCACACAACACTGCATCATCGTTCACATTTCTAGTTAAAAATGGCAGCAAGTAGACAGAACAGTAAATAAATCACATATGAACAAATTCTTATCAGGTTCCAATTTTAAAACTAGTGATAAAGAGCAAATAACGTATACTGCTGAAAAGCAAGTAGCAAGAAAACAGCAGATCACCAGTGCCACAGTGAACAAAAATGTAATTAGCACTGCTGCTGCTTCAATATCTTGAAATTGGCAGGCATTCCTATTACGTAGGTACTGGTAAAGGCCTCAGAAAGAGGGGGAGACCTAGAATGTTATGGGCAAACAATGTCAAACAGGACCTCATTGGAATTGGAATTGGTATTACAATTGGAATTGGTATTGGTATACAATCTGGCTATTGTATACCATTGGAATTGGTATACAATAGCCAGATGGAGATCAGGACAGATGTGTTTCAAGAACTAAACTGCACAATCTAGTTGGACCTCCATAGCCCATAGCTGCTTGATGATGATGTAAGTTTAAATATTTAACAAGAGCAAAGTCAGTCATAGAAATTAAAACTTAAATAACAAGTAAGAGCCTTAACTGGCATAGTGGTTAGGGAGCTTAGCAAATGTTCCAGCAAGGAAAACTTTGTGTGTTGTGTTAACTCTAATTAAGGCAAAGGTCAGCAGTGACTTCAGTCTTAGTAGGGCATGTCCTTGTATGAGAAGGCCTGTAAAAGCTAGGAGTAGCTTCTAGGATTCTTTTCCATCCTATATGTAGCAAATAAAAAAAAAAGTATTATTTTGAACCATTTAATAAAATAAGTGTATATTTTAGAAATATATGTAAATAATTCTTTCAATACTAATCATTTTCATGTAAGCTTCTTAAGATGCACTGCTGCTGTTAAATATGCTAGCTTATAAACTCCCCAGCAATAGAATATTGTTGAAAATAAAGATTTAGATTTGACTGAGATCTTTATTTTTAACGACATTTTTCCACTAAAAGCTTATTTTGGAAGCTGTACAGCTTTAAAGGTTCTATGATCCTTTCAAGCTGCCCATGGCATAACATGAAAATTTTTAATGATTTTTGTAGGACTCCGTAATATCCATAAATAATCAACATTTTTAAATCAGCAAAGAGATGGATATTTTAAGATATTTATAAAAGCCTTGCCTCACTGTGGCTTTTAGTTTTTATTAGTTGCCCAATTTTAGCAAAGTTAATAAAGCATGCTACATATTTATCATAAGAGAAATTTACATCATTAGTTTTGTATTATAATGTTAGTGAATGGAAAGTTATATTCATTGAATATCCTATACTGTCTATAAAGTGGCAAACAGCAGCACCATGATAATATCAACTGCAGCACCACGACAAGTTTCATAGATTATGAAACTACTGTAAATTAAAAATTGCATTATTGCTGTAACTAGAAGAAGCTTCATGCAACTAAAATGAAAAGATGTGTATTTTTGAAAGTGCTTAGTGTACCTAACAATATTCTACAAATTCGTAAAATGAAAGAAAATAAATCCAGTGCTATCATTTATCTGCAATATGTTTCTGGGTATAAATATAAAAGCAATATTGTAAATAAACAACCAATCAAGTGGATGTGCAATCAAGTGGATGTGCTGTTATTTACTCCTAATGAAATTAATTAAAATGATCAAGGACTCAGCTAAGCTTGTAAATTCTTCTTTCCATCTCATTTTTAAATAACATACACTAGATCAGCAGTCGCCAATCTTTTGGACCTCACTGACCACTAAACTCACAATTTTGAATCCCGCAGACCACTAACATGAATTTTTTTAAAAAGGTACAAACATGTATAAAATAATGATCATAAAAGTTGCATTTATTAATATGAAATGCACTTGTTTAATTATAACAAAATTATTAGTGTTATATATGTTGCTGCTTGTTTGAAATAAGTTTATGGATTCTTGACTCCAATGACGTCACTGCAACACGAAGAGCTGTTTTTATTTCAAGCCGACAGCAGTACTTGTTTTTAAATGTTGTAACAGATAAGAATGTCTTTTCACACAAATAGGTTGTTGTAAATGCCCCTAGACAAAAATTGTCAGCGATCCTGTGTCGGTGTCCAAATTTCTCCACAGACCACAGATTGGCGACTTCTGCACTAGATAATATCCACAGAGTTACCTGTTGACTTTGAAATCAATAAATCAAAAACAGTCTTGTGGAAATAAGATTTGCTGATGTGTGGGATTCAAACCCACGTCTATCCAGATAAGTGCCAGAGTGTTCTAAGAGATAGTAGTTTAGTAATCTTAGAACACTCTGGAATGTATCTGGAGAGACATCAGTTCAAATTCCTCATGTCAGCAAAACCTTTTTCTACAAAACTATTTATTAACATACACTAATTCCTTAATTATCTCAGGTTTTACCAGTAGTACTCATACTAGGTGGCTTGATAATATGTATATTTTTTAAGCTTCACAAGAAGTTCATCTACTTTCTCATACTGAGAGATTAAGGAAAAAATAATTGCAAAAAGTAAAGGATGAAAGCTAAAGCACTAAAAATAGGGCTACGGTGCACTGTAGGGTACTCAGCTGCCATGTTGTACTTTTCCCCAGGAAAACCTGTAATATTGAGTTGCAATGATATCCATCTGCATGTTTCAATGTTTATGACTGATATATGTTGTTTAGAATAGTTCTCTCTAATGAGTTTATTTGTTTTTGGGGCTTTTCTTAAGTTGATTCTTTAGTGATGAGTGTATTAAGGAAATTTACTTTTGATATTTATTTCAGAAGCATTTTTTAGCATTTTTTAAGTGCAAAACAAGATTTCATTATTTAGTGATAAGTATTGTTAATGAAATCTTTTGATGAGATTATTTATTTTTGGGGCTTTTTTTTCAGTAAGGAACAAGGTTGTTGGGTTGTTTTACCTCTGAGCGGCACTTTTTTGCACACCATGGGCTAAATGGCCAGGTCACATGGACCCCGAAGGCTCAGAGAAGGTTGGCGGAGGGGACCCACTGGAACAGCTGTTGGGAGACAGATGGTAGTCTCCCGTCAAGGCCATCCAGCGTGTTCTTTAACGTGCACGGGGTATGGCTCTCCCGCACATGGGGCCACGGCTTAACGTCCCATCCGACAGACGGCGGCCTTTCCAAGCCCATCGGTGTCCCCTACTGACCGTGGGCAGGGCGGGGAATTTTGCGGAGATAAATCTCAACGCTGACCCAGCTGGGACTCGAACCTGGGAACTACAGATTACGAGCCTGGCGCGCTACCGACTGAGCCACCCCCGCCCCATAAGGAACAAGGAGTTATTCTTTAGTGATAAGAGCTGTTAATGAAATCTAGTTTTGATGAGAATATTAATTTTTTGGGCTTTTTTTAAGTGCAGAATGAAGGTTTATTCTTTAGCGATAAGAGTTGTTAATAAAATCTAATTTTGATAAAATTGTTTAATTTTCAAGGGTTTTTTTAAATGCAAAATGAAGGTTCATTTTGTAGTGATAAGTGTTGTTAATAAAATCTTGTTTTGATGAGATTATTCTCAGTATTTTTAAATGTAGAAATATGCAATGCTACATAGAAGATTTTTTTCTATGTAGTACTGCATATTTCTTTTATATATATCTTCAAATTATGTATATATATCCTCAATATGCATCTCAAGGTAGATGAGAAATGGACTAGTTTTACCATTCAGAGTTTTTTTTCACCACGGTGAAATAAAACAAGATGGCAGCTGAGGACCCTACACTGCACTTCTGCCAAAATAGTTGCCATAATAGAAATGACAAAAATGAAGAGGAGTACTTTAAGTGAGGTCAGATAGTAGTACACAAATTAGTATTGTATATGACTCAACAAGTGCACAAGGACTACAGTATAAAACAGAACAATCAAAATTTAATCAATTTCTGTGTTAAATAAATTTAACACAGAAATATCAAAATAGTGAAGATTATGAGAGATGGTTGTTGTAAATTAACCCTTCTAATTCTCAACCTACTGAAAAACTGGAATGAATACAGAGTTCCAGCAAAAACTTTGTGCTCAGCCAAAAAGAAAATTTTTTCTCAAATAATTACCAAACAGAAAGAGCTCATGTTATATATCAGATTAAACAGCTTTTAATTCTGAATTATAAAAATACAACTGCTAACCAAAATGGGAAACATATTAATTTAAATATGACATTTTCAGAGTAATAAGTGAGAAAAAGGGTATGGCAATTCAAGAGATAATTCTGGAAAACCCGAAACAAAAATAATTATATTAAATGAAAAGAAAATTTCTTTCTGAATAATATAAAAAAATTATCTATTCTTTTCTTTATATTATCTTTATAATTATTATCTCTCCCTATATTTTTTGCACTATGATACACATTAAAGCATGAAGCAAAAAATAAAAAAAGCCTTAACTGGCATAGCGGTTAGGGAGATAGTAACTGTTCCAGTAAGGCAAACTTTGTTTGCTGTGTTAGCTCTAAATGAGACAGCAGTCAGCAGTAACTTCAGTCTTAGTAGGGCATGTCATTGTATGAGAAGGCCTGTAAAAGCTAGAATTAGCTTCTAGAATTCTTCTCTGTCCAATATGCTGCAAAATGAATGAAAAAAAAAATTAAAAAATTTGTACAAGGTGACTTGCATTGTTTACTCTCATGGAAGCTTTTTGTTTGTTTGTGGCAGTAAAGCAACAGTTTCTTGTTGGCTGATGTTTCTTTTCAATGCACACCACAGATTTTCTCATTAACCATTGCACTTTGGGGATCCCCTTCATGAAATGTCTACAAATTAGATGCAGTAAGGTTAAAAATTCAATATCTTCAGAATGGCACAGCCAAAACTTTCTGATGAGAAATATTAAAACTCATGAAAATACACAATTAAAAAGACATTCTTGCTCAGAAATTAATTAAAATAACTAAAACTCTCTGTCATTGGGCAAAAAAATATTTAGGTTTATCCTTCAAATTATTTGCATGTTAAAAGTTTTTAGGAGAAGGGTCAGAAGCTTTTCGGAGCAAGGACAGCGCTCTGTCTTCAGTGAAGTAACACTATGTGGTAATGTCAAGGCAGTTAAGAATTTCTTTCCACATGCTGTGAAGGGTGATTACAATGTCTCGGTTGAAGGTGGGGAAGGGCAAGGTCATTATTTCAATAGCCTCATGGACTATGAAATTTAATTATTGCAGTAAGTGGATGCACATGCTAGCAGTGTGGCATGCTCCCAGTCTGTTGCTGCTGCATGTTGTATTGCAACTCGGCAATGGCAGTTGCATATGTAACCAATTATTCACGGCTGAGTTTTGCGTTTCATTCCAATTGAACATGTTTCTGGAAGTGAAGCAGAGAGTAAAATAAGAAAACATACATCCAAAAAAAAAGCACCAATGCTTATCTGGTCCTTTTACTTTGCAGTCCTTTTGCAGTCTCAAATTCAAGTCCTTTTACTTTGCAGACAAAAACACTAATCATTCAGCTAGTGTTTCATTATACCTCTGACATGGTGGTAGCCTGTTTCTGTTTCAATAAATTATTGATTTTATCCTTTAGTCTTGAATGGAAAGAAATAGCAGATATATCTTTCGGTTTTAATGCTGTTGCTTCATCATGATCATGATACTGTTTTTTGTTCCTGTGTTTTTTATAAAACATTATTGAGCAAATCTTTTAAAAAATTCTAAAGATGATCTTTGCTGTATTCTGAATTTATAAGTTTCTTGATCACAGGAATTTCGCCTATGAATATTAGAGATTTTAAATAGACATTCAATGCTCTAAATCAGTGGTTCCCAACCCATGGGTCGTGACCCCATTTGGGGTCACGAAGAGTTTTCTGTGGGGTTGCCGGGCAGTGGTGAGCTATGAAAATTTTAAAAAGGGAAAACAAAAAATCACGTCATCGTGTCCTGCACAGAGTTTTTTTGCGTAAACGTGTAATGATCTTTCATTCGTCGGGTTAACTTGTCGTGGAGTCCAGGTTCATGCGCAGTTCGGTGATTGGTTCTACGGAATGCAGGCTCAGCTTGTGATTGGTCGATTTTTAGTGATACATGTGCGCTGAGTGCCTAGCCTCCTCGGCACGCAACTTATTTGATGAAAAACTGCTGACTCAATTCTGGTGTGCTATGTATCGGTCATATCCAAATATCACCATGCTTGCGTTTCGAGTTTTACTCCCCTTTGTTTCTACATATCTGTGTGAGAGTGAATTTTCAACGCTTCTTCAATTGAAAACCAAAACAAGAAACAGAATAAACGTAGAGAATGACTTGAGGTTGGCATTAACGAAAACTCAACCGCGAATTTTTAAGCTTGTTAATGAGTTACAATTTCAATCATCGCATTAAATATGTCATAAGTTAACATTATTTTGAATTATATTATACTGAAAAATCTATTTTCGATGTGTTTTCATTTACCCTATTAAAAAGCCTATTTTTAATGTATCGGGGTCGCGAGTCACTTTGCCTCTATAAAATGGGGTCGCGAGTCACTTTGCCTCTATAAAATGGGGTCACAACTCGAAAAAGGTTGGGAACCACTGCTCTAAATGAAAAAAATTGAGCAAAAAAAAAAAAAAAAAAAACTGGATTATTTTATTATTATTGGAGGAAGAAATTCCTAAACAAAAGTCCACTTCATGCAAACTTTGCCTTAGATTTTCTTCAGTTTTAGGATTATATCTCTTAACTTTACATCTTATCAGTGCCAATATTCTTTATTTAAAAAAAAAGATGTGGCAGTACTTATATCTTGAGAGTAAATTTGAAAAATACATCTCTCACTCCTCTTCTTTCTGTGCCCCTTCACCCTTTTTCCATTAAATTCATGATCAACTTTCAAAAGAATGTACTTTACATATATGAAAGATAAACTTTCAAAAGTTAAGATTAAAAATCTAAATGTTAAGCATTTGATGTGTCCATCTCTGTGAGAAAAAGGTGCCAATATGCCATATTAGTGCATACCTTCAAAAAAAAGAATATTGCATTTTACCAATGGGCTTCCAGTTTTCAGTAATCCTGAAAAGAACCTGATATTACCATACATTGAAAAGAAAATGGTAAATAAAGCCCAAAACAATCTCTACAAAGACTTAATTTACTATCTCACATTAATAGTGCCTTTCCAACAATACACTTTACAATAAATAAAAAATAAATAACCCTTCAAGCAGCTGCTTGCCACAGAGGTCTGGCAGGAGATTATCAGTTTAATATGCCATAGAGAAGATCTGTGAAGAAGATGAGACCTCAGCAGAAAGACAACAACAAACATCCATGACTTACCTGGAGGCTCTACCCCAGCTCCCTTTGATAATAGCCACCCACTAGGACAGCCACTTTTACAACAGAATATGAAAAATATAAAATTTGAGACAAATGAAGAGGTTATCTGAAAAAAAAATGTTTTGACCAGAGTGGAGCCATATCTATGACTTCACGTTAACAAGCATTCATATTACCATATTTATTCTTTGTCTACCAGTGACTATGATGACTTTTATGACTGAGAGATGCCTCAGGTGCAATCTACTGTTCAAAAATGAGACATTCCTGTGGCCACAAAAAATTTTTTTCTAGTTAAGAGTTCACAATCAGCATTATTAGTGATAAATTCAACAACAATAATTCACAGATTAATGTTCTGTAGAATACAGAAAAAGTGAACATTTAGCTGAAAATTTGAGTTTTGGCAGAAATGGTACAACAAACCCACAATCTCCTGATAACCCTCTATGGACAGGAGTTATAAATTTGGAATGTTAGAAACTTTACCCATTAAATCTGATCTCTGCTAATAATTTTGTTTCATTTCTGGCAAGAATGAATTCATAATATTGGAATTTACTTCTGTAAAAGTAACTCACAACCTCTTGATAAACCTCTATGGACAGAGTTACAATTTAGAATGCTGGAAACCTTACCCATTAAATCTGATCTCTACTAATAATTTTGTTTCAGTTCTAGCAAGAATGAATTCATAAAATTGGAATTTACTTTTTGGACAAGTAGTGCCACCTTATGGCCAAATGTTTAACCATCAACTGAAAGTTGAATGTCCAATTCCTAAGAGTATCAATTAGTGATATTTAATAATTCCATCTATAGAGGCTTAAAAATTCTGAAGGGTCAAACTTTCATGATTAGCAATTGCCCATTTAGCAATGTAGTCAGGAATGAAACATTTTTCCTTAAAATATATCACCAAAATAAAATAAAAAATAAAATCACATTTTCCTTACAATCAATAAAAAAAGGAAAAAAAAAAACATAATCACAAAAATTTTTTAAAAAATTTACATTTCTTCATTGTAAATCAAATAGTTAACATTGAAATAATCAATAGAACTTCAGATCCCACAGTATATATATACATATATTATGTTATAAAAACGTTTTGTAGAAGAGAGTTTCATTTACAACCACAGAAATATTCAATATTTGTAACCTAACTGTTAGCTGTTGGACACAAAGAAAATTTGCAGAGCAAACCAATGATAATACTTCAACAACTAAAAAAAATCCACGTCACTGTAAATCAGTTGAAAAGATGGAAACAAAAAAAAAACACAGACAGTTGGAAGAGTATCAGAAGGAAGGAAACCTCTAAAGTATTCCTATGGAAATATTACTAAGAACTACAAAAACACATATGCTAGTTTAGTGGAAATATTGTACCAAACTTAAAATAAGATTTTGCTCAGTAGATATTTACAAAAAAACACAAGGGGAGAAAGGCTCAGTTGAATAAATTACATACGCTATAGTTATGCAGGCTTCTCGAACTACTTGTGAGCGAAGATCCTTTGCTGTATTCTGAAATGGGAGTTCAAGTGAACGGAGATGCTGGAAAAACTCATCGTAATCTGTTGCACCAGCAACCAATAAACTTCGTAGCCTTTTCATCTGGAACAAGAAAAAAAAATAGCTAAACAGAGCAAAAAAAGAAAGGCACGAAAAGGGAGAAAATATAGTCATAAAATGTATACAGGTATAACAACTAAAGTTAATCATAATGAAAATTGCAATATATATAAAAATTATAGAATACAAAAAGATACTGGTTTAAGTCACAGTGCTGATTTACAATTATTAAATTTTCTCTATATCCTATAATTGTTAGAAAAGCTGAGACAATTAGTTGGAATTATTATTTACAAATTTACCTCGTTTTTTTAATTCTCGTGATGATATCCAATGGATAGATGAGTCTTTTATCCTGTGGTGGGTAGTAGACCAGATATGAGTTCACATATGTTCTTGATATTTTTGTTGTTCTTGGTGGGAATTCTAGTGTTAGGTTGATATCGATTTGGAAGTGGCACAGAGAGACAATATATGTTATTGGAATTTATGATTTGCAGCACACATTAACTAATGTATTAGTAGATTTCCAGCTATGTTCCAACTTTTCTGGAAGAGCAAATACTGTATTTTAATACATATACACATGAGCGATGAACTATTTTGCCTGATGATGAACTGGAGCAACAATGTGAAATGCATAGTGCATATGTATTAAAATACAGTATTCACTCTTCCGGAAAAGTTGGAACATAGCTGGAAATCTACAAATACATTAGTTAACATATGCAGCAAATCATAAATTCCAAACAACATATTTTGTCTCTCTGTGCCACTTCCAAATTGATATCAACCTAGCACCAGAATTCCTGCCAAGAACAAAAAAAAAATATCAAGAACATATGTGAACTCGTATCTGGACTGTACTACCCATCACAAAAAAAAAACTCATCTACCCATTGGAATATCATTGCAAGAAAAAAAAAAAGGGTAAATTCGTAGATAATAATTCCAACTAATTGTCTCAGCTTTTCTGACAATTACAGTGATATGGAGAAAATTTAATAATTTTATAGTATACAGCTGAATAATGATTATAAAGTCATAATCATTATCAAATGCAATTTCAAGAAATATATTGTTCCCTCTTACTAATCAGCCTTTAGGGAAATATTTGCAGTGAAAATATTTCACCTACCCCATTCACATATTACAAAAAACTAGAGATACTTAAAAAATAGAAAATTGAATAGATATTTTACTATAAGACTCTGATAAAGAACTATTCAACTGCTCTGAATTAAATTCAGATAATGAATGACATCAGCAACTATAACTAAGAATAGGAAAATAGAATAGCAACCAGAGTAATTATATAAGAAAACAAAGAGCAAGCCACTGCAGAAAAAATTTTGAATGTCTGTCATGGCTGTATTATGGAACATTTAGCACTGCTTGGATCAATTAACAATATCATTCACAATGAAAGATATTTAAAGATGCTAAATCATTACACAGAGGTTGAGAAAAGTGGATATTGCAACTGTTGTCAACGTGTCTCAGAATGTCATCACAAGACTTTGGTGGCAGCATGGTCTAAAGTGAATATCTGGAGTAAACAGAAACCAAAAATTTTAAATTCCTATTAAGAGTGTTAATAAATTTAAAGAGAGAAAATATAATTCACATTTAGTCCTTTAGTAGAACACTGCATAGCAGCAAAAAAAAGTTACATCTATAGGATGTTCCAGAACTAAAACATTTTAAGGCAACATTGCATATGTCTATTAAGTTTTCAAATAAAATGATAGATCTTTGGATACTTTTTATTTCTGTCTGATTGGCATGTTATGCAACACCACAGTTGCCAATATTTTTTTTCAGACTGAGGAGAGCTTATATTTCAAATTTCACCTAGTCACATATGCACTAACTACAAGTTGCAAAGCAAAAACTTGTAGTACCTTCAAATACTGGACTCGCATTAACCTCAGGTTGCTGTAACATGACTGCAAGTTCATGAAGACTTGCACATGATGGACCTAAAGCACTTGATTTGCTAGTCATGTTCTAAGTATATGCATTAACATGATTCAGCTATGAGTCATCTTAAAAATATGAGTATATTGGTTATGTAGGCTATAATGATGTATTATACAAATGGTTTTGCAGAAATTTGTTATCATAGTACAGGATTTCAGCAAAAAAATGTCAGAATTTCAAATGAAAATATACATATATTGAAAAAATTAAGATACAGCAATAAAAAAATATGGTGAATGAGAGTGTGGAGTGCAAATTTTTTTACTGTGGTAAACAAACTCAGTGTGAGCTCCATGAGTACCTCAGCTCTTGCCATATAAGCTCCAACATTTCCAGAGTAACTATAGCTACATCATCTCTAATATTGTCTTTCTAAACTCTTGTAGTGAAGTAACTGGATGAGTATTCACCTTTATCCTTTACATAAAAAAATACCCCCTCAAGCAGCTACTTCCCACAGAGGTCTGACATGAGCCTGTCAATATATACACCATAGTAGAAGATTTGTGAGGATGGCGGGACCTCAGCAGAATAAGAATAATGACATGAACATCCATGCCTTATCTGGAGCTCAAACCCAGGTCCCTTAAATCAGTCAGCCATGAGATGGCACATCATATAAAAAAACCTAAGGATGTAAAGTCAGGGCTATGAGGGGGACAGGATATTGGCTCTTTTTGTGCCCAAGCATATATTTAGGAAATGGGCAGCCAAACTTTATCACACAATGTTTTTTTAATGTGGAGGTGCCCAATCTAGCTGGAAAATGATATCAAGATTTTCCTTCAAGCTGTGGAAGAGTGTAATATTCTAACAGATCCAAAAATTATGCATATAGAACACACTGATATTCACCATTAACATTTTAAACTGAGTTTGAGAATATTTTTTTGTCATTAAAAAAAAGGTACGATGTAATTTTGATTGGAGATCTAAATCTTGATATTTTACAAAGATATGATTATGCAAATGAATATTTAAATGTTTTCATAACATATGGCTTTGAGTCATTTATTAATAATACAACTAGAGAATTTAATAATGCAGTGTCTTGATAGATCAATTTTTGTTAAATTGAAATACTGAATATAAGATTGATACTGCTATTGCTAAAAAAACAGTATCTGATCATTATCCAAAGGCTTTAAAAATCTGCAGCAGCCAAATGAAAATAAGCAAGATCTAAATAATATATATCAGTTTGTTTCTAGAATTAATTATAAATTATTAAACGAAAAATTAGATAAATGATCCTGAGAAAATGTTATGATCCAAGAAGTCAACATTGCATAAAGTGAATTTATGAAAGTATCTGATAAAATAATCTGTGAATCAACAATAAATATCAATAAGCAAAAAACTAAAATAAACTTTAAAACACCTTGGATTACTATGCAGTTGGTTAATGTATTACAATTAATAGATAAATTGTACGAGAAATATAAATTTTATCAACATAATTAGTTACAAGAAGATAACTTTAAAAACAAGAAATTGAATTAATTCCAAGATTTGTCAAAAGAAAAATAATGATTTAAAATCTGAATTCCTCAAATATTCAAATGATAGCAGAAAACAAGAGTTGGACTTTTTTGCGAGGCACTTTTTTGCACACATGAGTTAAATGGCCAGGTCACAAGAACCCCAAAGGCTCAGAGAAGGTTGGGGAAAGGGATTCAATGGACAGCTGTTAGGAAACAGATGGAAGCCTCCTCCAATATTATCCAGTATGTCTTCTTTAATGTACACAGGATATGGCTCTCCTGCACACTCTGCTAATCTACAAATTTCAAGAACTAAAAGGTTTTTACTGATCTTCATAGTGGAAAAACTTAACAAATATCTCCATTACTTAAATTAACATAAAAAATTAAGAAAGCAAACATATCAATAAAAATATCCTTGTTGGGTGCAAAATACTTCTGTATAGACCTCATGATTCTTGGTCATCATACAATTATTTAAAAGATTAGAGCAGTACAAATTAAAAAAATATATATATGACTATACTACCACCAGAATGTGCATTAATATAGTTCAAATGACGAGTTAACAAAAGTGCTTCTGTGCTCTACCATATATCAAGTCATTTGGTTTGATGATGTGTGCCTTCATAAAACAGGGCATAGATTTCATCTCCAATGAACTTCTTTTACATTTTATAAATGATAAAAAAAAATCTAAACTATGGTAGGCTTTCTAAGGCATATTTCTACACTCAGATATCTCACCTTAAACTGTTACTACCAAACTAATATCTAGAGCTGATAGCTCCATTCATTAAAGGATAGTATTTCCAAATACTGCTTTGGAAAGTACACTGATAGGTCACTGATAATATTAAATTGTCTGAAAGAAATGTACTTTAATAACATCCACAAGCAGTTGTTGCAATTAAAATCTCCTAACATCTTTTGATCTGTATCATTCTGGCTTAAAATATGTTTACAACTTTAAAAACATGGAAAAGTTCCTCTAAACAAATCTATTAAAAATGTTTTTTGGAAAAAACTTTATGGAAAATAAAGATCCATAAAACTGAATATTCCCAAAAAATGGTTTTCATTATTCTAGATGATCAATTAACTAAAAGAAAAAGTGGGTTCCTGTTTTTACATTAGTATATGAAAATGGCATAAGAATCAAACAGCCTAAAATTTAATGTGTATATTTTGATGTGATATTTTGGATGACCTACTATAATCATAGTGATGCATAAACATAGTGCACAAAATATTATGATTATAAAAATTACTCACAGCATCTATTCTTTTTTCCCAATCATTACTTGAATCTCCCAAAATTTCTTTGATTTTACTGAGTTCTGTTTCTAGATCCTTGGTAGAATACAGCTGTAATTCAGGAATAAAAAAAGGTTAAAGAGAAAAAAAATCCATTTGAAACAATACTTTGCAACTGCACACCATAAAATAACAGAAAAATATAGTATGGAAAATTATACAATTATATACACAAATGTTTATATATATATAAAATACTTGTAAATGACAATCACAAAGTTACCTGTTAACTTTTTAACATCTATATACCAATAAATGTTTTGTGGAAAAAATTTCGCTGATATACAAGACTTGAACCCACATCTTTCCAGAAATATGCCACAGTATTCTACTGTTAAACTTTGCCAGATTATTTTAACAGCCAATTCTGTCTTTTTTTCCACTTTGCATTGCTTTTCACTCTTCCCATGATTTTTGGCACCTACACTTGGTGCCGTCTATGATCTTGGGTAACAACTATTTCTTTTTTATTGTGCTGAATAAGATGGAAATAAATAATGAGTTATTTCATACTATTAGCATTATTGATGATTTAAACAATAAATGACAATCACAGAGTTACCTGTTGAATTTTTAACATCTATAAATCAATAAATGTTTTGTGGAAAAAATAATGTTTTGTGCGTTTTGGAAATTTTTCCACAAAACATTTATTGATTTATACACGTTAAAAAGTCAACAGGTAACTGTGATTGCTATTTATAGTTTAAATCATTAATAATGCTAATAGATGAAGAGACTTCATTATTTATTTCCATGATGATCATCATGAGGATCCATGATGGATTGGCTAACAAAGCCGAGGAAGAAGTTAGACAGCACAACAGCAGAGGGCTGCATCAGAAAATGTTTTGTGTGGGAGAAAATGGACAAGTATACAGGGATTGAAGGATAAACAAGGTAAGGCTATAGAAGAAGATGGGGATTCTGTCATGGCTAAGTGGGCTGAGCATTTCAGAGATATTCTAAACAATGTGATTAGTTCTACTACCATTGTTTGCAATGATGATAGGATCCTTTCTGGGGATTTGAATAATGCATTACTGCATTATTCAAATTCCCAGGGGTAGATGAAATTGCTACTGAAATGCTTAGAGCTGGGAATGTTTCGGTTGCCACATGGATGACTGAAATTTTGAATATCTTTTATGATAAAGGCATTGTCCTTAAGAAGTTTACCAGAGCTATTATTATTCCCTATTGTTAAAAAAAGGTGATCGCAACTCTTGTGATAACTGTATCAGCCTACTTTCTGTTTCAGGTAAAGTTCTTTGCATGATTGTGCTTAATAGAATTAAGAATCTGGTGTGATGGTCCACCCATTCACTTTTACTTTTCCTTACCAGTTTTGCTTTATTTACATTATATTTATCATTTTGGGGATTATTTCTTTATTTATTTATTCTATGATTTTAATCTATCTTTTTTTTAATAATTTTATTATTATTTATTTATTCTATGATTTTATTCTATTTTGGGGATTATTTTGGTAGGAGTTGCACATGCGCAACTCCGACCTTTTGATTGTCAACCGCTAAAGCGCGTGTAGGACATGATCCTCTTGAGTCATAGTTAGTGCGATCATCAGATTATGCAAATGCCTTTCCCAGTGTGCAACAGACACGTGCTGGATTTGTACATAACTAAGTGTAAGAGTAGAGCAGAGTAAGTAGAGTGGTGACATTGGGTCACAGAGTGGAGATGTAGTATTGTAGTGGAGAGGTATATTTTGTGTAGTGAGTAGCAGAGATGTAGGAGTCAGAAGTATTGTGAGAAGTAGGAGATTTAGATAGATGTGAGTTGTTAGTACTCCAACTTTTGTATTCTACCATTGAGTTTGGTGAGTTTTAGAATTTTTTAGAAATAAACTTTGTTTTAGAAACTTTTGAATTTTTGCTATTTTTCTCTTGAGCAATGTTAATTGATTTTTGATTATATTTAAACCTTAATTAAACTACACAATTTTTTTTTCTGAATTCTTACTCGATAAGTAACGTTTGATAAACACATAATGTACACTATTTCAACTTTATTTGGCAAACTTATTATTGCCTGGCGCCCGATACAGCTATCCGGAATTCGAATAAATTTGGATCAGACAAAATGTCCAACTTTAAAAATTAATAATCTTTGGAGCGTTACACTGGTTGACGGACAATTGCGTGATGAGCAATGTGGATTCAGAAGTAACAGAGGATGTGTAGATCAAATTGTTTCACTCAGGCAGATTCTTGAGAAATGTTTAGAGTTTCAGAAATCTTGTTTACTAGCTTTGTTGATTTCAAAAAGGCTTTTGACTCTGTTGATCACCAAATTTGTGCTTGATTGTGAGATTGCGTGGCATACCAGACAAATTAGGAAGAGCTCCCAATAATAACACTGAGTTGTGTGTAAGAGTTGGTAAGGCTTGTACCATACCAGACAAGTTAGGAAGAGCTCCCAACAATAACACTGAGTTGTATGTGAGAGTTGGTAAGGCTTGTAGCAATTGGTTTTGAATTGCTTCTAATGTTCAACAAGGGTGCATTTTATCTTTTTTATCTTTGGTTATTGATTATGTTAAGCAAAATTCACTGCAAGGGAAAGATTTTGGCTTTATATGGTCTAGAGATCTAAAAATTTCTGTTTTAGGTTATGTTGATTATTTAGCCTTTTGGCAAATGATGTTGATGAGATGAACTCTTTCATTCAAGATACTGATGTGACTGGTAGTAGAGTTTTAACAGAGGGAAAATTAAAGTGATGAAAATTGATCAGGCTGGTTGTGGTCCAATATATCTAAATGGTTGCAGTCTTGAACAGGTGTCTCAGTTTAATAATCTTGGGAGCTATGTAACAAATAATGGTGTTGACAGACAAATAGGGATTGCCTCTGGGACTTTTAGGAATCTATGGAGAGTGTGGAGAAATAGGCGTATATACCTAAAGACTAAAATTAGACTATATAATAGTTTGGTTCTCTCTAAGATTAGTTATGGTAGTGAAACTTGGATCCTTTGTAAACAAGATAACAGGAAACTTGATGCTTTTGATTCTAGATGCTTACGCAGTATCTTGGACATAGGTGGTTCAACTTTGTAACTAATGATGAGGTTAGAGCAAAGGAGTTGGCAACCTCCTTTGAGCAGCATATTGTGCAGAGAGAGAGACTGTTGGTTTGGTCATGCTGCACATATGCATAATTATAGATTAGCAAATAGGGTTATGAACAGTGTGCCTAAAGGCCTCAGAAAGAGGGGAGACCTAGGATGCGGTGGGCAGACAATGTCAAATGGGACCATGTTAGAATTGGTGTGTAATGGTCAGGTGCAGCATATGTAGCTCAGAACAGATATATTCGGGGAACTAAACTGCATAATCTGGTTGGACTTCCATAGCTAATGGCTGCTTGAGGATGATGATGATGTACAGAAGGTCATCTCTGAATGCACCAAGTACTGGATGTTGTCACAAAAGGGCTACAACAGCTGCTGACAATGTTGTCAGCACAAAAGCACAAAAGACACAAAAGCCTGTCCCCAGCAGGTACAGGAGCATCGACAGTGGACTTTTGAGGACTTGAAAAGGACAATCTGGTCGGTTGAATTGAGGTTCCTTTTGCATGATGCTGATGGAATGATCAGAATTTGGCGTAAGCAACATGATGCCATGGTACTGGTGTCAACAGTACAGGCCTGTGGTGGCAATGTGATGGTGTGGGGAATGTTTTCCTGGCACACATTGGGCTCCCTGATGCCCATTGAAGGACATCTGAATACCATGATGGATTTGAACATCACTGCTGATCAAGTTTGTCCCTTTATGGCTACACTCAGCCTGTGGTGGCAATGTGATGGTGCGGGGAATGTTTTCCTGGCACACATTAGACTCCCTGATGCCCATTGAAGGACATCTGAATACCATGATGGATTTGAACATCATTGCTGACCAAGTTCATCCCTTTATGGCTACAGTTTATCTTCACTCGGATAGACAAATTCAGCATCATAATGCACCTGCTCACAATGCACACTATGTTCCTGAATGGTTCCAGGAACATGCTAATGAGTTTTCCTTCCTTCATTGGCCTGCACAGTCTCCAGATCTACATCCTATTGAGGATCTTTGGGAATCCTCAATAGGAGGTGATAAGTGCTGTTCACAGTGAAACTGTGCCACCATCTAATTTACAGCAACTGCATGACACAATCATTTCTGCATGATACAACATTCCTGGCACAATACATCCAGCATCTTGCAAGTTACATGCCCTAATGAATTCAGTCTGTTCTGAAGGCAAAAGGAGGCACAACATGCTACTCGGTAGATGTACCTAATAAACTGGCATCTCAGTGTATTTACTAAATTCAGTCTTTGCAATGGAGGGCATTACTACATGCATACATACAAAATCCTCATGCAGCCATGGGATATGGAGGTCCAACCAGACTAATTTTTCTCTCTAGACAGGTCTGTTCTGAGTTACAGCTGCTGCATTTGGACACTCTAGGCCAATTCTAGCAAGGTTCTGTTTCACACTGTCTGTCCATCACATCCTAGGTCTCACCCTTTTTCTGAGACCCTTAGGCACACTGTTTATAATCATGTTTGCCAATCTGAAGCTTTGCATATGGGCAGCATGGCCAAACAAACAATGTCTCTCTCTGCACAAAATGCTGCTCGAAAGAGGTTGACGAATCCTTCTTCTAACCTCAATATTACTTATAAGGTCGAACCACCTAATGCCCAAGATACTGCATAAGCATCTAGAATCAAAAGCATCTAGTTTCTTGTTATCTTGTTGACAAAGGGTTCATGTTTTGCTACCATACTAACTTAGAAAGAACCAAACTATTATAAAACCAAATTTTAGTCTTTAGGTGTATATGCCTATTTTTCCATGCACTCCGTAGATTTTAAAAGTCCGAATGGCATCCCTAAACTTCTATTTATCTCATGCTGCACATCATCAGTATCTATTACAAAGCTCCCAAGATAATTAAACTGAGACACTTGCTCAAGAGTGCAGTCATTCAAAGCAACTGAAGCACCATCTGCCTGACCAATTTTCATCATTTTAGTTTTTTCTCTGTTTATCACCAAACCTACTCTATTACCAGTCTCATCAACAGCCCTAATGAATGACTTCATCTCATCATCAGTAGCCAACAGGGCAAAATCATCTGCATAATCTAAATCAGAAATTTTGAAATCTCTGGACCATTTAAGGCCAAAATCTTTCCCTTGCTAAGAATTTCCCATTACATAATCAATAACCAAATTAAAGAGAAAAGGAGACAAAATGCACCCTTGTCTAACTCCACTAGCAATGCTAAACCAATCACTGCAAGATGTACCAACTCTCACACACGACTCAGTGTTATTATAGAGAGCTCTCATTACACTAACTAACTTATCAGGTATTCCATATGATCTAACAATAAACCACAAATTACATCAATCAGCAGAATCAAAAGCCTTTTTGAAATCTATAAAGCTAGCAACCACAGGTTTCTGAAACTCTAAACATTTCTCAAGAATCTGCCTAAATGAAAATATTTGATCAATACATCCCCTACCACTTCTGAATCCACACTGTGCATCAAGCAGTTGTCCATCAACCAAATTCTTAATTCTATTAAGTATAATCATGCAAAGAACATTACCTGGAATAGAAATTAAACTAATTCCCATATAATTATCACAAGAACTGCGATCACTTTTTTAAAAATTGGAACAATGATAGCTCTAGTAAAATCCTTAGGAACAACACCTTTATCATAAAAAGAATTCAAAATTTCAGTCAGCCAGGTGACAACACAAATGTTCCCAGCTCTAAACATTTCAGTGGTATTTCGTGCACCCCTGGGGATTTATACAGTTTTAATTTAGAGATAGCCAATGCGACTTTGGAATGTGATATAGGGCCATCATAAAAACCAGTAATGCATCTATCCTCATTACAAACAATGGGAGTAGAAATAATTACATTATTTAGAACATCTCTGAAATGCTCAGCCCACCTAGCCATCACAGAATCCTCACCTTCAACCACCTTACCATATTTATCCCTCAATCCCTGTGTACCTGTTTGTTTCTTCCCACATAAAACATTAACAATCTGGTATGACCCCCTGCTGTTGTGCTGTATAACTGCTTCCTCTGCTTTGTCAGCCAAGCTATCAAAGCCAAAGATTCTTGGCTGTTAACTGATCTTTACACATTTATTAAGCTCATTGTAATGTCTTCTGTTAGGACTAGTAGGGTGTTGATTCATATTAATCCTGCACTTCCTTCTTTCAGAAATAAATTCCATAATCTTATCACTCAAATAATTTTGTTTCCTCTGTTTCCTTTTACCCAAAAGAGTAGTGTTGGTTTCAAGAAAAGCCAGTTTAAACTGATCACATTCTTTCTCAACTTCAGCTGTAAGCAAACCATGATTGTCCTAATGACTAAGTAGCCTATCATGGTATGTTTTATGTGGATCTTTCAGACCTTCAGTGTTAAAGGTAATTTTTTTAACCTTAGCACAACATTTCTTAAGCTTCAACTGCAAGACACTTTTGACCAGGTAATGGTCAGATCCAATTTTGGCTACCCCTTATGATCTGGTATTTCTAACTGAACTAGCCATTATTGCATAGTACTACATTATGCTTTTTCACAAAAGAAATAATCCTTTTCGACAATTATTTTTAATTCAGTTTGGAAGTCAAATCAGGGTTGAAAATAAATATTTATTTGAGGATTTATCTATTCACATAGTGGATGATATCAATTAGTTAAATAAATAAACCAGTAATGCCATGTATTATGGCTAGCTAATTTGGAACAATAATTATTGGGTGTTTTGTTCCCAATTCAGCTATTCCAGAATTAGATTATTAGCTAAAACTGCTCTCTAAAATATTGTCTTCCTTTATTTCTAATACTTATGTAATGCCTTTAAAATAAACTTTCAAAAATTGTTATTTTTGATGGAGGATTCTCTAAAGCTTGCTATGACAGTAAAACTTAAAACCTTTGTTAACAAAATAACAGGAAACTGGATGCATTTGATTCCAATGTTTATGCAGTGTCTAAGTATAAAATGGTTTGATTGTGTAAATAAATGTTGAGGTTTGATTCACTGAAATGAATTTCCCAACGTTCTATAGGATACAATATCTGTAATCCATGGGGATTCTAGAAGCAGTAGGTGTTCAGGACCAGATCTAGAAAAAATAAGGGGGGGGGGGGGGGGGGGGGGAAGAGGAGGAGGAGGACTGGATTTCTATTGTAGTGTAACATTTCCCCTTTGTTTTACTGGTTTTTCAAAAATTTCTTCAAAAATGCATGAAATATGCACAATTTTGTCAATTTTGCCTACATTACCCTTACTAGCATTCTCAAGCCCACCCTTTAATGGCTACAGTTTTGGATGTTCTGCATCCAAAACTTTAGAATCTTATTGAATAGGCATGTGTGCCTACTCAATAAAAAGGAAACAAACAGGTGGTGTATTGCAAAATTTTGACTTAGTTAAAGTTTGTGGTGTGGTTGTAGAGGTTGTCTCACTAAATGTATCCCCTCCCATCTGGGCCCTGGTGGTGTGCAACCTTTCTAGTATGCAGGCTTTTTTTTTTATCTTATTGTAATCACAAGATCAAGATCTACTAGCATTTTTATCAAGTAAAACTATTATTATTTATTTTATTATTATAAAAGTAAATAACAATTTTTTTTAATCTTACTCTTTGACAAAAGTGCAAGTTGTGACCAGGATACAGTTATATACAGGCAAGAGAATAAATGAACAGCAAGTTAAAAAAAATTATTGAACAATTACACATTACAATGGATAAAAACCTTTACTTACATACATTAAAAATGTAATGTGAAATCATTCTGCATTAAAGGCATGATTGGCCAAAGAGTATGTCATGATCAATCAGTAGTAGCTTGTGATCGACAGGATGAAAACCCACGTTCTACAGTATGCAATATTTGCCATAGTCTATATCATAGATTCCCAACGGGGGCGATTCCCTCGGTGGGCACTGGAGCCTTCCATGGGGGCGGTAGCAGATCCAGAGGCAAATGAGGGGCGTTGAGGCAGTCAAGATGGGCAGTCAAATAAATAAATAAATTTAATGGAATTTTCTGTGACAACCTTTTTATCTCTTCTATTCGGTGGTGTCTTCCTGGTGATTCTGGTCATTCACTACCTCATCCGTCATGCACAACTTTTCAACTGCAGCTTGGACAATAAGTTCCCTGCTACCGCCTACTAGCGTACTGGTACGTCTGAAGTCAACTGAGATGCTCTCTAAAGTTCTCTTCAAGATCACAGATTGGATACAAGCTTCAATATGTTTTCCCACTCCAAGTCGCTTTGAGTATGCTTTATGGTACGTAGTTACAATACCATCCCATGTCAGAACATAAGGTATAATATTAATATTACACTTGTGAATTAAGCTCAACTCATTAGCCAGCAGATCATACTTCCTGTTCTTTTCAACCTCTACTGTCTGCAGGTTATCCTGAGATGTTATTTCTACTTCAATAATTGTAATCTCATTCAATACCTTATCATGCACTACTATATCAGGCTTATTATGTTGGACATGTGTGTCCGTCCTGATAGGCAAATCAACCTTAATGCAATAATAATATAATAATAATAAATTTATTATATTTAATATTATTTTTATAATTTTTTTTAATATAATAAAATACTTTGAAAATACCTGTTTTCATGAATAAATATTTTATCTAGCTATGTAAATTATCTTATTGTTATTGCATTAATAAGCATTTTTAAATTAGCATTAGGTATACCTATACCTAATTTGTTTTAGTTTAGAATAGATTGACGGTGACAAGTCCTTGCAAGTTGGTAGGCAAACACGCGGTTCATGCAATTTAACATGTTTCGACAAGAATATGGGAGCTTGAAATGACTTGTTTACGGAGCAAGTGCGCCGGCATCGCAAACATACAAGTTAATGCGTGTACAAAATCAAGTCTATAAAAGCGATAGCTCTAGGAATGTTTTATTATTTTTATGTGCTTCGCCGTGATAAATAGTCGTGAGTGATAAGTGTTAGAAGTCATTATAAACATTATTTTTATAACTATCTATAAATCTGTTGAGAAGTTAATTTGTATTTGAAAATGTCTGAATCTACATCTAAAAAGAAATGCCGGCAGTACAGTATTGAATATTTGAAATATGGATTTACGTACTCTCCTACAAACCAATCATTACCTATGTGTTTAATCTGCCGAAAAGTTTTTTCAAATGAAGCTATGAAACCTTCTAGGCTACAAGAGCATTTAAATAAAATGCATGCTGATAAGAAGAACAAAGATTTATCCTATTTTCAAGAACTGGAAAAGCAATATTTAAAACAGCCAACTATGTCAAACCTTTTTGTGTCGTCTTCTAAACAAGATGATGATGGACTACGAGCCTCATATAACTTTTCATTGTTAATCGCAAAAGCAGGAAAACCACACACAATTGGCGAGGAATTAATTTTGCCGGCAGTCAAAGAAGTATTAAAAACTGTTCTTCATCATAAGACACCGTCAGATATCATCAAATAAATTCCTCTCAGTAATAATTCAGTGCAAAGAAGAATAGATGAAATGGCAAAAGATGTTGAAATATCATTATGTGATTATGTGATTATGTGACTTGAAAATTTTCCATTCAACTCAATGAATCGACTCTACCAAATAACGAAGCTCTACTCTTATCATACGTACGATTTATAAAAGAAGAAAAAATTCATGAAGAGTTATTATTTGCTAAAAATTTGGAATCTGATACAAAGGGAGAATCTATATTTAATACCATGCAAAAGTTTTTTCAAGAGAAAGAAATTCCTATTTGCAATATTTTGTCTGCTGCTACTGATGGTGCTCCAGCAATGAAAGGGCGTCATAAGGGTTTCATAGCACATTTGAAACAAGCAGTACCAAATGTACTTGCTGTACATTGTATTATTCATCGTCAGCATTTGGTTGCACAAAAATTTGAATGAACGTCTGCATACGTCGCTCCATTACATTATTAAAGTAATCAATAAGATTAGAAGCAATTCAATGAATGACCGATTATTTGGTAAGCTTTGTAATGAAAATGATGAAGATTACAATCGCTTGCTGCTGCACACAGAAGTACGTTGGCTCTCTAAAGGTGTTTGTCTGAATCGTTTTTTCAATCTATTTGACTCAGTACTGGACTTTCTTGAAGACAGACAAAAAATTGCGCGAAAACCTGATTACGTCAAAAAATGACATCGTTTATTTGACAGACATGTTTAAAATATTTAATCAAGTTAATTTACAATTGCAAGGTGATGAGTTGAATTTAATTTAAAAAAAAACGTCATAGCTGCTTTTGCGGGAAAACTTCTTCTATTCAAACGAAATCTAGGTAGAGGTGAATACAACCACTTTCCCACATTATCAGCAGTCTCTGCAAAACCGGAAGATTACTTACTTACTGCCAACACTTGGAAGTTCTTCATGTTGATTTTACGGAGCATTTCCAAGATATTTTAAACATGAATATACCGAGTTGGGTTTTAGATCCTTTCGCAAACACAGATATTGAAGAATCATCAAATTTGGAAGAGGAACTCTTAGAACTCACGACTAATGAAGGACTCAAAGTAAAATTCAAATATGGATACCAAGAGTTCTGGCTTCAAAAATCAATACCAGTTCTCTATCCTGGATTGTGGGCAATAGTACAGAAGTTTTTAATCGCATTTCCTTCGTCCTATATGGCTGAGCGTGGATTCAGTGCAGTAGCTAATTTACTGTCAAAGAAGAGGAACAGACTACACATCACTGAACGTGGCGATCTGTGATTGATGTTAACAAAATTGGAACCCAACATTAACAAACTGTTAACACTCCACCAGCCTCAACCATCTTATTAATTTTTTTTATTTATTATTAATTTTGTGTTTATCTCATTATTTTTTATTTCTTATTGATTCTGTGTGTATTTTTAAAATTTTAATAAACAATTTTATTGTACATTTGGTTGTCGTTTTATTAATTTCTGCTTTATGATTTTTAATAGATAAATAAACAGATAAATTAGATACAGATAATATGCAACAATATTTTAATATTTCACATAAAATTAACTATTATGGACTAGGGGGGCGTTGAAATTTTTGTTCTCTTCTAAAGGGGGCGATGATCCAGAAAAGGGTGGGAATCACTGGTCTTTATGAATCTACCTTTATACCTGGAACAGTCCTCATGTCACATGATATTACTGACAAGCATTTGCATCCTGACACTTATACTGACAATAACTTTTCTAACCCATGTCACTTTCTGCTTCAGTACTGCCTCCTCCTCCTCATCCCTTGAATTATGATGCAGTTTACTGAGACACTTTCTATATTCAGTGGCAATGGTAAAATTTTTGGAAGAGGTGTTGACAATTTTTATTTACATATTTATCAATGCAGATTGATGAAAATGTTTTGTTTTGTTTTTAAATCTGGGGGTGGGGAACATTTAGCCCCTCAATTCTCCCCCCCCCCCTCCACTAACCTGAACTATATTGTGTATTTATATATTGTTGGTGAAAAGGAAAAAATGGATTAAGCGAAGCTTTAGACCAGGCCTGGCCAATCAGCAGCTCATAAAACAAATAATCATTATACTGAAATCAAGCTCAATTCTTCCATTTTTTTTCACTTTTAGGTGTATAATTAAACGATTTTGCCAGTTCATTCATACTACTCTTACAAAACGTAATTATGCAATACAAAATAAAAGTTTTTGTAAATATTTGTTTATAATCAAACTATTTCATTGATCCTTAAAACATAATTTTTTCCTCCAATAAATCACTCATTTCTTACTATTAAGAAAATGACCCTTGTGAGCTATGTACCATAAAAAAAGAGAGATATTGCTCTGTTACTTACAATGCATCATAGTCCTGCTAATGATGACAAAAAAAAAAGCCTAAAGTAAGTTTATAATTCTACGGAAGGTAAAGCAGACACATTGACTCAACTGGCATGTGTGCCTATTCAATAAAAGGAAAACAAACAGGTGGTGTATTGCAAAATTTTAAACTTAAAGTTTGTGGTGCAGCTGCAGAGGCTGTTTCACTAAATGTATCCCAGTTGGAACAATTCAAAACAAATGTTTCTGAGAGTTGGTTCATGATAGTTATTACATATTGTTATCCAATGAAGAGCAACAACATACCTGTCAAAAAGTTATATTACCTTAATGAAGGCTGGTGAAATAATCAACAAACATGTAAAAAACTGTGACAATGCCCAGAACAACAAAGATTTGATGCCACTAAACATTGACTGTTAAAAATAAGCCATGTCTCGAAGAAATGTTGGGTAGCTGCGGTTGAAGTCTATGATTTCTATCTAAAAAGTTTTTTTTTTTATTATTTATACCATTTTTCTAATATTTGTGCCTAAAATAACAAAACATATGAATTATATTTAAGTATGCTTTTAAAATATTGTTCAATTAAATCAGACAAATTTTTCATGTATCTTTATATCACACTGCAGTAATTTATGTCAGAAAAAGAGCCCTGTAGCGTCAGGATTAATTATTCCATTTCCCAAAACTTTTCATAAATTTTATGAATAACAGAAATTCAAGATTTAACTATTCTTCACTTAGAACTTTACCTCTGGTATTATATTACTGAAAAAAGTTTATTTTAGAAGTTACTTCACTTCAATGGGGCATTCCAGTGTCTTAATATTGAGATTCTACCCTTTTTGTCTAGGGTTGGTTAGTTGGTTGTTTTGTCTAGGAAGTATACACAAATTGATAGTGGTATATCACATTAATTTTATGGAACTAAGTAATACCTACTAAACACAGTATTTGAAAGCAGAATTACTAAAAAATGTGCTTGAAAATTTTATATCACTACCTGTATCCTTGGCACATCTTCAAATGCTTTGATAAACATTTCTTCATCAGCACCACCTGCTCCACTGCCTATACCAGGAAACAATTCTAGTTTAGATAACTGCCTCTAAAGTAAATATACAATGACTAGATAGGAATTATAAAAAAAAATAATTATAATAAAATGTACATAACAGGTTAAAAAATATCATTAAAACACTATGGAATATAAACAAAACTGGGTGTATTGGATTTGTACTGGAAATAAATGCCATTTTAAGTTACAATATTTTATAGAAAGCATTTGATAAACCTGTTATAAACCTTCCATAAATAGTGCAAAACCACATAGTAAAGGAAATCTGTTAAAATGATACTATGGAAATTAATCTTCTTGCAATCCCTCCCTACCTACACATACATCCTCAAGCATCCATGAGCTACAAGGGTCGAATTAGATTGTGCAATTTTAGTTTTCTATATATTTTTATCCTGAGGTACTGTTGTTGCATTTGGACACTGTAGGCAAATTCTAACAAGATTCTGTTTGGTATAGTCCACCCAATTCATTCTAAATCTCATAGAATGGTCACAAAAGGTAAAAAAATATACAAAAGAAAAGAAAAAAAACTCGTATTGGATGTGGCTGAAACAGGGTGTATTGAACTGGCACAATGAAATGAAACATTATGTTCAAGTCAACTTAAGAAGCAATGGTTTATGGAAATGCAAGCAGTAAAAAAATTGTCAGAGATGCCATTTATATGTGGTGTTATAGTTTTCCTGATATTCTCTGCAGTTTAGCCATATAAAATACATCAGACAACCATTCCAGCAACATATAACATGCAAGAAACAAAGTTATTACACATGTAAAATAAGCAAATCTCCCAAAAAGCTGGCTGTTAGCAGGCATCACAGGCTTGGCAACAGCCAGTAATTTTGATGTCTTATTCTGGTAGCTCATCTTGTATGCATAACAAAGATCTTTATCACAACTATGTAAAACTATAATTTTGTGGGGAAAATTCTATTCCAGCTTTGAGGTTACCATCCTATATATATATTTGTAGTTATCTACACATCCAGTACACTGCTGAGTCAATCACACAGGGTCCTGGAACCGACCATATATACCAACCTGAATGGAATAATGGCTCTGAGCTTGATTATGGATCCTGAATTTACTGCGCCGGTGGGCTTCTGTTAAGGGAAAATCTTCCGCTGTGTTTTCTGCTTGTTTGTGGGTTGACAGCCCAAAGTAAATATATTCATAGGATATATCTCATCAGCTGATGGATAATCCTGATCAGAGGTCATTGCAGGTACCTGAACTCCTGCTTCTACAGGCATTGCCAAATCCTACATTGGAGGAAGTCTTCAAATGTAGATGACTTCAGCCTTTAGTAGTGCGGAAACGGGTCTTTGCCCCATGCCTGCGATTGGGGGAGGGGCTATTTGATATTGTCGGCATTCTCTCTCTCAATAAAAATAGTTTCTTTAAAAATTCCACTAATCCTTTTCTCTCCATAGGTAGTTGGAATGGGAGAACTCTGCACAGAAATCATTCTCTTTATGTCCTAACACAAGAATTCCACAATTACAATTTAAATATTCTCGGCTTGCAAGAGATTAGAAGGACAGATAAAAGTAATTTTCTTAAAAATAATTTTAAATTTCTCTTTTCTGGGAGGGAAGATTAAAAGCATCTCCAAGGCATAGGTTTGCTTCTCAGCATATACGCTAGTGATGCTCTTCTAGGATATGTGTGCATTAATGAAAGGTTTTTTACAGCTAAATTTCAGATAAGCATTAAAGACTTGAATGTTATGTGTTGTTATGCCCCCAATGAGGATGCCAATCAGGATGAGAAAGAAGGTTTTAAGGACAACTTTAGGATATTTTGAAATTCTGTCAAGAAAGGAGATATTACCCTTGTTCTAGGTGACTTCAATGCCAAAGTTGGTACTGAATCTGACCATTGGTGATAGGCCATTTTGGTATCTGCAATGGGCAACGTCTTCTACAGGTAAGTAAACTTAATAACTTGAGAACAACTAACACTAATTACAAACCTGAGACATACATAAGAACACATAGTTTCACCAGATGGGCTGCATAAGTATATGATTGTTATATATTAACTAACAGTAAATGGGCCAGTTCTGTTAGGAATACCAGGTGATATAGGGGAGATGAAATTGGATCTGACCATTGCCTTGTTAAAAGTGTCTTGCAACTTAAACTTAAGAAGTGTTGTGCTACAGTTAAAAAATTTACTTTAATTCTGGAGCTCTGAAAGACCCAGTTATAACTAAAACTTACCATCATAGGTTACTTAGTCATTATGGCAATCATGTTTTGCTTACTACTAAAGTTGAGGAGAAATGGGACCATTTTAAACAGGCTTTTTTGGAAACTAACAGTACTCTTTTAGGAAAAAAGGAGCAGAGGAGGCAGAATTATTTGACTGATAAGGCACTTGAGTTTATTTCAGAAAGAAAGAACTGCAAGAAGGTCCTTAATCAATACCCTACTAGTCCTAATAGAAAGCATTACAGAGAGCTTAATTAACATGTAAAGGATCAGTTAGCTGCTGATAAGAATCTTTGGCTTGATGGCTTCACTGACAAAACCGAGGAAGCAGTTAGACAGCTCAACAGCAGAGAGCTGTACCAGATAGTTAATGTTTTGTGTGGTAGAAAACGGACAGGGATTGTAGGATAAACAAGGTAAAGTTCTAGAAGCTGAGGATTCTGTCATAGCTAGGTAGGCTGAGCATTTCAGCAAGATTCTAAAGAATGTGGTTAGTTCTACTCTCATTGTTTGTAATCATGATAGGTGCATTACTGGCTTTAATCTTGGCCCTATAACACAGTCTGAAGTTATTTTGGCTATTTCTAAACTTAAACTACATAAATCCCCAGAGGTAGATGAAATTACTGCAGAAATGCTTAGAGCTGGGAATGTTTCAGTTATCACATGGATGCCTGAAATTTTGAATATCTTTAATGAAAAATGCATGGTTCCTAAGGATTTTACCACAGCTATTGTTATCTCTGTTTTTAAAAAAGATGATAGCAGTTCTTATGATAATTATAGGGGTATCAGCCTACTTTCTGTTCCAGTTAAAGTTCTTTGCATGATTGTGCTTGTTTCACCAGATGCACTGCATAAGAATATGAATCCCATCTGAATAGAATTAAGAATCTGGTTGATGGGCAGTTGCATGATGAGTAACGTGGATTCAGAAGTGATAGGGTTGGTTGGTTGTTTTACCTCTGAACGGCACTTTTTTTGCACACAATGGGCTAAATAGCCAGGTCACAAGGACCCGAAGACTCAGAGAAGGTTGGGGGAGGGTATCCACTGGAACAGTTGTTGAGAGACAGACTGTAGCCTCCCGTCAAGGCCATCCAGTATGTTCTTTATTGTGCACAGAGTATGGCTCTCCCACACACAGAGCCACAGCTTAACATCCCATCTGACAGACAGTGGCCTTTCCAAGCCTATCGGTGTCCCCTACTGACTATGGGCACAGTGGGAAGTTTTGCGGAGATAAATCTCAACACTGACTCAGCTGGGACTCGAGCCTGGGAACAGCAGATTATGAGCCTAGCGTGCTACCGACTGAGCCACCCCCTTGGTTACTAGCTTTGCTGATTTCAAAAAGGCTTTTGACTCTGTTGATCATCATAATTTGTGGTTGATTGTGATATTGTACAACATACTAAACAAGTTAGTTAGCATAGTGACAGTTGTCTATAATAACACTGAGTCATGTGTGAGAGTTGGTAACACTTGTGGCAATTGGTTTAGAATTGCTTCTGGTGTTTGACAAGGGTGCATTTTTATCTCCTTTTTTCCATAGTTTTGTTATTGATTATGTTATGCAAAACTTACTGCAAGGGAAAGATTTTGGTTTTAAATGGTCTGGAGATCTGAAAATTCCCGATTTAGATTATGCTGATGATTTAGCCCTTTCGGCAAATGATGTTGATGAGATGAACTATTCCATTTGAGCTGTTAATGAGATGAACTCTTTCATTTGAGCTGTTGATGAGACTGGTAGTAGAGTAGGTTTAGTTATAAACAGAGAGAAAACTAAAGTGATGAAAATTGGTCAGGCAGGCTGTGGTTCAATATATCTGAATGGTTGCAGTCTTGAGGAGGTGTCACAGTTTAATTATCTTGGTAGCTATTTAACAGATACTAGTTTTGCGCAGCATGAGGTTAACAGACAAATAGGGATTGCTGCCAAGACTTTTAAGAATCTATGGAGAGTGTGAAGAAATAGGTGTATACACCTAAAGACTAAAATTAGTCTGTATAATAATTTAGTTTTTTCTAGAGTTAGTTATGGTAGTGAAACTTGGACCCTTTGTAAACAAGATAACAGGAAACTTGATGATTTTGATTCTAGATGCTTACATAGTATCTTCGGCATTATGTGGTTGAACTTTGTAAGTAATCAGTTTTTTGTTTTTTCTGTTTTCTGAGTTCTAAGTTTTCACCCAAAAACTTTTAGCATGCAAATTTGTTTGAAGAATAAACTTAAAAATTTTATTGCTCAATGACAGAGAATTTTTGGTTATTTTTATTGATGAGGTTTGGCAAAGTAGTCGGCAACCTCCTTTGAACAGCATATTGTGCAGAGAGAGACTCTGTTGGTTTTGCCATGCTGCCTGTATGCATAATTATAGATTAGCTAATAGGGTTATGAACAGTGTACGTGAAGGCCTCAGAAAGAGAGGGGGACCTAGGATGCAGCAGACAGACAATGTCAAACAGGACCTTGTTAGAATTGGTCTACAGTGGCAAGCATTGGTCTAAGCAAGCATCTTATTTAATTATCTGGTTTTAAATATGCTTCACTCAAATTAAATACTTCATTACATGATAAAAATGCTTTGAAATTCTTTAAAAAATTATCGATCTCTACTAGTTTCAGATTCAATTTAGTATGTCATCAAAACAGATCACTTCAGCAGCTCAGTGGTCAGGATATCATGAGTTCAAATCCCATCTGTTTTAAAAGTAAAATTTTTAACTATATATTAAAAAATGGGGGGGGGGGGGTAACTGGATCAGTATTCCAGTATAGTGATCCAGTCAGATCTAGATCACCTAGATCTGGTATTGGTTACATGTCAGCTTCTCTGACCAGATGAGCTAATGAACAAGATGACACCAATACTGATATATAACCATCATGTAATGGGTTTGGCATTCAATATCAATTAATAAAATCAATTTTTTATGCTTAATATATATATTGAACATGAAAAACTGCCTTTGTTTTTCAATACTGAATTTCTCACTGATAAGACTGAAAGTGCCTTGTTGGCAATTACTAACATCTTTCAAAGTGGCATTACACCTCACTCATCAGCTCAGAACAACAAGGAAAGTCAGCTCACTAACATTATGCCAAAAGTATATTGGGAATTCTACAGCTAAAAATTTTTAATAGCTGGCATATACCAGGAAATTATGAGTTCATATTATGCGACCATAACCTTAAGGCATTTATTTTCAATTAAAAAGAATACAATATAAAGATAATAATTCAGCATTCAGAAAATTCACATTTAAAACTAAATATGAAATGTATTGATGCATTTTTCAATGCTTACTCAAATGTTTAAAATTATGAAATACATTTTTATATGTTTCAATTTATACTTGCTCTTCTTCCATGTCTTGATTTGCATTTGCTGAAAAAATTGCTGGAATACTTTGAATACTGGCATTTAATGCCATCTTGTTCATGCATTATGTATATTTACATTAGCACATAATTAACTCTTAGAGTGCTGGACACTGATTTACCATTTTTCAAAATCATGAGTCTCAGCATGGTTTTTGTGCTTACCTACCATTTTTCTTTTAAATTTTCATATTTTTAATTCAGAATTAAATGCTTTTTCTTTTGGTAATTAATGTGAACTATTTCATTATTAGTTGCTTCATAATATGACTTAGAAGCTGATTTGCTTTTTTAAAGAAAAAAAAATAAAACTTGGCCCTTTAAGCTTTAAAAGTTAAAAGGTTTAGTGAGAGCACTTAATTTCAGTTACACAAGCAATGAGGTAAGAGAAAACTAGTTGGTACAATGCACTGAAGCATGCATCAGCAAACAGCAAGTTTTCAAGCAACAGAACAAATTATAATTTCTGTATATAAAAGCTGGTAGATATAAATTAAACAGCATTATACTTTGACATCACTCATTTTGTTATACAGTTGGTATTGAGTTTAACTTTTACATACTCTATCATTAGCATAATATATTAATTAAGCATTATTTATTAGATTGACAACAAAATATGAGATTTCTACAAAAAAAAATAAATCACTATATTCTCTTTTCAAGAACATGCAAGCATTTTAAAAAACAACATTATAGTAAGGGTAAAACTGGAGAACATGCTATCTCCATTAAATCTGACATATTAACCATTACTTAGCATGCAGCAGGAAAATAAGTTAATGCAGGTTGCTACCTGAGGAGGAAGGAGGTTTTGAGGAACTCTTCAAGCTGCGCTTCCGTTTTGGGGCTTAATAGGGAAAAACAGTTAAAATTGCTATCTATAATTTTCTAAAACAAACACAGGGGAAGGAAGAACAAGACAATGTAAAAACACTTTCATAACAGTTAATATAAAAGAATCACAGACACAGAAAATGTGACAGAGTAATATTATTTATTTATAGAATATTTAAACAATACAATAAACAATTAGTTAACTAAAGTTAATAAAATTATATTTTTTCTACAAGAATGAAAGACAAAGGTATATTCTAAAAACTATATAATTCAATTTATAATATACATAGTCATATCAGAATAATATGGCAACCTACCATACATATACTATGGTAGGAGGTCATATTATTCTGATATGACTGTGTATATTTCTATGAAACTATATATCCGGTTTTGGCAAAATGTCCTGGCTGAACTTTTAAAAACAATATTTTTTAAATAATATTATCCACTATTTATTAATTTATGTTTTCTATTATTCCTATGTGTTGAAAGCATTCATTTTATTTGATGATTTCTTAAAAACAAGGCATTAAAATTTCTATGAAAGAAAAACAATGGACTTAATCCTCAATGTCGCCTTGTGCTCATCTTTGTTTTTTCAAATTACTTGCCACCTCAGAAAGGAAATGCCCTTCTTCTCTTCCTTCTTGGGTTGGAACATTAGAAATTAAGTAAATATAAGAGCTTGACTTCATGAATTTATATAAACTTGAGGGACCAGCTCAAATGATGATGACTTGTCTGTATGTTTAATAATTGTAGATAGTCTACAGGAAACTAATTTTTTTTCAAACTTAAATACATTAGCAAAACAATCTTATATTGTTATTTCATGATTTACAGCATCTTAAATTGCTATACAGGGTGATTCAGAATTCATCATCAATATTTAGTGGGGAGGAAGGGAATAAGAAAAGAAAGAGATTTCACATAGGAAAGTATGGGGGCAGACGAACGCATGGTGGTGTAGAGGGCGCTGTGTGTACACACCTCTCATACAGAAGCACAGCTGTTTGACGCGTGCAGTCAGTTGTCATTCGACAAGGTGAATTTGCAGAAGTAACATGAACCGGTATATGTGGAATGAATGTGCAGATATGCATGTAACTTACGGTGCGGCAGGAGAAAGATGTCTTCGAGCCAGGCAATTGTATGCAGCGCACTTCCCAAACCGCCGTGTGCCACAGCATCAAATGTTTTCACGTATTCATCGCCAACTGCGTGAAACAGGATCGTTTGCTGCTAGTAATGTTAATCGAGGGAGGCGCAGATCGGCACGGACAGTAGCAGTAGAGGACGCTGTCCTACAGGAAATTGAGGAACAACCTGGTGCTAGCACACGAGGTATGGCTAGGCAGTTTGGAATTTCGCAAGCAACAGCGTGGCGGATATTACACGATGAAGGGTTACATCCGTTTCATCTGCAAAGAGTGCAATTATTGGCAGCAGACGACCATCCCAAGCGTGTTATTTTTTGTCAGTGGTTCATGCAGAGAACAGCCGTTGATCCCAATTTCCCAACTTATGTTCTTTTCACCGATGAGGCGTTGTTCACTCGAGAGGGTGTCTTCAACACACACAATTGGCATGTGTGGGCTCATCAGAACCCACACGGTACAAGACCTGGAGCTGCGCAACAACGTTTTGCTGTCAATGTGTGGACTGGGATTGTCGGTGACTGTTTGTTGGGCCCGTATTTACTACCATCCCGTTTGGACGGTGCCAAGTACCTAACATTTCTTCAGACTGTGTTACCGGATCTTCTGAACGAGGTTCCTGATGGTAGTCTCCGGCGAATGTGGTTCCAGCATGACGGCGCTCCTGCACATTTCGCAAATGCTGTGCGTGCTTACCTACGCAGACAGTTTGGTGGTCAATGGATTGGCCGCGGTGGACCGGTTTCTTGGCCACCACGTTCACCGGATTTATCTCCAATCGATTTCTTTGTATGGGGTGCTATGAAAAACATGGTGTATGAGACCCCTGTTGATAGTGCTATGGATCTTGTAGCACGCATATCAGTTGCTGCCTCAAACATCCAGGAAATGCCAGGCATCTTCCACAGGGTCCAGCTGTCCATGCAACGCCGTTGTGAGTCATGCATTCTAGCACATGGTTGGCAGTTCGAGCACCTCTTGTAAGTCTGTACAACCAATGCAAAGAAATGTTACATGTAAGATAATAAATGTTTTTTCCTTACCACTTCCTTCTTATGTGTTCTTTCCATCATTGAACTGGGGTCATTTTGCCCTACTACATGGCATATGTGCCCATGCTTTCCTATGTGAAATCTCCTTCGTTTCTTATTACCTACCTCCCCACCAAATATTGATGATGAATTCTGAATCACCCTGTATATCATATTTTTGCAACTTAACATTATAAACTAAGTTTTCTACTGTCATGTTCCTACACTAAAAGCTCAAAATTGTTAGCAGCTCAGGACCTACATATGACAATAAAAATCATACATTTTGAAACTTAAGATCATCTCCATCAGATTTGATGTGACTTATGTCCTTGCTGAAAGTTAAATATTAGGATATATAATTGGTATTGAGTATTAATTTGAAGTAAGGTTATTTCTTTTTTGAAATAGCTATGGCAGATTCAAATTAAAGTATTTCTGCAACCAAAACACAATATTAAAAGAATGGCATGAAATAATGCAAAACTACAGTATTTTCCTCAGCAAAATGTGACAGGAAAAAGAGTAACTCTTGCCAAAGTCATATAACAAAGATTTTTGCAATGTAGGGTACCTTACTTTAGCTAGTGTCTTTTGTTTTCCATCACTTCTTATCATCTTAGATGACTGTCAGGAGTATCTTGATTCTTATTCTTCTGCCTGGACAGTGGCCAAAGCAATACCATACATGAATGCTGCTCAGCAGCTGACCTTATCATATTACGTATGCAGACATATAGAATAAAATCCGATAGAAAATCATCTATACTCTAACACCTCAAAGATTAGGAAGATGACCAATGATGCCTGTTGACCTGTGACAACATTAAATATGAATGTGACCCAGTAGCCAATCATATTGATTAGCCATAAAAAATGTTATAAAATATTTCCTTGGCTATAATAATCTACCTAGAAAAACTGCATCTTCCTGTTCTGAACTGAAAAGTATAATTATAATTATAGAGCAATTTGCTTCATTTTTAAGTGTTTGCTCACACATCATCTAGTTGTGGCGCATTTCGAAACTTAGGGCATATCAGCCTTTAATGCTGATATTTAACTAATGAAATGTTTGCAGCATAATGTTAATTATTGGGGTTCAAGAAATGGACAGTAGAGCTAGGAGAATTTCACAAAACTTTAGAAATCCACTGAAGGGTGCTTATTCTCAGTGGTACATCAGAACTTTTGTAATGGCATAAAACGAAGTGACTATTATGGTATTAATAAAGATCATTGCATTATTAAAAGTTTAGACTGTGAATTGGTCATCTATTATAATGCATCAACTACTCTTCTGACAGTGTGTTATAATAGGTGATGTGAAACACCAGATTCTTTTGTAATGTGTCCTTCAATATTTGTAGTGACAAACAATTCATCGTAGTAAATAAGTTATTCTGCAATGTTACTGTGAACAATAGATTGCAGCTTTCCAACAAGAGCTTTGTGAACAACTCATCAAATTTTCAGCATGTTCATGCATTTAGTGACTTGAAGTGACAGAGAAAATTGTATGGGTTTTTAGTTCTGTAATAATTATGACCACAAATATGATCAAATTAATTCATACGTTTCAATTAAATTCTCAATATTTTGATCTCTTAAACTATCTGGACCTCTTTTACAGATCCTCTAACCAAATGGCAAGCTAGCTGGTAACTTATGAGAAACAAATTGCCTGCTTATGATTTTGTATGATTTCTTTGTCACCCTATGAGGATTTTTGATTTGATCTTTTAACTTGTACTATGTGCATTTTGGATTGCCATAAATGAATTCTTCAATATCTGCATGTGCCCACTTATCTACGTACATAGCTGAGCTTGAATGCTCCTGCTATACAGGGATAAAAACAATTTTGCCATTTACACAACAAATTACACTTAGTGGTATGGAAAAATTTATGCTGTCATTTAAGACTGGGGATTGGATACTTTTATTAGGTCAGCAGAGAAAAAAGAGCCATAAATTATTTTAAAAAAAATAACACCATAACATAAAATTTTAAATGAGTTATGTTCCAGTGTATACAATAAAACTGTATTGAAAAAAATAATTAAAAAACAACTGCCATTCATTAATGTGATTTCTTAGTTTCTTAGTGAACTTAATCAAAGTGGGATGTATTTAAAGAATTTGAATTGCATCAAAGATTTGAAACTATCCCGTGGTAACTTGCTCAGGTAACTTGATTTTAGTAAAATTCACCAATGGAAAAAAATGTTCACAGTTGAGTGTTGAACCAAAAAGCATCAAGAGATCAAAAGCTGCATCAAGAGGAGTGTTTTAACAAGTTCAGTCACCAGTTTCTGCCTCTGTTTTAGACCATATCATACCCAGTTGCATTGGTATTTTTACACCACATTCAGGTATTTTTACACTACAATTCAGTTAGGAATGACTAAAAGACCAACATGCCCATTCAAATGCAAAAAGAGGATTCCTACCCAGGTTAATAAATGTATTCTAGTCATCAACTTTTAAGTTGTAATAAATCATAATCTTATTTGATAGGTTCATCGTGATTAAGTTAATGGCTTGCATTTACAGTTATTTACTATTAAAAAGCTTACAGTTATTTGCTATATTAAAAAGTCTTCTCAAAGAATTAGTGCATTCTTTGTTTAAAGTTACTTGGGTAGAGCTGTCTGCCTTCAATGAAGCTATTAAAATCCACTCTGATTAAAATTAACACTGAGTCATTTGGAGGACACTCTGAAGATGACTCTAACAGACTATTAAACATATTTTGAAGAACTGATAGGACAATAAGTACTGTCAAAATTCACAGTGAATATTTAAGAAATAGTTAAAATTTACGTCTTCATATTGTTGTTCTTAAATATTTCAATAACCTTTTTAAAGTATTTTACTATTAACCTTATTTTTAAAAATACAGCTTGAAAGAAATGTTTTTATATATGCTGCAACTGTGAAAAAGCAGGTGCAAAGCAGCAATCATACCATTTATTTCTTAACACACTATATTTCATTTCTTTCAAAAATCAGCCTTCTCTTGTTGTCATATAATTGAAATACATTGTTTTGTTATCATTATCTATCATACATAGATTTTACAGGGCTATATTTTTACAATACAGATACAGGTTCTGATTTTTCAATTGATATATACAAGTTAATGTTATTGGTTGATGTTATGATCTGGTTTGGCAAAGTTGCTCATTATGCAAAGAATTAGTTACCACTCCTCCAATCTTTGCTACTCGTGATTATTCTTGACAAACGCTGGTGATTATTTCCTGCCAAAGATGCTGTATTTAACTGGCTTATAATGTTTTTCAACTTCCATTGTCAGAATTTCAATAAAAACACCTTACTAAAGCAATACTTAACAGTGCAAGCTTCATTTCATAAAAAAAACTTGCACATAGAACAGCTGAGGTAATATCACAACTCATAAAGTTAGTGTAATTAGATCTCAGGAATAACTGTTTTCATATGAACTTATTATCTCACTAATATATACAATATACATAGGAATTCTCTAAGAGATGGAAAAAATATTATTTATAATTAATGTGAGAGAATTTTCCAGAATAAAAAGCCTAATTTACTAAAAACCAATAAAAAATAAGCAGCCCAAAGGACATTTTGCCATTAAGAGTGAATATATGCCAAAATGCATAACTGATGGAAAGGGATATTATAATTAAAAAATTAATAAAACAAGACAGAACAAAAATATTGTATCAGACACAGAAAACAAAACTTGATCATATTTTCAAGATCAAAAAATTGTTAAAGAAAACCAACTGTTCAACAGAGAAATGTGATAACTCCAGTTGAAATAATAATAAATGAATGATTTTTCCAGGAAGAAATAAAAAGTTCACAATGTGATTACCTAGCAATAATAAAAATAAAAAATTGATCTAACATGTAATCAGTAGGAAAAATTATTTCAATTAATAACATTATTTGTCACCATGAGAAACATAATGATGGGGTATAGAATTTTGCATTACAACATTTTTCTGCAGAAAATTTTCTCTTTCTGAGAAGTTTGTTTAATAAATTAGTACTGCAAAAATATATAAGCTACTAGAAAAATTGGAGTATCAAAGTAGTACTAATTTTTATCAGGTGACTATTCTCAGGAGGTACATGAATTTATACCTATTTTACACATAAACATTATTTCTGTTTCTTTCCAAAGGTAGTGGAATAGAAGAAAATGGAAAACAATAAAAATATATGTAATCCAAATAAAAATGAAGTTATGAATTCATCTGTACTGGTTGCTAGAAAAATAAAAATTTATTCCATCTGCTAGACTGCACTTAAAATGTTATCTTTATTGCATTATAAGATTCACATTTGTGAATATCACACAGTGCCATATGATTCACATTTTGGGCTTGATAATCACTACTGTGCCCTTCTGTCCATCAACATATTCTGCAAAACCATAATTTTTTTAACAACTTTTCATTTTTTATGCAGTGCTTTTAAAAAAAAAACATTTAAAACTTTAAGATTACAGAAAAACAATAAGATTAGCATATACTTTACTAAATTCATCACAATATAGTAAAATTGTTTCTCATTATAAGAATTCTTCCACTAGTTTAGTACTGAAGGAATTAAATTTGCACTTGATGCTTAATCCTGATGATAATGCAATTTCTCTTAGTTTTAAGATTTTCTTCTTGATCATCATCATCATCCCCAAGCAGCCATGGGCTAACGGAGGTCCAACCAGACCGTGCAATTTAGTTCTCCAAGCAAGTCTATCCTGAGCTACATCTACTGCATCTGGCCACTGCACACCAATTCTAACAAGGTCCTGTTTGACATTGTCTGCCCACTGCATCCTAGGTCTCCCCTCCTTTCTGAGGCCTTTAGGCACACTGTTCATAACCCTATTCGCCAATCTATAATTATCCATACGGGCAACATGGCAAAACCAGCGGAGTCTCTCTCTGCACAATATGCTGCTTAAAGGAGGTTGCAAACTCCTTTGCCTAACCTCATCATTAGTTACAAAGTTGAACCACCTAATGCCCAAGATACTGCGTAAGCATCTGGAATCAAAAGCATCTAGTTTCCTGTTATCTTGTTTACAAAGTGTCCAAGTTTCACTACCATAACTAACCCTAGAAAGAACCAAACTATTATACAGTATAATTTTAGTCTTTAGGTGTATACGCCTATTTCTCCATACTCTCCATAGATTCTTAAAAGTCCCGGCAGCAATCCCTATTCGCCTGTTAATCTCATTCCACACATCACCATTATCAGTTACATAGCTCCCAAGGTAATTAAACTGTGACACCTGCTCAAGACTGCAACCATTCAGATTTACTGAATTACAGCCTGCCTGACCAATTTTCATCACTTTAGTTTTCTCTCTGTTTATAACCAAACCTACTCTACTACCAGTCTCATCAACAGCTCGAATGAAAGAGTTCATCTCATCAACATCATTTGCCAAAAGGGCTAAATCATCAGCATAATCTAAATCAGAAATTTTCGTATCTCCAGCCCATTTAAGGCCAAAATTTTTCCCTTGAAGTGAATTTCGCATAACATAATCAATAACCAAGCTAAAGAGAAAAGGAGAAAAAATGCACCCTTGTCGAACACCAGAAGTAATGCTAAATCAATTGCTACAAGCCTTACCAACTCTCACACACGACTCAGTGTTATTATAGAGAGCTTTCATTATGTTAACTAACTTGTCTGGTATACCATATGATCTCACAATCAACCAAAAATTATGACGATCAACAGAGTCGAAAGCCTTTTTGAAATCAACAAAGCTAGCAACCAAAGGTTTCTGAAACTCTAAACATTTCTCAAGAATCTGCCTAAGTGAAAATATCTGATCCACACATCCCCTACCACTTCTGAATCCACATTGCTCATCACGCAATTGACTGTCAACCAGATTCTTAATTCTATTAAGCACAATCATGGAAAGAACTTTACCTGGAACAGAGAGTAGGCTGATACCCCTATAGTTATCACAAGAACTGCGATCACCTTTTTTGAAAATAGGGATAACAATAGCTTTGGTAAAATCCTTAGGAACCATGCCTTTATCATAAAAGATATTCAGAATTTCAGTCATCCAAGTGGTAACCGAAACATTCCCAGCTCTAAGCATTTCCGTAGTAATTTCATCTACCCCTGGGGATTTATGAAGTTTAAGTTTAGAAACAGCCAAAATAACTTCAGATTGTGTTATAGGGCCAACATTAAAGCCACCAATGCATCTATCATCATTGCAAACAATGGGAGTATAACTAACCACATTGTTTAGAACATCACTGAAATGCTCAGCCCACCTAGCCATGACAGAATCCTCCCCTTCTATAACCTTGTTTATCCTTCAATCCTTGTATGCCTGTCCGTTTTCTACCACACAAAACATTAACTATCTGGTACAGCTCTCTGCTGTTGTGCTGTCTAACTGCTTCCTCGGCTTTGTTAGCCAAACCATCAAGCCAAAGATTCTTATCAGCAGCTAACTGATCCTTTACAAGTTTATTAAGGTCTCTGTAATGCTTTCTATTAGTACTAGTAGGGTTTCTATTAGTACTGCAGGATTAAGGGCATTCCTGCAGTTCTTTCTTTCCGAAATAAGCTCAAGTGCCTTATCACTCAGATAATTCTGTCTCTTCTGCTCCTTTTTTTCTAAAAGAGTACTGTTAGTGTCCATAAAAGCCTGTTTAAAATGATCCCATTCTTCCTCAACTTCATTAGTAAGCAAACCATGACTGTCATAATGACTAAGTAACCTATCATGGTAAGCTTTGGCTATAACTGGGTCTTTCAGAGCTTCAGTATTAAAAGTAAATTTTTTAACCCTAGCACAACACTTTTTAAGTTTAAGTTGCAACACACTTTTAACAAGGTAATGGTCAGATCCAATTTCAGCTCCCCTATATGCCCTGGTATTCCTAACAGAACTAGCCCATTTGCTGTTAATTAATATGTAATCAATCATATTCTTATGCAGCCCATCGGGTGAAACCCATGTGTATTTATGTATGTTGCGGTGTTTGTAATAAGTGTTAGTTATTCTGAATCCACTGAGTTTACTTACCTGTAGGAGACGTTGCCCATTGCCATTACAGCTACCAATACCAAAAGGGCCTATTACCCCTCCCCAAAGGTCAGAGTCAGTACCAACTTTGGCATTGAAGTCACCAAGAACAAGGGTAATATCTCCTTTCTTGACAGAATTCAAAATATCCTGAAGATGTTCATAAAACCTATCCTTCTCATCCTCATCGGCATCCTCAGTGGGGGCATAACAGCAGATAACATTCAAGTCTTTAACGCTCGTCTGAAATTTTGCTGTAAGAAACCTTTCATTAATGCACTCATATACTAGAAGAGCATTGCTAGCGTGTCTGCTGAGAAGCAGACCCACGCCTTGGTGATGTTTATTGTCGTCCCTCCCTGAAAAGAGAAATTCAAGATTATTTTTAAGAATCTGACCTTTATCTGTCCATCTGGTCTCTTACAAGCCGAGAATATCTAAATTATAATGGTGGAATTCTTGTGTGAGGACATCAAGAGAAAAAGCTCTGTGCAGAGTCCTCACATTCCAACTACCTATGGAGAGAAATGGTTAGTGGGATGTTTAAAGAAACTATATTTATTGAGAGAGGGAATGCCGACAATATCAACAGCCCCCTAATGGGCAAAGACCTGTTCCCCCACTACTAAAGGCTGAAGCCATCTACACTGGAAGACTTCCTCCAATGTAGAATTTGACGATGCCAATAGAAGCAAAGAGTTCAGGTGCCTGCGATGACTTCTGCTCAGGATTATCCACCAGCTGATAAACATATCCTGTGAATCTATTCATTTGGGGCTGTCAACCCACAAACAAACAGAAAACACAGCGGAAGATTTTCCCTCCACAGAAGCCCACCAGTGCAGCAAAATCAGGATCCATAATCAAGCTCAGAGCCATATATCTGTCCAGTCCAGTAGGTTTATATGGTCAGCACCATGACCCTGTGTGGTTGACCACTCCTCAGCAGGGTAGAAAAAAAAGAAAAGTAGCCATAGTTGTCCAGATCAGTAGGCCACACTAATCTGGCAGCCCTTCCCTTCCGTTCACTTCCACAAGAGAGTATCTCTTTTGAAAGTTACTAATGGTCCGCACCACGAGCAGAAGAGACAGAATATATCGAGGACATTAGGTGCTAGGCCTGGCCGGTTCTAAGCATCATCACAGGGGATTGGTGCATAGCTCTCCTTCCAGTGACTACCTAGCTACCATTTACAGACCCTTGATAGGGGAAAGAATAATTTTGATAGAAATATTGCTTTATAAACTAAACTGTTTTGAAGAAATAAAGTTCTAATGAAGTTCAAATAAATCCCCCCCCCCCAAAAAAAATGATGCACTAGTTAGTTGAAAATAAACTGAGTTTCATCCTGAATGACCTCAAACACTATTTTGGCAACTTGTTTGTCTGTTCCTGTGTTCCTTTTTTGGCAACTTGGTTGTCTGTTCCTGTCTCTGTGCACCTGATGAGGAATACTTGTACCATTACAATAAATGTTGAAAGTGGGTCTAGTCGTCTCGAGACATTTAGGGACACGTGATGGCGTTAGTGTGACAGTGGGAGAGACATGGTCTGCCAAGCAGCCAGTGAGTCACATTGAGCCAAGCAGTCAGGCACTGTAGATGTGCATTGTGGCAATGGTGCTATCTGTTGAGGAGTGTAAGTTCCTTGTGGAACATGTGTTTCATTGTGGTGGAGAATACACACAAGATGTTCAACAATGATTCCAGGCAGTTTCTGGAAACCAAGGTGCCCCATCGTAATGCAGTGCAACAGTTGATTAAAAAATTCTGGGAAACCAGTTCCATGTGTGCCAGACATGCTCAGATCTGGTAGGCCATCAATACTGATAGAGGAGAAAGTGTTGGATATCACAGACCACATGCTCCGAAGCCCGAAAAAGTCCATCAGGAGATTGTCACAACAGGTTGGTGTTTCATATGGCACGGGTCATATGGCTGTAAAAAAACGCCTAGGCCTACACCCTTACAAAATCACATCCATGTATGAATTAAAACCTGCTGACAAGTGGTAAGAGGAGTGCATACTGCAGGTGGCATGTAGACTTTCTTGACCGTGAAGGAGAGGACATTTTGGACGTCACATTCTTCACAGACGATACGTACTTCCATTTGTTGGGGTACGTAAACAGTCAAAACTCAGGCCTCTGGTCCTCACACAATCCCCATTGCATGATTAGAAGATTGGTGTTTGGGTTGGAATTTCGCATAGACAATAGTTGGACCCATTTTTTTCTCTGAGACTGTCAACTCCCAACAATACTGTGACAATATTCTTTATCCTTTCTTTGTGCAATTGTCAGAAGATGAAATCAACAGGGCCTATTTTCAGCAGGATGGCACCATGGCCCACACATCGCATATGTCTATGGCACTCTTGCACGATGTGTTTGGGGACAATCATTTTGAAAAACATCTGGCCTTCAAGATCCCCGGATCTCTGCCTACCTGATTTTTATCTCTGGAGTACGATGAAAAACTCTGTGTATTCGGGCAATCCCCGCACAATTGATGATTTGAAGACAGCCATCGCCGAATACATTTGGAATGTGGACCGTGCTGTGCTGAATGATGTCTTGAAGACCACAGTTTGGCATGTCACTAAATGTCTGGAGATGCGCAGGACATACTTTCAACATTTATTGTAATTGTGCAGGTACGAATCTCTCATTCCTTATCAGGTGTAGAGTGACTTTTTGATCACCCTGTATTATGCTTTTTTGTGTAGATGGTAAAAAAAGTAAAAAGATATTAAATTCTTTTGAAGATTTATTTTCATACTGATATAGATTTATATTAGTTGAGTTTATTATACATATTTTCATACATACTTTTATAATAAATTACATTATTTTAGAAATATAATTGTTAAATACTATTTTTTGAACTCACGCTCAGTTTTCATCCATTTAAATCTTAACAATACTATTAAGTTAAAACTAATTCTTGTACATATGAATGATCTTACAAAAGATTTTAGAAGTGTTAGGAATTTGCAAAAGTTTCATATTAATTCATTTAAGATAAACTCTTGCAGTAAGAAATTATTCTGCTTATCTCAATGATTTTTCTAATATGTGTAATAATCTTCAGTTTTGATTTATAACCTGAAAGGTTTAAAACCAATATATTTTACAGAAAAATCATTACCTAGTGCAAAATAAGGCACGAAAAAAAAATTGGAAAAATAAAATGATTAATGGCTAGTTAAAATGTTGACAGGCAGAAAGATAACAGGACCACAAATATTATTTAGTAATAGTTTTAATAACAGTGGTGATTTTTAGAAAAAGTAAGCTAATGAGAATTGGAAGTAATTATGCTACTGCTATTATAATAATAAACCAAACTATAAATTGGTTTAATAGTCAAGCACTGACCACACAGAAAGTTTATCCATTGACAGTTGAATGAACACTAACATGCTAAAAGTTTAGTTACTAATATTTGGCCAAACTTTCATACTGATATAGACTGAAATAATATAATTCAATGATTATCAGTATTCGATGTACTACCTAGTGAATCCAATCTTCTTTTATTAACAAATTTGTATTCATACCATAAAAAAAAGTATATATATATTTGATTTCAAATTAAAAGTGGACAACCTCTATCTCTGGGTAATGGGATGAGTGGCCTTTGCATCTCAGACACAAACAACAGAAGGAATTCATCAATGCCAGATTCAGTTTGAAGTATTGTCTTGATTGTAATATATGGTGTGTGGGTTTCAGACAAAATCCCATAAGAAAATATCCAAAGTAGAAATGTGCAGCATGTTGACATTTTAATCTGACTGTCAGTGTGCACTGTTGATTGAATTTCTGGGCTAAGTGACACATCAATTCACAATGATATTACAAAATGTGGGCATTTGAAAACATATAATACAGTTGAAACACCCAGGACTTTTGAGTAAAACAGTTGTTTTGCTGAATGGGTTGGGTTGTTTTACCTCTGAGTGGCACTTTTTTGCACACAATGGACTAAATGGCAAGGTCACAAGGACCCCAAAGGCTCAGAGAAGGTTGGGGGAGGGAACCCACTGAAACAGCTGTTAGCCTCCCGTCAAGGCCATCCAGTGTGTTCTTTAAAACGTGCACAGCGTATGGCTCTCCCGCACATGGGGCCACGGCTTAACGTCCCATCCGACAGACTGCAGTCTTTCCAACCCCAGCGGTGTCCCCTACTGACCGTGGGCAGGGCGGAGAATTTTGCGGAGATAAATCTCAACACTGACCCAGCTGGGACTCGAACCTGGGAACTGCAGATTACGAGCCTGGTGCGCTACCGACTGATCCACCCCCACCCCATTTTGTTGAATGACAATGCCTACTCTCATATTGCCAAGTGACAAAAACAACATTGAACAGATGCAATTGGAAATGCCTGGAACATCCTCCCTTTAATCCTGGCATCTCACCTATTAGATTTTCATACTTCTGGTCCTTTAAAAAATGACACAGAAAGAAGGAGGTTGAAGTCAGAGTACACTGTCAGATTTCCTCAAACAACAGCCAAAGTCACTCTAGGAAAGAAGGTATAATGTTGCTAATTTTAAGTTGAGACAAATGTCTCAATAGGCATGAAAATTTGAAAATTTGAACGTATCACTAAATGTTTTACAATTCATATCTGCCTTGTCCACTTTTCATTTAAGCAACCCTTATATTTGAAGCATACTAAATGACCACCTGAAAATAACTCACTTTTGTTGCAATGGGAAAATGCTAATCTTAGGCAAATTTTACTTTATATTAAGAGCCAATACTGATTCCTTGTGTAAGTTTTAAAATTAGTTTGTAGCATGGGTTGGGTTGTTTTACCTCTGAGCAGCACTCTTTTGCACACAATGGGCTAAATGACCAGGTCACGAGGACCCTGAAGGCTCAGAGAAGGTTGAGTGAGGGGACTCACTGGATCAGCTGTTGAAAGATAGATGGTAGCTTCCTGTCAAGGCCATTCAGCATGTTCTTTAATGTGCACAGGGTATGGCATTCCCACACATGGGGGTATGCTTAACATCCCATCTGAAGAGGTAAAACAAAAGTGTCCATTCCAAGTCCATTGGTGTACCCTACTGACTGTGGGCAGGGCAAGGAGTTTTGCAGAGCCACCCTCATTCAAGTTTGTAGCATGATATTTAAGCATGCTGGATAATTATGAACGCAAATCTATCAAATCTACAGATATAAAGAATAACTTATTACAGCATGGTTGAAAAATGTGTGAATAGTTCATGCAAATAAGGAATTACTCTTCAATTTAATCTTCAAAGGATCAAGCATTAGTAAAATACAATATATTAGTGCTAAACCAGTTTAATGCTCATGCTATTGTCTTACACTATTAAAAATATTTTATGCAATTTACATAATGAGCAACATTATCCTATAACTGCTATGTACTAATAAAGTGAATATGTGTGATCTGTTTAATGGCCAAAATACTGCTCTAAATGATTTTGTGTTTTTAATTACTATTTTTTTTTCTTGAATAAACTAAACTGGATTCATAAGCTTTTTAGCTTAAAACATGCAAATTAAATATGTAATAAAAGACATAAAAGAACTTTCAATTTCCTGTTACCTTTGTGGTACAAGTTAGTTTATTTTCTTCCAGTAATTATTTAAAAATAGGTATATATATTTATTATTCTGCTACATTTTTTATATTTATCGTGAGTTTAGCAGACATTAAATAGCACATGTACAGTTCATGCAAGAATGTGATCCTTTACAACAGAGTGACCTATTGTAAAGGTAATAAGGTGTCATATCTCCATTAATTCGCATTCTGCCCTTGGTGAAAGAATGGAAATGGATGAACCTGGAAAAGCCCTTCAACCATGGAATGGGACATTGTGTTATGGTCTTGTGTACAGTAATGCCATTACTATTTCTAAGATTTAATTTTTATGTTGAAATCAACAAATCAGAGAAGGAAATTATTAAGTCTAAAGGTTGGTTGGTGCCAATCTCTCTCTGCCTGGAAGTTGTTCAGTAATTACCATTTTTCAGTAATTTGAAAATTAAAGAACCAACATTTCTTTACTAAAAAAAAAATTTACTTAAAAAAAATTGCCTAAAATATGAAATTGCAGAATGGCCCAATAAATACAGGTTATAAGGTAGACTCTTTAAGAAAATGATTGTCTACTTTGTTCTACAATGTACAATTCATTACTGCACTTTAATTCAGAAAATGTTGGTCTCAATGTTAGTAGAGCTAGGCTGATCTACTTGCTATATTTAAAAGTAGCACATTAAATCTTCCCTACTAATGGCTGTTTTGCAACTTAAGCAGAATTCACAGTGAAAATTTTTTCCAAAGCTTAAATGCACACAAAATCTGAAAAGAAAGTCAAATTATTTTTTGAAAATATAATTCATTTCCACAAGTTATATAAAGCATCAAATTTTGAGTGGGATGAGGGGAGACAATCCCTAATTGAATGTGCGTGTTCACACTTATTTCAAGACTCTAATAATCAAAAAATTTGGAACTGTTATGTGGTTATTCTATCTTGAAGTTTATTACCTATGGAATTAATTGCACTTCAGTAGCTAATCAATATTCTTACCTTCCACTAGAAAATCTAAGGGGAGTTGGCTTAACTGATAGTACCCACTCACCATCTGATGTTCCAAAGTTTGAGTCCTAATTGTGCCAGTGTTGTGACTTTTATCCATTAACTCTCATTCTGCCCTTGGTGAAAGAATGGAAATGGATGAACCTAGAAAGGCACCTCATCCATGGAATGGGACATTGAGCTAAGGACTTGTATACAGTAGTGTCATGCCCTGTGCACATAAAAGGATACACTGGCTTAATGGAAGGCTTCCATATGTGTTCTAACAGTTGTCCAGCAGATCTCTTTAAGTCCTTGAGGTACTTGTTATATGGACACTTAGCCCATTCTGTGTGAAAAAAAAAAAATGCTGCCTTGAGGTAAAGCAACAAGACTAGAAAATCCATTATTTGTTCACCTTTCAGAGTCTCACTCAAAAATGACTTTAAGATCAACTGCAAAAGTACAACTAACAATTTCAGTGTGAAAAAGATCTAGACCCTCTCCTAAAGAGCAATTGGCATGTTCCCAAGTTTCAAAGTTTGTGTCTGGGGGAGAGAGAGAATGTTTTTTCATACTTATTAATATCCCTGTAATATAGAATTGTTAATAACAGAAATAAAATGCAAGAATAAATGCAAAGAAGTTTATTAATATATGTTTACATTAAATCACTCTAATTAAATATTAGCAAAATAAATATTTATCTTCAATAAACTTACTGGAAGAACTAGCTAATGGTTTAGAACCAGAAAACATGCTTCTCCTCGCTGGAGGTGCGCTACTTGCTCTCTTGGCAGCAGCTTTATTTGCAGCCTGATAATAATAAAATCAATGAATCAATCAATAAGTAAAAAAAAAAAAACAGATATTACTTCAGACCTACTAATAAACTGCAAATAAACTCTATCAAGCATACTTTAAGCAATGCATTTTCCACTACATTCATATTCACTACACTACATTTCATATTCCCTATACTAATTTTTCACATTCTCCACTATCTGCAATTTCTTATTCATCTCATAATCAAAGTATATTGAAAAAACAAAGTGTTAAAAAATGTTAGCTTCATATCTGCATTTTACTTTAACACATATATAGATCACTTAAAAAGATATATGCTAATACAGCCATACATACATAGTTATTGGGTTATAAATGCCATGATAATGCAAAAAATAATGTGACTGAGTGAATATTAACAAAATTCTCCAAACCTTTAATTTAGGTCATACATTTTACCTCAGTATTGAAATAATCATACTACTATTTTATTTTCTGTCTACATTTCAGATTTACACATTAGTACCAATTAGAAATGTGTTGAGGCCACAGCTGGGCTTAGAGTAGGCAATGGGATTGAAATATCACAGGCTCAGTCATTAAGATTTCTAATTTTGCTTATAATTTTGAAAATAAAAAGTAAAAAAGGAAATGATTTCTTTTGATCATATCAACCTTGTAATCTGCATTCAGCAATTAAAATTAATAAGCACTATTCTGTTTTTCTTTAAACAATTCTTGCTTACTAAAAAATTGGTCTTATTGTTTTACAATGACCAAGTTACACGAGAGTTTTCAGTTTCTACAAATTATTTCTAAATTTCTCCTTCTAAATAACATATGAATTTAAATTTGTCTTCAAATAATTAAAATTATTACAGTTTGCAATATCCTGTAATAAAATTTTTTTATACAAACTGTTTAGCAGCTAGCATTTTTTACATGCTTTATGATATATAAGTTGCTTTTTTTTTCTAACTGATCTCAGTAATTATCAATAGTTCTGACCCACTCAGGCTTGAAATTTTGAGCACAAACTCATTTCTAGTATTGATATTAGCTCAAAATTGTAATTAGACTCAGTTTGTTAATCCTTAACCTAATATTTTTCCTGTAATGCAACTGCTATCTGAGTTTACAATTAACCCCACAGTTCAAGAAGAAAAAAAAAATCACAAAAATAATAAAAGATTATAGATGATAAATATTTCAATTATTTTCATTCACAAACTTTACCAATCATGATTTTTATGCTGAAATACTATGATATAGGACATACTTCTAACCACTACAGATTGCTTAATAGAAATCTATAGTTGCTAGAGGTGTCTCCTGTTACAAGTGTTAATAGGAATCTGTAGTTAACAACTAGATTGCTTAATAGCAATCCTCCAAAAGTGACCTTAAGAACACTAGGTTCTGACATTTTGTTTCATTTATTTGAGACTTATTTTATAATACCTGAAATAGCTACAACTCTTTTCTTTATAAAAAAAAATTCTGACATTATTTTCACAGTAAATAACAGTGATAATAAAAATATGGTTCTATATTGATCATCATCCTCATCCTCAAGCAGCCATGGGCTACAGAGGTCCGACCAGACCATGCAGTTTAATTCTCCAAGCATATCTGTCCTGAGCTACATCTGCTGCATCCGGCCACTGCACACGAATTCTAACAAGGTCCTGTTTGACATTGTCTGCCCACCGCATCCTAGGTCTTCCCCTCCTTCTGAGGCCTCTAGGCACACTGTTCATAAACTTATTTGCCAATCTATAATTATCCATACAGACAACATGGCCAAACCAGCGGAAGTGACTGACACTGTGAAAGCAAACCACCTCAGTGTCCAAGTTTCACTACCATAACTAACCCTAGAAAGAACCAAACTTATTATACAGTCTAATTTTAGTCTTCTGGTGTATACGCCTATTTCTCCACACTCTCCATTGATTCTTAAAAGTCCTAGCAGCAATTCCTATTCATCTGTTAATCTCATGCCACACATCACAGGTATCTGTTACAGAGCTCCCAAGATAATTAAACTGCGACACCTGCTCAAGACTGCAACCATTCAGATTAACTGAATCACAGCCTGCTTGACCAATTTTCATCACTTTAGTTTTCTCTCTGTTTATAACCAAACCTACTCTACTACCAGTCTCATCAACAGCTTGAATGAAAGAGTTCATCTCATCAACATCATTTGCCAAAAGGGCTAAATCATCAGCATAATCTAAATCAGAAATTTTAGTATCTCCAGACCATTTAAGGCCAAAATCTTTCCCTTGCAATGAATTTCACATAAGGTAATCAATAACCAAACTAAAGAGAAAAGGAGACAAAATGCACCCTTGTCCAACACCAGAAGTAATGCTAAACCAATTGCTACAAGCCTTACCAACTCTCACACGACTCAGTGTTATTATAGAGAGCTTTCATTAACTAATTGTCTGGTATACCATATGATCTTACAATCAACCAAAAATTATGACGATCAACAGAGTCGAAAGCCTTTTTGAAATCAACAAAGCTAGCAACCAAAGATTTCTGAAACTCTAAACATTTCTCAAGAATCTGCCGGAGTGAAAATATCTGATCTACACATCCCCTACCACTTCTGAATCCACATTGCTCATCATGCAATTGCCTGTCAACCAAAGTTTTAATTCTATTAAGCACAATCATGCAAAGGACTTTACCTGGAACAGAGAGTAGGCTGATACCCCTATAGTTATCACAAGAACTGCAATCACCTTTTTTGAAAATAAGGATAATAATAGCTCTGGTAAAATCCTTAGGGACCATGCCTTTATCATAAAAGATATTCAAAACTTCAGTCATCCAAGTGGTAACTGAAACATTCCCAGCTCTATGCATTTCCATAGTAATTTCATCTACACATGGGGATTTATGAAGTTTAAGTTTAGAAATAGCCAAAATAATTTCAGATTGTGTAATAGGATCAACATTAAAGCCACCAATGCATCTATCATCATTGCAAACAATGGGAGTAGAACTAACCACATTGTTTAGAACATCACTGAAATGTTCAGCCCACCTAGCCATGACAGAATCCTCACTTTCTATAACCTTACCTTCATTATCTTTCAATCCCTGTATACCTGTCCGTTTTCTACCACACAAAACATTAACTATCCGGTAACGATTTCTCCTGTTGTGTTGTTTAACTGCTTCCTCAGCTTTGTCAGCCAAGCCATCAAGCCAAAGATTCTTATCAGCAGCTAACTGACCCTTTACACGTTTATTAAGCTCTCTGTAATGGTTTCTTTTAGGACTAGAGGGTATTGATTAAGGACATTCCTGCAGTTCCTTCTTTCCGAAATAAGCTCAAGTGCCTTATCACTCAGATAATTCTGCCTCCTCTGCTCCTTTTTTCCTAAAAGAGTACTGTTAGTTTCCAAAAAAGCCTGTTTAAAATGGTCCCATTCTTCCTCAACTTCAGTGGTAAGTGACTAAGTAACCCTTCATGGTAAGCTTTAGCTATAACTGGGTCTTTCAGAGCTTCAGTATTAAAGGTAAATTTTTTAACCTTAGCACCACACTTTTTAAGTTAGTTTGAGTTGCAAGACACTTTTAACAAGATAATGGTCAGATCCAATTTCAGCTACCCTATATGACTTGGTATTCCTAGCAGAACTAGCCCATTTGCTGTTAATTAATTTATAATCGATCATATTCTTATGCATCCCATCAGGTGAAACCCATGTGTACTTATGTATGTCGCTGTGTTTGTAATAAGTGTTAGTTATTCTGAAACCATTGAGTTTACTTACCTGTAGGAGACATTGCCCATTGCAGCTACCAATACCAAAAGTGCCTATCACTCCTCCCAAAGGTCAGTCAGTACCAACTTTGGCATTGAAATCACCTAGAACAAAGGAAATATCTTTCTTGACAGAATTCAAAATATCCTGAAGTTCTCTGTAAAACCTTCCTCAGTGGGGAATAACAGCAGATAACATTCAAGTCTTTAATGCTTTTCTGAAAGTTTGCTGTAAGAAACCTTTCATTAATGCACTCATATCCTAGAAGAGCATCACTAGCGTGTCTGCTGAGAAGCAGACCCACACCTTGGTGATGCTTATTGTCGTCCCTCCCTGAAAAGAGAAATTTAAGATTATTTTTAAGAATCTGACCTTTATCTGTCCATCTGGTCTCTTACAAGCCGAGAATATCTAAATTATAATGGTGGAATTCTTGTGTGAGGACATCAAGAGAAAAGCTCTGTGCAGAGTCCTCACATTCCAACTACCTATGGAGAGAAACTGGTTAGTGGGATGTTTAAAGAAACTATGTTTATTGAGAGAGGGAATGCCGACAATATCAAACAGCCCCCTATTCGCAGACATGGGGCAAAGACCCGTTCCCCCACTACTAAAGGCTGAAGCCATCTACACTGGAAGACTTCCTCCAATGTAGAATTTGACAATGCCAGTAGAAGCAAAGAGTTCAGGTGCCTGCGATGACCTCTGCTCAGGATTATCCACCAGCTGATAAACATATCCTGTGAATCTATTCACTTGGGGCTGTCAACCCACAAACAAACAGAAAACACAATGGAATATTTTCCCTCCACAAAAGCCCACCAGTGCAGCAAAATCAGGATCCATAATCAAGCTCAGGGCCATAATTCTGTTCAGGTTGGTATATATATATATGGTCAGCACCAGAACCCTATGTGGTTGACCACTCCTCAGGAGGGTAGAAAGAAAAGTAGCCATAGTTGTCCAGATCAGTAAGCCACACTAATTTGGCAGCCCTCCCCTTCCGTTCACTTCCACAAGAGAGTATCTCTTCTGAAAGGTACTAACGGTCTGCACCACGAGAAGGCGGGGTCGGATATTAGGTGCTAGGCTTGACCGGTTCTATGCATCATCACAGGGCAATTGGTGATTAGCTCTTCTCAATAATTTCTTTCATGACAATTTTTTTCTCATACACATTAGCAAGAAAATATTTTTTACCTGGGTCATGGTGCTTTCATAAACATCTCTTCCTGCTCCATCTTGGCAGGTTTGATCTTTGCATTTGTATTCTCAACAATGGTATCCAAAATCTTCTGGTGATCAACAGAGACATTTTTAGATTAGTAGTTGGTTTTGAATTTGCAAAAAAAAAAAGCAAAAAATTTTATGCTTTTCTTCACGAATTTGCAGGTGGCTTTATTGGACCACTAGGATGAACCAGGAAAATTTTTGTTATAGTAGTATTGCTTAGCATTTGGCATGTCTACTACGGATTCTTCTGAAGAATATCCTTTATATATATATATCCCTGTATCCGAATTGTGATGACTATGTATATTGTCAGCATCGTTTAAATCACTCTCCTCCACTGTATTTGTATTGTTCAAACCACTCTTATCAGTTATTTAACATGACTGATTTCGCTGGAGATTAGATTTTGTTCTTTAAATAAAATAAACTAAAAAGACAGGAATAGGTGAAACATAACTACTATGGTGAGGTTATCAATGATCCCAATTAACAAAATACTGCAACTTCAATAAAGCTACAGACCATATACTGTCATATGTTCACTGCTGTTGAAAACTAGACTACAAATGAGAAGACAAAATCTGGTAAGTGATGCTTGCCCAACTCGGTGGCAAATTGCAATCATTGGGATCAGATATCATCCCACAACAGCAGTTAAGAATTAAATAATTATAGACCACTCCTCTCTAGGATACTGTCATTTTCACCAACAATTTCATATCATCATGAGCACTTTTCATTTTACTGGCAATATACCTTCTAGTACTCTAGTCACTCACACTGAACTTCTTTACTTTAACTTCTTTTTCTATCTTTATACTTTATATACCTATCCCATCACCACTGAGATAACTACAGTACTATACGTAGTCACTGTAAAGTACACTTTGACCCAGAACACAAAAGTACCTTTGGCATTACTTATTCAAAAAAGTTATGGATATATTTAATTCAATCTTATAAACTACTATTTGTTTTCATAAAACTAATGTACTTTTAAAAATAAATGATACAATTAACTTGCTCACCCTCAGGTTTTTTACTGTGTGTTTGGCCAGTTTAAATAGTGCAGAAAGATGCAACATGACTATAGTCAGATGTGATTGTTTGATAAAATACAGACTTTACAACTTAAGTCAGGTGTGATTGCAAACGGGGTAGGTAGCAGAACGATATTAAGCAAATTTTTTTGATACACTCAATATTAAGATTGAAATCAAAAGAACAAATCTAACCTTTTCCAGGTGCAAAGATTTCTGAAATGATTCTCAAATTTTATCATTTTAGAAGTTGCAAGGAGCAAATTTTTAACCAATACATATATATTATTTTGTTAAATATATAAATAAACTCAAATTAATCATCAGAAGTTATCTGCAGTCTGTGAGGGTCAGACCAGGGTGTTCAACCTTTTTCACTTGTGGGCCTTTTCTAAATTATGGAATGGTGCTCACATAACAATGGGTGCTAGAACTAATGCCAGTGTTTTTCACACAGTATTAAGTCCAAATTTGTAGGTGTTTCACAAAACATTTAATTTTTCTATCAAAACAGCATTACATTCCATGAATATTTTATAAAATAACAAAATGCATTTAAAACAGGTTATATTGCTTAAAATATTGAAAAATATACCATTGATCAGATTTTTGCATGCATCATGTCTAGAAAAAGTTACTTTTTAAATCAATAAAAAAATCAATTGGCTGCAACTGAATATTTAAAATATTGCCACTGAGCTGACTGTAATCAAGGTGTGAAAAAATAAATTTTAATAATTAAGAAGTAAATTTTTTAAATGCACTTATTTAATATTAAGTATATTTAAGAATGTTTATTTACCACTATATTAAAAAAAATTGTGTGTATATATTTTTACTATTTATTGACTTCACAACTTAACCACCACAAAAAACCAGCAATTATAAGAGAAATGGTAAAATTTCCTCCAATAAATGGTCAATAAAACAAATGAAATTGCTACAACTGTGGTGGAATTCAAAAAGAAAAGACAAATATTAAACATTTTCACTTGGCTATGGAAATGTTGGCTGTTACTTTAATTGATGAAATGGCCATTAAGAAATATTCAACAGATTTTATTGAATTTCAACAGTGTTCTTGTCAACCCATTTATCTGAAAAGTGTACCAATTTTCTAGTCAACTGATCTCCGTTTGGAATAATCATGAAGGCAAATAAAACAAATAAACATGAACACATTTCCAATTTGTGTCAAACCATTTTGCTCACCAGTGAAGAGTCCACATTATGCATTTGCACATGGGCTCAAAAGATGTGTTATGCTACTTCTCACTATATCACTGATGATACCATCCAAGACTTTCTAATCATCAGTTATCCATATCACAGCTGATCTTCCAATGGAAAAAAATTGGATAATTGTGGTGCAAACTTTTTAGAAACAATCACACAAGTGTAATGGATGAATATTGATCTGGTAAGCCAGTTGAAGCAGCAACACCTGATATAGTGTAACATGTTAATTAATAAACTTGAGGGAACTGATGCATCACTTTGGAAGAAATTTGTGGTGAATTGAATGTTAGTCATTGGATAGCTTATGCCATAAATAACGACATGCTATTGTACTGCAAAGTTCAGGGATGATACAAGTGTTCAAAATACTGTGCATAATCAGCTATTTATCAAAAACCTTTTTTTTTTCTGATGGAATCAGAAAACTTGTCAGCTGTTGAACTAAACATATCAAGTGAGGAGGTGATTACATTAAAAATAGTATATGTACATGCTTCAGGAATTGTTTTGATGCTCTACTTAAATACCTCTTACTTATTGACACATTTATAAATCCTATTTTGCTTCTGCTAACTGACATTTCTAATTTTTAAAAAAGCAAAAGGTGGTATATGGGAGTAAGAAACAATGAAAAATACTCACATTTTACAACATAGCACGTAGTAATTAAACTGTTCAAACTATATTTATATTAACAATAACAATCCTGTTAAATTAGTATCCATACTTAATGAAATTATATACATATATAGAACCCCAAGTTATTCGTTGATTCACAGTCACTTTTCTCTGGGATACTCTAAATTTAAACTCATTCTTCACCATTAACCACTGCTTTTCTTCAAACTTAAATCTTTTCACTAATATTTTTTCAAAGAACTACTAATTTAAAGGGCTGGGAGTGGCTCATTCAAATAGCACACCAGGCTTGTAATCTGCAGTTTGCAGATTCGAGTCCCAGCTGGGCCAGTGTTGAGATTTATCTCTATAAAACTCACTGCCTCAGTCAGTAGGGGACACCGATGGGCTTGGAAAGGCCACTGTTTGTTGGATGGGATGTTAAGTAATGGCACCGTATGCAAGAGAGCCATACCATGTGCAACATATAAGAAAACATGCTAGATGTGCATATTAAAGAACACAATGGATGGTTTTGATGGGATGCTACCATCTGTCACCTAAACAGTTGTCCAGTGAGTCCCCTCCCCAAACCTTCTTTGAGTCCTTGGGGTCCATGTGACTTGGCATTTTTAGTGTCACTCAGAGGTTGGGTTGTTTGGGTTGTTTTACCTCTGAGCAGCACTTTTTTGCACACCATGGGCTAAATGGCCAGGTCACATGGCCATTTAGCCCATGGTGTGAAATCTATTGGCCCATGTGTGAAATCTTATGGCCATGATAAATATCATTTAGCCCATGGTGCACACCATGGGCTAAATGGCCAGGTCACATGGCCATTTACCCCAACTCTTCTCTGAGCCCCGAAGGCTCAGAGAAGGTTGGGGGAGGGGACCCACTGGAACAGCTGTTGGGAGACAGATGGTAGCTTCCCATCAAGGCCATCCAGCATGTTCTTTAACATGCACAGGGTATGGCTCTCCCGCACACAGGGCCACGGCTTAACATCCCATCCGACGGACGGCAGCCTTTCCAAGCCCATCGGTGTCACTCAGAGGTAAAACAATCCAACCCAACCCTAATTTAAATCTTTTATAATCACCAGTAAACATTGCTCGGATCAGGATTGGGTTGTTTTATCTCTGAGTGGCACTTTTTTGCACACTATGGGCTAAATGGTCAGGCAACAAGGCCACCCAGTGTGTTTTTTAACGTGCACTGGGTATGGCTCTCCTGCACATGGTGCCATGTTTCATCCCATTCAATGGACAGCGGCCTTTCCAAGCCCACTGGTGTCCCCTACTGACCAAGGGCAGGGTGAGGAGTTTTGTGGAGATAAATCTCAAAGGTGACCCAGCTAGGACACGAATCTGGGAACTGCAGATTACGAGCCTGGTGCACTCTCAACTGAGACGCCCCCACCCCACTGGGATCAGGGAATGACTGATGAAGCAATGATCAGTATGTGCGAGTGAAAAAAGCCCAATGTCAATGTGCTACAACTTGAAGGATTTTTTAACCAGTGGAGTTTGTTCAATTTAATTCAGTATACTGGGTTGTAAAGGTGGCAAGCTTTTAATGTTGAGGGGTTGGGTTGTTTTACCTCTGAGTGGCACTTTTTTGCACACTATGGGCTAAATGGCCAGGTCACAAGGACTCCGAAGGCTCAGAGAAGGTTGGAGAAGTAGGGTTGGGTTGTTTTACCTCTGAGTGGCACTTTTTTGCACATATTAGGCTAAATGGCCAGGTCACATGGACCCTGAAGGTTCAGAGAATGGTTGGGGGAGGGGACCCACTGGAACAGCTGTTGGGAGACAGATGCTAGCCTCCCATCAAGGCCATCCATTGTGTTCTTTAACACGCACAGGGTATGGCTCTCCCGCACATGGGACCACGGCTTAATGTCCCATCCGACGGACGACAGCCTTTCCAAGCCCATTTTCCTGCCTACTTACTGTGGGCAGGGCAGGGAAATTTGCGGAGATAAATCTCAACGCTGACCCAGCTGGGACTCGAACCTGAGAACTACAGATTAAGAGCCTGGTGCGCTACTTACTGAGCCACCCCCGCCCCAGGAGAAGGAGACCCACTGGAACAGCTGTTGAGGGACAGATGGTAGCCTCCCGTCCAGGCCATCCAGTGTGTTCTTTAATGTGCACAGGATATGGCTCTCTCCCACACATGGGGCCATGGTTCAATGTCCCATCCAACGAACAGCGGCCTTTCCAAACCCATCAGTGTCCCCTACTCACCATGGGCAGGGCAGGGAGTTTTGCAGAGATAAATCTCAATGCTGACCCAGCTGGAACATCAAACCTGGGAACTGCAGATTACGAGCCTGGTGCTTTAATGTTGAAGGGATGCATTATACTTATTAAGCTAATGACTAAATTTTCCCTTCCAATGAACAATATTTATGGATCCTTCCTAATTTAAGTCTAGCATTTCTTTGCAAACTGAATTGTGGACAAACTTTACAATCAAGGTCAAGAGGGACCTGCAGATTGCTGTTCAGAGGCTTGTAGATGCAGCATTCCCTCCTCAAAGCAAATTAACAAGATCTTTTTTTTATGTTAGACGTTTTTTTTTATGTTTACGTTAGTATGCAAACGTAAACGTATTTATGTTTTAGTAATTATCTTACATTAATATGCACGAATACATTTCTACTTAATGAAGGGTTTTATTGAACCAATTAATTTGTTATATAGTGAGAACTGCCTGTATTAATCTAACATAATGTGGTGTCCTACATCTTGCATTAGTATGCATGCACTGATATGTAACATAGAATAACTAACAATAATAATTTATTGTCTATGCAAGCGTTAGCAAATAACAAAATCAAACAAATCAGCAGTAAGCTAATTTAAACTATTTTTTTATAAGAAAAGGCAAAAACTATTAATAAATATATTTTTCGGGGGGAGAGTGGAGGTTTAAATGAAGGGGTTTAAGGTGAATATTAAATCTCTTGTTTGAGGGGTAAAAATCAAATGAAAATGGGTAAAATCAAAAACGTTCTACCCTAATTGAACAGGGTTATTTCTCTCAAAACACGTTCCCTTTTGCTTCAAGCCCACAAAGCAACATTTAACCATTGTATGTTCCTTCCTTCACTGCATTGATAATTGATGGGTTTAATGGAAACAGGTGATAACTAACAAAAATGTGTTTCCAATACATCTACCCTCAAAGTATAAAACTGATTACCTCTACACTCTTACAGTAAGAACTCATTCTTATTGCAATGAATTATTAAAAAACCTCTTGGAGTGCCATCATTTGTCTACTTAAAAGTAATACATCTAATTTGTATATGGCCCTAGCTATGAATATCAAAATTTGTAAATTATTACCAATTTTCCTCCAAACCCTTCAATTTATACCTTTGTTTTCAAAAATAATTTACTGAAATACTTTTACTACATACACTATAATGCAAAAAGTGTCCAGATACTTTCATGTTAAGTGAATGAATAGCCATGTTCCAATCTACCTAACTTTGAAAATAAACTTTTTACGTAAAAAGTCACTAGACATAAATTGAAAATCTCAGTCAGAGATCTCTAAATCTCTATTTTCTATAATATTAATCTAATATTTAAAGAATTATTAGATGCTGAAACATTTAAGTGACACTTTTGCTAGTTTTAAAAATTTACTTCAAAAAGTTAAATCACAACTGTTAAAACAAGTTGTTCGCAATATAAACGCAATATTTGAATTTTGTTTAAGTTTTTTGAAGTTTTCATCAATTTTGGGGGAAAAATGTTTTGGAAGTGTGGTGTGTGATAACATCTGTTGTTAAATGTTATAGTCTGCAAGGCATGTTCCGAACATTTTTGCAGCATGTGCTCCAACCTCACTATTGGTTGTGCTATGATACGATCTCGTGGGTGCCTGGTATTTATTCACAGCTCAACTGGGTGTCATGTGTATATTTGCTGTGGAACTTTGATCATTTGCATATCTCTGATGGTCGATTGTCTCCTGCAATTTACATATCATACTTCCAATCCTTCTTGGTGTTGTGATTTCCACTTTGAGCTGTGTATAATGCTAAACATTTATATAAAAATGAAGATAAATACTATAAACTGAAAACAACATTGCATTTTGGTTAGAGTTTTTTTATCATTCCTTTAAATAAATGTACAATGCGTTTTTTTTTTATTTTATTACAATTCTAGCACTCACAGCGGACGAGAAAATCTAAAGACAAAAGAATAAAAGGCTACTACAGTTGCTCTGAAATATTTTCTACAAAAAACAACTACTATACACAAAAACATTAACATGCAACATCTAACTCCTAAAAAGTATGCAAACGGTTATTTTATAACAGCATGCACTTGATTCCTATAACAAATAAATATACAAAACACATTATGCTATTGCTCTCCTAATAATATTAAAAAAAAAAATTTCTATGCAACATAGAAAGCAGACAGCAAAGTACACACTGTTTCGAAAAATTCCTTACTCACCCCTTCTATTTCACTGCTTTCTGAATGCTATGATCGTAGAAAAAAAAAAATACTGACAGAAATATACTTTTCATAGAAAAAAAAAGCTCAAAACATAGCAGTTTAATAACTAAAGCAGTGGTTTCCATTAGTAATCACCATTATATGGCAACAATACCTTTGAAATTTCTTCTGAGCACCAAAATTTATAAAATATTAATATGATTTTCATTTAAATGTTCTACACAATGACTCCCAAATGCCACAAGATTTTGTTAAGTGCAATTGGTTTTGCACTTGACAACTTTGATTTTCCACTCCCAATAAGAATTTTGCTTATTTTTCATGATTTTTTTTTTTCTGAACACTCAGAACTTTCATAGCAGTTTGTTCTAACCCACAATCTGAGAGGCATGGTCTTAACAGTTTTCATGATTGAAGAATGATTACATTTCTTAAGTGAGTTAGACTTAAGTGGGAAAGTTATATTTTTGATAGAGCCATTGACTTTAATTATCATACACTAAAGCATTAATTACCACTGGACACATATCAAGCAAAATGAATAGATAAGAAATGTTCATATATACTCTATAAATATCTTGACTGCTGAATGGCTACCTAGTTTTTATGTTCCCAAATTTAATAAATGGTAAAAGTGTGCACTGTCTAGGAGTATGCAGATGTTTTTTTCTGCAAACTGTGAAATGTTAGAACCATAATAAAAGTGTGGGGCAAATAACCATAAAATTGGTATGTGCAGTTTTTGAAAGCCCACAGTTGAGTGAGTTCAGTGAGAGAGAGAGATAGTTTATGTTTCAGTTGCTTCATGATATAAAAAATTGTTCCATATATAGGGTTTTTCCAAATTATATTGCAATTTTGAAATACGCAGAACCATGAGTATGAAACAAAGTGCATATTATTAAAGAACTGGAATTCTTCCCTGTTACAATTTTTATGAATATTCTATATAGCAGCCCCGGGTAAGGCATGGATGTATGTGTCATTTTTCTGCTGAGGTCCTGCCATCCTCTCAGACCTTCCACTCTGGCATATAAACTGACAGGCTCCTGTCCAGACCTCTGTGGCAAGCAGCTGCTTGAGGGGTATTTATTTATTTTCTTTATACTTGCATAATGGGGCCAATGTCCCATTGTATAAGAGTTCCTCCCACATTTGGGCAAGCATTGCAACATTAACTATGGCAACAGATGCAGCAATTTTTGCTCACATCATCAGTAATTTGAGGTACAGATGCTTTTAACATTGCCAGGAAAGATAAAGGGCCAAGTGTTGGTACATTTGATCTTTAACGTAGCCTCACAGGAAAATGTCTAGTGGGTCAAATCTCAGAAGTATTAGTTTTCTGTGAAGTCTGCTGTTTTACAACTGTTGTCAGCACTATAAATGGACATCTTACACAATATAATTTCCACTGTCCACCAAGAGAATGCATTTTGTTTCATATTCATAGCTCTATTCACTTCAAAGGTAAAATTGTTAAAAGCTGTAAACTAATTTAGAAAAGCCCTGTATTTTAATATTATATATATGAGGATCAGTCAGAAAGTAAGTTTAAAGGGCTTATGGTTTGAGGGTTTTTTTTTTTACAATCCCTAATACAAACAAAGCAGAGTAATTCTATTGTCATCCCACTACTTTTTGACATAATCCCCACAAAGATTAAAACACTCATAGGGGATGGGTTTTTCTATTCCTTGTAGATAGAAGTTCATTCCCTTTTTACTCAGTCATCATTTCACTTCTGCATCTCTGATGTTATACTTTGAGAACTTGTACCTCCAAGAAGTTCCTTCAGCACTGGAAAAAGATTGCAATTGCTAGTTTTCCCACACATGCACTGCTGTAGCAGTTCTTGCTACTGTGGATCTGTCACTCCTTTCACAATCCTCTGTACTGATTCCTTTGCAAAATTTTGCATACTATTTCACTACACTCTGCTAACTCATAACATCTTTATGATAAACTTTCATGAAATGGTGTGGAATTTCTGCTAGTGACACATCATTTTCATTTAAAAATTGAATTATAGCACACACTTTGCTCTTGGACATTGTTCCATTGAACTACCATGTTCAATGGACTTGTACACACAATAAGCAATAAATGGCGAGCAAATCAATATGTAATACTACCAACAGTAATCAATAAATCCCTCCAACAAAAACCATATTGATGATATAGTGATGAAAAAAAGTGAGATACTTTGGTTGAAAGATTATATATGCCTTGTAAACCTATTTTCTGACTGCCTCTCATACAATGCAACAAGATTACAGAAAGAAGCATTTTAGAAGTTGCAAAAATAAATTTTGAATTTTAAACCTTAGGAGTTCTAATAAGCTGATTTCATTCAAACATAATAAAAGATGCATTGCAACACATGAGCTGCAACAGTTAATAGTACACAGAGTAAGGGTAATTCTTGGTCAACCCCAATGCAGTACATAATGTTATCATCATTTTTGATGTCCTATGGCATTTAACCCCTAGGCCCCAATTAATTTGGAGGGCAAGACTTTGTTCTCTCTGAAGTCTTTAGCATTCTCATTGAAAACATGGAATCACCATCAACTATACCATAGCAGGAGTCAAATAAACTCTGAAAGTTTTACCTGAAAAAAATTGTTCACTTTGAAAGGTTAGCGACTCACAAAAGAGAACAATAATGTGGAAAATCATATACCATAACTGTTTCTCCATCAAATCTACTGTGGAAGATAAAATTATGGGAAATCTAAGGATCCACCATTTGGAGAGAACAAAAAACTACAAACTACTACATCTAGACCCTAGTCATATGAGCTGCAACAGAGATGCAAAAGGTGGCAAAAAAAGAAGACACAATATTTTCATTATGCAATTAAGTTTATAATTGACTTCCTGTAAGAAACATAGCTTTGGTGCAAGAGCTGTAGTAAATAAAACATGAGGTTTGATCAGCATATGAAGACAGACTTTGTGTATGTTTACCATTAGTCCAGCAGTGCTGTCTTAGAAAACAGCTCCTTAATTTAATTTGCAATGAAAAAATCTTAACTGAAACACATCAAGCAAAATCAGTGAATATGAAAGGTTTGCATGTATAAATTTCTTACAAAATATTTACTGTTGCATATCTACCTAGTTTTTATATTCACAATTATGGTAAGATTTTGAATATTTTCAGTTAATTTTTGATTATTCATTACTGTATCATTTTATTTGTAATTTTTAAGAATTTGTCAAATACAATATGTTGATTATATGTTCAATAATTTTTGCTTTTCTTTGCGTTATTTGTTTGTTTGTCTACAGTGTGCAAATGTTTGTTAAATGCACACTTATCTTCCTAAGATTGTACACATTTTTATAGTTTCTGTATAAACAATAATCAGGTCTTCTCCCTTATCCTTTTGTTGATTTGTTAATGATATATCTAGATAACTCATAAGAAACTGAATTCGGGAACTAGCTTAGAGACATGCATAATCCTGTTAAACATAATTATCTACTCTACTAAAATGTTTATTTCACATAATAGACTGATCAAAAGTATCTGGACATCCCTTCTGAGTAGTGGGATATGCCCATATATGCCAGTCATGGCCCAAACAGGTATAAAAGAATGCACATGGCCTGGTAAACCTCATAGATATGCATGAACAGGAGAATGGGCCATACAGAAGAACTTGGTGTCTTTCAACATGGCATGGTCATAGGATGCCACCTTAGCAACAAGTCAGATAGGGACATTTTGGTCCTGCTGCAGCTGCCCCGATTAACTGTAAGTGATGCTGTTTTGAAGTGGAAACCCAGTGCAATTGTGATCTGTAATAACAACAGTGCAATTGCAATCTGTAGTAACAACAATGCAATTGCGATCTGGTAGGTCATATAAAATGACATTGGCAACACCAATGATTAATGTTCTTGTGGCAGAATGGCAGGCAATTCCTGCAACAACATAACCAAAATTGGGTGGAAAGCCTTCCCTGCATATTGGAGGCTGTGATAGCACAAAGGGTGGACCAACACAATATTAATTCCCTTCCTAATACCGGGAGATTGTGGATAAGCAAGTGTCTGGATATTTTTTATCAATACTGTATATACCAAGTATGTATGTGCTACAGAATTTAAAGGACAGATAATATATAATTTTTAAATGTAAAAGATTTATAAACTGTTTCCTGGGAAGAAGCAAAAAGAAAGTCTTTAATCATAGGAGTGTTAGGATCATTTAGATCGATGCCAGAAAAATTTGCATAAATTGCCATGATCAATCCTCTGTATTTCACACATGATTTCTTTTAAAGTCAAAAGGTGGATGAATGGATAGACCAGATTTGAAACTATTACCAACCTCAATAACAAATATGAAGGCCATGTAGAGATGACATATACCTAAACTGCAATCAAAGGGATAAAGTATTTTTTTTAAATAGCTTTAATTGGTAGTTTGACTACAATTTCAGAAAGAATAATCCCTTTCTTAAATTAAAAAAAAAAAATTGTTATATCAGTGAAGAATTTTTCTAAGGACTGAAAAAAAATTTCTCTGGCCTTCCAAACGTATAGGAAGGGCATTGTTTATATGTCACTGTTGTTGGCATTTCCATGTTCACTGAGCAGCAGAAACAGGTCCTGGCATCTGCTGTGGAAAATTGGTGGAATACACATAGATTGAAACAGATGGGGGAAATAAATCAAGCAGCAAAAAAGAACTTTGTAAATCTCATCCTATGAAGTTAAAATTGTTTCCCTCTCATATAATGAGATGTGTTCTTTTTTCTTACAAAAGTGTAACAGATTTCTTGCATCATATACTTCCTTATTTTTCAGAACTCAAAGAGGAATTTATCTTTTTCCAACTGATAGATCAGTAATAATAGCTAACAGGCAAATAAATGCCTTATAGCCTAAGTCAATAAATAAATAGAGATGATAGAATAACTCACATGGCAAGAGCATATATACAGTGTAATCAGGAAAAATGAAGAATAGCAGAAAAAAAAACTCATTAAGGATAAGCCATGTACTACTGAAGAAAATCTCAATAACTGCATAACTGAGACCCAAACATGAAAAACTAAAGTTATGAGCTCAAAATGCTATACTGCCTTATGATCTATATGAAATATAATACATCTAACACACAAAAATTCTTAAAAAAAAAAAACTCTAGAGATAAAAAAAAACCCTCTTAATGATAAAATCTTATGTTTTATGTGAACTTGAATAAAGTAAACTAAATGATGACATAGAAACACTATGGGAAGAAATATCAGTGATAAAATAGATTTACTAAGCACAAAAGTCACAAGCACCTATGTCATTATTGCAATGGTTTTAGCTAACATTTAATATTTTGAATCATTCCAGCTATGTTGAAAGTAGTCTCTTACTATATTAGATTTATTTGTATAACAGACAATTTTCACTTTCCATATGGAGCACAGGAGGGCAGTCTGGTCTACAAAATGATGCAAGAATATTTTTGACAAATCTTAAATACAGTTAGTCCTCCAAAAAATAAAAAAACTTTGTGTTAGTTCTTTTATTTTTAAGAACACCAATAAAAAGCTGATTTAAAGGACGAATGCAACAACACTAAAAGCATGTTGTTGAACATGTAAAATATATCAGGAATATGTAAATTATATTATCACTTACTCCTACTGAGGTGACAATTTAAAAATAAGGAATGCAGTAATTAAATTAGAATCAAGAATAGCATCCATTTGCCTTCAGAATATGAAAGACTAGCTGCCACTGACTTAACAGTGAACAGTTTGAAATAATATTTTTGTCAGTCAAATATTTAGTGAAAAGATTTTATTAGTTAAAATATTTTAACTATAACTATTATCTTCATTGTATTAATTGTAAATCCAACATACATTGTATTTTGTTGAGTTCACATAATTACAGAAAAAATTAAAATTCATATCACTCTATTTTACACATTAAATTCATAGCATAAAATAAGAAATTACATGCAATAAGAAAGTTTTTGTCCTGGGTTTTAACATGATTCATCACATAGAAACATACAAAAGACTAAACCTACAATAGCTTTGACATAAACATTTTACGTTAAAACAGTTTAAAGGGTTAAACTAGTATTTTGTGAGAAGCAAGTAATGTTCTGCACATACTTTTAAGCACACATCATTATTTCAACACATCAATCAGGCGATTAATAAGCAGGAGGGCAACTACAAATGGTCTGAATATCAAAGGAGGATTTTTTTTATGCCTTGTGCTTAGTTCCCAAACTCAAATTTTGCAGAGATAAATCTCAATGCTGACCCAGCTGGGACTCAAATCTGGATTACAATTCTGGCATGCTACTGACTGCCCCACCTCCTGTCCCACACATGGAGTTAATATTGGTTTAGTTGATAGCAACAGGCTCAAAATATGTTTTCAGGTTGAGTTCCCACTGTCAGGTTCAAATAGCCTCCACTAACTACTGAGCTATCTTCAGTGAGAAAGGGGACACTGATGAGTTTAGAAAGGCCATTAGTTGTCACACAGATGTTAGGTTTGGCCTCATGTGTAGAAGAGCCTTACTCTTTAAAGCTCATTCTATATGGCATTGACAGGTGGCTTCAATCTATCTCTAACAGCTGTCCAGTGAATACCTTTCTCCCACTCAGCTGTGAGTTTTGGGGTCTCTGTGATCTGCCATTTAGGCAACTGAATACAATAAAGCACCGCTCAAGATAAAAAGAACCAAATCCAGCTAATTCACCTCGATCAATTCTCAAAAAGTTTTAATCTTATACTAAATGAATATAATGAAGTTACTCAGTTTATACTGCTTAAAAAATATCAAAGCACATTTTAAGTTAGTTTATAATACATATGAATGCAATGTAGAAATCAAAAAATCTATTTCTCATACCTACACATTTATCATTTTACACTCTTAAATTTTTAACATCAGAATAAATAATTTTAGCACTGAAGAACTGTAAAAATCTTATACGTATTCATGTATCTTACCATCAGCATTATGGTGTGTGTGTGTGTGCACTAAAATCTGTCATATTGGGAGTATTAAGCTGGTGTTTAACAATGAGAACATAAACATTATTATACTGTATAAATCTCTATCTTATAATGTCTACATCTTCTCTAAAAGAACTATCTCCTGTTACTGTTCCACAAGTGCACATTACAGTTTCAAACCCACATATCTAATAATGATGATGATTGAATGATGAGGTCATACTGCAAGAACAAGCACAACATGGAAGAGAAAAAAGAGCTTGTATTGACATTGGATTGTGAATCTGAAGACAGTCATAATATTAACCTGCAGTGCATATCTAAGACTAAATATTTTTTCAAAAGCTGCCAAACCCCAGCTAATGTATGAAGCTGTCAGGATGTGTGACAAAGAAACAGTTGATTCCATGCATGCACAAATTAAATGTTTTGATTAGGGGTGGAAAACCCATGGAGCAGAAGCTTTCCAAATAATCTGAATTAGCTTTTTGCACCGTCCCAAGGCTGAGTGGCTAGTGCACTTGGCTAATGATCTAAGGGACCTGGGTTCAAGCCCCGGGTAAGGCATGGATGTATGTCTCGTTTATCTGCTGAGGTCCTGCCATCCTCTCAGACCTTCTACTATGGCATATAAACTGACAGGCTCCTGTCAGACCTCTGTGGCAAGCAGGTGCTTGAGGGGGTATTTATTTTTTATTTTATTTTTACAATTCTTACATGTATAGAAAAATTTACACTGGCATTAAGTTACATCTCATTTATGCCTTTTTCTGGTGGGGGGGAGGGGAGAATATTCTGTTCCTTATCTTGAGATTTATGCCGTGTCAAAATTTAGGGTGAAATTGCCAAGAAAGTATAAGATACAAATGTTTTCCAGCCACCATTTATTTTGAAGCTAGTACACTAAATTGCAGCATATGCTTATTACCAAATTTTCACTGTTAAGATCAATGTCTGATGAGCTGTCAGCTGTGAATCACATAAGACTGTAGTTGGCATTGAGAGAAAAAACTACTTAAATGCTAATCTACAAAAAATGCAACATTTCATTTGTCACCTGGTACAGTATGATCCCATTTAATAGGGGCGGGGGTGGCTCAGTTGGTAGTGCACCAGGCTCGTAATCTGTAGTTCCCAGGTTCGAGTCCCAGCTAGGTCAGCATTGAGATTTATCTCCGCAAAATTCCTCGCCCTGCCCACCATCCATCAGATGGGATGTTAAGCAGTGGCCCCATGTGCGGGAGAGCCATACCCTGCACATGCTAAAGAACATGCTGAATGGCCTTGACGGGAGGCTACCATCTGTCTCCCAACAGCTGTTCCAGTGGATCCCCTCCCCCAACCTTCTCTGAGCCTTCAGGGTCCTTGTGGCTTGGCCATTTAGCCCATGGTGTGCAAAAAAGTGCCGCTCAGAGGTAAAACAAACCAACAACCCAACCCCATTTAATATCATGGTTTCACTATAATGTTGCTTATAATTAGACACATGCCCTCACTTAATCTTGTAGACCATTTGTCAGATCAGACTATTTTCCTCTGTGACACCAGCTTACTGTTGACTCAGACAGCCAAAGAATTTGAAAGTGTTTTTTTTTTCGTGTAGTGTCTAAGTGTTAATGTAAGAAATTATAATTATTAAACATTTTATTACTATTTTGAGTATTACAGTGCGTGATAAAGATGTATTTACATTAAAAAATGCAGTTATTAATCTTAATAAAACTATCAGGCATTTATGGAGGTTGGAGAATGTAACTCTTTACTTCCTATGAAAAAAAATGGTTTTGCTTAATGGGGTTTTTAGAAATGTAACCCCAATGTTAAGTGGGGACTTACTGTATGTGGGGTTTGCAAACAACTGATTGTAACCTGCAAGAGTCCTAGACTTTGTTCTAATAATAGCATAGATGTTCTAACAATAGCACTAAGTACTATGAATGTTGCCTATTTATATGTTTATGGTATGTTTTAAATAAAAGAATTGATTTAGCCTTTGATATGGAAACTAAATATATGAGCTTTAGAATAATTTCTATGGTAACTAACACAAGGCAAAAAGTATGCTGCAATGATAAAAAAAAAATCCTCCATCAACATCTCCATTCAACAGGAAAGAGACATCAAAAAGCAAAAACCAGCAATCATGAAAATTTAGAAGCCAGAAACCTGTGATTGCACCCTGAAAAACCAGAAACTGCTAATTACAACCCATTCACGTGCAAAAACTAGCTCAACATAAAACTTTTGACAAGATCTCCAAACAATTAAATAATAAACCTGCACCCCTGTGAACTAATAGCACTCAAAAGCTCTAGATTATTGAAACTTGGGTTTAAAAAATTTATCCACATTAAAACTGGAATTTACAGTGAAATTGTTGACATTAAATTTAATTCATATAGAAATGTGTTATATGATCCTTCTTGATAAAAAAAATTACTAATATTCTACTGATTATTATTTGAGATATATCAAAGTCAGAATTTTATTACTCATAGTTAAAGGTTGCTTTATTTTTGAGTGATACTTTTGTGCACACAATAGGTTAATGGCCAGATCACAAAGTCCCAATACTCAGGGTTGGGAAGGTAAAGAAGACCCAGTGGACAGCTTTCAGATGAAAAATGGAAGCCTCCTATAATGCCATCTAGTGTGTTCATTAACAGGCACAGTGATCATGGCTTACATCTCCTAAATGGCTAATCATGGCTTACATCTACTAAACATGTGATCATGGCTTTACATCTCCAAATAATAATAAAAAAAGGTATCCAACAAATGGTGGCCTTTCCAAGTCCAATGGTGTCCCCTTTCTAACTGAGCGTAGGGTGGGGCTTTAGTTAAGATAAATTTCAATGCTGGGACAGTTGGGACTTAAACCTGGAACTGAAGATTAAGAATCCAGCATACTACTGACTGAGCCATTGCCCATTCCCTGATAGAAACTGTAGACATCATGTCTATATTTATAGCCCATGAGAATATATTATATTTTAAACAAAGTTAAAAAAAATAAGTTGTCACTACTGTTAGCACTACTTTACAAACAATTTCAACATTGTTCCTTTTATGAAATAAGATCACATACACAAAAAATATTAAATGCTTCCATTTGAGAGAATCTCAATATTCACAAAGCAGCCTATGGAAGTTTTCATAACAATGATAATAGATGACATTTAAAAAAATTGCCATATACCATACAGTGCTGTTTAAACATGTTTCCTTTTCATAATACATAAATAAATTCAGAAATGAAGGAATCTACTGCAAACAACAATCTTCCACAGTTATTATTTCTAATTTATCTGCATTTGCTTTAAACCTTTTTAGTAGTGCAAACTAAAGATATATATGCAAATTAATAGTGTAGCCAGGAAGGAGGGATTTACTCCTCCCTCTCCTAGGGGAAAAAAAAACTATATTTGTGAGTAATCATTAAACCTTTCAAAGGACACAAGATTTTAAAAGAAAAGAAATAATTGCAACTGCATGATCTAGAATAGGGGTTCTCAACAAGGGGTACACAGTAAAAAATTTTTGGGGTATGCCGTGAGAGCTCAAAAGTTGCTAGATCTAGTAACAAAGTTTTATTCCCATTGTTATACTATAACTATAGTTTTATCTATCTATACAAGGGATATGCCAGTTACATAAACATTTCCAGGGGGTATGTGAAGCATAAAAGGTTGAGAACCACATCTAGAAAAAAATACTACAAAACTAAGTAATAAAGAAAAAAATGTTAAAAATTATTAAAGAAAGTTTTAAACCCTACCACCATTTTTCAAAAACTGTGGTTAACTACTAATGCAAATAACTATATTCAACTTAAAATGTCTATTTAAAAGAATTTTAGAAACTATTTTGTTTGCATGTAAAAAAAATATTATTATTCTGTTTGGCTAGTTTATTCCTCTCCTTGCTCCTCATACAATTTGATCTCTTTTTAATCTTAAATAGTAAAATATGGATCTCACTTAAAAAATAACTGGATGCTATATACAGACCTGTTATGAATACTGTATTATACTTGTTATGTGTACTTCAGACTAAAATATGGATCTCACTTAACATCATTTTCTCAGTTTTGCAGATTACTAATAAAACCACTGTATAATTACTTCTTATATCTATAATTCTAAATTTCCTTGTCAGAAATAGAGATAAAAACTTTAAATAATAATAGTAATAGCTAGCATATTAATTCCAAACTAATTAAATCACCTTACCATAGCACAAAATCCATGCACTAAGCCTGTTCTCAGAAGAAACAACAAGGATGAAAGGTATTTTCTGCTATTATAGTAGTCTGTGCTATATATAACTCATCAGAGGATGCAAACCACTTACAGCAGGAAAGTTATGCCCCCTACTGGTAACATGCTAAAGTACCAAATTTATTCTGAAGCATGGCTACTTAGTTAAATGCTCATTACAAACTGCTATGTTTATATATGTATCTTTATATGAGAAATTTTAATATTAGTTGCTGATTGACACATAATATTTTAAGTTCTTTTAAATTCTGAATTTTTATTAGATACTATTTAAAGACCAGTTATGAATACTGTAACACACTAACTATTAGACATCAATATGAGTGTACATGAAAATGAGTTGATAACAAATAGGAAGGAACTGAATTTCTAATGCACATAGTATTCAAAAATAGGTCAAAATGTGCACAGTTAATGTTAGATGAAGCAAAAAAGCTACTATTCTTATAAAACATGATAAATTTTCTTACAATGCCTTATTATTTCTTAGGCAATTATTCCAAGTTCAAATTTTCCCACAGAAAAAAAATCACCTTTTAAATACTAAAAATTATCACCTAAATCAAGGATAAAAGCATCTCTATGTTTAAACTATTATGAACTTCAATTAAATTTTTTTAAACATATCAAAATTCTAAATGCTCACCTGAGATCTAGAGTCTGTTTCATCATCTCCTCCTCTATGACCTAAAAAAAAATACATATGCTTACACATAGTTATTAATATTTCAAGAAATAATGTTTTTTTTTCTATACATATGGCATTTGTAGAGAAAGATGTTTATAAATAAATATTTGCAAAATCATCTTTATATGAGAATTTAATATTAATGAGAATTAAATTAGATGCTATATACAGACCAGTTATGAATACTGTATTATACTAGCTATTAAACATCATGATAAGTGTAGCTGAAAATGAGTTGTAACTATTTTATTTTGTAAATATTTAATTCTCATCAACATTAAATTTCTCATATCATACAAAGATGATTTTGCAAATTGTATGTATATCACATAAACTTCCTCCATTCAAAATAAATATTACTAAGCAGCTGCTTGAGGGGGTATTTATTTTATTTATTTTTAAATCAGTTGTTTCTTGCATATATATGTGTGTGTATTGATAAATATTTCAATTTAGGGAACAATGTCACATAAATTTTGCTATGTGTACTTCAGATTTAAAATATGAAATTGATATGTACTGAAAGTAATTTACAGCTGTACAAAAAAGCTTTAACACTTATTTTTTACTTGCTCTTGTAAAAGTTTGCTTTACTCATTGTAAAATATCAAAAAGATATAAAAATTGTGGCTAATAATTTTTGGACAGTAAATACTGCTGAGATTCTGATTTATAAATATTCATTAATATGATTTCCTACTGATAAGCAAAATGGAGATTTCACTGGCATGTCTGCATGGCCATGTGTTTCATAGAATCATTAAAAAATGTTGTAAACAGCTAAAACCTTAAACATATATGTTAGGACTAATGTACAAAATACAAAATACATCTAATGGCCATTCAACTATTAACCTATTCAGACTGGCTAGTTAACATTAATTGAGGAAGAAAAATTATTTGTCATTGTCACATTATTTGGACAAAAACAAAACAACTAAAAAGGCTGTTTTATTTATTATTTTTTTTTGCATTAATTTCTGTCGCTTATTATTGAATTATTCGGTTTCTACTGCGTTATTTGATTTGTATTCTGTTTTTATGAATAAAAAAAACATAGAATTATATGGTATGATTCAAAGTTTGGACAAGTTTGCTGAAATATGAAAATGATATGTGTACATATATAGTGATGTTTAGAACAAAAATTTAATGTATTCATGAAGTAAAATGCATCTAAAATAAACAAAAATTAGAATATGAAAAATGGATTGCACAAGTTTTATCAGTTGTCGAAAACTTGGAAATCGTACTTTATACATATGTAGTCAGGAAGAAAAGTAGTTTATGTGATCTTTTATTAAATATTTTAAGGTACAAAAATAAAACACATTTCTTTTTACTACAAACTGGTAAAACAGTCAAGGACAGTTTTTCTTCGGGCTGAATTTTAAAATATTAGTTTCAGCTTTCCTGAAAAATTCATTTTTCTGGCCTAGACATTCCTTCAGATCACAAATATTTGCATTATTTAATGTCTGTTGACTGTTTTGCATTATTGGTAGTTTCTCTGTCAAGCACAAAAAGATTTTCAGATTTACTATGCATACCACTAAAATCAATGAAATTTAGTCTGTCTGAAGTCTCAGTTGAAAAAAAACTATGTTGTTTCTTTTCAATGAAATCAAAATAGATTTTAACCAAGGCTGGATTACATGTACCCCTTGCTATAGATACAAACAGCTTCATCACCTACTTGTACATTTTTTTTTCATAAAAACCATTGCTTTTTCTTTTGCAACCATAATAAAAGGAAATAATGCAATCAATGTAGTGTAAGATTAAAAAAAATACTTTTACCATATACAACTAAAAATGCACTATATTAACCCATTTCTTCCCAGTGTTGTGTGTACACAACACTGGGAAGAAATGGGTTAATGCTATATAAAACATATAATTAGAAGAATATTCAACATAGTAACATTATTGGTTTGGCAGGAGCTAAACAGATTAATACTATACAAACACTTTTCAAAATACAAAACAAAAATTCAAAACAACTGAATAAATTTTTCATTGAAAATATCTTTAAGAATTGAATTAGACAGTACAATCTTTCTAATAAATTTATTCTAAAATTCTGAAAATACCCAAGTTTTGAAACCAATTGTTGGTAAGAACTAAATATATAAAACTTAGAATTAATTGGATAAGGTTCTGACAAACATATATAGACATTTTTAAGCTTAAACATTTTTCTTCCTTGCTTTTTGGCTCTACAAATGATATCCTCATATTCCATATTTTTAAAAAGCTATTTTTGATTCTAGGCAGAGTGCATTTAACTGCTCTTGGATTCAAGATCTTCACATATAGTTTTATTTTCCTCTTCTCTTAGAAGTCTAAAAAACTGCAATACACTCTGGCTAATTACTCATGCCTATTAATCATTGTATGCTAGCACAGAAATAAAAAAAATATAAAAGCAATCCAACTGATATTTGCATTTGTGCTCTTTTTATTTATAAATATAATAATTTGTATAAATGTAACAAAAATGGCATACATTCATCACATTTGTGATTGATATGAAAATTAAGCAGTTTCTGCATAAACAAGGACTTAACATGTTCACAAATCTTATCCCTAAATTGAAGCAAAGTGGCATAGGCAGAGGGGATTCAAGAGGCTTTGCTGAACCAGACCATGAACATGTTAAGATATTGTGGGAGACATAATAATGGCCTTTAAGAATGTTACCTTTAACCCTAAAAAATATATAAATTAATTTCTGTCTACCATTTTGAACAATTAGTTATATTTTGAGAACAGTGAACAGCATAAAACATGCTTTTGATGTCCTGAACCCACCATAAGACTAAAATAAATTAAAATTTTCTGTTGTTGAGCAATAAAATTTTTTAAGTTTATCCTTCAAATTATTTGCATGTGAAAAGTTTTCAGGAGAAAACTCAAAAGCTTTTCGGAGCAAAGACAGCGGTCCTTCTTCAGTGGGTGACACTACAGTATGCATAATTCAAGGGAACTTCAAATTCAATTTTGCTGCATTAATGGCTCCCCTTCAAGTGTGCTCTCAAGTCCCTTCCCCCAAAGACTGCTAACTGTAACTTGCAGTCAAACTGAAATGCACTAATAATAATTAATATTATGTATGGCTGAGTGGTTAGAATGCATGGCTACTGATCTAAAGGACCTGGGTTTGAGTCCCAGGTAAGGCATGGATGTTTGTGCTGTCTTTTTGCTGAGGTCCGCTATCCTCACAGACCTTCTACTATGGCATATTAAACTGATAGGCTCCTGTCTGCTCTGTGGCAAGCAGCTGCTTGAAGGGATTATATATATATTACAAATATTTTGATAACAAATTATATATACATAGTAGTAATTTTGCACCCTTTAACAGTAATAATTCATACTAATGGGTGAATGGAAATGTAAATAGTAATATATTATTAGCCCTATACAATGCAAAAAGAATTTCTCATCTATCCCTTAATATGAAAATGTTGTGCTCTCTCATCTCCTAGGGTTAAGGGGCAAATAAGTAAGCATGTATAAAACAAAACAATTTTTTATTACTACATTAAAATACTATTGATAATTTAAAATTAAGTACTAACTTTTTAGAAACAATGAGCAACTGGTCAAATTTTAACTAATAATAATTTAAATACATATGAATATAAATTATACTTCTGTTAATAAGTTACCTGGGTATCTGTCTTGATCAATGCACTGTACAACCAAAATTTCTAGCATAAATATATCGTTTGCAATAGTACATTTTACATTTTCTACACTTCATTACATTGTTAACAATGTAAATTAAAACCTTTTGGGAAATCTGAAAATTATGAATCATCACATTTCGTTAGTACCTATTCTTCAACCAAAAATAATTTTTCGTTAATCTCTTGAAATAGTACGGTGTATCCCCCCCCAACGGGGGAGATGAAGTGACAAATTGATGCTGCCAATGATTATCACATTCCATCACTAAAATATCAGATTTCTTGCCAAATATATCATTTGTAATATCCGTTAAATTTTAAAATTTTCAACTTTTTCCACTGTCAAAGGCACAATTAAAACTTTTGGGAGATTAGAAAATGTGAATCGTAATAGTTCATTAATACCTATCCGACCCAAAAAGAATTTTTAATTTAACTCTGAAAACAATTATCGTTTAAGAACAAAAACATTGCGTTTTCCACCCTCTTTGGGGGTAAAGCTGAAAATCATTGTTGTCAATGCAAACTTCATGACATTTACATTTCACAACCAAAATTTCCATTAGGTGGTGAAATTATAGCTACTGGGAGATTCTGAAAGTGAAAATCTTAATATTTCATCAATATCTATGCAACCCAAAAAAGAATTTTAAATTTATTTCTAAAAACAAAGAAGTTGAATTTTACATAGAGACAGACGACAAAGTGAAATCATTAGCTCGTTTTTCTGAAAATGAGTTTAAAATATTATTAAACCAAGAAAACTGAAGGGGAAAAATGGGTTAGCAAGTAAAAATAAAATTCTTGTGCGTTTTAACGATGAAAAGACCTCAATAAGATCCAAAACAAGTTTATAATTGTGTGTAGTTTTCGACAGTTAATGCAACTTCAGTTGTCAGTATTTATAAAGAAATTTAAATGCTAAGAAATCAATACAAATAATATAAGTAAAAAACACGGAAAAAAATCGATAATCTTTTATAAAAATTAAAAACATTTACTTTTGTTATTAAAATAATGCTTGCGAAAGAAAAGCAATCTTGCTTCTTTCTTCGGAAAATTAGTCAAAGAAAGAAAAAACAACTGGCAGTGAAATTCAAAAGATCGCCACGACACATGCCGGCGATTTCTTGCACGCGCGTCATTTTATTTTGAATGAGAAAAGCCACAGAGTCTATTTAGGTTGGTAGGAAAAGGTTCCCGAGAGAGCATCCCACGTTCTCTCCTCTGGGTCTCTTACCCAATCGATGACCATCGATTCCTTCCTGCAAAGCCGTACGTTCAGTCTAGACCTCCCGGTGCCAAGAACCACCCCTCGCCGTACAACGGGCAGCCATTAATTTCGGCTGCCTGATGCTCACGTGCATGCAACCTCCCACGGGTCCTCACAACGATGGGAACACCGACAGAAATAGGTTGTCATCAAACTTACCATTTCTCCCGGCCTTTAAAAGTAGCTGCCAAGTTACAACAATGGAATAAAAACACGTGTGACTCTGTTAGGGGAATTCCCATAAAAAATCTTCTCTTTTACTGTATATTCTTTTCCTTACTTAATTCCAGTGCTTTCAGGTTCAGAGAAGGCGTACTAAAGAAGGTGGCTTTATTCTTTAAAAAGGTTGCTTTATTCCACAATGACAACAATAATTACGCACTGATTACTGCCATGCAAATATTTTCCATTTCGCAATTTTTAGAATATGTACATTATTAAGATTTCTGGAAAAACGAAAAAAAAAATGGTTCATCTTAAAACAATTTATGCCAAAATATGACTATGATGCATCCAAATATGTAAATAAACTTGTCTATTACAACAAACCGTTTATCTCCGCAAAATTCCCCGCCCTGCCCACGGTCAGTAGGGGACACCGATGGGCTTGGAAAGGCCGCCGTCCGTCGGATGGGACTTTAAGCCGTGGCCCCGTGTGCTGAAGAGCCATACCCTGTGCACGTTAAAGAACACGCTGGATGGCCTTGACGGGAGGCTACCATCTGTCTCCCAACAGCTGTTCCAGTGGGTCCCCTCCCCCAACCTTCTCTGAGCCTTCGGAGTCCTTGTGACCTGGCCATTTAGCCCATGGTGTGCAAAAAAGTGCCGCTCAGAGGTAAAACAACCCAACCCAAATCCAACAGACCGGGGTAAGGCATGAATGTTTGTGTTGCCTTTTTAGCTGGGTCTCGCCTATTTCAGAAATTTTGTCTATGGCGTATTAAACTGACAAGCTCCTGTCCGACCTCTGTGGCAAACAGCTGCTTGAAGGAGTATTTATTTTTTTTATGTAACTGAGCTAAAGAGTAGATTTATAATTTTCAAATATTGCCTTGAAAAAGCGTAATATTATATTTAAAAAACTATTAAAAGGGTAACTGAAAGTAACATTCAGAGCATTACTATGCTATAAAAAACTGTCGATTTCGGCTTAAACTAAAAAATAATGCTTCACTAAGATATACGGCAAAACTACCTGTCACTTCAGATAGGGAGATTAGGTGAGTGAATAAAACATCTCAAGGATCACCTAATTAATCATCATCCATTATATAGTGAGTGAACTAAAAAGTTCCTGTTTCAGCAACCGTGCCTCGAATATCAGATGGTAAAAAAAGGCCGCTGTTCTTCTAAATTAAATCGTGATTTCTCAGAAACCCGTTTGCCTTCATGCACGACCGAAAAATTAGTCATTAATTATAGTGGTCACATAATTAAGAACCTACAATTGCAGTTCTTCTTTTTTATTACTATTCAAATTATATAAAACGAAAGTTAAATTTTGTAGTAAAAAAAGCTGGCAATTGTAAATCCGTGCAACACACTGACGGTAACGAACACGACTGGAATAAGGCAGTCACTTGATGCAACACATGTTATCCAATAACTATCGCCCGGATTTATCGTTTCCTTATACTGTATATATATTGAATAGAGATATAACAATGAAATAAAGAGGAACATGAAACCGATGTTTAAATTTTAAAGCTAAGACAGGTTAGCATTAACGTTATTTTTTATACTTAGTTCCCGTCCCGGTAGCCAAGTGATTAGCGCGCTTGGCTACTGATCAAAGGGAGCTGGGCTCGAGCCCAGATGGGGTATCGATGTTTCAATATTGTCTTTCTGCTGATGTCTCGCTTTCCTCTCAGACCTTCTCTATGGCGTTGTAAATTGACAGGCTCCTGTCGGACCTCTGTAGCATGCAGCTGCTTGAGGAATAATTTATTTACTTATTTATGAAATTTATTAATAATTTCATTAGCGTCATTTACCAAGTCATATATTCTCTACCTTACATATTATGCCACAAAAAATTACTTCTTATTACATCCATTGTGCATATGTTGTAGTTTTTAAGTTCGTTAACAAATTGTGAAGTTGTTCATTGTTTTGTATTTACCTTATTATGTATATATAATATTTTTTATTCAAATACACCTTTTTGAAAAGTTTAAAATTTTCATTTAATTAATACTTCTTAATAATGCAGAACTTGCATTAAATCTATATAGGGGATTTTTTTTTAATTTTAAGCTCAGGGATATATTCAGTTCTATAGAAACTTATATTCTACTGGATACAGGGCGATATTACATTTTCACATTATTAAAAGGCATTGAGGCTGGCTATACTATTACAAGATGCTAACTATCACGGAACTGCTGTCTATCGTTTCATTTTCTTGCCTATCTTTACGGCCAGTATGTCTACTACTACTGAAACCTATGTTGTTACCATGGTGAGGAAGAATTTGCTTCAGTAGATAGCTGGCACGCATTCAACTTCTCTTGGTTGGCAAAGACTAATCTTATATTTTTCCATGGCTCCAGATTATATTTTCTCTCCTATTGGCTACACTTAAACTTTCAAACGTAAAGTAAAATTTGGAAAACGAAAGAACTTAGGCCTCGAATACCAAAAAATGACTACAAGGTCATTAAATAAATCACAAAGATTTTCTTTGAAAGACAAAAAAAAGTTTAGTTTTGGAAGAGGTGCACAAGGGTTGGGTTGCTTTATCTCTGAGCGGCATTTTTTTTTTTCGCACACAAGGGCTAAATGGCCAGGCCACAAGGACTCCGAAGGTTCAGAGAAGGTTGGGGAGGAGAGACCCACTGGAACCAGCTGTTGGGAGACAGATGGTAGCCTCCCGTCAAGGCCATCCAGAGTGTTCATTAACGTGCACAGGATTATGGCTCTCCCGCACACGGGGCCACGGCTTAACATCCCATGCGATGGATGGCGTCTTTCCAAGCCTATCAGCATTCCCTACTGTCCATGGGCAGGGTGGAGAGTTTTGCGGAGATAAATCTCAACGATGACTCAGCTGGGACTCGAACCTGGAACTTCAGATTACAAGCCTGACGCGCTACTGACTGAGCTACCCCCCCCCCCTCATGCAAAGGAATGTTGGATATATTTCACATTTCATTTCAGTTCAACGTAATTATTCATGTATTAGCTGGGAGTTGCAAAGTATGTACTCGTATAAATTACGTATAGCGCACTGAGACAAACTATTCATGCCAATCTAACCACTGTTCTGCGATTAAAATTATTGTGTCCCTTTATTTTTCTAAAAATCTGTAAAATTATTCAAAAGTTATCATTTAGAGGCGTCGGAGAGGCAGCAATTCCAAGAGTGAAGTCATTTTAATCAACCCAAGTTGGAAACTATCAGGCTGAATTCCTATCTATGTTAAAATACGGCTACACTTAAACGAAGAGAGTTCAAAAAGTTATTGACACGTGTTTGTAAATTTGCGCTCGTTCTTCTGAAGTTAACGAGCTATGACTTGTTTGAAAGCTTGTCTAAACTTGTTATTACGTGTTAAAAACAAAGGCCGTATCATCATTTCTGTCTTCGCTGGCGGCGCGTAAAATTCGGTCTGCGAAATCTGTGCGTTGTTGTTATAGAGCCTACTAAAGACGGGGAAAGATTTCACATTTTCACAAAGATGGAGCTTGGGGACGACGCGAAAAAACTCATACCGATTTACCACAAGTATATGGGGACAATGCCTGTGCATTTGGCATTATTAAGAGATAGATGCGCATTTTCGGAGAAGGATGGCAGAGCTTCGAAGACCTCCTTAGTGCAAGAAGAACGAAGGAGGTCATGAACCCACATGCTACCGTTCAGGTAATAAATTTAGGTGTCAGTGTATCGATTGGCAGTGTGGAAACAATTATTCAACAACATTTCAAATTCCGAAAGCTCTGTGCTATATGGGTACTCCACAGATTGACACAGCAAAAAAGGGCTGGAGTCAACTCGTGCAAAGAGATGCTGGCAATGTTTGAATCTAGTGGCCTCAAACTGTTAACAGACATTGTCACATTGATGAGACGTGGTTTTATTACTATATAACTCCCAGGAAGATCGACAACTATGTTTGGATTGCGGAAGGAGAACCGCATTCCTAAATCCTCCGACAAGACTTTTGCTCAAGGAGGAGGTTGACAATTTTTTCAATTATCAAAATTAGTTCACAATTTTTTTAATTCCCAAGGAGTGGTAACCATGTATACCTTACCTAAAAAAATGACTATATATGGCCAATAACTGTATTGCCCAAAATGGTTAAGGAGCAGCGTCCAACAACAGGTGTACCAAGGGTTCTCCTTCTTCATGACAATGCCAGTGCTCACAAAATCGGGAGAGTTACGGCCTATCTGTAACAGGAAAAAATTTAACAGCTACCCCATCCTGCATATTCACCCGATCTTGCACCATGAGATTTTTGGTTGTTTCCAAAAATTAAAAGGAACTTGCTGGGAAGTCTTTTCCAAGGGTGCAAGACTTTGCAAAATGCGTTCATTCAGAGTTGCGGAGTATTCTCCGTCCATTGGATCACATATAGAAATGTATAATGAACACGAAAAAAATTTTGGCATTCACCTTTCAAATGCCACAAACCTTGTTGCTGTAGCACGTGTCGTTTCTTGCAAATAAATTTTGCAACTAGGACCACCCTCGATTATAAACTACCACCATCTGAGTTCCAAGTTAAATCCCAGAAAATATGCGTTTTAAATTTTATAAACTTCTGCTGCCAAAGAAACGATAGGGTTCTACTCATATGTAACGATCTTATCTATGTTTGAAAGTTGCTTGCTAACTATGCATTTTGGAGACGACCATTTGAGATATCATAACCAAATTTTGTATGATGGTTCCTCAGATCATGAAGGTTTTCGTCTCTGTTTGACTTCAAAATTTTATCCTCCCCACGTAAAAAAGGGAAAAATCTAAACGATAAGTGGTGTATCAAATTCGGTATGGTTTCCTCTTATCACAAAGCAATGTTTTTTACTTCTTCCTCCAAAACAAGAGGAAAAAAATAAACCATAAGAACTAGGACCACTAAATTTTATGCCAAATTAAAACAACGTAAACATTTGGACATCCACAACCTGTACTCCATTTCACGCAATGTCCGTTACAACAGTTCGATATCAACAGCAGCGATGGTTCTCTTGATAAGTTCTTTCAGATCGTTCAAATCCTGTACCTTGGTTTTGTATATTGCATTCTTTACAAACCCCGATAAAGAAATCTAATGATGTAATGTTCTGAGAGAGGAGTGGACACGTAATCAGACCATCTCGGCCAATCCGCCGTTCTTCAAACATAAAAAAATACTAATAAATACTCTTCTCAAACAGCTGCTTGCCACAGAGCTCTAAAGAAGCCTGTCAGTTTATACACTGTAGTATAAATTAAAGAAGGTCTGTGAGGAAGGCGAGACCTCAACACAAACATCAATGCCAACAGAAAGACAACACAAACATCAATGCCTTACCCAGGGTTCGAACGCAGGTTCCTTTGATCAGTAGCCAAACACACTAACCCCCAATGTGGTGGAGCACTATGCTGCTGGCAAATAACATTAGACTCAGGTTTCGACCTGTGGAACGGCCAAATTCTGAAGCATATACAGGTAACTGCTCGCATTGACAGTGGTTTTACCGAAGAACACCCAGTGCCATCTAGTTGCACAGCTAATTAAAAACAACTTTAAGAGTTCATCTTTCAAACGTCACAAATCTTGCTGTAGCAAGTTCGTTTCCATGCAATTAAATTTTAAAACTAGGGAGACTTTTAGACCACGCTGCATTTTTTCCCACGTTTTTAGTCACGGTCCACAATGGTGAAAGATTAACCTTACATGACAGTGTTCGCCAATTTGAAAAATTATGAGTCTTGCTAGTCTACAATATACACAGTCGTATCAGAATAATATGACCACCCACAGAATCACAGTGTACCCGCCCAGGCATGTCACAGAGTGCACATGACAAGGTCGACCACACTGAGATATAAGCGACTAGCCAGGACAGATGAGCCATAGTGTGTAACGTGAGCACAATGGGAAGAGGTATTGATTTGATGGATGTTCAAAAAGGAATGATCATCAGCTACAGTGCCAAGGATCGAAGAATCTTGGAAACAGCAGACTTTGTGGGCTGTTCGCGAGGTGCTGTAGTAAAGGTGTACCAAGAATGGACTGCTGGAACACGGAGTACCTCCAGACGTCATAACTCTTGATCCCCAAAGACCATCTACCCCAGAGGAGAACATCGCCTCCATCGACTTGCAAAGGGCAATCGATGTGCAACAGTGCAGCAATTGACCACTCAAATGAACGCTGAGACACCCAGGTACGTGTTCCCAATAACAGTAGAGCAAACCCTGTTATGCATGAGTCTCCAGAATCCCCACTGCATAAAGGTGCTCATGTTAACCAAGGTCCATTGGCAATGACGCCTGCAGTTTGCACAGGACTACCGTCATTGGACAGTGAAAGAATGGAAATGGGTTGTCTTCTCTGATGAATCGAGGTTTCTACTCCACAGAAGTGATGGGCAATGATGGATACGGCATCAGACACACGAGAACCAACACCTGGACACGCTTGTCAGTCAAGTACAGACCGGCAGTGTGCATGTATTGGGGATGTTTTCCTGGTATGATCTGAGACTGCTGGTACCACTGGATGAGTCCCTGAATGCCAATGCATACCTGTCCATTCTTACTGACCACATGACATCCTTTCATGTTGGATATTTACCCTGGTGGTTATGGTGTCTACCAACAGGACAATGTGCTCTGTTATGTTGCTAAGATGGTGCATGACTGGCTCCAGGAACATGACAGCGACGTCTCCATTCTTCCTCAGCCAGGGAAATCGCCTGACCTCAATCCCATAGAGCACTTGCGGGACCATTTGGATCGACATGTTCGGCATGTGGACCCACAACCACGTCATCTCCAGAACCTTTGTGCTCTGCTGGAGTCCAAATGGGCATGTGTGCCTCTGGCAACCTTCCAGGGCCTCATTGGGTCCATTCCATGCTGTCTCACTGCTGTCATCCAAGCCAAGGGTGGTTATTCCCATTATTAGGTAGGTGGTCATATTATTCTGATACAACTGTGTAAGCTACATAATGTCAAACGTGTTCGATTGCCAATGCTAAGGTAAATAGTACTAGTGATAATACCAACTGAGATGCTATAATAATTGCACTCGGAAAGCATTAAAATACTCCCTCAAGCAGTTGCTTGCCACAGGTCTAACAGGAACCTGTCAGTTCATAGCAGAAAGACAACACAAACATCCATGGCCAACTTACCCGGAGCTCGAACCAAGGTCTCTTTGTTCAATAGCCAAGTATGTTAACCACTCAGCCACAAGACCAACAAACTAAAACAGTAAATCACGTAGTTGCCTTAATAATTATTGGTTAGTTGGGGTTTTATGGCGCAAGAGCTATATTGTGCCTAATAACTCTTGTCGAGAATCTTTGTCAGGACTGTCATAATTTAACCTGGAAGTAATGCTTTTCCAATGACAAGGTTTTATAATCACATGGCGCAATTTCCGCGATTTTCGAAAAGCTAACACAATGAAATCTGTTGTGTTGACGAGCTGTGATTCCACAAAAAAGTGGCCGATTTACTAGAATGATTCATAGGTCTGTGCGCTTTTCGCCATGAAAAATGTGTTCGGTGACACCATCATTGTGCTGCACTTGCATATTTCTGAAAGTAGTACTAAGGGAAAGTATACAGTCAACTGAGTCAGTCCATAACTATTACAAGTATTGGAGTCTTTTTTTTTGTTTCTTATAATAGTACGTTTCCATCGTTATAAAAACATTTTTAATTTTCGTTTGCATCGTTATAAACATGGTACAATGAGTGAGTTAAGTACTGAAATTCATGCAAATTTAGGTCATTGCTGGAAAAAGGATTAAAAGCTACCGAAGCGGCCGGAGAAATATGTGAAATAGAAGGTCTCCATTTGTGCTGCTCAAGCTTGGCTAAGTTCAAAGGTGGTGCCACGAGCCTCGGAAGTAGCTGCGATCGGGATGCACCAATTTTGAAAATATCGATTCAGTTATTCCAAACTAGTCTGGAATAACTGAAACTCCCAGTCCACATGCAGCGCGAGACTACGATACTTGTAATAGTAGGTCTGATTCAAGACTGTACACTTTTCCTTAGTACTAAGTTCAGAAGTATGCAAATGCAGCACAAAAATGGTGTACCGACTCGTATCGGTAGATCGCAACATTCTGCGCCACGCTGTTGAAACTAATCCATCAATAAGCACTCACGTCCGAACTTGGTTCCTCACAAGCAACTACAATACGGCATCTGCAACGCAACAGTAAGGTAACGAGAAGTTCCCGAAAGTATTCAACATGAACTGACTAATGAACATACAAACAGTCATATCAAAGTCTGCAGGAAACCACTCGCTAATCCACGCGACACTGTTTCATCAAACAAACTGTTAAGTGCGAAAAATGGATCTTTCTCAACAATTCATAAGCCCAAAAGAAATGGCTTTAACCACGTCAACCGGCACTTCCTGTCCCAAAGAAGGGATTCGAAACGAAAGCAATGTTGTGTGTTTGGTGGAATTTTGATGATATGAGGGTATAACACACTTCAATAGGTTCCCATGCAGTGCCATCAATGATGATCTCTGGTATTGTCTCTACTCAGCACAACTGAAGCACGTGCACTCTAATGCTTCAACATTACCCAGGATTGGTAAACAGACATCATGTACCCTTTCAAGACATCAGGTACCGCACACCACACTTCGGACCAAAGAAAAACTTCGGGAACTGGCATTTCAGCTTCCTTACCCAGCATTAAGTCTGGACCTAGCTCCTTCAGACTGTCACCTATTTCGCTTCACGACTCATTTTCTTTGAGGTAGAAGGTTTCAAATACTACAGGAAGTCGAAAACGGATGTCGGCAGTTTTTTCACCTCCAAGGCCCCAAGCATGGCATTAAAGAGGAATCGAACACTTTGTCGACAGAGGCTTATGAACTATTGAAAACTATGAAAAATGATGATATATTTCGCTAAGTAAGGTTCGTTATTTACATTGTAATAATCATTTCTCAAGAAGACGATAAAACGCATAGATTTATGAATAACCCTAGTAATTGATTTCACTTTAATAGTATTTTGATAGTTTTATAAGAAATCGTTCAATTGGGTAAGTTGTCAACTTTAAAGAGGAAGTAAACTTAACAGATTCACTGTATTTTTTGCAACAGCTGTAGTTTTAAAATGATATGCAATACAATAGATCATCGCTTATCCAATCTTGGATAAGCGGGGACCTTTTGAACAATTTTTTTTTGCATAATCAATAACCATTTTAAAGAAGTTTTACAGAATGGAAGAAAATGAATAGTACGGTATTTGCTTCTATCTCTACATTATTATACAATCACGTTTATATATACATATGAATATATAGTAAACTTTATATCATAAAGAAAAAGTTAAAGGAAGTCCGGGGGGGGGGGGGGGGGTCTGTTTTAAATTTGAGTCTTTTCGTAGCTGAAATAACGTAATAAATTAGAACTCACTTCCGGTAGTAGGTGGGGACCCATAATGGCTCAATACGCCCCCTGAATAAAATACAGTTCTTCTTGTCGATCGTACGAAGAGGCTGTGATAACGGGCGATTATCACAGCCATTTATTGGAATTATCCGTTTAAATTTATTTTCGTATTTGTAAGGTTTGACAGCAGATGTCGTTGTGGCATCTACTCGGATTCCCCAAACGACAAAATATCGCACCGTTTGGGCATTGTCGCAATGTCTACTGGAAATCTATTGACTGCCCAGCGTTGTATTTGCAGATGAGAGTCTGAACTGCTGATCTGCAGGAAACATTGGGATCTTCTCTCACCTTGTATTTATCATCACACTTTTGCACTTACTGATCGTATTTCCCTCAGTGTTCCAGTCTACACAATTTTATAACAACTGCTCTCAAATAACCAACAATGGTACTTTTCAAAATTCTGGTATATTCCGCCATTTGCCTATTTTTTGTGTCACTTTTTAATTCACACGTCTCACTAATTTCGCCACGAAACAGCTACTGTTGGCATAGAGAAATTTTACTCCGCTCGCACAGTTTATTCTTCAACATAGGATGGGGTCATAATTCAATAGACACTGAATAGTACATAGTCAAAATGCTAAAGAGTCAAGACTAATAAAATAAACCTTTCATTCAAAGTATATAACGAATAGCTCTCATGCTGCATTTCTTCAATAAACCTAAAGATCATAACTGGATTCTGTAAATTAATTTTTGACCGTATGTGTAGCAATAGGTTTCGTTCAGCTCGGATAATCGAAATTCCACTACAATAATATAAATATTCTGTCACAAATACCATAGTATCTAACTTATTATAGCGTACCATAGGAGCGTGGGCTTACTCGGTAGCACGAAAGGTTCGTAATCCCAAGTTAGAGTCCCAACTATTCTAGCATTGAGATTTATCTCTGCTATCTCCACCCTGCCCTGAGAAAGAAATGGGGCTTGGAAAGGTCCATCGGGTTAGGATGTTAAACCCATGGTCCCGGATACAGGAAAGCCATACGCTGACCAGAGCTTATAACTGGTCCATTCTTAGGCCACTTCCAACTTTTGAGGCTCCTACCAAAACAAAAAACAACTATCATTATTATTTACGAATTTTTTTTTTCAATTCTAATTTGACAATATCTATTTATATAAAAACTTTACCCTTCAAATAGCTGTTTGTCACAGAGGTCCGACAGAAACTGGTTAATACGCCACAGAGAAGGTCCATGAGTAAGCCAAGACCTCAGAAAATAGACAACACCAGAGAAGGAACATCCATGCCTTTTCCGAGGCTCATTAGTTAAAAGATTATATAATTTACTAAATCACACCTTTTACTGTTGTATCTAATATAAAAAATTTACAAATATCTAAATTTGAAGCACTCTTGACCCCCACTCCTTTCCTCTGAAAGGCCCTGCCCTCTGCATGCTATCTCTACACAAGAACACACCGCATAGCCTTGACAGAAAGCTTCCATCTGTCTTCTAACAACTGCCCTGTTGGGTCCCCTCCCAAACTTTCATAAGCCTTTGATGTCCTTGTGAGATGGCCTGTTGTGTGTACACAAGTGCGCTCAGTCAATGTTAAAATAACCAACCAATAACATCCAGACAGGCACAGCAGTCAATAGAGAGAAGCTTCACAAAGCCTGACATTTTAAAAATTATGCACGAATGATTGAATTTTGTGACAAGTTGATTTTTTTTTCATTACATTAATTATTCAACTTGAAAAATGACAGATGTTAGTTTCAAGATTTTATTTCTATTATACAAACAATTTAATAAAATGCAGTTGCTTGGGAAGGGGGATATTTATATTTTAAATATAAACATTTTTGAATCTTCGAAAAAGCAGACAACAACCCAAATTTGTATCGTTTTAGTAGTTTTGCTTTCATTTAGTTTGACTCTTTTAATGTTCATCCACGCGAACAAATCTTAAGGATAAGTAAGCATTCTTCCCCTATGACGTCAACTTCTCCAAAAATGCGTTAACAAAATAATAATCAGAAGAAGCCTCCCTCTTGAACCCACACAACCACATACGTCAGAGGTATATAAACTCTAAAGGCAGAACATGACGTCACGGTTACAATATATTGACCGCATATTACGCATTCAGTAGGGGTAACGAAGCAAGGTGGGAGTAAGAGGACGGGAAAGGCTAGAGTTGCAGCATCATCTACTCCGTGCAAATGGCTGCACTCGTGCATACCTCCGGGCTTAAATAGGTTCTTCAGTGAGTCGGTACAATTTTGCGTGCTTGTTTTCACAACTCCCGAGGGTTCTTACGTCCTACTTTCCTCAACGGTCATGCGTGAAAAAGTGGCCTTTCACTTCTTTGCGTGTAAAGCGAGCTTCGTGAATATCTGCATCGATATATTTAAATTGTTGTTCGAAGGAAAGTTTACTGACCTGTTTTTATAAATTAACCAGATTTGTAAGGTGGTAATTTCAGTAACTTCATATTAACTGCAATGAACTCACTACATATGAAATAACCAAAACATAGGGATTTTTTCGTTTACATTTGACTTTCGATTTTTAACTTACAAAATCTTAGTAATTCATTTAGGAAGAAACTGAACTATGCACTAAGCCTGCCTGCTGTACAGATGGCAGATTTAAGAGACCCAGTTTATTTATAAAGAAAAAACCAAAAATGAAATAATAAATCTTGAACTGTGGTGTACTCAGTTATATGTAATTATATTTTGCTTTGCCACCCTCAACCTTCACCGAACATTATTTCTGGATACGCCCTTGGCTGCACCTTGGTGCGTTTGTACAACAAAAACCACTAAGAGAATGTAGAAGGATGTCCACAAAGGCAGCCTTGACATCACACTGCAAGGCCACGGCTACACGAATACACACGGAAATTGCCCACTAACTTCTAATCTGTTAGTGTTAACAAATACTTTTACATCCTCAAGGCAAAATAGGTAAATCGTTCAAGTAACGTCTAGAATACAAAACACAGTAGCATTGTCTTCACTTTAAACTGAAACAATATAAGGTTTCAACATCATTTGCCGGATATCATGAGTAACGGATTTATTTCCCGCATTCCATGCTATAATTTAGACTTCATGAATAACATTACTTGTGTTGGCTTATGAATATTCTAACACCATTCGTATAATTTTTAATGTATAATTTTTTATATTTATATTTGATGACAGCAAAAGGCATCCGTTAAGTGCTTAATATTTCTATCTGATGACAGAAAAATTAATCAAGTGCATTATCGTGTTTACTTAATGTTTAAATGCTTTTAAATAAATAAGATTTGGGTTGGGTTGTTTTACCTCTGAGCAACACTTTTTTGCACATCATGAGCTAAATGGCCAGGCCACATGGCTCAGAGAAGGTTGGGGGAGGGAACCCACTGGAACAGCTGTTGGGAGACAGATGGTAGCCTCCCGTCAAGGCCATCCAGCGTGTTCTTTAACGTGCACAGGGTATGGCTCTCCCGCACACGGGACCACGGCTTAAAGTCCCATCCGACGGGCGGCGGTCTTTCCAAGCCTATCGGTGTCCCCTACTGACCGTGGGCAGGGCGAGGAATTTTGCGGAGATAAATCTCAACGCTGACCCAGCTGGGACTCGAACCTGGGAACTACAGATTACGAGCCTGGCGCGCTACCGACTGAGCCACCCCCGCCCCAAATAAATAAGATGATAGTTACTTTGTCATACTTAAGGGTGTTTATTTATTATACAAGGATAGGCCCAGTTCTAGAAAAAAAAATCGGGAAGAAAAAAAAATCGAGGGGGATACAATGTATACTCTCAAGAGACATACACACACATTGAAAATCCACAACTGGATTTCCAATGCAGTATATTTCCCCCTCCGTTTTACAGGTTTTTAAAGTTTTCTTAAAAATGCAAGAAATATAAATAAGCTTAATATTTTTTACCTTTATTACCCTTACTAGCATTCTGAAAGGGGAGATGCCCCCGTCCCCTTTGATTGGGCTCTGCATAAGGACATTCATTCTAAATTTGAAATAAACTGAATCGTTGAAAATGCTCTACTTTGCTTTAAATTCGAAAATAATCGCTGAAAAACTTATTTGCAATTAACCGTAATATTTAAGACAAGGTGGACTAGGTTTAGAGCTGGGAATTTATTCACAGATGCGTTTTTCGAAGACTAGTACTCACCGAAGTATAGCTTGGAGCAGAATTTGCATACTCTAATGGTTACTCGTTATTTCAAATGAAACTTTTTATCTTCTTTTTGCTTGAAATTTGTACGAAGTAAAAAACGAAACATCATAAAATACCCTAATAAAATCTGCCTAAATATACACAAAAAAAAAACATTTTTCATATAACATTTTATTGGGTATTATTCTAATACCTAATAATACATATACGGTGGACCCCTGCATAACGACCGGTTTGCATAACGTGATTTCGTATAACGGTAGACTTTCCATAGGTATTCGCATAACGACCGCAACCTCGCATAACGACCGACGGGCATGAGGATACCAATTTTGGCCAATCGGACAACCCGAAAGTGATCTGGCATCCCTCAGCCAATCAGCGACGCCTATTCTTTTGGGTGTTTTACCTCTGAGCGGCACCTTTTTGCACACGAGTCAAATAGCCAGGTCATTAGGACTCCAAGGTCCTAGTGACAAGGAAGTTTTGGAGAAGGGGACCCACTGGATAGCTATTAGGAGACACATGATAGCCTCCCGTAAAGACCATCCAGCGTGTTCTTTAACGTGCACAAGGTATGGGTCTTCTGCACATCCCCTCCACGAGTCATAGGACTTTGTTTCATTGATGATTGCGTTTTAAAGGTATTCAGAGCTCTGTGTCAGACAGTGTTATTTCGTAACTTCTTAAATATGCACTTTCCGACTAAATTGTACAACAATGGCCCCTTAAAGTGAAAAGAAAGGTAGAAAAGGAATTGAAACCTGAATGAGAAAATCATCGAAAAGCATGAAAAGGGTAGCAAAATAAATGAACTTGCGAAGGAGTATGGCCTGGCTCATTCCCCTGTGTCAACAATATAACAAAATAGGCCAAACTCAGACTAGAGAGTAAAAGATGCTTCCAAACGAAAACGTTATTTCATTACTTATATGTATTACTTATCTCTATAAGTTTTAAAATGTAAAAAGGCCACATTCCTGGGCTCCGAGAGCGAATGAAGACTTTAATATGTAATTCCTATACCCGCAGAGCGACCGAACCGCATAACAATCGTCGATACGTAACGAATTGCGGTTGTTATGCGAAGGTCTACGGTATTTGGTTTCCATATGAATAACAACACTGAACATGATCATCGAAAAAACAGGTGATTCTTATAGTGTTTCTTACGCTGATTCTGTAACAGTAGTTGGGCTGGGATCAATACGTCATATGGAAGTACAAAGATTTGGGATATAATATCAAGAGACATTTTTTTTTGGAGTCATATATTTTCCCCCATCGAAACTTGGCCAAGACAGTGACGAACAGGTGATGAAATGTTTTATCGGGATATAGCAATGATGGAGTAAATATATAAAGGGGAGACTAGCCACATTAGCTGATTACTGTCGGTTTTTGTATCTGGGAAGCTTTTAAATCTACAAGCAAGCACGCTAATCATTTGCTAAAAAACAATTAGCAATGCTAAACTATATAAAATTTTATTATTATATTCCATAATTTGGTAAATTTTAGTTGCCTCCCAATTTTTTTCACTGTAATTCTTTTAAAAAAAAGTTCTTTTAGGAATCAGCATAAGAATCTTTTGCAAACAACACGTTGTTTAAGAAACACTTTTTTTTAATTTGTTTATCATTGCAATCAGAGAACCATAGCTATGTGCGATAATTCGTACTGATTATATGTTTTCGATGTAAATCGGTTTCCGTGGCTTTGTATTTCTAAGACTCTGGCCCCTATGAATTCGGGTTGAGTTTTTATTTTTAAAAAATGCATGGTTATTATAATAAAAAACGAACTGCTGAGGTCATTAAAAAAATGCTAAACTCGCAACAAAAATAATATTAAAAAAAACCTACAGGTGAACTGTCATTGTCGTGCAATACGAAAAGTTCTTCAATTATACCATGCATGTTTTGATTTATAAATAACTAAAGACAGGCCTCAAAGCTTTCCATTTCAATCACAGCATGGATCAAACAATACATTCAAATCTTTTTCAAGGCTTCAGAGCACTACTAGTCAAGCACGATAATTTCGAATACGTAAAAAAACACATTCATGCGTAACAACGTATAGCACGAGTTGGAAAATTCTCTTAACTTTTTAATCCACTGGTCACAAAACACTAATAGAATAAAAAATGTAGCTAGTGAACAGTTCATCGAGCAGCGACTACTACTATCTGCAAGAAAGCGAGGATAAACTGATTTAGTAATATAACAAGTGAATGTACGAAAAGAAGATGAAAATTTTACAAACCACGGAATACATGTAATGATACAAAATAATATAAAAATGTATACGTTAAAACAAATCTTATTGGGCCATACAAATTAATATTAAATATTTATGAGCAGTGTCTAGACCATAGCATTCTTAAACTATGGGTCGCGAAAAATTTGACAACAGTAAAAGGTTTATGAACGCGCAACGACCAAAAATTAATTCAAAATGAAATGCGTAATGAATCCGAGGTGTTTATGGCAGCGCGACTTCACTGCAGCCTTGTTCTTAACAGACAACATGTGCACTTTGAACTGCGCATGACGTCACGCCACGCAACATCTCTACCAGAAAAACCTCGGCTTGGATTCGAGACTATTGTATTTTATGATTAGCATTGTTTTGTCTGTAGGTATAAAGTTTTCTGCTTTTATAAAAACATAATAGTCTAATTACGGAAAATAAACACTTTTAATATTTTCCGATCGTCATTCCTCAACATGTATCAAAATAGTATATCTTTGGATTGTATTGGATTATGGATAAGTGGCTAAATTTAGACTAAAGAGGTAAAAATACTGATAACAATGCGGCAGAGTCTTCGTACCAGGTTGTAGTACACCTAAATTGACAAGAAAAAGAAAATATGTCGAATCATTTTTACAATATGGATTTACTTCTAATAATCATGATGATGTGGAAAAACCTCTTTGCTTAATCTGTAATGAAGTTTTGGCTGCGGAGAGCATGAAATCAGCCAAATTAAAACATCTTAATACCAAGCATGCAGCACACTGCAATAAACCAAAGGAATATTTTGAACATGTAAAATCTTCAAATAAAGCAAAACAATGTTTTGAGAAATTTGTTACTGTCAACGAAAAGTATTTACTTGCATCTTATGAAACTTCTTATTTAATTGCAAAAACTAGAAACTCCTACGCGATAGAAGATCTTGTGTTATCTGCTGCTATTAAAATGTCAGAAATAGTTCAATGGAAAAAGTATGGGGATGAAATTCGTAAAATTCCTTTATCGAATGATACTGTTTCCAAAAGAATTTCTGAAATTAGTAAAGATCAATTCCAGCAGCTTATTACATTATTACCAATTATTATTACCATTTAGGGCAGCCTAAAGTTTGCAATTCAGTTAGATGAAACAACTGATATTCCTAACATGGCACAGTTGTTACTTTATGTAATGTATGTTTATGAAGGAAGCATACATGAGGAATTATTGCTTTGTCGCCCTTTGGAAGGGCACATAAGAGGGAAAGATATATATCTTAAATATCGATGAATTTTTCACAATGAAGGGTTACATGGAAAAATTGCGTTGGAGTCTGTACAGACGGTGCTGGAGCAATGATGGGCGAGAATCTTGGATTTGTAGCAAAAGTTAAGGCTGGTGGCAATGAACATATCACTTTTACTCACTACATGATCCACGAGAGGCATTCGAAGCCAAAAAAATATCACCAGAGTTAGATGTTGTGCTTCGCGATACTATCAAAATCAATAACTTCATTAAATGCCGTCCCTTAACAGTCGTTTGTTTTCAAACCTTTGCAAAGATATGGACTCCGATTACAAAAGCTTATTACTACATGCAGAGGTAAGATGGCTCTCAAGTGGGCGAAGTTTAAACAGATTATTGAAATTGAAAGGTGAAGTTGTTATATTTTTGACTGAGCAGAAATTCGATTTTGTTAATTTTTTTCATAATGACTTATGGCTTTCAAAACAGTGTTATTTGTCGGATATTTTCGAAAAACTCAATGATTTAAACATGTCACTTCAAGGAAAAAATTGTAACATATTTATGTTGAAAGATAAAATTGAAAGTTTTACTGTAAAAAGTTAACATATGGAAGAATAGCGTGGAAAATGGTTCTTTAGAAATGTTTACAGCTACAGATAATTTTATAATTGAAAATAACCTTTCGAAAGATTTAATTGTAAGAGTTATAATTGATCATCTGAAGTGCTTGGAGACAAAGTTTCAGAAATACTTCCTTTCAAATTCTGATTCTAAAAAACTAAGTTGGGTTCATAAAACCATACTCAATTGAAACGAAAAACGTCAGTCATCTGCCATTAAAAGTTCAAGAATTTGCCGAGTTATCAAGTGACACAGATTTAAAATTTGAGTTTCCTAAAAAATCGTTAAATGAATTTTGGCTTGGGATTAGGACAGAATTTCCAACAATTTCTGAAATGGCCCTAAACATACTTCTTCCATTTTGTACTACGTATTTATGCGAAGCGGTGTTCTCAGCACTGACGATTATAAAATCAAAATATCGATCAAGTCTGAAAAACGTTGAAGATGCTCTACGTCCTGCAGTGTCAAATATTCAGCCAAGATTTAATTCTTTATGAAAAAATAACCAAGCACATCCATCTCATTAGTATGCCAATTTGCTTTCGTCTTTAATAAATGGTTAAGTTATATGTATACCAAAGAATTGTTTTAAAATAAAATTAATTTTTATGATATATTATTATTAGTAAATGTTTGATTTGTATAGCTATTTTATATACCCAGGTCGCGTAAAAATTTCTCGGGCGAAAAGGGGTCGCGAGTGGAAAAAGTTGGCGAAACGGGGTCGCCAGTGGAAAAAGTTTAAGAAGCCCTGGTCTAGACAACAAGGGTAGTTTTAAGGACACCTGCGACATTTTTCCTTTCACGAGATATGAACTCGAAGTTGCTTCCGCACAGCTTACATCAGTTTTTCTATGAATTTAAACATCTATAACAATATCCTATAACCAGAAAATAGGGTAAAACTTGCTTTTCGCTGCACATTATTTCTCTAAAACGATCAATCTCGATTTCAAAAAAAATATTTAATAACGAAAACGCCATGCGATATTATAAAAAAGAAATGAAAACATCTTTGGTCTTTCTACTTATATTCTAACATATATCACCTTGTGATAAAAAGTAATAAAATACAGAACAGAAATAAAATTTTTATCATTTCAATAAAAAGAATTCAAATTAAACACAGAATCTAAGCATATTTGCAAACATGAGTTGTAAAATGGGTACAATTATTTCAGCAGAAATATGAGGTAATTTATGAAAACATGGAACTGTTCCAGCTCATAACTGCGATATCAAAATGCAGGGAGTTTATTCATCAGAAAAAAGATTTTCCAATGGATAGAGACTGGAAGAAGTTACACGTTAATTGAGAGAATTGAAGCAGGCGAGTCAAAAGCATCAGTAGCGAGTGGTTAAATGTGGATCTCTCTGTGGTGTGGAGCTCTTGGAATTAGTTTCTTCAGGACTATAGAAAGATATCAATCACTAGATGATAAGGCCGGTCGACAATGCCACCGAGAACGAACATTTGGTCTTTTCTGCTTGCTACATCACAGGTTCATATCCTATGAACAACTAACTTCGAAATTAGTTGTTGGTACCAGAAGAGTAGTTGTAAATGTGCTTGGATAGCTTCTTGAGTAAGGGGGCCCGCCCTAGGCCAAAAGAACCTTGGTCTGTGTAACATTAGCCTTTGCACATTTTCGTCATAACAAAAGTAGGAATCGATTGGAACAGGTTCGTCAATATTATCTATCATATATCAACAAAATCATGGACCAGTGATCTAAACCGCCCTCAGATGATATCTTGAACTTTATGTTCTTTCAACTGCGCTTTCGAGATTCAATCAATTTTACTTTGATGAGTGATAATAGTCGTGCACATGAAATAAATCTCGTGAATCATTTTTTGAGGAACTCTGATATTATGCAAATGCAATGGCCTGCATATTCCTGACCTGAACCAAAGGGAACATGAATAAGAGACGTTAGGTAGACTAATGCTTCTCGTTAACATCTATTGTGTGCACGTCCTTAGTTGATGAACTACTTTTCACTTAATCAGTGAACGAACGATGAATAGCAACAATCCGCAAGTCATGATTTTCTGACTAAATTTTATTTCTCTTCAAAAGTGATTTCGAATATGCCAAAAAAAAACTCGCAAAATCTATGGATAATTTAAATGATTTTGGGTCATTAAATAAATAAAATTACCCCTCAAGCAACTGCTTGTTACAGAGGTTTAACAGGTGCTTGTCAATTTAATATGCCATATGAAAGATCTAGACCTCAGCAGAAAGGAAACACAGAAACATCCCTATCTTATACGGGGCTAGAACCCAGGTCCCTTTGATCAGTAGCCAAGCACGCAGAGGGCGTAGCTGGGGGGATAAGGAAAAAATCCCCCCCCCCAAAAAAGTAACTCGGAGTTGGCAAAATTCGAAGCGACTTCGTAAAATCTAGATGAGTTGTGAAAATTTGTAATCTTTTTTTTTGTAAAATTAAGGGGAGTTGTAAAAATTGAGGCAACTTGGCAAATCTAGGGCAGTATGTAAAATGGAGAGACGACAAAATCTAGAGCAGTTGGCAAAATTCGAAGCCACTTAGTAAAACACAGGTGAGTTGGCAACATCGGAACAACTTAGCAAAATCTTGGAGAGTTGGCAAAATTCGAAGTGACTTGGCAAAATCGTGGCGAGTTGGCAAAATTCAAGTGTGTTGTAAAAATTGGGATTTTTTTCTGTAAAATTATGGCGAGTTGGCAAAATCTAGGAGCAGTTGGCAAAATTCAGAGTGACTTGGGAAAATCGTGGAGAGTTGGCAAAATTCGGGTGAGATGTAAAAATTGCAATCTTTTTCTGTAAAATTATGGCGTGTTGGCGAAATCGAGGCAACTTCGCAATATCTAGGAGAGTTGGCAAATCTTGGGGTAATTGCAAAATTCAAAGTGACTTTGCAAAAATCAGGTGAGATGTAAAAATTGGGATTTTTGTCTGTAAAATTATGGCGAGTTGGAAAAATCTAGGAGCAGTTGGCAAAATTCAGAGTGCTTTGGCAAAATCGTGAAGAGTTGGCAAAATTCGGGTGAGATGTAAAAATTGCAATCTTTTTCTGTAAAATTATGGCGTGTTGGCGAAATCGAGGCAACTTCGCAATATCTAGGAGAGTTGGCAAAATTCAAAGTGACTTTGCAAAAATCAGGTGAGATGTAAAAATTGGGATTTTTTTTCTGTAAAATTGTAGCGAGTTGCCAAAATCTAGGGCAGTTGGCAAAATTCGAATCCACTTGGTAAAATAAGGGCGAGTTGTGAAAATTGTGATTGTTTTTGTGAAATTAAGGAGAATTGACAAAATCGAGAAAACTTGGCAAAATTTTGGGGAGTTTGAAGTGACTTGGCAAATTCAGGAGAGATGTAAAAATTGGGATTGTTTTGCGAAATTAAAGAGAAGTGGTAAAATCGAGGCAACTTGGCAAAATCTAAGGGAGTTGGCAAAATTCGAAGCCACTTGGTAAAATACAGGGGAGTTGTGAAAATTGTGCCTTTCCTGTGCAATTAAGGAGAGTTGATAAAATTCGAAGTGACTTGCCAAATTCAAGGAAGATGTAAAAATTGCGATTTTTTTTCGGTAAAATTACCGCGAGTTGACAAAATCTAGTTGTGTAGTTGTAAATTTCTAGAAATCTAGTAGTGTAGTTGGCAATATTCGTTGGGTTATTTTACCTCTGAGCGACGCCTTTTTGCACACCATGGGCTAAATGGCCAGGTTACATGGACCCCAAAGGCTCAGAGAAGGTTGGAGGAGGGGACCCACTGGAACAGCTGTTGGGAGACAGATGGTAGCCTCCCGTCAAAGCCATCCATGTGTTCTTTAACGTGTAAAGGGTATGGCTCTCACGCACATGGTGCCACGGCTTAACGTCCCATCCGACGGACGGCGGCCTTTCCAAGCCCATCGGTGTCCCCTACTGACCATAGGCAGGGAATTATGCGGAGATAAATCTCTACGCTGACCCAGCTGGGACTCGAACCTGGGAACTACAGATTACGAGCCTGGTGAGCTACCGACTGAGCCACCCCTAGGCAAAATTCGAATCCACTTGGTAAAATATAGGCGAGTTGTGAAAATTGGGATTAATTTTGTGAAATTAAGGAGAGTTAGCAAAATCGATAAAACTTGCAAAATCTTGGGGAGTTTGAAAAATTTGAAGTGACTTCGCAAATTTAGGAAAGATGAAAAGATTGGTATTGGTTTTGTGAAATTAAGGACAGTTGGTGAAATCAAGGGGAGTTCCCCTTGATTTGAATTCACACTGACTTGCTGCAATTCAGGCGAGATGTAAATATTGGAATTATTTCTGTGAAATTATGGCTAGTTGGCAAAAACTGGAAGTCAAATGGCAAATGCAGGAGAGTTGTGAAAATTGGCTCACCACCACCCCTGAGCGAAAATCTAGGTACGAACCAGACAGAAGCACTATTTTCTCAGTTGGCAAAATTTGATATTCGAGTTGGAAAATTTTCGATTTCACCCCCCCCCCCCAACCATAGTCCTTCGCTAGGCCCCTGCAAGCACGCTAACTATTCGGCCACCGTTATTAAAAAATAATTGATTTTCTGTTTTATTTGCTTAGATGCATAAATACTTTAATTAGGTATAATAGAAAAGAGTTACGCGGAGAATTTAACGCTGTTAAAGTTGATACAGGAAAAAAAACTTGTTTGGATCATTTAAACTTCTAATTTTTTTTTTACAAAATCCTTCACATGCAACCATTTTAACTGTTTAACTAGAAGAATAAAATACCACCTGTAACGAGTATGAAATGCTCGTTTTCAAAGAGAATGAAATTTTTAATTTTCCAGCTTTTGCATATCCATCAGTGGAGATTAGAATAATGGACGATTTACAAAATATAAATAATTTTTCTCATTTACCTCTTAAAAAAAGAAAAAAATGGGGCGGGGGTGGCTTAGTCGGTAGCGCCCCAGACTCGTAATCTGTAGTTCCCAGGTTCGAGTCCCAGCTGGGTCAGCGTTGAGATTTATCTCCGCAAAATTCCCCGCCCTGCCCACGGTCAGTAGGGGACACCGATGGGCTTGGAAAGGCCGCCGTCCATCGGATGGGACGTTAAGCCGTGGCCCCGTGTGCGGGAGAGCCATACCCTGTGCACGTTAAGAACACGCTGGATGGCCTTGACGGGAGGCTACCATCTGTCTCCCAACAGCTATTCCAGTGGGTCCCCTCCCCCAACCTTCTCTGAGCCTTCGGGGTCCATGTGACCTGGCCATTTAGCCCATGGTGTGCAAAAAAGTGCCGCTCAGAGGTAAAACAACCCAACCCTCTTAAAATGGAAACGTTGTGTGTCCCCAGCCTGCGATTTTGTTGATAAATCGTTCCTGTCAGTATAAACCCATTAATCTACCACCAAAATTGCAAATTTCTAGCTTAAATAAATCGTTTGCAATATTCTTTTAAATTTCGTCTTTTTCCAAATCTAGTGCCATTTTACAAGGAAAATTAAAACTCGAGGATCCATAAAATGTAAATCATATTTCATTAGTACCTATCCAACTCAAGAACTTTTCATTGATCCCTAAAAAACTGCGTTTTCCCATCCCTGAGGATAAGGATTAGGTTGTTTTACCACTGAGCGACCTTTTTTGCACATAATGGGCCCAGGTCACAAGGATCCGGAGGAATCAGAGAAGGTTGAGGGGAGAGGATCCTAGTGAACAGCTGTTAGGAGACAGATGGTACGCTCCTGTCAAGGCCATCCAGTGTATTCTTTAAACTGGTTAAATGGTATGGCTCTATTACGAGCCGGACGCGTACCGACTGATCCACCCCGCCTTGGGGATAAGGGGGTAAATCGATAATGTCCATATCAACCTTTTCATCATCACATTCCACAGCCAAAATTTTTAGCATAAATAAATCAATTCGTTTAACGTTTTGCTATTTTCCAACTTTTTTCACCGTTAGAGGGCGCTATTAAAACACAATTGGGAGAATGGAAAATACGCATCATAATATTCCATTATTAGCAATCCAACCGAAAATAATTTTTATGTCTAAAAACTAAACTGTTAAATGTCTATGGAAGGACAGAAAGAGAACCAATAGTTTTTTTTTTTAGAAAACGAGCTAATAAGACGCCGTCAATCATCTCATCCAATTCAATGATCATCCAATCAAATCATTAATTTAGGTTTTTCAATTTTAAAACGGCTCGAAACACATGTTCGGCATTTATATGAAAACCTAGAAAGTTTTATCACAATATCTTTGTCTCGTCAATAGTGAAATAAGCCAGTAACTGAAGTTACTAACGCCCATAATTAACTTTGGTTTCCTGCTCCTTTGACGTAAAAGCAAATATCATTAACTCTTAGAAACCAGTTATCAAGAGAGCTAAGTTTCCGTAAGATAATGTTCAAAACACAATACTTAACTCAGTAATTAATATATTTAATTCTTAATATTAATGTTGAAGAAAGAACCGATGCTCAAGGTTTTCTACAATTCTTTTCATTTTTATATCTCTAGTATAACACTAGTATATCTCTAGTATAACTACCGTCCCGTGGCCGAGTGGTTAGCACGCTTGGCTACTGATCTAAGGGACCTGGGTTCGTGCCCCGGATTAGGCATGGATGTGTGTGTCGTTTTTCTGCTGAGGTCCTGCCATCCTCTCAGATCTCCTACTGTGGCATATAAACTGACAGGTATATGTCGTTTTTTGTATGTGTCGTTTTTCTGCTGAGGTCCTGCCATCCTCTCAGATCTCCTACTGTGGCATATAAACTGACAGGTATATGTCGTTTTTTGTATGTGTCGTTTTTCTGCTGAGGTCCTGCCATCCTCTCAGATCTCCTACTGTGGCATATAAACTGACAGGCTCCTGTCAGACCTCTGTGGCAAGCAGCTGCTTGAGGAGGTATTTATTTTTATTTATTATAACTGGATATTTTTTGCATCTTTGCGGAAAAATAGTAGGTCGAAAACGAAGGAGGTTTCGTGCTTTTTGCGCGTTTAGCAGATTGACCAATATATTCCGAACTTATTTCAAAGTGTTCACTACATTTTTTTCTCATTAAGAAACGATTAAATACTTGCGAGTGTAAAGCAAAAAGAATCTTAAAATTTAAATCTTTTACAAAAAAAAAAAGAAAAACGCACAAATACGCACTCTTGTGCAAATGTGTAAAACACATTATTTGAAGAACTAAATCCAGAAGCTCTGAAAGTTTAACACCTATTAAATTGGATATAAAAAATGTATTTTAGGAAACTTGACAAAAGCCACTTAATATCGTTGTCAACGAAAGATTATCAATCATTCGTATCTGCATACTTCAGCAAAATACTCTTCGATTTAGTTCTGCTTAAACAGCATGATACTTAAAAATATTTAAATTATTACGCAAAAGCACAAAGTATTTTCTTGTGCTTTATTTTCTGGTGCTATGTTCATGGGGCTGGTAATAGTGTGGTAAACTTGCTGATAAATTCAAAGTAGATTAAAGAAAACAGTTCAGACAAGCGATGTCTATATTGGTGTGCTTTCAAGTAAATCTATCTATTCAGTACTAATTACTAAATAAAAATTATAAAAAAATTTTAAATATATTTATCTTCTTTACCCTAAATCATACTGATGGTGAAATCACTCATTGGATTCATATTCATTTCAAAGGAAGATTGGGCGCTGGCGATTTTTTGTTGAGTAGCTAAATCGGCACCCTATCTTCCTTTGAAGATATTGAAGTACTGAGTTCATACGATCACTTTTTTTCTTATATGCCCAAATAAAACCATAATATGAGATTTTAGCATTACAGATCAGTGAATTATGAGATTTTAGCATTACAGATCAGTGAATTATGAGATTGACTGGGCTTCCCCATATAAATATATTCTTTTCTAAAGGCGGGGTCGTATAAATTCCGTGATGGCATTTCTTAGTCCATTGAAGCGGCCTTGATATTGGAGGTCATTGGCAGAGCGGATCGATAATTTAGCATGTGGCTCGGCCTTGGAACTGATCCAGGTTTTCTTCACTCTGCGGCATTCCAAACAGTCTGCGCTCCCCTGAACCACTTTTATATCTCTCGCTTATCATTGCCTTCCTTCTCCGCCGCTGCAAACTCTAAAGAAATCTCCTACATAATAAAAGCAAAACTCATGTGCATGTATCGTATTTTAACGTGTATAAGAAACCCTTTTTTGCCAAAAATTGGGTCCCAAAAATAGGAGGGTTTCTTATACGTGGATAGTATTATAGATATTAACAAATTACTCAATTCCTCAAACTTTTGATGAAAAATCAGGGGGTTCCTTATACACGTTAAAATACGGTAAATCGTTTCCAATTAATAATTTCTTTTATGAGTATTCTATCGATTGTGCTATTGCAAAATCGTACTTATTTTTATGCTCTAAATATAGTCTGTTTTATCAGATGGAGCAATATAGAACGTTATTCATCAAGGCTGGTTCATTAACGATGACAAAACATGCAAATTACATTCGGCTCTCGTTTGCAAATATGTTATTAATATCACCAAATTGAATGCACAAAAGGTTAAAAATTATAATTCGTCTATGGTAAAAAAAAACTCTTAAACTGAGCAAAACTATAATGCAAGTCGTAAATGCAGCTATTCGAAATAAACATTTGTGAAGTCTATTTTGAATAGTTCTACAAAGTTTAAATAATAAGCGCTAAGTTATATGTTAAATATAATTTCGATGAAAAGATTTTTCTGTATAACAGAAGCAGAAAGCACAGAATATATAAGTTTTGCGAATATTGCGCGTACTGTAAAACAGAATTTGCAAGCTAGATCACTAGATTGCAGTAATATTTTGCCCTTTTCATACGTTTGGATGTTTGCATTGTTTTTCTGCAGAGGTCCCGCCATCCTCACATATCTATACTATGGCGTATTAAACTGGAAGGCTCCTGTCAGACCTCTGTGGCAAGCAGCTGCTTGAGGGGGGTATTTTTTTATTTTTGAGCTCCTACAGGAATGTCCTTAATCAGTACCCTACTAGTCCTAATAGAAAAGATTACAGAGAGCTTAATAAACGTGTAAAGGATCAGTTAGCTACTGATAAAAATCTTTGGCTTGATAGCTTGGCTGACAAAGCTGAGGAAGCAGTTAGGCAGCACAACAGCAGAGAGCTGTACCAGATAGTTAATGTTTTATGTGGTAGAAAACGGACAGGCATACAGGGATTGAAGGATAAACAAGGTAAGGTTATAGAAGGTGAGGATTCTCTCATGGCTAGGTGGGCTGAGCATTTCAGTGATGTTCTAAACAATGTGGTTAGTTCTACTCCCATTGTTTGTAATGATGATAGATGCATTGGCAGCTTTAATGTTGGCCCTATAACACAATCTGAAGTTAGTTTGGCTATCTCTAAACTGAAACTTCATAAATCCCCAGGGGTAGATGAAATTACTACAGAAATGCTCAGAGCTGGGAATGTTTTGGTTACCACTTGGATGACTGAAATTTTGAATAACTTTTATGATAAAGGCATGGTTCCTAAAGATTTTACCAGAGCTATTATTATCCCTATTTTCAAAAAAGGTGATCGCAGTTCTTGTGATAACTATAGGGGTATCAGCCTACTATCTGTTCCAGGTAAAGTTCTTTCCATGATTGTGCTTAATAGAATTAAGAATCTGGTTGACAGGCAATTGCGTGATGAGCAATGTGGATTCAGAAGTGGTAGGGGATGTGTGGATCAGATATTTTCACTTAGGCAGATTCTTGAGAAATGTTTAGAGTTTCAGAAACCTTTGGTTGCTAGCTTTGTTGATTTCAAAAAGGCTTTCGACTCTGTTGATCGTCATAATTTGTGGTTGATTGTGAGATCATATGGTATACCAGACAAGTTAGTTAACATAATGAAAGCTCTCTATAATAACACTGAGTCATGTGTGAGAGTTGGTAAGTCTTCTAGCAATTGGTTTAGCATTACGTCTGGTGTTCGACAAGGGTGCATTTTGTCTCCTTTTCTCTTTAGTTTGGTTGTTGATTATGTTATGCGAAATTCACTTCGAGGGAAAGATTTTGGCCTTAAATGGGCTGGAGATACGAAAATTTCTGATTTAGATTTTGCTGATGATTTAGCCCTTTTGGCAAATGATGTTGATGAGATGAACTCTTTCATTCGAGCTGTTGATGAGACTGGTAGTAGAGTAGGTTTGGTTATAAACAGAGAGAAAACTAAAGTGATGAAAATTGGTCAGGCAGGTTGTGATTCAGTTAATCTGAATGGTTGCAGTCTTCAGCAGGTGTCATAGTTTAATTACCTTGGGAGCTATGTAACAGATACTGGTGATGTGCGGCATGAGATTAACAGACGAATAGGGATTGCTACCGGGACCTTTAAAAATCTATAGAGAGAGTGGAGAAATAGGCATATACACCTAAAGACTAAAATTAGACTGTATAATAGTTATGGTACTGAAACTTGGACACTTTGTAAACAAGATAACAGGAAGCTAGTTGCTTTTGATTCCAGATGCTTACGCAGTATCTTGGGCATTAGATGGTTTAACTTTGTAACTAATGATGAGGTTAGGCAAAGGAGTTTGCAATCTCCTTTAAGCAGCATATTGTGCAGAGAGAGACTCGCTGGTTTGGCCATGTTGCCCGTATGGATAATTATAGATTGGCGAATAAGGTTATGAACAGTGTGGCTAGCGGCCTCAGAAGGAGGGGGAGACCTAGGATGCGGTGGGCAGACAATGTCAAACAGGACCTTGTTAGAATTGGTGTGCAGTGGCCGGATGCAGCAGATGTAGCTCAGGACAGATATGCTTGGAGAATTAAACTGCGTGGTCTGGTTGGACCTCCGTAGCCCATGGCTGCTTGAGGATGATGATGATGATCGCTTTTTGGCGCAATTGTATAGCAATGCGCAAAATAACGGAACTTTCCAATGCCAATGACATATCAATGGAAAGAGAAATTCGAAGCTCTAACTTTGAAGATAAGCTCTTATGTTTAGTTTATGAAATTTACACGTATTCTTTGTTGTAGTGCACGGGATATAGAAATAACCCAAACTTGACATCAACTATTTCACTTAACTGGCTGCTACCCACAATCACATATATTGGGTAATCTATATGGCTAAAATCATAAACAGATCTGGTGAGTAACGCCTTATGACAATGTGAAAAGTGTAATTTACAACAAGTAACTGTAATTTGTGGCAGTGTAAAAGCTGATAAGGCAGCTTCACTAGCAGCAGCACAAGCATCGTATCATTATTTCGGAGGGCGAAGTACAACGCACGACGGCGGGAGCAAGGAGGGGATGGTGTCGTTAATCCGCTCTCCCCTGGACAATGACGGCCTTTATTACGCTTCTCCGCACAGTACGGAGCTGATGGAGAAGGGAACTGCGAAACTCTTGGGAATCGTGCAGACACTAAAGATACGAATGGCTTGGGGATCGATCTCATGCATAACGGTCGGAGAGCTTCCAGACAACGCCACGCATCATACTATCACCATATAAGGCTACATTTCACAGAGAAATTTTCTGTTTACGATTCAATAGTATCCTTTAGAAGCAAACGATATTCTTTCTTCCCTACAAATAAAATTATTTCTGGAAGGAAGAAAAAAAAAAATCTTTAAAAAAAAAACATACAAATGATATTTATCAAAATAAAATTACGTAAGGAGGAATGGATCAAGCTGGGCAAACAGCTAATAAATCATGTTTATTCATATATAATCGGCGTTGGTGTCTTCTGTCTTCCATCCTCAATTAATTCGTTACCATTGAACGCAATCACATTATCTCCATTTGCTAAATTTTGTTCGTTTAATGGAGAGTAAGCTTTATAATTTCGTTCATTTCCCATAGCATACATACACTAAACGGTCATCGAATTGTGAGCCCCCCCCCCCCCCCCATGATATTCAAGTGGAAGCTAACTTCGAAGCTCTGTAACTTTTAAACTATGCGTTTTATGAGAAAATGTGACCGGAGATAAAGATTACAATCAAGTCTATGTAAATCTCGATTTTCAACAATATTTGCTTTGCATTTAAACAGTTACGGAAGTCTGAATATTTAACAACAACGCAAGTCTTATGAAAATCGAAAAATAGCAAAGAATCATTTACATAAACTTTTTACATATAATCTGTTGTATTAAAGTGTTCGGAAAAATGTTCTTTATTTAAATTATAATAAACTTCTGAGATAAATTCTAATGTTTGGCATTGCTGTTGTTAAATATTCAAACTTCTAGAACTCTTTAAATATCAGTAAACCATATAAGTTCGTGCGGTTTTTCAATACCATTTCAAAGAAAAATACGTAGGCACAGTTGCAAGTGGTGTCATGCGTCGAAATACAGTCGAAAGCACGTAGCACGCTGCCAGCTGATATGTAACAAAAGTGAAAAGCGGTTCGGTAAAACTGGGAAGAGTGATGAAAACATGTCTGTCGAATATAATTATTTGAGAACTAAAGCCGCGCAAGCAGCCCGCAAGATACGTACGACATTTGGAGAGAACACAGTGAGCGAACGGACAGCCCAAAAGTGGTTCAGAAAATTTCGTTAGGCGATGAGATACCTGAAAATGCAACCCGCGAGGGAAGACCGACCGTCGTTGATGATAAGAACTGAAGACCAGCATCGAGTTAGATTCACGTCAAACATGCCAAGAGCTTGCAGAAAGGCTCCATAAAAGTGACGAAACCATTCGTTTGCATTTACACCGTCTAGGACATGGCCAAGTGGTTAGCGCGCTTGGCTACTGAACTAAGGGACCTGGGTTCGAGCCCCGGGTAAGGCATGGATGTTTGTGTTGTTTATCTGCTGAGGTCCTGTCATTCTCACAGACCTACTATGGTATATAAACTGGCAGGCTCCTGTCAGACCTTTGTGGCAAGCAGCTGCTTAAGGGTATATTTATTTTTTTTATTAGAAGTCTAACTGAGCAAATGGTTGCACAAACTGACTGTCGACAACCAACTTCAGCGACTTACGATCTGATCTGCACGTCGCTGCCTTAACGCCACAAGAATGAGCCATTTTTGGACAGGCTGTTGACGTGCAATGAAAAATGGATTGTCTTTAGGACACAAAACGTTCGTATCATTGGTTGTGGTCCAGTGAACCTGTACCGCACACACCAAAACGACGCACCACTGCGGATGTCTACTCGGCACAGCTACAACGGGTTGCAGATGCACTGTTCCAAAAACAGCTTGCACTTGTTCATCGCAAAGGCGTTGTGATCCTTCAAGACAATGTTCGCCATCACACAGTACGAGTGACCCGAGACAAGCTCCACAGCCTTGGTTGAGAAATTCTACCCCATCCTTTGTATTCTCCAGACTCGCGCCATCCGACTACCATATTTTCATGGCGCTGGACAACCATAGCTCAACCGACAATTTCGAATCCGAGAAGAACTGGAAAAGGAGTTGGCTGTTTTCTTCGCTTCTAAAGATCGGCAGTTCTATCGGAGTGGCATTTACAAACTTGTATCGCATTGGGAAATGGTTACAGATTGTGCTGGTGCTTACTTTCCTGAATAAAATATCTTTATTCACTTTTTAAGTATGGTTTCATTTTACCCTAAGAAATCGCACGAACCTTTTTGGTTACCTGTACAAAGCGAATATTTTAAGCGGGAATTTTAGATAGACTTGATTGAGATCTTTACCATCAGTCAATTTTCTCACACTTTTTTAACTGACACGTATCCTTTTGAGTAGTTGACACGCATATGAACTTGCCCTTATGCTTTTCTATTTTCCTGCTGATATCAAATACGATTTAAACAACAAATAGAAAATTGAGAATTGATTCGCCCGGTCTTACGCAAAGAAGTTTTCGGATTTTACGATGGTTTTTAAGAAAACTGAAAGATAAATAATAATTTGCATATTTAATGATTTTCTACAATTTACTATTCCAATTAATTGATTACGGCTCGTTTTGCATACAGTTTTATTTTTGAAGTTTTTTCTTTTAAATTATGTTTAGAAATCATAAAAGGAAGACTGTGTTCGACTTACTGTGGTCTAGGTTAAGTTCTTGACAATTTAAAAACGAGGAAAAATTTGGAGTTACTTAACACATTTATATGCAAAATTATGTGGAGATAAAGGAAAATACAAAGTAATATTTGATATAATTACTTTTAAAAATTTCATTTTACCAAGCAGAAAAAAATTCTAAGCCAAAACGTGTTCCTAATATTAATGAAACCTAATAAAAGTTTAGAAAACATTAGCAACATCATCAGCATAAATATTCCGCAAAGATGATGAATCTCAGGGAAAAGGACGGGGATTGGCTCAGTCGGTAGGTCACAAGGCTACTGTAGTTCCCAGGTTCGAGTTAGCTGTGCAGCGTTGAGACTTTTCTCTAATCCCACCCTACTACTGGTGAGAAAGGGGACACCAATGGATTTGGAATACCCACCGTTCAGTCCGATGAAAGTTAAGCCGTGGTCCCGGTCATGAAGAGCCATACGCTGTGTACGCTAAAGAACACTAATTGATGGCCTTGACGGGAGACTTTCATATATTTCCTGACAGCTGTCCAATGGATCCCCTTCCCCAAACATCTCTGAGTCCTTGATGTACTTGTGACCTAGCCATTTAGCGCATTGTGTGCAAATAAAACTGCCGCTCAGAGGTAAGAGAGCTCGATTCTCTAGAAAATACAATTATCGAAAATGAATAAAAATATTGACATAATCATACTAGTTCTACAAAAAAAACTTAAAAAAAATTATCCCTCAAGCAGCTGCTTGCCACAGAGGACTGACAGGAGGTTGTCAGTTTAATATGCCATAGAGAAGTTTGTAAGGAAGACGAGATCTCAGCAGAAAGACAACTCAAACATCCATACCTTACCCTAGACTTGATTTCCCCACTATCCCTTTGACAATAGGCAAGCGCACTAACCACTCGGCCACCGGGGCACGGAAATTTTAAAAAATACGAATTTCAACGATGTAAAAAGAGCACACAGTACTGAACACCTAATAAATTTCCTTATCTAAATAAGTTAGAAACCTTTTCCTGATCTACAAGAAATAAACAGTTTCAATGCAACAAGAGTCAGATATTATAGAACTATAAACAACTGGTATAAATATCCTCCTTAAAACAACGAAGAAATATAAGGAAAAACTTCAGAAAATTGAAAATGAAACTAGACATTGTTATATTGAACAACCAACAATTTGGAGGAAAAAATCACATGAAAATCACAAACAAAACAATTAAACCGCACTGAACTAAACAAAGATCCTATTTTTTTCATAGTTTCTGAACTACATAGATAAACTACGCAAAACCCAAAACATTCTAAATTAAAGAAACAAAACTTGCATTCTCCGATATTTCATTCAGCTACGAAAAATGGGGGCGGGGGTGGCTCAGTCGGTAGCGCGTCAGGCTCGTAATCTGTAGTTCCCAGGTTCGAGTCTCAGCTGGGTCAGCGTTGAGATTTATCTCCGCAAAATTCCCCGCCCTGCCCACGGTCAGTAGGGTACACCGATGGGCTTGGAAAGGCCGCCGTCCGTCGGATGGGACGTTAAGCCGTGGCCCCGCGTGTGGGAGAGCCATACCCTGTGCACGTTAAAGAACACGCTGGATGGCCTTGACGGGAGGCTACCATCTGTCTCCCAATAGTTATTCCAGTGAGTCCCCTCCCCCAACCTTCTCTGAGCCTTCGGGGGCCATGTGACCTGGCCATTTAGCCCATGGTGTGCAAAAAAGTGCCGCTCAGAGGTAAAACAACCCAACTCTGTTTTTGAATCCATTAAGCTGTTAAAAATAACGAACTAGGAAGTTAAAAAATACAAAACAACTTTTGCTGATAATAAAAATTGTAAACTTAGTTATCAGCAGGGCCGGATTTACGGGGTGGGGTGTGCAAGGAAGCCAGGTCTCCCCTCTCAGAATGCTAGTATAGTTTATAGAGGCAAAAAATTATTAAACTTATTTCTATTTCATGCATTTCTCTAGAAATTTCTTATAGACCTGTAAAACGGAAGGGGAAAAAGTTATACTGCATTGGAAATCTAGTCTCCCCCTGCCCTAGGCCTGGTTATCAGTAACAATCAAATATTGTAACAAGACGAAAATAACTTCAAACCTATTTCCATTATCAGACTACTTTCAGATACATAAAGCAAATTACCGAAACTAAAATATTAGCTGACAGAGCTTTAAAATCTTTATTGTGGAAGAGATATATTAGTGATATATTCTGAAAAAAAAAAACACTTAATAATTTATTAAAGAAACTACATGCACTCTAGTCATCGATAAAATTCATAGGAAACTTTGAAAAAGAAAAAAAAATCTTATTCACTTCACTTTTTCTTCACTCGTCACCCCGTCAGTTTGCAGGGTGGTAGGTTTGTCAAAACAGTTGCTCCGTCCTATCTTCCCAAACCAGTGGCCAACAATAACAATTTATGTGCCAAACATGTGCCACTGCCTAAATATGAGTGTGATACGATGCAAAAAAGTTTACCCCCAATTTCCGTATTAAAAAAAAGAGAAAAGCAAATATGTCTTCTGACCGCGAAGGCCGAATAAAATTAATTATGTGTCATGACTACCTCAGGTTAGCTCCACCTTTCTATACTATCCCCCCCCCCACACACACGAAAAAAAATTGAGGGTAATTTTACAGAGATCGATTACCGAGTTATATCTCAACGAAAGCTTCTGAATTGGGGAATGTAATGTAGTTATCGGCCAGTGAGTGCCACAAATTATGCCTTCTCTTTTATACTGCCCAAAAAAGGGGGAGGAAATTTACAGTCGATAGCAATGAGTTAAAAGTCAAGATTTTCAAACGCGTGGCCGAGTGGTTAGCACGCTTGACTACTGATCTAAGGGACCTGGGTTCGAGCCCCGGGTAAGGCATGGATGTATGTGTCGTTTTTCTGCCGAGGTCCTGCCATCCTCTCAGATCTCCTACTGTGGCAAATAAACTGACAGGCTCCTGTCAGACCTCTGTGGCAAGCAGCTGCTTGAGGGGGTATTTATTTATTTTATTAGAGTAAAGCAGGGAATGTAACACTTTTCTTCTCCGAAGCAGGAGAAAAATAAATGTTTTTGCCGACAAAGTTTCCTTCAAAGTTGATACTAAAAATATAAGCAGCTGCTTGCCACAGAGGTCTGACAGGAACCTGTCAGTTTATATGCCACAATAGAAGATCTGAGAGGATGGCAGGACTCAGCAGAAAACAACACGAACATCCATGCCTTACCCAGGGCTCGAACCCAGTTCCCTTAGATCAGTAGCCATGCGCGCTAACCACTCGGCCACGGGAAGGCATTTATTTTTTTATTTATAAATTGAAAACATTTCAAAAACAACAATCTTCGTTTATATTCCCTAAAAAGCAAAAAAAAGTAAAACACATGCCAATGATGAAATCATTTACTGATCTCATATAACCTTCAAAGGAAGATAGAGCACAAAACTGGTTTCTGTTATCAATAAACAAAAATTGCTTGCTTCCTAACATTCGTTTGAAATTAATATGAATTCAGTATGTGATATTATAGGTATATTTTACTTTTTTTATTGCTTTTTAAGATACTATTTGTGTTTTTTATTTACCCCTCAAAGAGCCACAAACATCTAACAGTATAATACGCCAATGAAGAGATCTGCGAAGGAGAGACCTCAGCAGAGATAGCACAGAAAAGAAACATCTATACTTTATCCGGGTCTCAAAACCAGGTCCCTTTGATCAGTAACCAAATGCCCTAAACATTCACATGAAAAACATATCTGTGAAAATTTTGAAGAACAAAAAATAGCAGATTTCGTATAAAAACAAGACTGTTCTAGAAAAACACTAGAGGTTCTCCATGCCATGTCAATGGGAACACAACTTCCAAAAATCTACAAATTCCAAAATACGCATTCAATGGAAAAATGTGACTAAGGACAAACCAAAGGTCAATCAAATCTATCAAAATCTCGACCCGCAAAAACACTCGCTCAATATTCAAAAAGTTGAAGAAGCTGGAATATTTAGTAATATTAATGTATCATAACTTTACCTCAGGAATTAAAACTTAATATCTAATTTTAATTAATAACAATTTTTATTTCAGCTCATAAGAAAGCTCATTGAGCTCAACAATATCGTTGGGTTGTTTTACCTCTGAGCGGCACTTTTTTGCACACCATGGGCAAAATATCCAGGTCACATGGACCCCGAAGGCTCAGAGAAGGTTGGAGGAGGGGACCCGCTGGAACAGCTGTTGGGAGACAGATGGTAGCCTCCCGTCAAGGCCATCCAGCGTGTTCTTTAACGTGCACAGGGTATGGCTCTCCCGCACACGGGGCCACGGCTTAAAGTCCCATCCGACGGATGGCGGCCTTTCCAAGCCCATCCGGTGTCCCCTTCTGACCGTGGGCAGGGCGGGGAATTTTGCGGAGATAAATCTCAACGCTGACCCAGCTGAGACTCGAACCTGGGAACTATAGATTACGAGCCTGGCGCGCTACCGACTGAGACACTCCCGCCCCTACTCAACAATATCAACATTATTCTAATGAGCAGATATATACATTTCAGTAATAAATACCCCTATAAAAAGAAATGTCTTTGATTTATTCACTTGCAAAGAAGTTGGATATCCGACTAATTCACCAATGAAGCTCCCAACAACATCGAAAAGAAATTTGGAAATATTCACTCTAAACATGAGAATGTAAAAGATATAAAGCATTCTTTGGATGTAATGTAAAAGAGCCTACTATATTCGACTCAAGGATACCAACTTTGTGGTATTATCTTTCTACCTGCCATTGCCTTCCTCACAGATCTTAGCTACGGCTCATTATTCTGACAAAATTCTAACAAACCTCCATGTCAAGCAGTTTGAGGAATAATATATCTTTTTAGCAATAAACCACTTCCTAGTTATCAATAAAATGGTTTTAGAAATGTAAATTACTGAACTAATATTTTAAAAATAAAAAATTCTCAAGGGAAGAATTTAAACCTCCATTTTCCCTTGTCTATGCCACTGCACTATACATACATAAGAAATTGGGTTGTTTTATCTCTGAGCGGCACTTTTTTGCACATAATGTCCGGGTCACAAGGACCCAAGGGCTCAGGAAGTTTGGGGTAGAGGGGACCCACTGAACAGCTGCTAGGATACAAATTGTAGCTTCCCGTCTAGACCATCCAGCATGTTCTTTACCGTGAATAGGGTATGACTGTCCGGCACAAGGGGTCCCAGTTTTACGTCCCATCCGACGGACGGCGGGCTTTCCAAGTCCATCTGTGTCCCTACTGACAGAGGGCAGGATGATGGTTTCGCTAAGATAAATCTCAACGCTGGTCCAGGTGGGATTCGAACCTGGAAACTGCAGATTAGGAACCTGGCGCACTGCCGACTGTCACCCCCTCTCCCATACACAAAAAGAGTGTAATACCTCTTCAATATACTCAGACACTCTACATTTGAACAATTTTCTAAATTAGAAAATCACTAAAAGAAATATTCAGAAATAATCAAAGACGGTGACCGAAATATTAGATTCAATCAACCACTTACATTTCTGACAACTGCGGCCCACAGCAGATACAATATCAGACTTGAAAAATGGCTTTATTATCGCAGCTCCTTAAACATTTTTCACTTCGCCAAGATAAATCTCAACGCTGGTCCAGGTGGGATTCGAACCTGGAAACTGCAGATTAGGAACCTGGCGCAATAGTGTTGGCTGCTAAACCTGTTAATATTTAGCAGCCAACACTATTGCTTCAAATTTGAAATACCAAACCATGACGGTAAATTTTATAAAAACATTTTCTTTACAACCAGATAATTACGATAATTATTAAGTAAAATTACATTATGCCAACAGCTTCAAATAAAAAACAATAAGATCCCAGGTGACAAAGAACATAATGAATAACTTACTAGCAAGAAAACACAAGAATCGCACAGAATATTACAAGAAATTTTCAAAATCCAAAGACCGACTTCTAGGAAGATATAATTTTAAAAACATATGAAAAAAAATTAATTTATATCCTCTGGAGATACAAAAATTGAATCGAAATCTATAGCGCTTTTCGTTATTTTTGATTCTTTCAGTGAAACAAATAGGGAACTGAAGCATATTATTACCCAAACCTAAATTACGTTGCTTCTAATAACATGGTATCTTCAGAATATAAAAAACAGCTATTTTTTTTTCTTTGCGAAAAAATATGACTCTAAATCAGGCCGTCGTCTCATATTCTGACACAAAATAAAATTACATTGTATTCAGTTACAAAATCGTTTTTTTTAGCGAGTTTCGTTTTAGCGAGATTAATTTCAATAACAACATTAATCACACTAAAATTAAAAAATGTTGAATCATCAACTGGATTTAACCTTTTTTACCTGCTGAAAGCAAATAATGATCATACAATCGTGTTCGGCGCTCAAATGCGCGTCACTCAGCCATAGTCGAACATCCTCTTTCACTAATAGAGACCAACTATACAGTTTCGCCATATAAGATATGAAAATGATGAAAGAGAATTTAAAACGAAGATTGTGAATCAGAAGAAGACGATTCTAATAATATATTTAAGAAAAACTACTTATACCACTGATCAGAATTCAACATATTTTCATTAATTTTCCATTTGTGACAAGAATTATTAATGTGGAAAAAAATTTTTTTTTCTTCATTTCGATCCCAAAAAGGGGTTGCATTTTATTCGGACAGATTAAATGAACAGTAGGGTAAAATAAAATTGGTCGCAATAGCAAGACTCAAAGTTTTTGAGTCTTGCTCAAAGGTAATGTAACTTTTATAACAAAAGTGAATCTATGAAGTCTAGTGAGCCTTAAAAATCTAGTGAAGACTTAATGCTCACTATCATTTTAAAATATCTAGTGAGCTTTAAGGCTTCACTAGATATTCTAAAATAATATCTAATGAAGCATTGTGCATATTTTGCAATATTGAAGTTTAGGAAACAGATTTCTGCGGCAGAAATGTTATTTTCCTCTTCACACCCTAATTTAAAGTTTAAAGTTCTGGTAAACAAAGTTTATTTTCACACAATTAGCAATACGAGAAGTTATGCAATCTTAAAACGTCTACAATTTACTATTATATTAATATTGTAATATACTAACTTATAACTGAATTATATAAAATATATATAAAAATAAAAGACAACCCAATTACAATGATCCGATAGCAGTCTATCAAAGCATTATAATTATACACATTGATAGATAGCGAATGAATATTTCAAATATTTTACTACCATTTATTTACCTCTTGAGCACTGCTATCCTTGTTTTAAGCCGTTCCACACAGAAAAATTACAAAAGAAAATAATCATTCTTTTTATATTCAGAAATAAATTTTCTTTATTGATATGTAACAATTATTTTTGTTCATTACCTTAGATTAACTTTAATTTCTCTACCAGATCCTTTTTATTCATTACATGTCTAAAAAATTCTTATTTTAATTGATATGCATCTCATTTTAATTAAAAAACTTATTTTCATAAAATTTAAAATTAAATGCTGTTGTATTAGTTCAAAGAGCAATGTTCGAATAAAATACAGATCTATGTATTGTTCTTAAAAATTGTTCTGTCAAGGATCCTGTATATAGTCATGCATATTAACTGAAACCTTTGATGGTATCAAAAATGCAGTTTTCCAGATTCTTTCTAGCCATTTAGTTGTCGCTAGTGAATGTGCTCAACTAAAATATATATATTAAAAATCAGAGGCGTACTCAAGGAAGGAATAATGTATCCCCCCCCCCTCCGGCCTAGGAGCTTGAATAACATATACTTACTAAGGAAATCCCGAAAATCAGACTCAAGAATGTCAAAAACCCTATTAGACCAAATACGACAACACCCCTATCACAATTAAAACTTTCTAGGTATGCCATGGATGATCGTTGCCTAACTTCTCGTATTGCAAATTGTGTAAAAATAAACGGTTGGTAGTACAAAATTAGAATCACATGGAAAATACATAAAAATGAATTAAGGTTATTTTTTTCCAAACGTCCCAGACTGACACGTTAAGAATCCCTATTTAGTACAGCTATACAAAGTAGCGTCTCAATTATTTATTTTTTCGTTCGGATGCGCCTTGACCTCATAATAAATGGGAACTGCTGATGTACGCGTTAGTGTATACTGTTGTTGGTCCCAAACTCTACATTTCCCCATAGGTCTTAAGGCTCGCGGATTCCGGCTTCATGGCAATATTCAGGAACGTAAATCCCCGCAATCGGCAAAAGAAAACACATGCCTTTAACTTCAGAATTCATAAAACAGGGTGCTTCGTACTCTAAAATGAATGTTAAGGAAGAAATGAAATCGCGTTTTCTCTAGGTTTTTTTTTTTATTACATTATTTTGTTCAAATTCTGCGAATTTTTATTCCCCCCCCCCTTCCTCCGAGAAAATCGTAAATCAAGCAGAAGTCCTTACTTACCCCTGACATAATTGCATATAAATTTCACAATTTGCGTGTCAATAGTTTTGGTAAGTAAGGACTTACCAGTAGCTTTACCAGTTGCTTGCCAGTAGTATCTGCGAAGCCAATAGAGTTTTGCAAAGATGCAATAATAGCGCACTGCATCCGAAGACAAACAAGTAACCAGAGGGGGTATCAGCCTTCTTTGGAAAGTCCATGAACCCCTTCTTAGCAAGTTTTTTAAGTCTGTTTCAATTTTAACTTTTGCTACTTTACAAGGCAAGAATTCCTGTACATTTGAGATGCAGAAGGGAAAATATTTGTAACGGTTCACATTTTCAGTTTTCTTTATATAAAAATTGTTTGTGGTCATTGGTCACCCCCACATACACTATTGCTTTGAGCTGGTTATGAGCCTACATCAGGATCACTATTCAAGAGAAGAAAAATGTAGAGCTAAAACGAGTTAACGAAAATGTCAAACTTTGGCAATGAACCGTTAAGACTTCCACTCGATCACAACCGAACAACAGCACGTTTTGTGCTTGGCTGTGCATGAGACAGAGCGTTACAGGCAACACGCGGAATAGAAGGAAGCGGTAGTGGGTCTGGTATCTACGGACGTAGAGAGAAGAGAGCAGAAAGAGCACATGTTATATAATAACAAAGTACTTTCATGCACCCGTACATAAGAGAGACTCAAATTCTGCATCCCACCAATGGGCAGACGATAGAGGAAATGGCGACCAGTAATGGACCAACTGGCAGGAAGTCTTTATTCTAACGTTAGGCGAGTATTTATATGCTCATTGAGCGAATTCAAATAATCTCGGGCAACGCAGGCCAACGAACGCTGCTGGTACGATCAATCTTCTAGAATCTAGATAGCATGCATGCCATTTTTGCAGACTACTCTCTGCCCGCCCCATTTATGCAAGTTAAACGCCCTTAACCTGCTTCTTTCTTTACATTCTTGGGTACACCCAATGCTATTATATATACACCTTGCCGTACTGCCTACTGGTACCAATTAATCAAATGAAACACATGAATAACAAAGAAAATAATTATAATAAAAAGTAGCACTTCGTGCAGAATGCCGTCAGAATTTAGCTTCGAATGTACGTAAACATATGTAAAATAAATATATAAACATATGTAAAATAACTTAAAATCTCAACGCTGGTCCAGGTGGTATATTAAACATATAAAACTTAACATTAAACATATGTAAAATAAATATGTAAATCTTTTTTTTTTAAATACCCACTTTTCCATATGGCTTTAAAAAAATATATTAATCATTTTGATATCACTTGTTCAATTCGTATTAGCTTTAAAAGATAAGGTGAAAGCATTTTTTTCCGCAAGTAAAATTCATTTATTATTTATTAAAAACATTGATTACCAATTACTATATTATTAAAAACATTGATTCTCGTTGGCATCACGTCACGCTCAAAGCAAATGAGTTTTACAAAAGAAATAGTTTCAGAACTAAGCAAATTAAGCAACACAAAAAAATAATTAATTACAATTTATAAGCAACTAAAGAAAACTATAATCTATTATATAAATTTGTAACAAAAAGAAATTGTAATAGTTTAATATAGTTTTTTTTACGTACATTTAAAGATGAGATGATTAAGAACTGTAAAATCATATTCACTTATCTTCATTACATCATCTTATGTAAAATAAAACAAATACTCGCAAAACATTTGCGAGAGTTTGCTTTATTTTACATAAGTAAAAATTTAGGCCAACGTGTCCAGTTCTCTACCTAGATATTATTTCACTATTATTCCTTGAAAGACTAAAGGATAAAGAGATCGCCTTGTTTTCATGTAAAAAGAAACGGAAAGTAGAATAAACAGGATTATTAATTTTAAAATATTTGATAAAAAAATTGCTTTTTCAATTGGTTTTTGTTTTCTTAAAGGGTAGTGAATATCATAGGTTTCTGTTCTAAATTTAAAGCCTCTTTTGTAAAACATCTATATGATCATTATCTGACAAGCCTCAATGGCTTGGAATCCATTATAGTGAGACAAAGTTACGATTTTCGATAAAGTTTGCAGCAATTAATTCAACAAAATCTGTTAATATGTGGTAATGAAGAGTCTGGAATTTGTAGCAGAGAAAGAACAGTTTTACAATCTGGAAAAATATCAATATTTTTGCTATTAAAATTATTTTTGCACCATTGAAGAACTTTTAATATGGCAAGTAACGCTGCATTTAAATTTTAGTACCAATTTTAAACTTTTAATTTTCAGCATAGTTAAATGAAGGGACCCAAAATGCCGACAGTCATTTTCTGAAATAAAAAAGCTATCAGTATAATAATTAAAAAAATTCTGAATTTTGGACACAGTAAAAATTTTGATTTTTTTTTTCAAATAAAAGGAATATTTAAAATAATTGTGGGAGAAATGTATGCTCAATATGAGCTATATATCCCTGAAGGTCACCACCTTCAGAAGAGATATTGACGAGGTTATCAAAAACGTTTCTACTACAATAGCTATCGTTATATATATATTTCGGGTTGGGTTAGGTTGTTTTACCTATGAGCGGCACTTTTTTGCACACAATGGGTAAATGGCCAGATCACAAGGAACCCGAGGGGGAGAGGACCAACAGCTGTTGAGAAACAGATGGTAGCTTCCTGTCAAAGCCATCCAGCTGTTCAACATGAACAGGGTATGGCTCTCCCGCATACGGGGCCACGGCTTAATGTCCCATCAGACTGATGTCGGCTTGCCCATCGGTATCCCCTACATACATTTTAAGAATTCAAGCTTAAGGTTTTACAAGTGATATAATTGTTTTATTTACATTTAAATTCAGGTTACATTCTTTTGAAACATATTTTAATATTGTCAATTTTTTTAGTATTTTTTCCTGAACTCCTCTAAAGGCGATATTAGATTTCCTAGCTTCCTTTGAAGTCAATATGAATTATAAACAAGTGATTTCGTCACTGACATATGTTTTCAATTTTAAGGCACATATAGTAAAACATACATTCTTTAATTTTTTAGATTTAAATCGTTTTTGGTGACAACTAAGAAGGGGGACTTTGACACTGAAAACACTTACCGTTACCTGGCTTTAAAAGAAAAATTATATTAGCTATATTAAACCTGCACGTCAAGTTTCCTTTGACATATAACTCTATATGATCGACCGCCGTGTTGAGAAAGATATTACAAACAACCTTTCAGAGAATACTATCCTTTTTAAGAGTAAAGAAAAGCTTGTGGGGGAGGAGAATTATTTTTTATACCGCTGACATTCCCTATGTCAGTGTTCTGCAAACGGTGTGCCATGGTAGTATCTTAGATTGTCTGCGGAAATGCCGAAAAATGACATCCATACATCATAACTGATGCATGAAACTAAAATAACATTAACTGCCTGCGAAGCAGGCTCATGTATCGCACTATTAATGTTTGAGTGCAATAGTAATTAAACTATTTTTATCCAGTTTTTTTTTCAATTAGGTATCTAGGAAAGCATACAGCAGCGAAAGAAAACTGGGCGTCGACGAAATTGCCCTTCAGGATCAGCCGAAATATTTTTAGTGGGTGTAGCTTAATAATATACGTTTTAAGAGGTTTGATAGGAATTTATGAAACTTAATTGCAAAAATGTCCAGATTGTAATGTGTATAAATATTCAAGCCGTCCCATGGCCGAATGGTTAGCGCGCTTGGCTACTGACCTAAGGGACCTGGGTTCGAGTCCCGGGTAAGGCATGGTTGCATGTGTCGTTTTTCTGCTGAGGTCCTGCCATCCTCTCAGATCTTCTACTGTGGCATATAAACTGACAGGCTCCTGTCAGACCTGTGGCAAGCAGCTGCTTGAGGGGGTATTTATTTTATTTATATATTTATAAATATTCATTCAAAAGCATAGAAACAATTCTCTTTAGAGTGATGATTACGTCATTTATGCATCAGTAATAAAACTTTAAAAAAATTATAAATTTAAAATAAAGCGTAAAGTTTTTGGATTTTACATTTATTATGCATGAAAACAATTTGCGGACGGCGCTCCGGTGCATTCCGATTAAAAAAAAAACTGTTTTTATTGATTAATTCCTTTTCATTGTGGTGTGCCGAAAAGTTCTGTAATGTTTTTTTTTTACTGTACCATGAGCGAAAAACGTTTGAGGAATGCTGTCCTATGTTATAACCATCCATTTTGACTATATTATAAGCTTCCACTTGACATATACTCGTCCAATTGTTCCGCGTGTGATTACACCACACTATCGCTTTATTTTTTTTTTCTTTTTATTATCGATTCTTTATAAGTTTATTAAATTCTGTTACAGAGCTTAATATAAGGGAGGTGAATTTTTATAACCTCTGACACTCCCCACGTTACAAGCTTGCACTTGATACATAACTCACATTACGTCGGCCACCCAGTTAAATATGGTAAAACACTTGTTGCACAAATACATAGAACGATCAACAAATGACAAGCGAAAAGTAATAGGAATTATATATACATACAGGAAATAAAAAAAGCAACACTTGCAAAACGTTATGCAAATGTGACGAAATTTAGGGAGGCATTAAAATTTAGGGAGTACACTGAAAGGCCAAATTTAGGGAGTACACTGAAAGGCCAAAAGTCAGGGGATATGTGCCTAATAATGGGTTGGTCTCTCCTCGAGCTCTCAGCAGTGCAGCTGCATGTCGAGGCATGGAATCAACGAGATGCCGGTACTGTTCTGCAGGGATGGCAACCCACACATCCTGCAGTGTAGACAATAATTGTGTTGCATTGGCTGGTGCTGGATTCATGGATCGTAAGCTTGTTACCATTGTGTCCCACATATGCTCCAAGGGGTTCAATTCATGGTAGTCAAGTTTGTATAGTGTTCCTCGATCCACCTCCTAGCAACCAAAGACGTGACACGTTGCATTATCTTGTTGAAATACCATTCACATCAGGGTGGTCGAGAGCCATGAAGGGATGCAGGTATCTGTGAGAATGTCCACGTATCTCATACCTGTCAGCGATTGCTCCAAAAAGGATGAGAGAGCCCAATGTAGATTACATGAACATGTCTCACATCATCACAGAGCAGACTCCAGCCTGAACGGTACCTTGCAGACAGGAAGGGTCCATGGCTTACACCACACTCTTAACGCGCCATTCAACACAAAATAACTGGAACCTTGATTCATTGGACTATGCTACCGACGCCACTGTTCTACTGTCCAATTTCGATGTATTTGGGCCCATTCCAGTCATTGAGCTCTGTGACGATGTGTAAGCAATGGATGATACGATAATAATGATACGATAATGGGACATGATATATATGCATGATACGATAATATATAATGGATGATACGATTATATATATGGATGATACGATAATATATAATGGATAATACGATACTATATAATGGATGATACGATAATGGAACACGATAATAATGATACGATATTGGATCTTCAGCTACCAAATCCGATGGAGTGCAGATGGCGACAGACAGTCCTTCAGAAACGCTTTGTGTTTGGCCCGCATTCAAATTTGCAGTGATTTTTTCATGCACTGTAGCCCATCTGTTGGTCATTACCATTTGTGACAGCCGACGGGAGTTCCGTTCATCAACTGCACATGGCGCATTGCTGGTTTACATGTGTGGAAATGCCATCACTAGAATACTAACGATAAACTCTTGACATTGCAGACCTGGGAAAGCCGAATTCCTGCACAATCTCTGATATTGTATGACCTATCCTTCTGGCACTGACGATCAAGCAAGCCACATTCAAAGTCAGACAACTCACGACATGCTGAATTAACAATTACTCTGAAATGAATGATGGGTTTTGTAGGCTACTGCAGCACCATTCTGCGGTTGACGTCCAATGCACTGGTTACGAGTACAGCACGCTATTCTACTTTAACTGCTATTCCCATGACTTTTGGCCTCTCAGGTTTGCAGGACAATCGAAATGATTGGACAGGTGCGAGCTGACATCACAGGTGCGGAGCAGTCAAACACAGATAAAGGCAACCAAAGCTCCCTGGTTGACAAAACGTTGTGGAAATTATTCTAACAAGCATAGTCCAATGAATCAAGGTTTCAGTTGTTTTGTATTGACTGGCATGTTAAGAGTGTGGCGTAAGTCATGGACCCTTCCTGTCTGCAAGGTACTGTTCAGGCTGGAGTCGGCTCTGTGATGGTGTGAGACATATAAACATAAAGATGCCTTGTGCAGATGACGATAACCACTCCAACAGTTAACAGACTTTGAGCGTGAAAGAATCATTGGTTTTAGAGAAGCTGGTTTGTCATACAGAGATGTGGTCAACCTCGTTAGCTGAAATCCCAGCACTATCGTACACATATGGTGCCAGTGGGTTCAAGAAATATCCAGCTCATGCCGACACAGATCAGGATGAAGACATGACCACAGAGCGACAGGACTGCCATTTGCAATGTGTGACATTTTCGAGACTACAAAACAATTGCAAAGGGACTGGCAACAGGTAACACATCGAATACCTACCAGGTGGATGATAAACAACAGGCTTTTACAGTTTTCTTTGCGAGTCTATCATCCACCAGTGTGTTTGCCCCTCACATCTGCCCATATGCAAGCATGTATTCAGTGGTGTCACCTTATCAAGAATTGGAACGAACAAGAGTGGAGTATCGTGGTGTTTAATGACAAAGCTCGTTTTTGCGTGGGTCAGCATGATGGTAGATGCATTCGCTGTCATCCAGGGGAAAGGAAGGCCACTCAGTGCATGTGACATTGTCACACAGCTCCATCACCTGGTGTCTTGGTGTGGGGTCCCATTAGTCAGACATCGGTATCAGAAGTGGATCTCTAATTGGCCAACGACATGCTACCAACATTTTGCAGCCAGTGGCTGTCCCATTTATTCAGCAGCACAGAAGTTTTTACCAGAAAGATAATGCCTGCCCCCCCCCCCCGAAGTGGGGACCACCTTGTCTTGGGGGGGGGGGGGGCTACAGTGCCTCTGAAAAGTAGGAACACGGGTTCGTGGTCCTTGATTTGCACGAGATCTTGTAACCTCTGGTGGAGCCTGTTGAGGGCCTGTGGTCTGGTAAGAGAGCCTCCAGACTAGTGGGCTTATTGACTTGTCCCCCCGAGAAGCTCCAGGTTGCAGCCCCAATGGAGGAGCCGTGCCTGGGGGTTTGCTGGCCAGGGTTGAGGAGATGCCTTGGTGAAGTAGGGCCATGGCTTGTCGGTTTTAGGGGCGCCCAAGGGACCGTGCTGCTATGGAGAAGACGATGTTGATGGCAAGCGACTGGGATCCCCGGTCGACGGGCTCATCGATGGAAAAGCCACTGAGATGCCGGTCATGTGGGCTTTTCGGTGCGGCCTCAGTGAAGTTGTGGGTTGGAAGACTGCAGCTGGGGGCCACGGCTCCGTGGCTCTGATGGAGAGGATGCTGTTGAAAGCTTGCGACTGGGAATGGGATCTCCGGTTGAAAGGCTTATAAATGGAAAAGTCAAACTAAGAGTCCACAAATAGAACTTTTGGCAATTGATTGTAGTAGTAAGGTCTTGCTCATTATAACAGGTCCTTTCTCTGCTGTTTAGCAGTATATTATTATTAGTATAGAAGGCAACTCCGGAAAGTGGATGGTGGTAAATGGCATTTCCCACAAGATGTAGTGCTGTCTTGAATAGCGGAGCATCGGGACTTGCCATGCAATATTACAATTGTCCCTACACAGCCCCCCCCCCCCAAAGTGGGACCATCTTGTCATGGTGGGGAGCCTATGGTGCCTCTGTGAAGTAGGGTCACGGCACGTTGGTTCCTGGTTTGCATGAGAGCTTGTAACCTTCGGTGGAGGGACATGCTGACTGGTAAGAGAGCCTCCAGTTAAGTGGGCTTATTGACTTGTCCCCTGAGAAGCTCAGGGTTGCAGCCCCAATGGAGGGGCTGTGGCTGAGGGTTCTGCTGACTGGTGATAGGGGGCACCGCTGCAGTGGGCTCATCGGTGCAGCCTCGATGAAGTTGTGGGTCAGCTAACTGTTGCTGGGGGCAGCGGGATTGTGGCTCTGATGGAGAGGACAAAGTTGAGGGCTTGTGACTGGGAGTGGGATCCCCGGTTGATGGGCTTATCAATGGAAAAGTCAATCTAAGAGGCTCCACACGAGAACTTTAGGCAGTCCTAGTAGAAAGTTTTAACTTATTTTTGACGTGGGGGGGGGGGGGGTTACGGTGCCGCTGTAAAGTAGGGTTGGCTGGCGGTCCTCTGGATGTGCACGTGGGCCAGTAACCCCGATGGAGATGCCGTGAAGAGGAGGGCCCTGTTGAAAGGGCTTGGAGCATCCGATTAGGCGGACTCATCCTGGCATCTGAAAAGTCCTAGGGTGCAGCCCCGAAGTGGGTGGCAGTCTGTACGCTTGGGGGCCGCGAGTCGGTCCTGATGGAGAGGACAAAGTTGAGGGCCATGATGAATGGGAGTGGGATCCCCTATTAGGTGTGTCTCATCAATGGAAAAGCCAATAAGAGTCTCCACCACGGTAGCTCCCACCAGTTCAAAAAGTTAGGAATGATTATTAAAGATTGGCATTCTAAATTCAAAATTTACCATCAAAGTCCAGTTCTGTTTATGCTTGGCATTTTATATTTGAAGGAAATTTCACTGATTTGTTTGGCTTTTATGTTTAGGCAATACTCAAAATTCGAAAAGACCTCTCACTGATTAAACATTCAGACATAGCTTGATTTATCAGTAAAGTCTTGCTCGAAATGACAAGTCCTTTCTCTGCTGTTACTCAGTATATGATTCTTATTGAAGGTTCTTCTGGAAAGTAGATGGCAGTAAATGGCATTTCCCACAAGATGTAGTACTGTCTGTGTATAGTGGAGCATCGTGTCTTGCCATACAATGCTACAATTGTCCCCACACAGCCCTCATTAGTCTGCAGTATCTACACGAGCAAAACATTCAAGTACTACCATGGCCAGCCTGCTCGCCAGACCTTTCACCTACTGAACACACCTGGGGCATAATGGGCTGATAGCTCCAACAACACCCAAGAGGTGCACCAACCACTGTCACTGAAATGGAACAGCAACTTTGTACTATTTGGCGTTCTATCCCTCAGGAGGACATTATAGAGCTGTACAATGGCCTTCCCCACCGTGTTTATGAATGCATTGCTGTGCGGGGTGGTTCAACATCATACTAATTATACCACTTTACTGGGTAGGTAAAGTGGTGATTTTCCATATTTTTTTGGATGATGTAATCAATCGCACATCTCAGTGTATACTAACAACTGCCTGCGTTTCAATAAAATGGCATTAATCTTTCCAGGAGTTGCAATTTTTTTCCTGTAGTGTATAAATAAAATAAAAAAAATAAATACCCCCTTAAGCAGCTGCTTGCCACAGAGGTCTGACAGGAGCCTGTCAGTTTATATGCCATAGTAGAAGGTCTCAGAGGATGGCAGGACCTCAGCAGAAAAACGACACACACATCCATGCCTTAACCCGGGGCTCGAACCCAGGTCCTTTGGATCAGTAGCCAAGCATGCTAACCACTTGGCCATGGGACAGTTTGCAATTTTACAAATACAGCAAAATTATGTGGATTATATAGTACTTGTTATCTTAAGTAACTTTAGGTATAATAATATACACAAAAAATGAAATTAAATTCATTTAAAATTTACACTTTAAATTTTAATTTATGGTCGCATTCAGCCGAAGATGAAGCCACTGCAAATGAAATTTAGGTTTATGTTTTGGTAGTATAAGTATATGACATTTAGTTATAAAATAACATAACTATTATGTTTTGCTTATTATTGCAACAAAATATTGCCCACTATACATTGAAAATTAACTGATCTGGGTCCTATAAGGTTTGAGTATGAGACCCTTGTACTAAGATACCTGAACACGGAATACTACACTTGAAATGATCTAAAACTTTTTAAAATATTCATAAATTGTGACAGCAAATAAAGTCAACCATTTCATCAACAAAATATGGTATCAGATATTACTAATTTTTTAAGTTCAAATTTCGAAGAAATAAAGTTGTAATTTGATAACTTTTTTATACTTCTAGAATTTCTTTTAGTTTGTCCTTTTATTATTTATTCAATTGCATTATATTAAGCCCAATGCTTTCGCAAAAAATAGGAGTTATAAATCAGTCCTATTTTATGGCAACAATGAATTAGAAAACTATTGATATCACAAAATTCTGGAAGATTTCGAAGTATCACAGGAAAGTACAACACCCAAGTTAGCAGAATGCAGCAACTCAGGAAACAAAAAGGGCTATAAATTCAAATAAATTTTCTGTTATCCATAACGCAAATTTGTACGTTACTATGTAAAGTATTTGTCAATTTACACGATCATATCGGATCTGTTACGGCACTTAAAAATAATTATGTAAATGCTACAGTGTAATTTCTAACCAGCTTCCCCACTTCTTTTTTCACATCTTTCAATTTACAATTTTTATTATTATTATTATTATTGAACTTACTCGATTTTTTTTTCTTTTTGAGTTGTTTTTAGAGTTCAAAGTTTAAATTCATAGTAAGAATAAAAAAGCAAACTTTTCTATTAAATCTAGCTGATATGTGGAAAAGCAATCAAAAATGGCACACTTTATTAAAGTAGTAATGCTTAAAAAAAAGATTAATTATTAAACGTCCACGAAGCTTATCAATATGTAACGTAAGTTTACATACATGAAGTTAATGGCGTACGTATGGTCGAATTTCAAAGTAAAATTTCATTTATCAGAGAACAGCGGAGACCAATAGAAATGAAGGGGTGTCAGTCGGATGACAATAACACCTAGAACAGAAAACTTTTGGGGCAACTTTCCAATTAAGATAATGCTACTGTTGTCATTCACTAATAGCTTAGAACTTAATGAGAGGTTTTGTTGAAAAAAGGTGTACTACTGAGCAGTTTTTAGAGTAATTGCATTTCCCTTCTGATGTCCTAAATAATGATCGCTCTCTTCAATGATTTATCAAATTAACGAATGAAATCCATTTCGGTTTTTCCGAAATACACAAAAATGTATGGGGGAAAAGCAAAAGCTTTTTCTATTTAAATACTGGTTGGATTGTTTTACCTCTGAGCGGCATTTTTTTTTGCACACAATGGGCTAAATGACCAAGTCACAAGGACCACGAGAGCTCAGAGAAGGTTGGGGGAGGGAACCCATGGGCAGCTGATAGAGGACAGATGGTGGCCTCCCGTCAAGGCCATCCAGCATATTCTTTAATGTGCACAGGGCATGGCTCTCCCGCACCCGGTTAACGTCTCACCCGACGGACGGCAGCCTTTCCAAGTCCATCGGTGTCATTATATAAATCTCAACGCTGGCCCAGCTGATGAGACTCGAACCTGGGAAGGTTAAACAGGTAAAACAAAAGCAATATACATTATATTAAACTTTACTGAAATAATATTTTTATAACGAACTTTCTGTAATGATTACTTCAATTTTTCCCAATCTAAGTTGTTAAATGTTTCTGTTCCCGTAACTCTTTAAAATATTTAATGGAACATTACTAAAAATCGAGATACGTATAGATAATTAGATTGAGAATTATAATCTCCCGTTACAATCTTTCATAAAAATAACATTTAAGAAATTATTGAGTTCTTGAATCTGACTCCCCGTTAGCATAACGTGGGTCGGCTACTAATCAAGTATCATTAAATGTGTATCTAGTAGACCAGGCCTAGGCAAATTACGGTAGCCACGTCTTTTTGTGCGGCCCCTCGAGCTACTGATGGCAAATAAATCAAATTTGCAAGAGAAAAAAAACTTATAGAAGACAAGCAATCCACCTTCGGCGAAGCGAATTCTTATTAAAAAAATTAATTTTAATAAAATTATATTGTTTTATGCTTCACTTTTTTTTCGTAGTTATACTTCAGTTTTCTATACGTCCCTTCAGCTAAAAAGTTTGCCCAGGACTCTACTAGACTATTCATCAATGCCAGTTAAAATAATTGATCTGAAAGGTTAATTTAAACAGATAAAAACAAAAGTAATACGTTATATTCTATTTTTATTCATAATTGGATTATAAATAATAAAAATGATATAAATAATTATACTTGCTGAAAAATAATTCATATCTTTTCACATGAAAACTTATTCAATGTATAGGTTCTGATACGATTGACGAGTTGCAGTCCAGCACATTACGTCGGAGAAATCGAAACATTACGACATAAAATGTTATATCTCCGGATATACTTGAGATTCTAAGAATCGCAGCAGTGGTCCAACAACTACCATGAGGATTTGCTCCTCTAAACCAATGAATAACTATACAGACAAATTGCAGCTGAATAAATATATAATCAGAGCGTTAGAATAAGCTGATATGCCAACACCTACACAAGATATCCTGCAGCTGATGTCTACCAATTTATGTTTAGAAATATTTTCAGACTGTTAGAAATCCAATTCGAAACGAAATACTAAAATTTTTAATTATATTGTCTAAATTGCAACTACTAATTATTTTAATTATTATAACTTGCCCGAATAAGTGTTATCTTTGCTATCTCGTAATTCTTGTAAGATTACGGAACATTTTTTCGTTTTAATTAACCAAACGAATAAATAATTTTGTAACAGTGCCTCTTTAATTACAACATATTGTCTCATACAATACTTAAAATCAACAATTAACTGAGAGAAAACATGCTTCAATACCACAAATAATATAATCTTTTTTTCCCAAATTTCAAAAAAAATTTAGTCCCCCCTTGAATCTGATTCCCCATTGACATAACATGGATCAGCTACTAATCAAGTATTACTAAATGCATATCTATTAGACCAGGTTACACATCTCCAGGACATCTGTAATTTATTTGCAGATCGGACACAAGAAAATATCGTTAAAAATTAAGTGTAAAACTAATAATAATCTCTTTAATCTAATAATTAGCCTCTTTAACATCTTTAATTGGATACTATTAAAGCTCTCAGGTTAACCTGGTTCTGAAGACATCCCATGCGGATCTTTTATTCAACTGTCGTTCAAATTAGACATGTCAAACATTCAAGAACCATATTTCCAAAAAACAAGGAATACTGAATGTAGGGGTTGAGTTGTTAAATTGTCTCACTCCTGAGCAGACAATGGCCTAAATGGCCGGTACAAAGACCCCAAAGGCTAAGAGAAAGCAGGGGGAGGGGATCTACTAAACACTTATTAGGAGACAGATGGAAACCTTCTGCGAAGACCATTCAGCGTGTTTTTCAATGTACACTGGTTTTGGCTTTCCTGCACACGGAGACTTAGCTTTTTAACATTCCATCAGAAGGAATGTGGGCTTTTCAAGTTCATCTGTGTCCTTTTTCCCACTAAGGCGGTGGGGGTGAGTGGCGAAAAATCTCAATGCAGGCATAGTTGGGACTCGAACCTGGCACATTCCTATGCCATATCCATTCCCATGCCAGGTTCGTATCTACGAACTGCAGATTACGAACCTGGCACATTCCGACTGGGCCAACTCGCACACCCTGAACAGATGGAAGGAATGCAGATATAATATCTCTTCTTACCCTTTCAATCGATGCTTAAGACTTGACGTCTTAAATATAAGCTCAATGACTATGCTTCAGTCATATTATCAAGTGATGATTTCAAGCAAAGTATTTAATGCTTTGTGAAAAATCTAATACTAATGTAGATATTTCAAGAAAGGACGAATTAAAAATAAAGGAATTATTAATTTTCATTATATATATATATCTCAAATGGTAAACAAGATATCATTAGCTTTAAAAATTTAGCACATGAAATACTTTAACATCGGCCCAGACTTTTTTAAATGCTTCGATTTCTGAACAAAACTAAGTATTAAACAAATAATAATAAAACTAAAAAAAGCAAAAAAAAAAAGGAGGAGGACCTAAGCAATGACAGTGAGGGCGACAAGGTTTCCATGCCAACGAGATCACAATGGAGCTGGCCCAGCTCCAAACATGAATACGGTTCTTTTCCCTTCCCAACCCAAGAGTGAATAGAAATCCCGCCTAGGCGTTCCTATACGACCTTACCCCCATTCTCTACTTAAAGGCTTTCTTCCGACAAAAATTGAACCCTGAATCATTCTTCGCTTACAGTATCTGTAAATACAGTTCACGTTTAAAACGATATTAATTCGATCTCAAAGATGAAGTGAAGTATTCACGTTAATCTTTTGCTGAAAGCGAAATTTACACACAAGAAGTCATAGTGTTTATCTTCGCTCAAACACTGATGTTAACATAAAGATTTCCAACATTTACATAAATTATATAGAAAACACAACGGTAAAGCACTGGATAATTTAATGCGTATAAGATTAACATGAGCATCAATTTTTTTTTTAATTTCAAAATAATTACTATATAAGAATAACTGTCAAATCTACAAAACGTTTGTTACTTGTAAATAGCATATTTTGGAAGTTTTTGATGGTTGATATTTTATCTTCACAATTATTTTCAAAACATAACTTTATTCAGTGGATCTCAAACTTCGGCACGCCAAGGACCACTTTGAAACTGAACAATATCACTGATGTGAAAGGATTTATCCTAAACTTGAGATTCCATGGCCACCAGAAAACATGTGCATAGCACGGGTTAAGTATGGTGGATATATTAAACTGTGTTTTATAATTTACAGCTTTTTAGTAATAGTTTCCACAGTGAGGGAAAATAACGTTTACATTTATTATAGTTTTTAGTATAATTTACATAAGAAATGTTTTTCATCAGATCAAACCGAAATTTGATGGGATTATCGAAAGATGCTTGTGAGATGAAAATAAGATTTATGCAATTTTCGTATATCACGGTAACAAGTGATAAAGTATAACAATTCATTAACAAGGATAGAGTAGGTTGTTTAATGCAACACTGCTACAAACGGGTCTCTGCGACTCAGAAGTTCCTAAAATCCCTAATTTACTACCATTTAAGGAGTAGGGGAATAGTGCGGTCGGCTTATGAGCAACTAGATGGAGTCTAGTAAATCAGCTACTGAGTAACTAGATGGAGTAGTCAGCATTCGTTTGTTTTACCACAACTCAGATAAACACGTGTTCGGGTCACTCTGACCCGTCCGAAGCATAAATGTAACTAAAGCTTAACTGAAAACCATATATTTATAACTTTCATTCATATTATTCGAGGAGTTGAGAACTGTGCGCCGCTTCTGCTCGAATTAGCTAATAAGTAATTAGATGGAGTAGTATATTTTGCAAAATTTCTTGCAGTATGTTCCAGTTTCGTTGCGAAATATTCAAAAGTTCTACCGTAAAATTAGCATTATCATTATTACAAAAATCTATTTCCATTGATCATTGCACAGAATCGATAAAAAAATATTTTTACCAAAAACTTTGCCTCAAATAAAGCAAACAAAAAATACAAAACAAATTTTTAAAAAAACTGAAATCTATAGTGATTAAAGAAGTGATTTTTCACTTAAACCAAAGCACTGTCCATACGGTGTAGATATAGACTTAGATTATATAGTGATTCACAGTCAAGGTAATTCACAGTAAAGCTAAAGACACATCAAACTCCAGTAGCACAAGATCACCTGTCAGTTGGAAGTGCACCGAGTGAAAATTCAAAACTTAATTGCTAGCACAAAACGATGAGAGGCTAATGAACAAAGCAAGAAAGATAAATGAAGAAGACGAAGAATGATAAAGTATCTGTTTGTTATATATACATACTTCCATTAAAACAAATTCAATTACAAGAAAATTCTAGAAATAGATTTCTTTCCATTGTTGGGTTGGGTTGTTTTACCTCTGAGCGGCACTTTTTTGCACACCATGGGCTAAATGGCCAGGTCACATGGACCCCGAAGGCTCAAAGAAGGTTGGGAGAGGGGACCCACTGGAACAGCTGGTAGCCTCCCGTCAAGGGACAGATGGTAGCCTCCCGTCAAGGCCATCAGCGTGTTCTTTAACGTGCACAGGGTATGGCTCTCCCGCACACGGGGCCACGGCTTAACGTCCCATCCGATGGACGGCAGCCTTTCCAAGCCCTCGGTGTCCCCTACTGACCGTGGGCAGGGCGGGGAATTTTGCGGAGATAAATCTCAAGGCTGACCCAGCTGGACTCGAACCTGGGAACTACCGATTACGAGCCTGGCGCGCTACCGACTGAGCCACCCCCACCCCTTTCCACTGTTCACCTCCCCAATTTGTCAATACTAAAGAAAATAATAAAATAGAACCCTGAATCAAGTAAATCCCCCCCCCTCAAATCCTTCGATTTTTGGGAGATTTACAGAATTTTAGGGAATTTATTACAGACCAAAAAAATTACAGAATAGTACAGTATTTATTACGTGGTAGAAGGAAAAGGTTTTGTTGGGTTATTTTACCCCTATGCGCCATTTTTTGCACACAATGAGCTAAATGACCAGGTCAGAATGACCCTGAGGGCTCAGAGAAGGTTGGGGGAAGAGAACCCACTGGGCAGCTGTTAGATAGATGGTAGCCTCCCGTCAAGGCCATCCAGTATGTTCTTTAAGGTGCACAGAGCCATAGACACAAGGTATGGTTCTCCCGCAAAAGGGGTTACTGCTTAACGTCTTATTCGAGGAAGGCGGCCTTTCCAAGCCCATCGGTTTCCCCTACTGACCGAGAGCAGGGCGGGGGGGATTGTGCACAGATAAATCTCAACACTGCCCCATGTGGAAGGAAAATGAACTTGTATAATTAAACAATTCATTATCAAACTTTGCAGTTATTTCAACAATATACAATAGCAGAAGCAAATAAACTGTCCCTTCGTTCAAGTACCTACTGCATGTTACTAGACAGACAATTCTCTCTTTGTACTGTTTAGTTTGCACGAAGTTGAATATTTTGTTCCTGAGATAATTTTGCTGAAACTAAAGAAATAACAACTTCGTGAAACTATACTAAAAACTAGAAGGATGTATTATCGCCTCTGGAACATATGAGAATCTCGTTTTCAAAGAGAATGAAGTTTTTTCCTTTACTTACTGTTTCATTCCTTAAAAGTTTTAATTTGAGCTAGAGGATGATGAGGAAAAATGCAAATAGTATTTCATTAATAATTATACATCATAAAAGTATTCTTCTTTTAATTCTTAAATCTAAAAAAGTTGCTGTTTCCCACACCTTTCTCACAAAAGTGGGTAGATTATTTCCTGGCAGTGGAATCTCTCTTAAAAACTACCACTTATTTTTTTCAAATTTCTATCTATACATGTTATTTCTAAAACTCGATAACAGCTCTACCGTTTCATCATTTCAGTGATCTGTAAAGATATATATATTAAAACTACTAAGTATTTGAAGAAATACGAATTATATTTCATTAGTACCAATCAAATTTAAAAAATATTTTTAATTATCATTTTCATTGTTTCCAATGAAAACTTCATGACGTTCACATTCCACCACCAAAATTTCATATTTATATCATCAATATATCGTTGAAATATTCGTTTGAAATTTTCAATCTTTTTCACCGTTAGAGGGCGCAATTATAGTGTTTGGAAAATTCCGAAAATGCGAATCATAATTTTTATCAATTCCTATCTAACCCTGAAAAGAATTTTTCATTTATCTCTAATTACAATTATCTGCTAAAACAAAAAAAAAATCGTCTTTTCCCACCCCCCTTGGGTCTAAGAGGTCAATTCATTGTTGCTAATGGAAACATCATGGTGTTCACATTCCACCACCAAAATTTAAAATTTCTAGCCTAAATACGTCGTTTGCAATACTTGTTTAAAATTTGCAAACTTTTTCACCGTTAGAGGGAGCAATTATAATTTTTAGAAGATATAAAAAGTGTGAATCATAATATTTTATCAATTCCTATTCAACCCAAAAAAATTCATTTATTTCTAAAAACAAACTATTATCTGCTAGAACTAAAAAGGTGTTTTCCCACTCCCTCTGGATCTAAAGGGTCAACTCAATGTTGGCAATAGAAACTTCGTAACCTTCACATTCCACCACCAAAATTTCTAGCATAAATACATCGTTTGCAATATTCATTTTAAATTTTGGAATTTTCAGCTTTTTCCACCGCTAGAGGGCTTGATTAGAGATTCGGAAAGTGGATTCGGAAGTGTTTCATCAATACCTATCCAACGAAAAAGACTTTTTAATTTTTCTCTATAAATAAAAAACTTCGATGTCTACATACGGTCGGACGACAAAGCGAAACTATTATTTCGTTTTCAAGGAAAACGAGATGGTGATTCAGAAATAAAGCTCAAAATAATAATATCCTCTCAAGCAGCTGCTAGTAGCAGAGGCCTGACAGTTTACACGCCATAGAAGGTGTGAGGATGGCGGGACCTCAGCAGAAAAACAACACAAACATTCATGCCTTACCTGGTGCTCGAACCCCTTAGATCAGTAGCCAAGCGCGCTAACCACTCTGCCACATATTTGATAAACTACATATATATAAAAAATAGTACGTATGCTATATTCTGATTATCATATGGCAAAAACTAAATCAGATGTATGTTATTATTTCTCGTTCGTAGTAGATATTCGAAAACTAGGAGCGTCTACAGATATGAAAATATTCATCTACTAGGGTTATAATGATGCTTCTTTTATTCACCTAGGTATTCATGAAATCATTTCAATATTAATTATGAACTATTTTGGTCAGTGTTTCTCGAACTTTTTTTCCGCTCATGGCCCCCTTCTGAGCTTCATTTACCATCTGCACTGTTTATTTATAATACACCCATCCCTCGATTTACATGGTAGATAGGTCCGGGAAATCCCCATGTAAATCGAAACCGTGCAAATCGAGACCAACAACTTATGCAAAAAAGGGGGTTAGGTTCCGATGAAAAGTACATTGAAAACCTTACCTACTTTAAATTTCTTTAATACTTGATAACCTAGTTTACATCTAAAAAGTAATAAATATAGTTGGACAGCAATGATGAATCCAAAGTATGTCTGAAATTTTTTTCCTACATGCCTAATATCCTGCAACGCAAAAGCAATCTAACACATGAAATGATATAAACTGTTCCAAATGTCAGCTATGTGTAGCAAGTTCCGCATTCCAGAAAGAATAAACACAAAAGCTACTTTCACAATTCGCAGTACCACATATTATTTCACCTAAAACATTCCTATTTTTTTCAAATTGCGCATATAGAAATTTTTAAACGCTTAAAATTTTAAAATCAATATCCTGAATTATAATTATATGAAATCTGCTTCATTAAACAGCAAACAACTTACAAACACATTTTTCGTAAGAGGAAAATTTACAAGCTGACAGCATATGATGAAAGCGATGAGTCATCCAATTTCCTGATGAGATCGTGATGAAGGAATATGTACTTCGCATTAGCATAACACAATGGACATTGTTCACTTAGATTACAGCGCAGTTCATCCTCAAACTGGATTTTAATGTTAGCTTAGCAAAATTTTGCATCAATTTCGTATTTCAAATGAAGAGAAATTCAGATGAACTAGTATAAGATTACTACACGAAAGATGATCCAGAACATACAAGTATTTTTTTAAATATTGCGAAAATAATATTTCACGTGCATTTCTTACACTCTTGTCTATAAGCTAGTTTTTCTGTTCGAATTTCAAAAGAGAAGGAGGTTAATCCACTTTATTAGTATTCATGCCAAATGTTGTAATCAATTCAATACATAGAAATTAAACATTTTGGTTGTTGGTAGGCTCCTTTACGGCAATATTTCCTTCATTCAACACGAGCGGTCAGATCAAAAGAACTCCATATATATGAAGGTGGAATGAGGAATTCCAGTAGATAATCATTAAGAGTAAATGTGTGACACCCCTCAGAGTAGTCAAAAATGTTATTCATACAGTACAGATTTTCAACAAATAGACCCATACGTAATTTCCAAAACAACATACGACGGCTTTTGTTACTCCATCTTAGCCTCTTTTCCAAACAATGTCAGGGAGTGAGCAAACAGAAAATTTTGCTGCTCAAAGGTCGTAAATATTACCTGCGAAGTAGTATTAGTTGAACACCAAGTCATTGCAGTTACCACGAAAATAAAGAACAATTATTTATTACTAATGAAATGTAACATCATAACTAATCTTAAATTTCACTACTTTTGAATGCTGTCTTCCCTCGAAAACAATTCAAACAAATTGATACAGCAACAAACTAACTTCTAAGCAAAAACTTCGGAGTCAGCGATGCTTCTGAGCAAAAAACGAATCAATACTGAAACATGGAATAATGCTTTAAAAGTTAATAAATTTGCCCGACAATGAAATAAATTAGATTGCAAGTGTTCGAATTTCTATTTTCGAAACTATTTCTAAAGGATTTTATACGACATAAGCATCAATAGTAAGGTAATTTAATGATTTTCAGTTGTTGGGTTGTTTTACCTCTGGCACTTTTTTTGCGCACAATGGGCCAAATGGCCAGGTCATAAGGATCCCGAGGGTTGGGTTGTTTTACCTCCGAGAGGCACTTTTTTGCACACCTTGGGCTAAATGGCCAGGCCACAAGGACCCCGAAGGCTCAGGGAAGAATTGGGGAGGTGACCGACTGGCCACCTGTTAGGAGACAGATGGTAGCCTCTCGTCAAGGCTATTCAGTGTGTTCTTTAACGTGCACAAGGTATGGCTTTCACGCACACGGGTGCGGGGCATACAACAATTTTTATAAAACATTACGGAAGAAACGCTGTCCCATCCAACAGATGGCAGCCTTTCAAAGCCAATCCGTGTCCCCTACTGACAGGGGGCAGCGAGTTTTTCGGATATAATCTCAACGCTAACCCAGGTCAGACTTGCACCTGGGAATTACAGATTATGAGCCTGGTGCGCTACCGACTGAACCACCCCTGGCCCAGTGATTTTGAAACAGCGTTAATATGGTGCAGCTGCAATTAATTCAAACTGCATTAAAACACGAGCAAATTCATTGCATTTTTCCACATACAATTTTTATAAAACATTACGAAAAAGGTTTGAAAAGCGAAACGATATTTTTTTTTTTCGTAGAAATATAGTAAATATAACAACTTGATAAGTTAAGAACTGTTGTCAAGAAACGCTGTTTCTAGCTCTTGGCCGCTGATCTCATATCAGATGCCAAGACCTAGAAACCATATACATATTTTTTGGGGGGAGGGGGGGGGGTCACTGACCTAAATCGATGAAAAATCTAGGCATGTAATGAAAAGCCCGAAAGCGTTCAGTATTCGTTCTGTTAACTCTTCATTACCTGGTTTCGAAATGCAAAAGCGTTATTTATTTTTGCAAAATGTTCCTTTCATTTAATTTTGATTCTTTCTAAAAACATTGCTAAATTTGAGTCATTCTTCCATCATAGTACTAATACCAAGAAATCGTAAAGAATCAAGTAGACAACCTTTCGCAAGTTCATCTCCAATGGACTTTCAAATGCCACTGAAGAGACGGGTGAGAGTGCTTGTGAATGCACATCCTCCTATCTCTAATATTCAATTACAGTGAATGCAATGTAAAAACTGTCAATATTCCGAAATATACACACCGGCCACTGAATTAGAAACCATTATTCAATACCGAGTTGGACCTCCTTTAGCCCGAATTACAGCACATATGCGGTTTGGCATAGAATCCACAAGATGTTGGAATGCCTTTACATCTCCAGCATACCAGGCGTTCACCAGACAGTCCTTTAACTTGCTCAGATTTGACGGAAGAGAACTTTGCTCCTGGATCTGCTTTTCTAACATGTTCCATACATTTTCAATGGGATTCAGATCCGGGCTTTGTGGTGGCTAGCGAAGATGGTGGAAGTCGCTGTCATGCTCGCTGAAACACTGCTGAACACATCTTGCGCGATGGATAGTAACAGTGTCGTCCATGAAACAGCCGTCACCTGCTGGATAAAAAGTCAACATTGCATGATGGACTTGATCGGCAACAATGTTCAGAATTCCTCCAGAACCTTGAATTGTGTTTACAAGGCAAGCTGGGTTCATTGCTTCATGGGGCTCCCGCCAAACTCTTTAACTACCGTCGGTATAGAACAAGGCGTACCACGACTCGTCGGACCATATTACTTTTTTCTAGTCTTCCAGTATACAGTCACGGTGTTCCTGACACCACTGTAGACGAACTTTCCGGTTCTTCGCAGAAATCAGTGGTTTTCGTATAGACATGCGACAGCTAATACCGATCCTCTTCAATTCCCTGCTCATAGTTCGCCGAGATATGGGTCGAGAACAGCCTTCACTGAATGCTTCAGTCAATTGCTGCACACAGGAAGTTCTGTTTCTCCGTACAAGCCTTCTCAGCTTCAAGCTTCTCAGGTCTAACATGACCAAGCCACTGGACGGTGATCTTGTTCCTGATAGATTGTCGCCACACTTACGCCTCTTAGGCAAGCAATGTGGTTATTTTTTCACTGACTAAAAACCTGAGATATCTCACCTTTTGAGATACAACATTTCTGTCTTTACCATGGGCGAAAATGGGAGTTAGTAGAGAAAATGTTTAAGCTGGCACAGTGGGGACTCGAACTCAGAAGCACCAGGTTACGAGACTGGCGCAATACCAGCCAATTCCCGCCATTCAAAAATAAACAGAACTGAAAGCCACTAAATTTGGAATGAAATGGAAATTACCTAAAAAAAACCTATCTTCTGCCTACTGATGAAAATGCAAAGAATGATGCTTCAAAGCTTAATAACTTTTCAGAAACGAAATTCAATATAAGTAGCGAGGAAAATATAACAATTCGAAATTTCGTCTGTCTTGCGTGGTGCAAAAAATTTTACACGGTGGTATAGTCATGTTGTAAACACACATATTATACTAATGCTATTTACTGTCAATAGCTCCAATTACAGGACTAGTCACAAGAATTTTACAAAACCATAATGAATAAAGTATAGTCTTCAGAGACAAAGGATGCTGCTTTCCTACCGATTCTCTCCGCTTCACTCTCACCTTTTTTACTAACTGGTTACGCTGCACGCTTATTTTGTTTTGAAAAATGTAATTCATATACTTCATCTAGAGTTGTAATTCAGCGGGAAATTTGTAAAGTAAATTGAGGTGAAACAAAGCAGCTATATTTGCAGTAGTGAGCATCTCCAATCAGAGATCTCTTTTAGACACAGGCGGATGGTTTTCATATATCTTTATTAGCTCCTTCCTCAACCTGTCCTGAATCTCAGGACTGCTGAAGCAGCCCATTTCAGCTCTACAAAAAAAAGCCTTCAAATGTAATGAAACCTAACTTCATTTCCAACATGGCAATGCTTCAGAAATGGATTCTCAACAATATGAGCTACGAAAAATTAGCACTATGAATATTTTATTTTTTACACTAGAAAATTATTTTATAAAAACGAATGTTGCATATTACAATAATCTTAACAATTTGCTTTAGACGTACTTTAATACGATTAAGGTGTGTTTTGAAGTCGCTTTGCAAAATTAAATTTATTTACTACAGATTCAGGTTAAAAAATGAAAGATAAGCACGTCACACTTTAGTGAATACACATGGCACAAAACAAAGTTTAGTAGACCTTCTCAATCTTGCATATCTCTTTCTATGCATTGTGACACTCCTGTGAGAATTATTTCTCATGTAGTCTTTCAGGAACACACAAATATTTATTAATTTTCAAACAATGGTTGCCTCAAGGTCGAAAAGGTGGTGGTTGACACACTTGAAATTCTTCTAGGCATCATACACAGTCAGATAAATCCTAAGGACAAACGCTAAATGCATCACGAATCCACACAATGCTGCTTTCATTTCGACCTTAACGGTTTACACGAATAATGTCACACATGAATGATGCGGAAATCCTATAATAGCCATAAAATAGGTATGGTCAGACAAGTCACTAGTATAGGTTAAACATGCGTGCAGACACAAGGTCTGGCAGAGACTTCATGCTAAATTATCGATATTGGTGTTAAAGTCACGTCATACTTTATTGCCTCCTGTATTTTACAGAAAAAACAAAACAAAATATGACAGATATATAAAGAGATACATTATTGTTCTCTAAGTAATGGAAAGGAGACGCGAATCTAGGTCAGTCAGTTGTGGTGAGGGTTAGATGAATTACTGAATGGTGATGGGGACGAGTTAGCTGAAGATCTACAAGAACTTGTCGAGAGTGCGGAGGAGGACGAATTAGAAGAGGAAGAGATCGAGCAGGTATCGTAGGACCATCTTAAGTTCAGCAAAGTCTTTGAATTCCTTAAACAGCTAACTGCTAAGGTGCAGGAGTGCAATACTTCGATGGAAAGGAGTTTAAAGAATTACTGGAGAAGTGAAAAGATACTTCTTCCCGTTAAGAGAGAAGTTCAAGAAACTCCAGCCCAAGAAGAAGCACAATGAAATTCATCAAGAAAGTGCCGCAAAAAACGCCATCTCTACCTTCCGTCATCAGGGTCTCCCATCGTATCAACACAAATCCCTCTCGTGCATTCCTGTTTAGCCTTCTGCACGAAAAAGGTTACGAAATCACTGACCAAAACTCGCCGAAATCGATCCCGACGAGTCCCTATCTATTGAGGTGTCGGAGGAAGAGGTTCAAGAATAAAATATCATAATGTTAACGTACAGTATTTTATAAAATTTATACTTTACGATTTAGGTACATTTAATTTACGCAAATGAAGTTTATATACAAATTTACTTGGTTTATAACATTTCGAATAGTTTTACCTTAGTATATGTACAATAGTTTTCTGTAGGGGAACCACAACTTAGCAATTTTGCACTTATGCGGGAGTATCAGAAACCTAACACGCGCTTAAAACGCTATTTCTTATTGCACTTTAAAACCCTACGTTTTTCAAAAAAAAAAAGACGAACAACATACAAAAAAATTTTACATGGCCGAAATAAATTCGAGAGGAAAAATATTCACATACAGTATAGCTACCGAAAAAAACCTTTTAATTAAAATTATTTTGTGATACAAAGTATCATTATTTGTCAAGAGACGAAATGAAATTTGAGAATGCTAACAATCAGACATTTCCAAGCAATCACATCTATTTATTTTAAATACTTGCATATTCGTGTTATCTTTCTGCTGATATCTTGTCTTCCTCACAGATCTTTTCTATGGCGTATTAAACTGACAGGCTCCTATCAGACCTCTTGTATCAAGCAGCTGCTTAAGAAGCAGTTGATTTTTTTTTTTTATATTGCTAATACACTCGGAAAGGGCCGCATCTAAATATTTCTATGGAGGAGGTGGGTACCAATGGTCGCATGTTTTAGGCGGTGGGAGTCCGTCTCTGTGTGGTCAAGAGTTTTAATTTAAGATGGCTGGCTAATGGTAAGCGAGTGGATCATGAGTCAGTTTTTCCGATTGTCGAGCGTTTTGAAAAAAAGAGGATTAAGTACCTTGATTTTACTCTTCGATTTCCAGTAAAAGTAAAATTTAGTAAATCTACATTCTCTCACCGGTTTCTTACTAAATATATTATTTCTCTAAAGTCTAGTTATATAAGCTAAAGGCTCGCAGATAAGCACTTGTTCGCATCAAAGTATCGAAAATAGATAGCAATAAGTGAACAATGAAAGCAAAATATATATGTATCGTAATAGCAAGTAGTCTTTAATATAAGAAAACTATAGAAGAAAGGAAAGTTTCAATTTATATAATATTTGCACAAACTTTAGTTTGAAATATATTATTTCCAATCTTGAGATTGCAACCCCATTTGTTGATCACCGCGTGATTCCACTAGGATCGCGATAGAATTGCTTAGAGCGTTATTTCTTATACGAACGTTCAAATATTGTTGTTTGGTAAACTTTTATATCCACAGTATTCTACAATATAAAGAAGATCCATTATTTTCATGAATAAAACCTGGCTATATAGCAATTAACAAAAAATAAACATCCTCTCAAGCGTCCCCTATTGACCGTGGCCGGGGAGTTTTGCGGAGATAAATCTCAACGCTGACCCAGCTGGGACTGGAATCTGGGAACTGCAGATTACGAGCCTGGCACGCTACCGTCTGAGCCACGCCCACCCCTATTATACTGAGAGGATCATATCAGACTTCTAATGTTTTTTTTTATATTAAAAAAATAAAAAAAGTACAGCTTTGTAAAAAAAATAAAGTACAGCTCGCAAGCAGCTGCTTGGGAGCTTACTTTTTTTATATAAAAGAAACGACAGCAAAAAAAATTATTTCGAAAATTAAAAAATTAAGTTCGAAAAAATTGTTCGAGTTTTAAATTCCTCCTTATTATCATGTGATTTATATTTATTATTATCATAAATGTAATGAATGGTCCATAAACTGCGTCTGTTAATTTAACATCTACATTTTTAATGAAATGCAAACTATCAGGGCATTACCAAACTTTTTTCCGGAGAAAGGGCAAAAGCAAAACAATGAATTTTAAGTTATGGGGAGAGGAGTTGAAAACATGTCCAGAACGTACTTTTTTGCTTGACAAACATTTAATTTTTTTTATTCCAAATTTCCGGTGGGAAAGGCACTTTTTTGGCACGTTCATGGTGTTTATGAATGGAAAACTAAAATCTCAATAAATTAAATTTTGCATCATACATCATTTTTCAATGCAATGGTTATTCAATTAATGGTTCATCGCTGCCTTGGCATAAATACTGGTATCTTGTATTTTTAAGTGGCTTCATCAACATAGATCAGTTTTCTTCATTCATGTTCAGTCCAATGCTTATAATGTACTTTTTAAACCAAAATCTTTTTCTCTTCGTTGATTTAGTAACAAACAATTTCTTCCCAACAGTCTTCTTCCTTTAAGTCCAACTTCAATGAATCATCAACAGACTCTTGAGAAATAAACACCGACGTCTGCTTTGGTCATTTCGTTTTGTAGCACGTCACTTATTTCCCCTTAGACTCCGCTTTTCCTTATCATCTCTGGCAGGTGGTTTTGCCTTTTCTTCTCCCAAGACGGATCGGGCCAGAGTTTATTAATTTTTGTTTGATTAATTTTTCATAACTCTTATACTCACTGCACAGTGCTTGGCTTGGTATGCACATGTAACAAAACATTTTACTTTTCTTGGAGTTCAATTCATACTTTTTTTCAGTTTGAAACTACTGGTTGGTAGCGTGCCAGGCTCGTAACCTGCAATTATCAAGTTTTGGTTCCAGCTGGGCAAGTGTAGAGATTATTCTCTGCCAAACTCCCCGCCCTGCCTACAGTGAATAGGGGTCACTGTTGGGTTTGAAAAGGCCGCCGTCCGTCGAATGGGACGTTAAGCCGTTGTCCCGTGTGTGGGAGAGACACACCCGCGCACGTTAAAGAACACGCTGGATGGCCTTGACGGGAGGCTGACACCCTTTTCCCAACAGCCGTCCAGTGGGGCCCCTCACCCAACCATCCACAAAACTACGAGAGCTTCGAACTTGGACATCTGTCCCAAATAACTGATATTTAAGTAGCGAATATCATGTTTAAAAAAATTAAAAGTGCTCGAATTTACCCTTAAAAATGGTAGACTTTCGGCACATTCATGTACAGAGTTGCAGTAAAAATTAGACCATAATGCTACCTAACCATAATGGTAATAAATCATCGGCACGGTTCAAATTTCGAAAGTTTCATAATAAGATATATGAATGAACTAATTGATTTCGATAATATTAAACTAATGTAGACGATAGGTACTCTCCCAGCTGCTCTGCAGCCTTAATGTCAGCGTTCTGATAGACATCAACCAGCACAAAAGGCTCAAAATTCGAAAGTACCAAAATTAGAGATATGAATAAACAGAAGATTCTGATAATATAAAGTAATGCAGACGATAAGTACTCTCTCAGCTGCTTTGCAGCCTCAAAGTCAGCATTCCGATAGGTCTCAATCAGCACACGAAGGTGGCTTTTGGTGCCATCCATATGATGTAGTACTGTCCTGTATAGTGAAACATCGGATGGCATCATTCAATCATATTTAAGCACTGGTTTTCATAGAGAAGACAGATGTTGGGTGCAGCCACTACAAGACATAATCTTTCAGTAATATGTCAAAATTAATCACGTTTTGAAAAAAAGTAGTGTAGGTAGTAGAGTAGGTTGTCAGCTGCTGCTTTTAAATTCAGTTAAGCTTACATTAATTGCATGTCCACTTTCAGAAATATCCCTTTTCCAGGGAGGTGGAAAAGGAGAAGCCTTATGTTCTTTAATGAGAAGTTGAAAGTCCCTTATGTACTTTAAAGACAAGGTTGCAAGTCCCTTATGTTGCTTTAAATTATGATCAGAGGAAACTATACAAAAATTTGGTGGTCCTCGACAAGGGTGCATTTTGTCTCCTTTTCTCTTTAGTTTGGTTATTGATTATGTTATGCGAAATTCATTTCAAGGGAAAGATTTTGGCCTTAAATGGGCTGGAGATACGAAAATTTCTGATTTAGATTATGCTGATGATTTAGCCCTTTTGGCAAATGATGTTGATGAGATGAACTCTTTCATTCGAGCTGTTGACGAAACTGGTAGTAGAGTAGGTTTGGTTATAAACAGAGAGAAAACTAAGTAATGAAAATTGGTCAGGCAGGCTGTGATTCAGTTAATCTGAATGGTTGCTCAGTTTAATTACCTTGAGAGCTATGTAACAGATGCTGGTGATGTGCGGCATGAGATTAACAGACGAATAGGGATTGCTGCCGGGACTTTTAAGAATCTATGGAGAGTGTGAAGAAATAGGCGTATACACCTAAAGACTAAAATTAGACTGTATAATAGTTTGGTTCTTTCTAGGGTTAGTTATGGCAGTGAAACATGGACACTTTGTAAACAAGATAAAAGGAAACTAGATGCTTTTGATTCCAGATGCTTACACAGTATCTTGGGCATTAGGTGGTTTAACTTTGTAACTAATGATGAGGTTAGGCAAAAGAGTTTGCAACCTCCTTTAAGCAGCATATTGTGCAGAGAGAGACTCCGTTGGTTTGGCCATGTTGCCTGTATGGATAATTATAGATTGACAAATAGGGTTATGAACAGTGTGTCTAAAGGCTTCAGAAAGAGGGTTGGGTTGTTTTACCTCTGAGCGGCACTTTTTTGCATACCATGGGCTAAATGGCCAGGTCACAAGGACCCCGAAGGCTCAGAGAAGGTTGGGGGAGGGGACCCACTGGAACAGCTGTTGGGAGACAGATGGTAGCCTCCCGTCAAGGCCATCCAGTGTGTTCTTTAACATGCACAGGGTATGGCTCTCCCGCACACGGGGCCACGGCTTAACGTCCCATCCGACAGACGGCGGCCTTTCCAAGCCCATCTTCAGAAAGAGGGGGAGACCAAGTATGCGGTGAGCAGACAATGTCAAACAGGACCTTATTAGAATTGGTGTTCAGTGGCCTGATGCAGCAGATGTAGCTCAGGACAGACTTGCTTGGAGATCTAAATTGCACGGTCTGGTTGGACCTCCGTAGCCCATGACTGCTTGAGGATGATGATGAACTCTTACCCTTTAGGAGTTCTTCCCCCTTTTTTGTGTGGGTGGAATAGGTTAAACACATGGTTTTATAAGAGGAAGTTACGTAACAGATTTGGTGGTCTTAAGTCATATGGTTAAGGAGAAGTCTTTCCCTCTGTCCCTCCCTGCCTCCTTTTCTCAAAGGACTCTTTTCTGGGGACTTTAAAACACGTCGTTTTAAGCTATGGTAAGATGAAGCTGCATGCCGAATTTGGTGATCCTAGCTCTTACCATTTAGTTCTCCCCTTCCTTTTTTTTTGCGATGGGTGGAAAAAGGTTTGGGAATCAACATGTTACAGTATCTTAAAGACATAGTCATCCATCAAACATAGTTATCAAACAGTTACAATATCTTAAAGAGGTCTGCAAATGCTAGCGAACAGACACAGAGAAAAAGAACTTCCCAAAATAAGATAAACCTAATTCCCACAATGTAAAAATGCATCATGCCATAAAATTTCATTTTAAAATGATGTGGATTCAATGTAAAAATTATTTATATGATTATAAATTAGAAAACACAATCGTTAAAATTAGGCCACATAATCATGAAAATAAATGTTGAAACGAACCGAATTTTTCATCATATACTGTTAACTTAAAATACTATTCTGTACGAAAGCTGTTGAAACTTTATAGTTCTTTTTCTTGCTTCTTTTAAGCTAATAAATATACAGTGATTGGCTTATTTAAACACTATCAATACACACTATATTGAATGATTTTAATATATTCAGTACTAAAAATTCTTATAACGGACAGCGTTGTGAAGATCAAATTTGTACTCAAACACAACTGAAAGTAAACTCATATTTGTACATTGCAAAAAACACTCGGATATTGAAACACAGTGAAGCTGCTATAAAGTGAATAATTTGCACCTAACTGTTGAATCAACTCGAATCTTTCCAATTATTTTCAAGCAATCACTTGTAAATGGACAAAAAACAAGGCAACTTACTCTTTAAAAAATTACTAGGTTATTAATACTAACTCGAATCTTTTCAAGTATTTTCAAGCAATCACTTATAAATGGACAAAAAACAAGGCAACTTACTCTTTAAAAAAATTACTAGGTTATGAATACTACACAACTATTATACAGAGTTTCATGCAGAATAGAAGTGTTTTCAAATATCATATACTTCTTATCATATATCATATCTTCATATATCATATCATCTATTATATCTTCTACAGAAAAAAATTAACTAATTACAATTCATTTCTAAAGGAAAAACATTAGGATGCCAAACAATGCAAACCATTCCAGCATTACTTTTAAATCACAATTACTGACGCTTTTAAAACGGGAATAATTCCATCTCATCTCAGTTTACCATATGCAAAAATACAGCTTTCTTTAAAACGATATGGCTTCAGCTTATATTGTTTATATGGTTATAATATATATAATGGTCCACATATATATTATGATATATAGAGGGTTATGTATAGGAAAAACTAAGGTATATTTATCTCTAAATAATTTACTTGATATGTATAACGATAATCACATCGTTATACATATTATGAACAGTGATCATATCATTATACATATTATGAACTTTTGATCCTATACATGCAAAATCCTCAAGAAGGCTACGGAGGTTAATAAGTTCACCAGTACCTGTGAAATTCCTCCAAAGAAGGCTATCCCGAACAACTGCTGCTACAATCGGCTATTGCAGGTCAATTCCATTATATAAGATACAATCCAATATTATCCTTCTACCTCATTACTGCATACCCACTTTTGCAAGTCTTTAGAAATATAATTCGCAACTCTATTCATTAATCGGTAGATGCTTATGGGAGCAATACGGCCAAACCAATGCAATTCTCTTTACACAATATGCTGCCTGCAGGTGATTGATGATTTATCATTATTCATGTAATCAAGCCATTTATATCAAAAATGCAACGTAAACATCAGGAGTCAAAATCATGAAACCTCCTGCTATATCTTTACAAAGAATCCAAATTTTGCTACTAGGTAAACTTTGTTAAGACTTTAGATGTATCATCCTATTTCTTCCATCCACAATTTTTTACAATTTGTCAATTAAAATTATTTATTAAAACAGCAATAACTTTCGGCTGAAATAAGCAAACTGATATCATAAAATTTTACACCGAAATATTGTCAAAATCTGTTAAAAACTCAATTGTATTCACTAGTTACAAAAATGGATTCCCGTAATCTGTTCATCTTAAATTTTTTCATAAAGATTGTCAGAGTATATATTGAACATAACACCTAAAGCAATTCATCTTTCCTCACAAAAAAGCGTATACTTCTTAATAAAAACTTTTATCGAAATCATCAATTTCAAGTTATAGAAATCATCAATTTAAAAAGTTTACTAATAAATAAATTTGGTTAGATGTGACGCGAACACAGTTAAATAATAAAAGCTGAGAAGTACTTTCTTATTGAAATGTTTTGTTTGAAATTATTCAAAATCGTAGTTACCTTTTCGTTTTAGTGAGGTAGTAGTAACTCAAATTATTACGCTAAAAAGATAATACTTCTACACTAAAAATTGAAATAAAGATTTACCAAGCACTAAAAAGTTTACAGAAAAACTGATACTTTTCAGCAATATCTGAAATAAACAGCAATTCTTCCAACATTTACATTGTTTGCAATTTTATTTTTTTAAATACTGTTTCCATACTTTTTTATACGAGTACTAATAGTCAATGATAGATGCATAGATATCTGCTTCTTTACTTTTTCACTGAACGATGGCACACGTAAAAAACTAGCAAATCATAATATCAACAATTACAAAATAACAAATTACAATAAGTGGACGACCAATAATTTAATTTGGTTAACTATAGTCTAGTGAATTTCAATAAATTATTGGCAATTACCACCAATGAATTGAAAAAAAAAACGTAAACTATATTTCAAATGAAACATTGTGAATAACGTTGCGCATGCGCCACTAATACAATGTAACTACGCAGATTTGTTATTAAAGTTCACTCGAGCCGCAAAAGAATAAACAAATTTCATTGACCCACCTTTGCATCCACATGATCTTGACGTTCGATGTTGTTTCCGGTCTGCATAACGGATCATGTTATCGAATAACAATATCCAATCTGTTTCTTCATCCCATAAAATACTTGTGCCATTAGGGGACAACAACCCTTCAAGTGAACGACTGTCACTGGTGCCAGAGGCCGAGTCCTCAGTTTCTTCTGCTCGACTGTCAGTGAGTAGTATGAGCTGGTCATCATCAAGCCACAGGGCTCTACTACTTTGGCATGTAGCTCCATCAGACGTAAGGCTGGACAACGGTGACCCATTCGGTTTGCTAGTACTAGTGCCACTGACAACGGTTGTATCAACGGAGCCGTTTGCGAGGTCAAAAACACTGGGCGGTTGATTATCACCATTCACTGCATCCCTATGACCGGCAGGACTGGAAGAAGCGCAGGAGGAATCAGATGGCGAAAACACACCTTCAACCGCTGTTTGACAGGGCGGAGGGCCTTGATTTGCCTCCTTTGTGGAGGGCATGAGGATTAAAAGGCTGGACGGTGTCACACGTGCGTTCTGTTTTCATGGATGGAGTTCGATCAGAGGAGAGGCCGCACGTCTCCTTCCATAAATGTGAACTACATAACACCCTTCTGATTTGTCAGTCGACACAGCAAAGCCGAAGGTGCTACAGCGCACACATCCGCAAGTGCACAGTCCTCACAGTGGTTTCAAATGGTCGACGTGAGTCAGCCGCACGTAGGAAACAGAAAAGCAGCGTGCGTTACGACGCTAGGGTAAACCGATACACAGTAATCGACTGCAGTGGAGGCACCACGCTCTAGCCATCACCATAACTACGACTTTCAAGACAGAGTTGTCGTTTACCCTTAGCCAGTCCCCCTCATACATACATCCATCTGTTTCTGTGGAGCAGCCAATGGGAGAAGCCCCCAGTTCCATTCAGTACCTGGCTAGGCTAGTGGAGAGCTCCTGCGGCCTTGTCCCTCGAGCTTGGCCTCCGGCTGCCTCCCCCCTCCCAACATGTTCTTCTCTTCCTGGCTAGCGAAGCGCCACAGTCACGTGGAAGAGACATGTAGCTAACTCTGGGCGGTGGGCAGTATATGAAAACCACAAGTTTTCCGTCTCAGTATGTTAGTAATGAATTGAGCTACCAGATGGCTCTGTCACTTCGCAGCCGTCGTATGATGCAGAATTCTGCGGCAGTTAAAGCGCCGCAGAAGATCGAAGAAAGCAACATACAGTCGCAATATTTAACGTTAGTCATAGTGGATTTGTAGATGTCAGTTTCTCTCTTAGCATTTGTTTTCACTAATATAAAAACATGAACTATATTCTCAGCTTATATATACTAAAGGGATAATGCAAAAATCATGTCGTATAGAGAGATATTCATAAGCATGAATGTGATAAAAAAAAAATCATTTTATCGGAGAATGTTACCTGAGATCAAGATCTAAACCAATTCTCTCTAAATTTTGATATTTTTAACAATTATAGTTTAATATATAATGAGTTCCTGGAGGCTGGAACATTAAGCAATGACGTTAGCATAAGAAATTATCATATGGTGAAAACTGGGAGTATAACAATTATTTACGTTAACTTAATTGTTTATAAAAATTATAAAAAAATTCAATTTAGCTTTTATTAAATTTGGCGAAAATTTTTTATGCAGTACACACATATATGTTCCAACTTCCAGTACTTTTCAAATATTGAATAAAAAAAGTACTTATAATAAAGTATCACTACTTTATTACAAGATTTCGTGAGCTACAATTAGGGGCATTTTGGCATTTTCCATACAAAGAAACATGCCCAATGATATTTTCCCCATACAAAGTTTTTTCAAGGTTCGAATATTGTTTTGAGCAGTGAATTCAAAAACACTTTGCATACTAATGCTTCTCACACTGAAAATACCTACAGTATCGCGCTTCTTTCTGAAATAATTACATTCTACCAGGGTAGAATCTGAGGGCATCCTGATCTGAGGGTATCCCCCTTGAGACTGTTGGTAAGGGTAATGAAGGCAAAAATATTAAACTACTGTATGTATCATGCATTTTTTCATGAAATTTTAAAGACCTCTAAAACGGTGGGGGAAATGTTATACTGCAATAGAAATCCGGTCTCTTATCACACACACGCCACTTTTATTTTTTTCCTATATCCGGGTCTGCACTCAACTATAAACATCGTCCTAATGGCCGAATGGTCAGCGTGCTTGGTTACTGATCAAACAGACCTGGGTTCGCGCACCGGTTTCTAAGGCGTATTATACCGACAAGCTCCCGTCAGACCTCTGTGGCAAGAAGCTACTTGGAGATAATTTATTTCATTTTACTAGTGATACGTGAGTATAAAGAAATAGTGCGGGAGGCCAAATTTTTTTCATTACAGTGAAACTTCGTTACAATGAAAAAAATGTAAGATAGTTACACAGCAAAATAATAATAACGAAAAAAAAAACAAGGATTCATGTTCAGATGATACAAAGCAAACCTAGCAAAGATAAAGTGTACGTAATACTATTTAAGGATTTTTATTATAATTTTAACATAAAGTTATAACCAATTTCTTTATGGCTTAAACATAAAGATACATACTAAATTGGCAGGGGACAGAAAATAATTTCACTTTACTGATATTTCTTTACGTCAGCATTTTACTGCATACACATATAAAAAGCTTTTAAAAATTCGAAGACAGGGCTTTTAAATTTTGTACTAAATATATTTAGAATACAGGTAGCGTTTATAATTTCTAATCATACGTAAAACTTCACAACAGCATTTTTTGTGAACTGCAGACTGAGTTCTTTGTGTGCCATAAATTTCACATAACCTACTAATTTTCAAGATACGAAAATGCTCATCTATTCTACTTTTTTCCCTGATCACCTTAGCATATTAAAGAAAAATTGTTGTTAGGTTGAATGTAAGCGTTAAGCAAATGCAGAAGTATGCATTCAAAAGAAAAAACGTTGAGAAGCACAAGCATACAATAAATTCGGTAAAATTACAGTCCAATCAATATAAAAACAGGATACAGAGCAGTTGCATATTTAATATCCATATATATATAATAAATCAACGTTGGTTCTTTTTGCTTGTAACATAATACCTAAGAATAGCGAAACGTCAAAAACCATAGTTTTCCAGAAAACAATGCATTACATTCCGAGAGAAAGAAATGAAAATGTAACATAAAACGTTTCAGAAAAGCACAGTGAGCTCCCGACAATAACAACAAAACTGCTAAATGTAGTCGTATTTAACCTAAAGCACATTTCAAAAGATTATAGTTATTCTCAGAAATTAGTGAGGTATTGTTTAAAGAAAGAAAAAAAAATAGGATGCACTAAATATATATAATACAGCATAATGTACGGCCGTGTTTCCCAACGTGGGGCCCACGCCCCACAGGGGGTGGGCAATTTGATTGTCAAGGGGGGCAATTCGAAAATGGACTCGTTCAGATTTAACCGTATGGCGGTTAAATTTTACATGGGGGGGGGGGGACATAAGAATTTTAGAAAGGCTTAAGTGGGGCATGGCACAAAAAAGGATGGGAAACACTGATGTACGGTGAATTCCAAATATACTAATTCTATAGATAAACCATGAATGCCATAATCCGAATAATCAGATTAAGACATCTTCATTTTTCATTTCCAATTTTATTGTGTGTGGACACCTCCCTCTTTCGGCATATATTCAGAAACATTAGTTTTATAAGCAAAAATAATCTTTTCCAAATGTGAAAAGATTTTCAATTCTTTCCATCATTCTCAGAAACTGTTCTTTAAATTATTCACAGAAACAGTGTCTGTCTTTCCTTATTTCATGTTATTAAGAAAATAAGATTTTTCTCAAAACAAAGGTAAATTTTTCTTTACATGATTTTTAAATAGGGTAATTTACAATTTCTTTCAAAATTTTCTAAATTCTTTACAATTTAAAAATTCGAAACATTAAAAGTTTTCTTAAGATCGCAAAATTAAGAAAATTTTATTCAATTTATTTTAATGAAGCATCTAATACTTTAAACTGCTGTGCGAAAAAAAAATCATTAGTTCACAAATCACTAATATTCCAAAAGGTCAATAGCAGTTAACTATTTAAAAATTAACTATCAACTTAAATTTTAATACTTCAAAACGAGAAACAAATGAAATTCGGCAAAATAGGCTGGTAAAATTATACAAAAAAAATTATACAAAAAAACATAACTATAAATGAAAATACTGAAAATTTGGATAGTGACGACGAAAAAGAAAATAAAATATGCAAATGACATTAATGATTGCTAAAAGATGAAATAAATATTACTAACAAAAAAAATAATGAAGACAACATAAAAACATACCTGAAGTGTGCAGGTTTGACAAATCCAGGTATATCGTTAGCAAATATACATTCAAATTCTATACCTCGATTAAAATTCGACTAAGGCAAATTATGTCATGTTTTCCAACATCAGCAAAATTTATAATAAATCGATTGCTATTTGTTAAATGCAGAAACTGTTAATCACCCATTGTTTGCTTATTCAAAATATATGATGCTGAGTTCTGCTTTTTTTTCTTAAGGAAAAGCAAACTCACTGCATATGTTCTTGCGATTGGAAAAATATCGCTGACCTGATCTAGGAAAACCGACTAACCACTTAGACTATTTTGATATGTGAAATTCCGATTTGGTGCAAAAAATAAAATGGAAATACAATCAATTTCACAACCAATATTTAGTCAGTGACATCCACAATGAAACCAGACTTTTTTTTTTAAAACAAAAAAGTTTTTAAAAACATAATGCTAAAACCATCAAATATTAATCTATTATTATGTTTATTGTACTCTGGACAGTACTCATACAGAACAAATGACAATAACATATTCGTAACGATTTCTCATCAATCGCAATGAAATGCAAATGTTTAGATCCATCGTACAAAACTAGTAAGCCTCATCCGCCCCGCCGGTAAGAAAAGCTTGTCCATCCATTTTTGACAATGCCATTTAATCGATCATTCCAATATATTTTCGATAATAGCTTTCAACAACTGAAAGTGACTTACTTCTTTTTTTATTGTATGGTTTGGATTTACATGATGAGTTTTATTCAGCAAGACAATATGAATTTGAAAAAAAAAATGAATCTAATCAAAAAGCATTTTTAAAATTATACAATAATTCCTCCGTATTCGGGATGAGCATTCTGCATTTTTTTTATTATTTATAATAGGTCTGTGAGAATGGCAAAGGCCTCAGCAGAAAAACAACACATATATCCATACCTTACCCGAGACTCGAACCCAGGTCTCTATGCTCAGTAGCCAAGAGTGCTAACCATTCGGTCACACTCATTGAAATATATCTTCGATCGTCCATCTCTGCACTGATTAGATGGCTTTGTCAGACAATGACAGTTGAACATAAAATTGCACGTAATTCAAATTTAAAGAAGAAAAATTTTGCGACAATGAATGCACGAAAACTAAGATTTTATTTATTGTTTAATTTTCGGCATTTATATATTACTATGTTCCACTTCCTTATTTTAATACTATATTTTTCTCATACATTTGTGTTCACACTAACATATAAATATATTTCTCAATGACGTAACTTCCGATGCTTCGATGGCCCATGCCATGGAGAATGTTTCTCTAAAAAGAGGAAGTTGCTGTAGCAAAAAAGCATATTTAAACGAAAATTATGATTTGTTTAGTCTTTTGATTAAAATTTTATTTCATTTTATTTTTACCACGTTAATTAAAATTAAGCTTTTCCTAATATTGAAAAAAAAAGGCTTAGCAATTAAGAAATGATTTCACAAAAATATAAAACGATTCTTAATAAAACTTACATTTCAGTAATTTAAGTAATACGGATAGCATTGGACAATAATTGAATATAAGGGAAACCAAATAAATTTGCTAAGGTACTAAAATATCTTGCGCATTTTATATCGTATAACATTGTAAATCGCATTAATGAATATAACTACAAAATGTTAATGAATTATTATACATAAATAGGTCAGGTGAAGTATGGAAATTGCAAAATAAACATTCTGGTGAACCCGGACTGAGTCAAGAATGATGAGTATTTGCCACCAAACAACTACTGGTTCCCATCTGGTCACGACAGCAGAAACGACAGCTGCGGAGGTTCAAGGCAATCGATATGGCCCGGTGACAGAATACTGAAAGTGGGGACGGCGGCCGGAGAAATAACAAGCCAACTACGTCACGCGTCTGAATGGAACTTCCCATCTTTCATACATTACGCACTGTGTGCGCGCAGGCAGACATATACGGACACACGACTCTACGAATCAATACAATTAATGGGTCACGAGGTGGTGGAAAAAAGCTTCCTACAATACAACTGTATCTAAGTGTTGTTTAGAGCACTTACCGTTGGAATTTTTTTGTATAAAACATTTAATAAAAACAATATTGTGCGATCCAGTACCAGTGGCAAAAAAATTCAACTTCTTAAGCCGGTCCATTTATATGAGCACAAACTCGCAAGAGCGGTAACAGTCCTGTATATAAAAATGGTTCATTTGTGCACTATGTTTTCAGTGTCATGCCGAACATTTAAACACAAATAACAGAATAAAGAGAAAAATATATAAAATATATATAAAGTGGATGTGAAGGAAGGTTGGATTGCTTTACCGCTGAAGGGTACTTTTTTTTAACAAAATAGGCTAAATGATCAGGTTCCAAGGACCCCGAGGGCTCAGAGAAGGTTGGGGGAGGGTTGGGTTGTTTTACCTCTGAGCGGCACTTTTTTGCACACCATGGGCTAAATGGCCAGGTCACATGGACCCCGAAGGCTCAGAGAAGGTTGGGGGAGGGAACCCACTGGAACAGCTGTTGGAAGACAGATGGTAGCCTCCCGTCAAGGCCATCCAGCGTGTTCTTTAACGTGCACAGGGTATGGCTCTCCCGCACACGGGGCCACGTCTTAACGTCCCATCCGACGGACGGCGGCCTTTCCAAGCCCATCGGTGTCCCCTACTGACCGTGGGCAGGGCGGGGAATTTTGCGGAGATAATATACCTCAAATTACGTCCTTCTTCCTCACCTCCAAAAAAAGTGGAAGGGGAAATTTAATAGTCTCTCTCTTTGTTTTCAATAAGACAACGTTTCCTATTCATTTATTATTCGTAATAACTGTTTTTGTTTTTACATTTTTAGCTAGCATTTAAAAAAAACATTTAACGTTTAATTTTTTCAGCGACTTTTATATGTTGCATATAACCTTTTGATGAAAATATTGCATATCCTTGATATGTCACATAATTTAAGTCTCTAAATCAAAAAGATCCTTTAAGATCATCTTTCAGCCTGCAAGCATTTAGAAAAACGACAATGTGTCACCGTCTACACAATGTGTTGGGGACTACTGCCCCTTAGGATCTTGTGGAGTTGTTGTTAAAGATGCTTCACAGTTAGAACCACATAATCATAAGTGGGGAAATTCAGAAAAATCTAAGCAACAAGCTGTTTTTACCACAAGCTACAACAAAGGCAATAACGTGAAAGTGCACAACTTTTTTTCAGCTTTTATGTGCATTAAAAAAGACGATGAAACAAATTTGATAATACTGCATTAAATGGTACAATTGGATGTCCTTTTCCCTGGAGAAATTTCACCATTGCAATTTTTCCTAGTTTTGAAAGTAACTTGCCATTGGCGAGTTGACTTTCCCCAACCCTGTACATTATGACCATTTTGTGTTAAAATGATCCTAGGATGACACTGGATGATCTTTGAGACAATTTGGAATTAGTTCCACACTTTGCTTACAACACTGTGATGATTATTTAGACACCTGGCAACTTCCATCTAACTTTGGTCTGCCTCAATTCTTCCTATTGCTCTCCACCTCAAAGGATCATCCAAAGAGTTATTATATGGCACTTTCAGAATGATGGTATATTGGATTCAACATTCAAGCACCAAAACATGAAACAGAGTTCCCAAGATGGGCTATTTTATTTAATTATCGCATCTGCACATCTGACGCAATTTAATGTAAATTTTTTACAGCGTCAGATAGATTTTGTTCTGTTTCATACATAAATTAAATCTAGTTGAAATATTTTAATTCACAAAATATTACTTAAGTTTTTTCTGTTTGGTTTTAAAGTTTTGAGTACCAGTATATCATAAAATACTATGGATAAAAATAATACTTCACTTCTACAGCTAGAAATTTTCAAAGAAATTCCGAATTCTAAGTTTAAAAATGCTTTTCTAGATTGTCCAAAAACTAGAGTATGAAGTTAAAATAAATAACTACATAAACCTAATTATGCCATTTAAAAAAAACCGAGAAACTGCAAGTCTGTGTTATATCTACGGCTATATAAAGCAAGGTAAGCCAATAGTTAGAAATGTAATAGACACAATTACACAGTTTCCAAAAATTTAGGACACAATAACAATTCATAATAAAATATGAAAGAATAAAGGAAACAACACAAAATTCAGCCAGGAGATGCATCACTGTTGTGGCATTTGACAACAATATGCAAAATTAAAATGTCACTACTAAAATGCATGTAAATTAGAAGTCAGAATACACATATTCTAAAGAGCAAGTGTAGATTATGATATTTTTTTTTACAAGAGGCAAGGGACACTTTTGAGATGTCACATCATCAAAACAATGGAAAGGCACTGAGGCTTGAGGGCAAACTCAGCCATCTTACTACCTCCGTCTACACAGATTGTGGACCACTGTCTGCAGACAGGTGGAGGGGTCTATAGATACTGTGTTATAGTCTCCAACACTCAAAAGAAAAGAAGACAAAATGCAGCATTGTCAAAGTCCAGTAGTATATGCTGCCAGTCATTACATGTTTTACCAACTCTCACACAACTCAAGGTTTTTATAAAGAGCCATATACTTAACAGCAAAGATGACTTTAAGCTATCACCCTGAGATTACCATTATTTCCTTTTAAAGAGAAGTTCCAAGATTACCAAAATGGTTCCTGCCACTAACATATGCAGAAGATTTCATGATGTTGGTGAACAATAGACAATAAATAGTTCGTATGTGCCTCCTTGTACATAACAAAGTATCCAAAATGGTGTCGGGAACATGTCACCTGGACCAAGTCTAATTAATGCCATCATCATCCTTCTCAAGCAGCCATGGGCTATGGAGGTCAAACCAGACCATGCAATTTAGTTCTCCAAGCATATCTGTCCTGGGCTAAACCTGCTGCATCTGGCCACTCTACACCAATTCTAACAACATCCTGTTTCACATTGTCTGCCCACTGCATCCTAGGTCTCCCCCCTCTTACTGAGGCCTTTAGGCACACTGTTCATAACCCTATTCAGTAATCTATAATTATCCATACAGGCAACATGGCCAAACCAATCTCTCTCTGCACAATATGCTGCTTAAAGGTGGTTGCCAACTCCTTTGCCTAATCTCATCATTACGTACAAAGTTGAACAACCAAATGCCCAAGATACTGTGTAAGCATCTAGAATCAAAAGCATCTAGTTTCCTGTTATCTTGTTTACAAAGCATCCAAGTTTCACTCCATAACTAAATCAAGAAAGAGCCAAACTATTATATAGTCTAAGTTTAGTCTTTAGCCTATTTCACCACACTCTCCACAGATTCTTAAAAGTCCCGGCAGCAATCCCTATTCATCTGTTAATCTCGTGCTGCACATCACCAGCATCTGTTACATAACTCTCAAGGTAATTAAACTGAGCAACCAATCAGATTAACTGAATCACAGCCTGCCTGACCAATTTTCATTACTTAGTTTTCTCTCTGTTTATAACCAAACCTACTCTGCTACAGTTTCATCAACATCATTTGCCAATATTGCTAAATCATCAGCATAATCTAAATCAGAAATTTTCAGATCTTCCAATCATTTAAGGCCAAAATCTTTCCCTTGAAGTGAATTTTGCATAACATAATCAATACTAAACTAAAGAGAAAAGGAGACAAAATGCACCCTTATCGAACACCAGAAGCAATGCTAAACCAATTGCTACAAGCTCTACCAACTCTCACACATGACTCAGTGTTATTACAAAGATATCTCATTATGTTAACTAACTTGTCTGGTATGCCATGCCATAAGATCTCAACACAAATTATGAACACAAATTATGACGATCAACAGAGTCAAAAGCCTTTTTGAAATCTACAGAGCTAGTAACAAAAGATTTCTGAAACTCTAAACATTTTTCAAGAATCTACCTGAGTGAAAATATCTGATCTACACATCACCTACCACTTCTGAATCCACATTGCTCATCAAGCAATTGCCTGTCAACCAGATTCTTAATTCTATTAAGCACAATCATGCAAAGAACATTACCTGGAACAAAAAGTAGGCTGACACCCCTATAATTATCACAAGAACACCATTTTTAGAAATAGAGATAAAACCCTTAGAAACAATGCCTTTATCATAAAAGATACTTAAAATTTCAGTCATCCATTCAGTAACCGAAACATTACCCAGTTCTAAGCATTTCAACGGGTATTCCATCTACCCCGGGATTTATGCAGTTTAAGTTCAGAAATAATCAAAGTAACTTCAATCTGTGTTATAGAGCCAACATTAAAGCGAGTTTAAGTTCTCCAAGCATAAGGAGAGATAAGATAATAATTTCTGAATATTGTGGTTAGTTCTACTCCCATACAATGGGAGAACTAACCACAATATTCAGAAAATCACTGAAATGCTCAGCTCGCCTAGCCTGACTGAATCCTCACTTCAATAACCTTACCTTATCATTCAATCCCTATATACCTTTCCGTTTTCTACCACACAAAACATAACTATCTAGTATAGCTCTCTGCTGTTGTGCTGTCTAACTGCTTCCTCGGCTTTGTCAGCGAAGTCATCAAGCCAAAGATCCTTATCAGCAGCTAACTGATCCTTTACATGTTTATTAAGCTCTTTGGAATGCTTTCTATTAGAACTAGCAAGGTGTTGATTACGAACATTCCTGAAGTTGTTTCTTTCTGAAATATGCTCAAGTGCCTTAACACAAATAATTTTGTGTCATCTGCTCTTTTTTTCCCCTAAAAGAGTACTATTAGTTTCAAGAAAAACCTGTTTAAAATGGTCCCATTCTTCCTCAACTTCAGTATAAAGCAAACCATGACTGTCATGACGACTAAGTAATCTATCATGGTAAGCTTTAGCAATAATTGGTCTTTCAGAGATTCAGAATTAAAGATAATTTTTTTAATTTTGGCACACTTCTTAAAGTTTAAGTTGTAACAATTTTAACAAAGGCAATATTCAGATCCAATTTCAGCTCCCCTATGTGGTCTGATATTCCTAACAGAACTAGCCCATTTGCCGTTAATTAATATATAATCAATCATATTCTTATGGTATTGTAGCGGCAATGGGCAACATCTCCTACAGATAAGTAAACTCAATGGTTTCAGAATAACTAATACTTATTACAAACACCACAACATACATAAGTACACATGGGTCTCACCTGATGGACTGCATAAGAATACGATTAATTATATATCAATTAACAACAAATGGGCTAGTTCTGTTAGGAATACCAGGTAATATAGGGGAGCTGAAATTGGATCTGATCATTACCTTGTTAAAAGTGTCTTGCAACTTAAACTTAAAAAGTGTTATGCTAGGGTTAAAATAATTACCTTTAATACTGAAGCACTGCAAGACCCAGTTATAGCTAAAGCTTACCATGATAGTTACTTAGTCATTATGACAGTCATGGTTTGCTTACTACTGAAGTTTAGGCAGAATGGGAACATTTTAAACAGGCTTTTTTGGAAACTAACAGTACTCTTTTAGGAAAAAAGGAGCAGAGGAGGCAGAATTATTTGACTGATAAGGCACTTGAGCTTGTTTCAGGAAGGAGGACCTGCAGGAATGTCCTTAATTAGTACCCTACTAGTCCTAATAGAAAGCATTGCAGAGTTGGTTGTTTTGGGTTTTATGGCGCATGGGCAACTAAAAGCATTGCAGAGAGCTTAATAAATGTGTAAAGGATCAGTTAGCTGCTGATAAGAATCTTTGGCTTGATGGCTTGGCTGACAAAGCTGAGGAAGCAGTAAGGCAGCACAACAGCAGAGAGCTGTACCAGATAGTTAATGTTTAATGTGGTAGAAAATGGACAGGCATACAAGGATTGAAGGATAAACAAGGTAAGGTTATAGAAGGTCAGGATTCTGTCATGGCTAGGTGGGCTGAGCATTTCAGTGATGTTCTAAACAATGTGGTTAGTTCTACTCCCATTGTTTGTAATGATGATAGATGCATTGGTGGCTTTAATGTAGGCCCTATAACACAATCTGAAATTATTTTGGCTATTTCTAAACTTAAACTTCATAAATCCCCAGGGACAGATGAAATTACTACAGAAATGCTTAGAGCTGGGAATGTTTCAGTTACCGCTTGGATGACTGAAATTTTGAACATCTTTTATGATAAAGGCATGGTTTCTACAGATTTTACCAGTTATTATTATACTTATTCTCAAAAAAGGTGATCGCAGTTCTTGTGATAACTATAGGGGTATCAGCCTATTCTCTGTTCCAGTGAAAGTTCTTTCCATGATTGTACTTAATACAATTAAGAATCTGGTTGACATGCAATTGCGTGATGAGCAATGTGGATTCAGAAGTGATGTGTAGATCAGATATTTTCACTTAGGCAGATTCTTGAGAAATATTTAGAGTTTTAGAAACCTTTGGTTGCTAGCTTTGTTGATTTCAAAAAGGCTTTCGACTCTGTTGATCGTCATAATTTGTGGTTGATCGTGAGATCATATGGCATACCAGACAAGTTAGTTAACATAATGAAAACTCTCTATAATAACACTGAGTTGTGTGTGAGAGTTGGTAAGGCTTGTAGCAATTGGTTTAGCATTACTTCTGGTGTTCAACAAAGTGCCTTTTGTTTCCTTTTCTCTTTAGTTTGGTACTGATTATGTTATGCAAAATTCAGTTCAAGGGAAAGATTTTGGCCTTAAATGGGCTGGAGATACTGATTTGGTCCTTCTGGCAAATGATGTTGATGAGATGAACTCTTTCATTAGAGCTGTTGGTGAAACTGGTAGTAGAGTAGGTTTAGTTATAAACAGAGAGAAAATTAAAGTGATGAAAATTGGTCAGGCAGATTGTGGTTCAGTTAATCTGAATGGTTGCAGTCTTGAATAGGTGTCACAATTTAATTATCTTGGGAGCTATGTAACAGATACTGGTGATGTGCGACATCAGATTAACAGATGAATAGGGATTGCTGCCGGGACTTTTAAGAATTTATGGAGAATGTGGAGAAATAAGGGTATACACTTAAAGACTAATATTAGACTGTATAATAGTTTGGTTCTTGCTAGGGTTAGTTATGGTAGTGAAACTTGGACACTTTGTAAACAAAATAACAGGAAACTAGATGCTTTTGATTCTAAATGCTTACACAGAATATCTTGGGCATTAGGTGGTTCTACTTTGTAACTAACGATGAGGTTAAGCAAAGGAGTCGGCAACCTCCTTTAAGCAGCATATTGTGCAGAGAGAGACTCCGTTGATTTGGCCATATTGCCCGTATGGATAATTATAGATTGGCAAATAGGGTTATGAACAGTGTGCCTAAAGGCCTCAGAAAGAGGGGGAGACCTAAAATGCAGTGGACAGACAATGTCAAACAACAAACATCTGAGAAGCAGACCCACGCCTTGGTGATGCTTATTGTCGTCTCTCCCTGAAAAGAGAAATTTAAGATTATTTTTAAGAATCTCACCTTTATCTGTCCATCTGGTCTCTTGCAAGCTGAGAATATCTAAATTATAATGGCGGAATTCTTGTGTGAGGACATCAAGAGAATAATCTCTATGCAGAGTCCTGTTAGTGGGATGTTTAAAGAAACTATGTTTATTGAAAGAGGGAATGCTGACAATATCAGACAGCCCCCTAATCACAGGCATGGGGAAAAGACCAGTTCTCCTACTATTAAAGGCTGAAGCCTTTAATAGCCTTAATAAATTTAATAGCCTAATAAATTTTTAATAGCCTAATAATTTTAATAGCCTTTATTAAAGGCCTACACTGGAAGATTTCCTCCAATGTAGGATTTGACTATGCCTCTAGAAGCAAAAGTCACCAGCTGATAAAGCATATACTGTGACTCTATTCAGTTGGTGCTAATCTACAAACAAACAGAAAACACAGTGGATGATTTTTCCCTCCACAGAAGCCCACCAGTGCAACAAATCAAGATCCATAATCAAGATCAGAGTCTTTTCCAGTCCAGTTAGTATATATGGTCAGCACCAGGACCTTGCATCGTTTACCTCTCCTAAGCAGGTCGAAAAAAAGAGAAGTAGCCATAGTTGTCCATATCAGTAGGCCACACTGATCTGGCAACCCTCCCCTTCCACAAGAGAGTATCTCTTTTGAAAGGTACTAACGGCCTGCACCACGAGAAGGCAAGGTCGGACATTAGGTGCTAAGCCTGGATGGTTCTATGCATCATCACTGGGGATTGGTTCATAGCTCTCCTTCACACTCCATAAAATGATGAGTTAGGTTTTGTCTAAAAATTAATTCTGGAATAAGAGTGATCTAATAGAAGGCTAGTATCAGCTACCACCCTTGGTTTATATCAAATTGCATGTCCCCAATTATGATGGTGGTACAGATTTCTATGGGAGGTAATACTTATCTGCATATGCTGCAACTGAGTACTTGAGTACCCAGAGATATAAGAATTATAAATATAGTTGGGTTTCACATTCCTTCTTTCCAAATCCATCTCATCAGACAGTACTGCAAAGTAACATTACATTTATGGATGGAATTAGCATATTCTCCCAACTTGAATGCCAGAGATGCAGAATCATCACCCTAGAACTGGCATATTATATATTTTACTATGCAAGTTTCCTAAAATAGCCACATATATTTCAAAGTTGAAAAAAATGTACCAGCTATGGAGCACATTGAATATTAAAAAAATAATAATATGGAGTTGGTGATTGGAATGAAAATACTTGCATCCAATAAAAAAAATCCTAAAAAAAACTAAAAGAGCAAAAAAGCCCAATATCCGATCATGTATACCACAAGGAGTTACCACAAATGGTATTCTTCCCACTGTCAATATCATAAAAAAAAACAACATTATTTTGAAATTTACCGAAACCTACAATTTGATCATCAAGGGGGAGGTCTAAAATAAGAATATATTTAACTTTACATATACATTTTTATTATTCTCTATGGTGTTAAATTTTAACATAAATAGCACCTAACTCTCTGGAAAAGTAGCAAATAACTGAGAGGTACAGTATGCCCATGAGGACCAAGAGAAAAAAAAGTTCTTAACGAGAAAATGAGTCAAAAAACAGCAGTCTCTGTGAGGTAACTCACAATACTTGGCAGGTATTGACATGTCGTAATTTGACAAATTGTTCCTGCATGCAAACTTTTTTTTTTGTCTCATTTAAGTATACACAAATCATCTCCATGCATTCCCAATATTGTGGTATATAGACAGTTCCTGCATTCAAAGGTGAAATTTGATGTATCTTTTTCCCTGAAGATAATTCACTTTTGTAATTTTTCCTATCTTTGAAAGTACAAGACAGATAATTCATTCCCCACTGTGAGTGGTGAGTAGATTTTCCTTGGCCCTGTACATAATTACCATTTTGTGTTAAAGTGATCCTAAGCTGCCATTTTTTACAGTTTGTTTTCACAAGAGAGGTAAGGAACACTTTTGAGATCTCATGTCATATCAAAATAATTGAAAGGCATTGATGGCTGGCCTGAGATAACATGGAATTAATTCTGAGACAATCAATGGTTTGTATGAGCTCCATTTACAGAATGTTTAAAAATTATAACACACATATTGTAATTATTTTACTTTCTTGCATTTAAACAATTCTCAATCATAAGATCCAAAAGGCAATTGACTAGCTCAGGAGAGATTATAGCTTTTCTTACCCATCTTCCTATTACTTTTCATTGTCATTTGTCAGTTTATGTGCTTACCAAATCAGTTGTTTCATCATACCTTTCAAGTGCAATGGACAAACTTAATGATTTATGTGTCAAAAATGAAAGCTTGTGATGCAGAGTGTCACAGGATACAAAATATTTATCCCCTATGCTTTCTTCCCCCTAAAAAGTGGGAAATACGAAAATATTGTAACACCTGGAATGCAATTTGGAATCAAATCTTGGAATACTCTTGGAAATATGTGAGACAAAAGTAACGGGCTATGTATCAAATGAAAGCCTGTGACATGCCCCATGTCACAGGTTATAAAAATCCCCCCCCAAAGGGAGAAATATATGGATTGTTCTACTATATCTTTCAACTGTAAGGGCCAAACATAACAAGTTTTATGTCAAATGATAGCTTGTGATGTGGGGAGTGTTGTGGGGAGTAAGAAAATAGCCCCTTGTTTTCTTCCCCCCTAAAATTGGTGAAATTGGGAAGTCATTCTTTTACTATATCTTTTGAAATAAAAACACCTATCTTCAGAAACTTTCATTTGATACATGACTCATAAACATCAACCACATTTTTCCTCTCCCTTTTTTAGAGTTATGTTTGAGGTAGTCTATGACACTGGAAATATCACAAGCTTTAATTTGAGATATAATTCACTAAAGGTAGACTCCCCTGCAAAATTTAAGTTTCCTTTTGGGGGAAGGATTTTATTTTTATGAGCATTTACGAGTTAGGTATCAAATGAAAGCTCATGTGAGGACCATCATAGACTGCCTTGAATTATTCCCCCCCCCACCACCACCACCATTTCCCCTCCCTCCAAAAGGAAACTTAAATTTTGCAGGGGAGTCTACCTTAGTGAGTTATATCTCAAATTAAAGCTTGTGTTATTTCCAGTGTCATAGGCTACCTCAAACATGACTCTAAAATAGGGAGAGGAAAAATGTGGTTGATGTTTATGAGTCATATATCAAATGAAAGTTTCTGAAGATAGGTGTTTTTATTGACAAAGAAAAATTATAAATAAATCTAAAAAATGTCCATCTTTCTACATGCCCCTAAAAAGCGGTAACTAAAACTAAAGTATATCAATAGTGCAAACAGTCATCAAATTCGTATTCACTTCAAAGGATGGCAGGGTGCTGATTTACCTACTCAACAAGTTTGCCAGCACCCATCTTCCTTTGAAGTGAAACGAATTTTGTGACTGACTGCAATATTAATATGCTTTATTTTTACTTTCTACTTTTTATAATGCAAATAAAAAGATAGAAAATATAAATAAAAATAAAACCTTTTCCATTTAAATTTTACTACTCTGTTAAATATTATGCTAAAATAAACTGTTTTATTTAGATCATTTAACCAGAATTTATCCCATATTTTCCAAAACAATGTAAGTGTTAAAATATTGTCACTGAACACAAGCGTTCTTTCATATGAACATAACTTCAAAATTACATTTCCCAGCATCCAAAATCATTCATACTGGAAAATGCGATTTTGTTCTTTTGCTCAATAGTTTTAGCAATAACTTTTTAAACGTACCAAAAGAGCTCCCAAATTTGAGCATTTAAGTTTGCTTTCTTTTTAAATGCTTACAATTGAAATTCTATTTTTGCTATTATGTTAAAAAAGATCTTATTTTAAAAGCCTTGAAAAGCTTCAAAATTATGCATCACACTCGTGTTGTATAAATTACACTTTCCAGGTCACTGACCAAATAAATTTGACTTTGAATATCTCAAAACACATTCCTTTAAATTAAAAAAAAAATTGTGTTCAAACACATAGTTATTAACAATATCTCACCAAATTTTTATCTTGAAGACTTTAGATACAAAAATTTTTAAACACCACTTATACAAATCCATTGAAATCAAAAGAATAATAGAACATGATACCAAACATTTTGGGGGTGAGGGTGGCTCATTTGATAGCGTACCAGGCTCATAATCTGTAGTTCCCAGGTTCGAGTCCCAGCTGGGTCAGCATAGAGATTTATCTCCGCAAAATTCGCCGCCCTGCCAACGGTCAGTAGGGGACACTGATGGGCTAGGAAAGGCCACCGTCCGTCGGATGGGACATTAAGTCATGGCCCTGTGTGCGGGAGAGCCATACCCTGTACATGTTAGAGAACACATTGGATGGCCTTGACGGGAGGCTACCATCTGTCTCCAAACAGCTGTTCCAGTGGGTTCCCTCCCCCAACCTTCTCTGAGCCCTCGGGGTCCACGTGGCCTGGCCATTTAGCTCATGATGTGCAAAAAAGTGTTGCTCAGAGGTAAAACAACCCAACCAAAATATTTTGAAATAATGTGGTAAATTTTAGCTGAAAATTACTAATCACTTTCAATGAGAAAGAAATATTTGATTTGCAGCACTGGTTTCAATGTCAATGTGAATGTTCATCAGCATGCAGAGAATGAATAAACTATAATTAAAACATTTTTATTTGATGAAAAGGATGGGTTTGAGCCCTGGGTAAGGCATTGTGTTGTCTTTCTGCTGAGGCCCTGCCATCCTCACAGACCTTCTAACTAGGTGTATTAACCCTTTGCACTCGAAGGTTTTTTCACTATAGGGAAGTAGCAACTCAAAAGTTTTTTTGCTAAAAAGTTGATGAAATTTTTTTACAACTAACATAAAAATAAATCATACATAAACAACATAAAATCAAACTCATCTTCACTGCTACTAATTTCATCATTTGGCTCCATTTTTATAACCACTACAAACAGAATGAGTTTAAAATAATAATTGTACTTAAACACAATGTTGTACTATGAAGTGCACATAGACAATAGATTTACACATCTGAAATGTAAAGAGGAAAGATATATGTTTATAAAACAATTATGGTCACCTCTCAGTTACTATTCGAGTTGCTGTATCAAACCAAGTGGTGACTGAGGGTCGCTTCTCGAGTGCAAAGTGTTAAACTGGCAGGCTCCTGTCAGACCTCTGTGGGATATTTTTTTTAAATGTACAATTAGCAGAATTATTCAGCATTGATTGCATCTTAATAAAATGACTCAGATCAGCAATCTTCCAGTCATATTCCAAATGTGTATAGGACACTCATTTATATCCAGGATGATTTCACTGGTAACAGATGGTTTTGGCTACACATAATTTTGCAAGTACTTGACCAATCGGTCTCACATTTGGTGTGGTGGTCCTACTTGCATCATGCTGCATAGGGTTCAGAAACTGGCTTCCTGGCTGTGGTAGATCAGGATTACCCCTCTCCCAAGTGCCCAAAAACTCTGGGACACTGCAGTTATCTACCTTGTCAATGGAGAGTTGAAAGTTACAGAGTAGTATCTTATCAATGTGCAAAGTTATCAATAGACAAATGTTTCGTAGCAAACTTCTGAGGAGAGCCTAATTTTCTGGGGTTGAAAACCATACCTTTCTGGGGTAGACAATCTGGTGGTCCTAACTCTTAACTGTCTAGAAGACATTGTCAAACATCAAGACAAAGTTTCAAAAACATACAATGGATTAAAATATCAGTTATCTTTTTTATTTATGGGTAATGTTTTAAAGGGTTTTTTTTTATAGAGTGGCACTCAGTTATACAGTAAAACTACACTACTTATTGAAATGATATATGGTATGCTTTTGTCCAAGTTTTTGATCATTTTGCATCAATATCCTTAAAATGAACTGCAATAAACTCCCCTTTATAAAATAACATCAATTAATGGAAAATGAAAGTCTGCTTTTACTATATTTTGAAACATAGATGGTCACTCGAAAGTTTTTGAAGATCACTTAATCAAAGCTAAATAGTACAAAATAAAGAAGTTGTTGCATGACTGAACAAACTACACAATAAGGGTGCTGTATTTTTGAATATATTCACATTGATATCATGTAAACAAATTTTAATAAAATCAACAATATTCAATTAACAAATAAAGTCACCAACTTACAAGCACATGCAAACCCAAGAAATATTAATGGAAAGAATCAAAAATACTTGCATTGTTGATTGTAGTCTTTTTTTGCAAACTGTACTTTTTAAACCATTAAATGAAATGTTCAATTTCACCAAAGCTCATTTACATTAAATTCATGTGGATATTTCTGAAAATGCTATGATTCTGCTATATGTTATGTTTCTTTTCATTACACCTTTGCCTGTTACTCTTTTACTGTTCATGCAAGGCTGAATTGACTCTAAAGAGCTTAGTGACTACCATGAATTGATATTATGTTCTTACATTATTTGGACTTGAAATCTGATTAAAATTTTTCAGTAATAAAGTATCACATGAAATATTCTGTTGACAAGAAACACTTGCTAAAAACATTTTTTTTCTGCTAATTATTTTAATTCTGATTTAAAATGCTTTTCATTTTCTTTTAGCTGATGACAGTGATTTTTCAGCATTTATTTGAAGAAAAAAAGAGATTGGCTTTTTACATTTCCTGTAAAATAATGCTGAAAATATAAATCATTTTATGATACACAGTCATTGTACAGTTCCTTCAAGTTTTCTGAAGCTTCAAATACCTTAAATTAAAAATGTGGATTTTTCACTATTGATTAAAATCCTTTCACAAAACAATTGATGCATAAAAGTATTTAAAACTAATTAATATCAAAGAAACATGCATGAATTACATCTGCCTATAAATTTTGTAATATTTGTGTGCAAAGGTTTAAAGAGTAAATTTGGTTTGGGAACTAGAGAAGCTGAGATAATAAATGTTTATTGTGACCAATTAAACAATGCGAACAGGACTTTATTGGAGTACATAGGTAAATCAAAACAGAATAAGCCATGAATACCTGAAATTTATTATTTGTTGGTCATTACTGTAGTTGTGTTCAATATGAATATATTGTTTGTCATGTACATGTAGCAATGGATCAATTCTGTGACTCTAATTAATTCATACACAAATCCATGCATAAAACTCAACACTGAAGATGACACAATTTTATTCATCACTCCAGTTAACTCTATCCTAGCACCATTGCAATCAATAATGATGATAAATAACTATGAAACTCATAATTCTAGTTAAAGGGGTTTAGGAATAAAGGTTAAATAAAAAATTAAAGGAATTTAACTTGAGGAAAGATCCATTATTGCCTGTCTTCAGATCAAGTGGTACTCATGTTGTGGTGCATATGTCAGCTTGCTCCAAAGCCTTCTGAAAGAGAGTTGATGTCTTTCTTTAATCACTGAGGCAGAACTAAATGAATGCCCTTGCATCGTAGCCAACATGAGAAGCAGTCCTACAATCTACCTTTTCTCAAATTCATACATTACCCTGCACTGTTCTAAATATGAATCTTGGAATTTCACAACTATTAATAATGATTTGCTTGCATCTCTACAACATCTCTGCAATCACTACATATGCCAAACCCTATTCAATCTTTCACAATACCAGTTTCCTTCTGTCTCTCTCACGTTTCAGTTGGTGCAATATAGCCTTTGCTGCTCTTGCGGCATAAAAACCCAAACGACCAACCATGTTTCAGCATGATTTTATTGGAAAGTTGACATGTATAGGTTCAGATGATTCTAATTACTTCATCAAAGTGGGGGCAATTTTAAAATTAGTGTATAGGAGCAATTTCATCTACCCTTGGAGATTTATGTAGTTTTAAATTTACAGATAACTAAAGTAACTTCAGAATGTGATACAGGGCCAACATTAATGCTAGTAATGTATTTATCCTCATTTCGATGAGAATAGGACCAACACATTGTTTAGAATATCTCTGAAATGTTCAGTCCACCTAGCCATGACAGAATCCTTACCTTCAATAACCTTACCATGTTTATCACTCAAATCATGTGCACCAGTCTGTTTCTTCCTATACAAAACATTAATCTGATACAGCATTCTGCTGTTGTGCTGTCTAGCTGCTTCCTCTGCTTTGTCAGCCAAGTTTGTTTAAATGATTCCAATCAGCATTCAACTGATCCTTTACACATTTATTAACTCTCTTATGCTTAATAGGATGTTGATTCAGTATATCACTCAATTCTTTCTTTCAGAAATAAGCTCTAAGAGCCTTATAACTCAAATGGTTTTGTCTCCTCTGCTCCATTTTATCCAAAAGAGTACTGTTTGTTTCAAGAAAAGCCTGTTTAAAATGGTCCCATTCTTTCTCATCTTCAATAGTAAACAAACCATGATTATCAAAATGACTAAATCTATCCTGGATATCCTGGATAAAATCAAAATGGATAAATCTATCCTGGATATCCTGGATAAAACCAAAGCTTAACTAATCATGTTAAGCTTTGGTTTTATCCAGGTCTTTCAGAGCTTCAGTGTTAAGCTTCAGTTCTAAGAAATTTTAACAAGGCAATGGTTAGACCCAAACTCAGCTCTCCTAATATGACCTGATGTTCTTAACAGAACTAGCCCGTTTCTGTTCTTTAATTTTAAATTGATCATACTCCTACAAAAAACAACAAATGAAACCCACATATATTTATAATGTCCTGATGTTTGTAGTGTGTTATTCTCAAACCATTAGTTTTATTTACTTGTAAGCTATGTTTCCTACTGCCCTTGCAATTACCAATGTCTATCCCCTAGGTTCAAAGCAGAGTCAGTACCAACTTCAGCACTGAAGTCACCTAGCACAAGAGTAATATCTCCCTTGAAAATATGATATGAAATGCATAACATTTCAAAAATCTATGATACTTTGCTCTGTAGATTTCAAAAAGGCTTTTGATTCTGTTTTTCTGCTGAGGTCTTGCCATCCTCTGACCTTCTACTCTGGCATATAAACTGACAGGCTCCTGTCAGACCTCAGTGGCAAGCAGCTGCTTGAGGGGGTATTTTTTTTGATTCTGTAAAAGTTGGTAAAGCTTGCAGTGATTATGTAGCATTTATACTGGAGTTTGACAAGGCTGTATTTTGTCATCTTTTCTTTTCAGTTTAACTAGTGTGTTTTTTGGGGAATTCGTTGCAAGGGAAAGATTGCACCTTAAGATAGTCAAAAGATATGAAAATATCTTAATTACATTATGCTAATGAGATAAATTATTTTATTAAAGTTATTGATGAGATTAAATACTGAGCAAATTATATTGATGAAAACTGGTCTGGTGGATGATGCTTTATTTTTTCTGAATCACTGTGCTCTTGAGCAAGTATCTCAGTTCAATTATCTTGGGAGTTATGTAGCATTAGATACACAGACCTGGCACAGCTGCTGAGACTTTTATGAATCTGTAGAAATTTTGAAAAAATAGGCATACACATCTGAAGACTAAAATTTGGCTGTATAATAGTTTAATCCTTTATAGTTTTCTACAGCAGCAAAACTTGGAACCTTTGTAATCAAGATAAAATGCAACCTGATGCCTTCATCTATCTTATCTATCAGCATCAATAGTCCAAACCTGGCCTTTATCTAAAGAGAATTATGATTTGGAATAGTCGAGTTTTCATATACTATGATTTATTTAAAAATATCAAAGGATCAATACAGAAGTGCACTAGTGACAAATGTAATGGATAAACAAGGAACTCATTAAAAAATGGCCAGAGAGAGGGTAATCCTCCTTCCTGATAATAATAAACCACATATGGCAAATTACTCAGAGGAAAATTTTTCAATTTGGATGGACAGTTCTACAACATCTGACTTATTCACTGTTCCATTTTACACCTGTTCTGCTCCTTAAGAAATCATCTCAATGATCAGCAATTCTAGAATGGCACTGATGTCAAATCATCAAAACCTCATCAATCCAGGTGATGGTGAATATCTCATTGATTGAAATCTGATAGTGTTTTGAATAAAGGAGAAAACAGAAATTATTTATGAATTAGCACTGTTCATCTACCTGCATGTACCTTATGCATGCATATATGTATGTGATAGCGAGACACATCTCTCCAAGGTATTGAAAATAGTTCTTTGAGACATCCACTGCAACAGTTTTTTGCAACTCTGAGGTTGTGACACTCAAGGCCATTTTAAATTAAACAAATGATATTAAGAAATACATAAAATGTTTGGGTGTCTTAGGCTGCTGTATTAACTCGAGTTTTATATATTTGTTGGAGCAAATGACAAACATGTAAATAGACATTTTTAGTTATATTTACTTATCTTTAATAAATTGCATATGTATACATTTCCTATGATGATTAAATATTCAAAATATTTCATATACATGGATTTGTGAACTTTTTTTAAAATTTTATATGTATTGTAAATCTCTGCAATCCCATGTTGTTGTAATGCATGTCATATTGTAAACTTTTGATATTAATTAAGAAAGAGTAAGAGCTTTACTCTCACTCCTTCAGTTTCAATTCATCAAAAATAATAGAAATGAACAGATTAAACATACCTGTTTGCTCCAATGCAGTTGGCAACAAACCACCAGAATTTTTGACCTCGTCGAATTTCGCATATAAAATTTGTAACCTACAAGAAAAGATTAACAATCATAAAAACTCACTAAAATATTTAAATACAAAGAAATTTTGGAAATATCTATAAAGTAATTTTTGCTGTATTCATAAATACTAAGATGTTATATCACAGTGAGAAATTTTATCATTTTATGGACAGAATTATCTTTCTTTTTATGAACAAAACATTCATATCTTTTAAAATTATGTTGCTTATAAATTGAAAACTTCTTCATCATATTAATAGTAAGGAGTTTAACAGTAACAATTAATTTAGTTTTCATTCCTAATTTATTGAAAACTATTATTAAATGTTATCACATACTATTATTAAAGAAAAAAATTATTATGAAACATTATTAATATTATGATTAAAAAGCCACTACATGAAAAAAAAGATTTACAAAAATATAGGGAAGTCAGATTGTTTTATCTCTAATCAGCACTTTTGTGCACATAATGAGCTAAATGGCCAAGTCTCAAGGATACAAAAGTCTCAGAGAAGTTTGGGGAAGGGGATCCACTGACAGATGTTAGGAGACAGGTGTCTTAATTTTGATGTGCACAATACACATCTAGAGCTACTGCTTAACCTTTCACTTGAAATATGGTAGTCTTTTCAAGCCCATCAGTGTTCCTTTCTCATCAAGAGCAGAATAAAGGTTAGCAGACAAAATTTTAATGCAGGCAACAGTGGAGTCTTGAACTTTTGAGCATCACATTACAAGAATGGCAAGTTGTCAAATGGTCAACTCCATCTATGTGAAACCAAGAGATCATCAGTTTGGTTTCCATTATCTCTGGCTTAACAGTAATTTAAAATTATAAAATTCTCACAATTGATATACCTACTTTTGAGGAGGTATCCCCGGTCTTTTTGCAAGATCATGTCTCAATTTTTCACCAACATGTTTATAACAGTAAACCATAGTTGACATAGCAACATCTCGAACCTGAAAAAAGAACAAAATTTTGCAGTGTATCAGAATGTCTCAATTAACAAAGAGCCATATTCAGTCATTTCTGATTGAAGGAATAAAAAATTGTCAGAGTATCAGAAGATAAAATTTCTCTATTTTTAATATTGCAATAAATATTGCCACAAATCTATTCAAACACACCTAGTTAATATCTTTCTTTATATTAGAAACAAAAAAAAAAAAACATGGTAGGAAAGGATTAGAGTAAGGTTTTAGTCTTCTTTTTTCATTTCTTTTAGTCTGTGGCCAAGTAATTAGAGCACTTAGCTGCTGATCCAAGGAACCTGGGTTTGAGCCCTGGGTAAAGCATGGATATTTGTGTGTCTTTCTGCTGAGGTCTAGTTTTCCTTACAGATTTTCTCTATGGCATATAAACTGACAGTCTCTTGTCAGATCTCTGTGGCAAGCAGCTATTTGAAAGGGTATTATTTTTTTAAAAACCATATTGGAAGGATACAACTTTTCTGTTAACCACACTGAAAGAACGTGAATATTTGGAAGACTGCAACTTATATTTAAAATAACAAAGCTTCCAATTTCTCAAGGAATATGTACTTAGTAAGATAACTTACAAATAAAAAGCTGAAACTTGCATTGTACCAAATCTGTGACTCATTACATTACATACCTATATACATATGCATATACTCGTATACAAGTAGGTAGCATATTTAATAAAACATAGCAAGATGTTTTAATAAAACTCAATATTTCTTGGGATTATTTAAGAGTTTATATATGAATTTCTTAATTAATTGGTGGACCATAAAAATTTTTATGGGTTTATTCAATGAGAATCTAACTTAAAAATTCTAGAACTTCTAAAATATGTATTTAATGGAAAAAGGTGACTGAATTAAATTAGAGATCACAATCAACTCTGTTTAAATTACAATTTTCAACAATATTCATTCAACATTTAAAGTCATGAAAGCTGAAATATTTCACAATAGTAATGAGTCATAATAAATTACTTCAGAAATGAATTAAAACTTAAATAATAAGTACTGTTTCAAACCATTTAATAAAACAAATATACATTTTAGAAGTCTGCTTAATAATTATTTCAATATTTGGCAATTCTGAATGATTTTCTTTAAAACAAGATAATTTATTGTTAAATATTCCAGCTTTCATAACTCTTTAAATACTAAATGAATATTGGTCAATATTGAGATTTAAATACTGATTATAATCTTTAACTTATCTTCGGTCACATTTTTCCACTGAATGCAGATTTTGGAAGTTACAGAGTTTCAAAGTTATCCCATTGACATAAAATGGAAATTTTCAATATTTTGGTACAGCAATGTAGAAAATCTCTACTTTATGAACTTTTGATAATTATGAAACTTCACATTAATGAAATATAAATTTTACTCATTTCCCCAAAAATAAACTTCTATATAGCAAAATTTAGAAATAAAAAGAAATTTTTGTGTTTTAAGTGTTTTTATAAAGCACATGCAATGAATAATCAATGCCATATATCAAGATAGTAAATCTACTATTTTGACCTCTACTACAACTAGCGTCTTATGTGTCCTTCAAAAGAATCTCAAATGATAGGTTAATCTGACATTTGAAGAGTTTGCAAGGTACGGTTCTATTTTCACTGCTCATCATGTTGGTTACATAACAGTTATTATTGTGATTAAGTATGCACATTTCAGCTAATACTGTACTAGAACACTGCCTGCCAAAAGTCTGGAAGGATGGAATCGAATTTCTCTTCCCCAAATTCTCTATGTGCTACCACAGCATATAAAGAATTGTTTTTACTATGAAAATTGTTCATTGTCATAGGAATGACAAAATATTAATTCTTATATTGTTTATGTCACAAAATGAACTTTATAAATTAAAATATAAATTATAACCAACAATAATAAGGTTTAAGTGCAATTTATTTATAATCTTTAAAAAAAAAACTCTATACAAAACTTATTTACAACAAAGTGCCAAAAATTAGGACTATTAAATTTCACTATAAAGAGATTTTACTGTAATATACAATTTTTAACAACTTCTATACAAGAATTATTACACACATTTTGAAACATTTCTTGATTCAGAAACTCACCTGAGAATTTGGATCTGCAAGAAGTTTAATTATTAATGGCATTAACCTTGTTAGCGTAAGAGAATGGGCACCAAATCTGAAAGAAAATATTACATTACATTAGAAACAGATGAATGGCATGCATTTCGTAATAAATATTTACATGTTTTGTCAGAGAAGTATTTTTTCCCTAAGCTGGTTCAGATGATGCATCAGTTCAGTACTATCAAAATAGTTTGGACCTAGGCTCAATGATTTGGGCTTGGCTTGAACCCAAACTCATCTCCAGTATAGCACAATTTTGAATAATGCAGTGTTCTTCAGAAACCCATCTTTTGCATTAATAAAGCCATTGTTGTAAATATCTAATTTTAGACATTATGGATCTAATTAATATCATGAGTGAAATAATGAGAGGAAAATAATTTTGAAACAATATTTTTTTTTCTTCCAGTAGGAAATAAAGTAATGGATACATGTATTTGTCACTAATTATTCAAATAAATATTTCTATGACTAATAATATGTTTTGCTTTTATTGAAATTTGCATATTTTTAAGATGGAATCTTTCATTAAGCAGAAGTTCCATTTGGTCTCATGGATATTTGATATAGAGAGGTTCACCTAATTAAAATTTAGGTATTAGGAAAAACAAACTAGTCTTAAAACCACATTCAAAGCTACTTAATTTTAAAAATAAATACTCTTTACATATCAAATTAATACCTTTACTCAAAATTTTACAAAAATGTTATTAAAATTTACAAAAATTGTCAAAGGTGATAAATTGAAGATCTCACTTAAATCTATAAATCTCACTTTTCAACATTATTAATTTGATATGTAAAGAGTATTGAAAGCTGGGACAACTAATAACAGATGCCAATAGTCAATAGAATGTACTCAAAAGTTACTCAAACCAATAATAAATGTTATAATAAATCATTCATTAAATATAACTTGAGAAATTTGCATAATAAGTCAGTTACCTTAAAAATATTTTCAGAATTAGTGTTAACAGCAATGCCTGCTGTTCCCCCTTTAATAACTTATTACATATTAGATGAATATCTTAGAAAATTGAGATTTTGAAAAATTTTAACGAGATCTTCAATTTATCCCAAGTGATATATATATATTCTCATAAAAATCTCATTTTAAAAGTTAAGGAGATCTGAATGTTGTTTTTCATTCACATAACATGGAAGTGTCCAGACCCAATTTGGTAATATAATTTACATGCTGAGACCAATTACTAAATACTCAATAGTAGGTCAAATAGCAATTGTCAAATATTCAGTACTATCCTACTAATAACCTTTACTTATATGATGATTCTTTATCACTATATCACCATCATCATCATCAAGTAGCCATGGGCTACAGAGGTCCGACCAGACCATGCAATTTAGTTCTCCAAGCAAGTCTGTCCTGAGCTAAATCTGCTGCATCTGGCCACTGCACACCAATTCGAACAAGGTCCTGTTTGACATTGTCTGCCCACCGCATCCTAGGTCTCCCCCTCCTTCTGAGGCCTCTAGGCACACCTCTAGGTTCATAACCCTATTCGCCAATCTATAATTATCCAAACGGGCAACATGGCCAAACCAGCGGAGTCTTTCTCTGCACAATAAGCTGCTTAAAGGAGGTTGCAGACTCCTTTGCCTAACCTTATCATTAGTTACAAAGTTAAACCACCTAATACCCAAGATACTACATAAGCATCTAGAATCAAAAGCATCTAGTTTCCTGTTATCTTGTTTACACAGCATCCAAGTTTCACTATCATAACTAAACCTAGAAAGAACCAAACTAATATACAGTCTAATTTTAGTCTTTAGGTGTATACGCCTATTTCTCCACAATCTCCAAAGATTCTTAAAAGTCCCAGCAGCAATCCCTATTCGTCTGTTAATCTCATGCCGTAAATCAGCAGAATCTGTTACATAACTCCCAAGGTAATTAAACTGTGACACCTGCTCAAGACTGCAACCATTCAGATGAACTGAATCACAAACTGCCTGACCAATTTTCATCACTTTAGTTTTCTCTCTGTTTATAACCAAACCTACTCTACTACCAGTCTCATCAACAGCTCGAAAGAAAGAGTTCATCTCATCAACATCATTTGCCAAAGGGGCTAAATCATCAGCATAATCTAAATCAGAAATTTTAGTATCTCCAGACCATTTAAGGCCAAAATCTTTCCCTTACAATGAATTTCGCATAACGTAATCAATAACCAAACTAAAGAGAAAAGGAGACAAAATGCACCCTTGTCAAACACCAGAAGTAATGCTAAACCAATTGCTACAAGCCTTACCAACTCTCACACACAACTCAGTGTTATTATAGAGAGCTTTCATTATGTTAACTAACTTGTATATACCATATGATCTCACAATCAATCACAAATTATGACGATCAACAGAATCAAAAGCATTTTTGAAATCAACAAAGCTAACAACCAAAGGTTTCTGAAACTAAACATTTCTCAAGAATCCACACATCCCCTACCACTTCTGAATACACAATGCTCATCATGCAATTGATTGTCAACCAGATTCTTAATTCTATTAAGCAAAATCATGGAAAGAACTTTACCTGGAACAGAGAGTAGGCCGATACCCCTGTTGTTATCACAAGAACTGCGAAAGAATCAAGCTTTTTTGAAATTAGGGATAACAATAACTCTGGTAAAATCTGTAGAAACCATGACTTTATCATAAAAGATATTCAAAATTTCAATCATCCAAGTGGTAACCAAAACATTTCCAGCTCTAAGCATTTCTGTAGTAATTTCATCTACACCTGGGGATTTATGAAGTTTAAGTTTAGAAATAGCCAAAATAACTTCAGATTGTGTTTTAGGACCAACATTAAAAGCCACCAATGCATTTATCATCATTGCAAACAATGGGAGTAGAATTAACCACATTGTTTAGAATGTCACTGAAATGCTCAGCCCACCTAGCCATGACAGAATCCTCACCTTCTATAACCTTACCTTGTTTATCCTTCAATCCTGTATGCCTGTCCATTTTCTACCACATAAAACATTAACTATCTGGTACAGCTCTCTGCTGTTGTGCTGTCTAACTGCTTCCTCGTCTTTGTCAACCAAGCCATCAAGCCAAAGACTCTTATCAGCAGCTAAATGATCTTTTACACGTTTATTAAGTTCTCTGTAAAGTTTTCTATTAGGACTAGTAGGGTATTGATTAAGGACATTCCTGCAGTTCTTTCTTTCAGAAATAAGCTCAAGTGCCTTATTACTCAGATAATTCTGCCTCCTCTGCTCCTTTTTTCCTAAAAAAGTACTGTTAGTATCCAAAAAGGCCTGTTTAAAATGATCCCATTCTTCCTGAACTTCAGTAGTAAGCATACCATGACTGTCATAATGACTAAGTAACCTATCATGGTAAGCTTTAGCTATAACTGGGGTCTTTCAGAGCTTCAGTATTAAAGGTAAATTTTTTAATCTTAGCACAACATGTTGTTTGAGTTGCAAGATACTTTTAACAAGGTAATGGTCAGATCCAATTTCAGCTCCCCTATATGACGTGGTATTCCTAACAGAATTAGCCCATTTGTTGTTAATTAATATATAATCAATCATATTCTTATGCAGACCATCAGGTGAAACCCATGTGTACTTATGTATGTTGTGGTGTTTGTAATAAGTGTTAGTTATTCTGAAACCATTGAGTTTACTTACCTATCGGAGATGTTGTCCATTGCCATTGCAGCTACCAATACCAAAAGGGCATATCACCCCTCCCCAAAGGTTAGAATCAGTACCAACTTTGGCATTGAAGTTACATAGACAAGGGTAATATCTGCTTTCTTGACAGAATTTAAAATATCCTGAAGTTGTCTGTAAAACCTATCCTTCTCATCCTCATTAGCATCCTCAGTGGGGGTATAACAGCAGATAACATTCAAGTCTTTAATGCTTGTCTGAAATTTTGCTGTAAGAAACCTTTCATTAATGCACTCATATCCTAAAAGAGCATCACTAGCATGTCTGCTGAGCAGCAGACCGACGCCTTAGTTATGCTTATTGCCGTCCCTCCCTGAAAAGAGAAATTTAAGATTATTTTTAAGAATCTGACCTTTATCTGTCCATCTGGTCTCTTTCAAGCCCAGAATATCTAAATTATAATGGTGGAATTCTTGTGAGAGGACATCAAGAGAAAAAGCTCTGTGCAGAGTCCTTACATTCCAACTACCAATGGAGAGAAAATGGTTAGTGCGATGTTTAAAGAAACTATGTTTATTGAAAGAGGGAATGCTGACAATATCAAACAGCCCCCTAATCGCAGACATGGGGTAAAGACCCGTTCCCCCACTACTAAAGGCTGAAGCCATCTACACTGGAAGACTTCCTCCAATGTAGAATTTGACGATGCCAATATAGTTCATTCATAATAGAAGCAAAGAGTTCAGGTGCCTGCGATGACCTCTGTTCAGGATTATCCACCAGCTGATAAACATATCCTGTGAATCTATTCACTTGGGGCTGTCAACCCACAAACAAACAGAAAACACAGCGGAAGATTTTCCCCCCATAGAACCCCACCAGTGCAGCAAAATCAGGATCCACAATCAAGCTCAGAGAAATAATTCCATTCAGATTGGTATATATGGTCAGCACCAGGACCCTGTGTGGTTGACCACTCCTCAGAAGGGTAGAAAAAAAGAAAAGTAGCCATAGTTGTCCAGATCAGTAGGCCACACTAATCTGGCAGCCATCCCCTTCCATAAGAGAGTATCTCTTTTGAAAGGTACTAACAGTCTGCACCACGAGAAGGCGGGGTCAGACATTAGGTGCTAGGACTGGCCAGTTCTATGAATCATCACGGGGATTGGTGCATAGCTCTCCTTCCAGTGACTACCTAGCTACCATTTACAGGCCTATCACTATATACTTTATATCATTTATCATCATATCTAATTCCTTGTGACTTAAGTGTTAAAATATGTGAAGTGCATAATTTGGGTTTAGCATATTTTAACTATGATTTAAATGATTTTTAACATATAATTTTTTTAACTTCATATTGTAAGCTATTATGAACTTTGATTATAATCATTTTATGACCAAATTAAAATCTTAAATGTTATATAAGATGGAAAATACTACAAATAATTCATTGAAATTTAAAATTTTTGAGTAACATCATTATAAATGCAAAGACAAATTTGTTAATAAAATAGAGCATAAATAAGAAAAATCAAAGAATGAAATGGTGTTTACTTTTTAGCTCATTTTCAAAATAAATGAGCTAATATTTTCACTTTGTTTTCTGTCCATCTCCCATTTGTAGACATTCAACTTTTTGTTGTAGAGAATTTTTTTGTGGATTGGATAGTCATTAATAAAATATTACAATTCAAACTTTCAAAATCTCCCAATAGTTTTAATAGCACCTTCTAAACAGTGGAAAAGTTTGGAAAATGCCAAAATTTTAAACAAATATTGAAAATAATATATTTAAACTAGAAATTTTGGTGGAAGGGTATCATGGTCAAGAGGTTTACACTGGCAGCAATGATTTTCTTCTTTACCCAACAGGAAGTATGATTTTAAGAAATGACTGAAAAATCCTTTTTATGTTTATAGGTACTAATAATATAACTACACTTATCCCTCGATTTACACGGTACTCAGTTCACACAATTTTGGCTTTGCACAGTCAAAAAATGCAACCCGTTTTGATTTACACGGTACTGACTGAGACGTACATAGAAAGGAAATCTCAGTCAGTACCATGTAAATCGAAACTGGTTGCATTTTTTGACCGTGCAAAGCCAAAATTGTGTGAACTGAGTATGGTGTAAATCAAGGGATAGGTGTATTTGCATTTTCACAATCAACCATTAGTTCAGATTTCCACCTTTAGAGGCACGGCACTAAAAGTTAATAAATAATGCACTTCAAGAGTCCGTAAATAGTAGAAAGAGTCAAGAAATGTCGAAAACTTTTAACAAATATTGTGAATAATACATTATTCTAGAAATCCAGATATTTTGCGGTAGAGTATGATGATCAAGAAGTTTACAATAGCAATTACTTGTCTCCTCATTCATGGAGGTGAGAAATGTTACTATTTTTTGGCTTTGACAGATAAATGAAAAACTATTTTTATGTTTTATAGGTAATAACAAAATATTACTATTTGCATTTATACAATTATCCATAGTTTAAATTTCCACTGTTAGAGGATATTAAAGGGAAATAAAAAAAAGTCAGTCTCTTTGAAACAAGCATCCCATATTCATTTGAGACAATACGCTATTCTTCAAGTTAATTATTAAAGACTGATCATCATTATCATTATCATCCTCAAACAGCCAACGGTTACGGAAGTCCAATCAGACCATGCAATTTAATTCTCCAAGCATATCTGTCCTAAGCTATCTGGCCACTGCACACCAATTCTAACAAGGTCCTGTTTGACATTGTCTGCCCACCACATCCTAGGTCTCCCTCTCTTTCTGAGGTCTTTAGATACACTGTTCATGCCTTATTCGCTAATCTATAACTGTCCATAAGGGAAACATGACCAAACCAACAGAGTCTCTCTCTCTCTGCATAACGTTGATTAAAGGAGATTGCCAACTCCTTTGCTAGCCTCATCATTAATTACAAAGTTGAACCACCTAACAACCAAGATACTGCATAAGCATCTAGAATCAAAAGCACCAGGTTTCCTGTCACCTTGTTTACAAAGTGTCCATGTTTCACTACCATAACTAACCCTAGAAAGAACCAAACTATTATACAATCTAAGTTTAGTCTTTAGGTGTACATGACTATTTGTCCACATTCTCCATAGATTCTTAAAAGTCCCGGCAGCAATCCTTATTCATCTGTTAATCTCATGCCGTACATCACCAATATCTGTTACATAGCTCCAAGTTAATTAAACTGAGAAACCTGCTCAAGACTGCAACTATTCAGATTTACAGAACCACAACCTGCCTGACCAATTTTCATTGGTTAGCGTGCTTGGCTACTGATCTAAAGGACCTGGGTTCGAGCCCCAGATAAGGCATGGATGTTCGTGTTGTTTATCTGCTGAGGTCCTGCCATCCTCACAGACCTTCTCCTATGGCATATAAAATGACAGGCTCCTGTCAGACCTCTGTGGCAAGCAGCTGCTTGAGGGGTTATTTATTTTATTATTATATAACCAAAGGTCTGTAAATGGTAGCTAGGCATAAACTGGAAGGAGAGCTGTGTACCAATCCCTAGTGATGATGCACAGAACTGGCAGGTCTAGCACCTAATGTCCGACCAAACCTTCTTGTGGTGCAGGCCATTAGTACCCTTCAAAAGAAATATTCTCTTTTGGAAGGGAATGGAAGGGGGAGGGCTGCCAGTTCAGTATGGCCTACTGATCTGGTCATCTATGGCCATTTTTTTCTTTTTTTTTCAACCCTGCTGAGGAGTGGTCAACTTTACAGGGTACTGGTGCTGACCATTTATACCTACTAGACTGGACTTGTTTATGGATTTGAGCTTGATTATGGATCCTGGACTTGCTGCAGTGAAGGAGAATCTGCCACTGTATTTTCTGTTTGTTTCTGGGTTGCCAGCCCTAAATGAACAGAGGCATTGGATACCTTATATCAGCTGGTGGATAATCCTAATCAGAGGCCATCACAGGTACCTGAACCTTACTTAGCTAGTTGGGCATCACCAAACCTAAACTGGAGTAATGTGTCTCAGGCAGGCCATATGGCTCTTGAAAAAGTCCACTTGAAAAGGTGGTGCCTGAAGTTCCTACCAGCATCGGTGATTTCAGCCTTTAGCGGAGGAGGAACAGGTGTTTGCCCCATGCCTGCGATCAGGGGGCTGTTTGATATTGTTGGCCCTACCTATCTCAATAAACATAGTTTCTTTAAAAATTCTACTAATCATTTTCTCTCTGCAGGAATGTGGAACATGAGGACATTATATAGAAATTATTCTCTTGATGCCCTCACACAGGAATTCCAGTGGTATAACCTAGATATTCTAGGCTAGCAAGAGACCAGATGGACTGGTAAAGGTGAGAGACTTAAAAATAACTTTAAATTTCTTTTTACAGGGAGGGAGGATGGACAGCATCACCAAGGCATGGATCTGCTGCTCAGCAGACATGCTAGTGATGCTCTTCTAGGATATGAGTGCATTAATGAAAGGTTTCTTACAGCAAAATTTCAGACAAGCATTAAAGACTTGAATGTTATCTGCTGTTATACCCACATTGAGGATGCTAATGAGGATGAGAAGGATAGGTTTTACAGACAACTTCAGGATATTTTTAATTCTGTCAAGAAAGCAGATATTACCCTTGTTCTACGTGACTTCAATGCCAAAGTTGGTACTGACTCTGACCTTTGGGGAGGAGTAATAGGCCCTTTTGGTATTGGTAGCTGCAATGGGCAACATCTCCTATAGGTGAGTAAACTCAATGGTTTCAGAATAACTAACACTTATTACAAACACCACGACATACATAAGTACACATGGGTTTCACCTGATGGTCTGCATAAGAATATGATTGATTATATATTAATTAACAACAAATGGGCTAATTCTGTAAGGAATATCACGTCATATAGGGGAGCTGAAATTGGATCTGACCATTACCTTGTTAAAAGTATCTTGCAACTCAAACAACGTGTTGTGCTAAGATTAAAAAATTTACCTTTAATACTGAAGCTCTGAAAGACCCAAGTTATAGCTAAAGCTTACCATGATAGGTTACTTAGTCATTATGACAGTCATGGTATGCTTACTACTGAAGTTCAGGAAGAATGGGATCATTTTAAACAGGCTTTTTTGGACACAAACAGTACTCTTTTAGGAAAAAAGGAGCAGAGGAGGCGGAATTATCTGAATAATAAGGCACTTGAGCTTATTTCTGAAAGAAAGAACTGCAGGAATGTCCTTAATCAATACCCTACTAGTCCTAATAGAAAACTTTACAGAGAATTTAATAAACGTGTAAAAGATCATTTAGCTGCTGATAAGAGTCTTTGGCTTGATGGCTTGGTTGACAAAGCCGAGGAAGCAGTTAGACAGCACAACAGCAGAGAGCTGTACCAGATAGTTAATGTTTTATGTGGTAGAAAATGGACAGGCATACAGGATTGAAGGATAAACAAGGTAAGGTTATAGAATGGGAGGATTCTATCATGGCTAGGTGGGCTGAGCATTTCAGTGATGTTCTAAACAATGTGGTTAATTCTACTCACATTGTTTGTAATGATGATAGATGCATTGGTGGCTTTAATGTTGGCCCTATAACACAATCTGAAGTTATTTTGGCTATTTCTAAACTTAAACTTCATAAATCCCCAGGGGCAGATGAAATTACTACAGAAATGCTTAGAGCTGGGAATGTTTCAGTTATCGCTTGGATGATTGAAATTTTGAATATCTTTTATGATAAAGGCATGGTTTCTACAGATTTTACCAGAGCAATTATTATCCCTATTTTCAAAAAAGGTGATTGCAGTTCTTGTGATAACTATAGGGGTAATCAGCCTACTCTCTGTTCCAGGGAAAGTTCTTTCCATGATTGTGCTTAATAGAATTAAGAATTTGGTTGACAGTAAATTGCGTGATGAGCAATATGGATTCAGAAGTGGTAGGGGATGTGTGGATCAGATATTTTCACTTAAGCAGATTCTTGAGAAATGTTTAGAGTTTCAGAAACCTTTGGTTGCTAGCTTTGTTGATTTGAAAAAGGCTTTCGACTCTGTTGACCGACATAATTTGTGGCTGATTGTGAGATCATATGGTATACCAGGCAAGTTAGTTAACATAATGAAAGCTCTCTATAATAGCACTGAGTCGTGTGTGAGAGTTGGCAAAGCTTGTAGCAATTGGTTTAGCATTACTTCTGGTGTTTGACAAGGATGCATTTTGTCTCCTTTTCTATTTAGTTTGGTTATTGATTATGCTATGCGAAATTCATTGCAAGGGAAAGATTTTGGCCTTAAATGGTCTGGAGATATTAAAATTTCTGATTTAGATTATGCTGATGATTTAGCCCTTTTGGCAAATGATGTTGATGAATGAACTCTTTCATTCGAGCTGTTGATGAGACTGGTAGTAGAGTAGGTTTGGTTATAAACAGAGAGAAAACTAAAGTGATGAAAAATTGGTCAGGCAGGTTGTGATTCAGTTCATCTGAATGGTTGCCGTCTTGAGCAGGTGTCACAGTTTAATTACCTTGGGAGCTATGTAACAGATTCTAGTGATATGTGGCATGAGATTAACAGACGAATAGGGATTGCTGCTGGGACTTTTAAGAATCTTTGAAGATTGTGAAAAAATTGGAGTATACACCTAAAGACTAAAATTAGACTGTATAATAGTTTGGTTCTTTCTAGGATTAGTTATGGTAGTGAAACTTGGACGCTGTGTAAACAAGATAACAGGAAACTAGATGCTTTTGATTCTAGATGCTTACATAGTATCTTGGGCATTAGGTGGTTTAACCTTGTAACTAATGACGAGGTTAGGCAAAGGAGTCTGCAACCTCCTTTAAGCAGCATATTGTGCAGAGAAAGACTCAGCTGGTTCGGCCATGTTGCCCGTATGGATAATTATAGATTGGCGAATAGGGTTATGAAGGGTGTGCCTAGAGGCCTCAGAAGGAGGGGAAGACCTAGGATGCGGTGGGCAGACAATGTCAAACAGGACCTTGTTAGAATTGGTGTGCAGTGGTCAGATGCAGCAGATGTAGCTCAGGACAGATATGCTTGGAGAATTAAACTGCATGGTCTGGTCGAACCTCCATAGCCCATGGCTGCTTGATGATGATGATGATGTAACCAAACCTACTCTACTACCAGTCTGATCAACAGCTCGAATCAAAGAGTTCATCTCATCAACATCATTTGCCAAAAGGGCTAAATCATTAGCATAATCTAAATCAGAAACTTTCATATCTCCAGCCCATTTAAGGCCAAAATCTTTCCCTTGCAGTGAATTTCACATAACATAATCTATAACCAAACTAAAGAGAAAGGGAGACAATATGTGTCCTTGTCAAACACCAGAAACAATACCTCAAGCCCTACCAATTCTTACACACGACTCAGTGTTATTATAGAGAGCTTTCATTATGTTAACTAACTTGTCTGGTATACCATACAATCTTACAATCAACCACAAATTATGACGATCAACAGAGTCGAAAGCATTTTTGAAATCAACAAAGCTAGTAACCAAAGGTTTCCATTAATATATAACATAACTTTTTTTATTCTGTAGGTTTTCCAGAATTAAGCCTTACCTTGTCAGAGTTTTGTTTTTAAATATATCACTCTGAAAAAAAGAGGTTTAAATACATTTCTTATTTTGGCTAGAAATTTCATTTTCACAAATTCAAAATTAAATGCTGTTTAATTTGTTATATGGCATGATCTATTTCTGCTCATAAGTGATTTGATGAAAAAGTATTAAAGCCATCTTCTTTTGGCTCATCACATTTAAAAAAATAGCTGTGTCTGTGAATTCAATCATTTTTCAGGCTGGATCTTGGAAAATTTAATTAGGTTTAGATGTATATACATAAGTACAATGAACAATGTATTAACCTAACCTTATTATAAGATTTCATTTCCCAAATCTTTCAATATTCTGAATATCCACCACTAGTGGCCTTAAAATTAGAAAATGGCAAAGCTTTAAACAAATATTGTAAATAGTTTTGAGGAAAAAAGTTTTGCCGATATGCAGCATTCCAACCCATGCCTATCCAGATACATGCCATAGTGTTCTAAGGCAACTAAACTAACACTAGTTGAGTCTTCTGTTAGTTGACCTATCAATCACCTATCATTGCTGCACCTGGCCTTGGTGCCATCTATATCAGGGAAGGCAACTATTTTATTTTATGTTGCACTGATTAAAATGTAAATAAATGTTACTCATGCAAAAAGCATTATTAATGAATTAATCAATAAATAGTAAATCCACAGAGTTACCTGTTGATTTTGTAGTCAATAAATCAATAAATAGTTTGCTGACATGTGGGATTTGAACCCTCGTCTCTCCAGATACATACCAGAGTGTTTTAGTACCACTATATTAATGCCGGCTCCATCTTTTTCAACTAATGTGACCTATCAATCTCCTGTCATTGTTGTAAATAAAACAGCAAATTAAACAGCATTCTTGCTACGAATTTCAAATTTGGTGGTCAAGTTCAGTGATCAAGGGGGTTTGCATTAAAAACTTCAACTCCTCAGAGAAATCCCTTGTGTTTCTCTTCCCCCCCCCCCCACCCCAGGAAGGTGAAAGACTTGTTTGGGTTGTTTTACCTCTGAGCGGCACTTTTTTGCACACCATGGGCTAAATGGCCAGGTCACATGGACCCCGAAGGCTCAGAGAAGGTTGGGGGAGGGGACCCACTGGAACAGCTGTTGGGAGGCAGATGGTAGCCTCCCATCAAGGCCATCCAGCGTGTTCTTTAACGTGCACAGGGTATGACTCTCCCGCACACAGGGCCACGGCTTAACGTCCCATCCGACGGACGGCGGCCTTTCCAAGCCCATCGGTGTCCCCTACTGACCGTGGGCAGGGCGGGGAAATTTTGCGGAGATAAATCTCAACGCTGACCCAGCTGGGACTCAAACCTGGGAACTACAGATTACGAGCCTGGCGCGCTACCGACTGAGCCACCCGCGCCCCTAAGGAGAAAGACAGTTTGAGAATAGTTAATAAATTTCTTTAGAGCACAAATCTCTTAACATATTTCAAAATTTTAGAGTTTATGGCAGAAATTAGTACTAAGAATTTTTCTTCTATAATTTTCAACATCACAATATCCTTTATATTACTTACGTGTCTAGAGTCTGCTGTAGGAGAGACATAACTTCTTCTCTAACTCGCCAATTCTTATGACTGAATGCTGTTGTTAATTTCTCAAAAAGGTACTGGAAAAAAGTAAAACTTTTGTTATTATCTTCATTGTGAACTGATAATTAATGTCGTACAATAACAATGTTTCTAAATGAAGGAAAATATTTTGGCAAACAGGTGCATAAATTATACTTGCAAATTTGAACACTCATACTTATGAGTAATTTTTTAGGAATAATTTTTTTAAATGAATAATATTTAGTTTTACAAATTCTGATGTTTTATATATTTTGCAAAATTATTATCATAAATTACACTTTACTCCTAGAATTTGTGCAGCTACTTCTGTTGCTACTTCTGTTCTGCAGAATTCTGTGGCTACTTCTGTTTCTGGGGCGGTGATTCCATGAGTAATATAATGAGTGATACAAGCCTGAAAATGCTTCTTTTGGAAGGGAAAATTTTCCCACATATAACCATTATCATTTAGATACAACAAAAGAATCTATGAAATAATTTTTGAAGTTTGCTCATGATATTAACATTATTAATAACTGATAAATGCTATGACATCTGTTGGGTAGGGTTGTTTTACCTCTGAGCGGCACTTTTTTGCACACCATGGGCTAAATGGCCAGGTCACATGGACCCCAAAGGCTCAGAGAAGGTTGGGAGAGAGGACCCACTGGAACAGCTGTTGGGAGACAGATGGTAGCCTCCCGTCAAGGCCATCCAGCGTGTTCTTTAACATGCACAGGGTATGGCTCTCCTGCACACAGGGCCACGGCTTAACGTCCCATCCGACGGACAGCGGCCTTTCCAAGCCCATCGGTGTCCCCTACTGGGCGTGGGCAGGGCGGGGAATTTTGTGGAGATAAATCTCAACGCTGACCCAGCTGGGACTCGAACCTGGGAACTACAGATTACGAGCCTGGCGCGCTACCGACTGAGCCACCCCCGCACCCTATGACATCTGTGATAGGCAATAAAACAATAAATTTTGCATTGCACCAACTAATTAAAGATCAACATTAGATATACACATATAAAAATAATTATAATGGTTGCCAAATAAAACAATTATTTATGTGTTTTCCAGCATTAAAAAAAATCAACAATTAATCCAGAGTACTTATGTGTTAAAGTCTTTTCCCTAATACCTATGCATTTTTGGGTTGTAACCAAGTATTCTTCAGCATCTGCCATGTTCACTTGTCTATCTGGTCTTGAATGTTCTCACCACATAGACATAAAATATTTTACCATTTAAGCAACATGTTTTGCTATGACGGTGTGGAAAAAATCATGTACAGAGAATTGGCCATAGTGCTCATTAAACCCTTTCTGATTTTTTGAATACCTTCAGTTTGCAAAGGAAACTTCATTTTAATTATTACCTTTCCAAAGCAGAATATTTTTTGCTTTGAGTTACGCTGAAATAATTACAGTAATCTTCAAAAACCACTAGAGACCACTCCAGTGGTGAGTCCTCTGGTGGATTTGGGTTGGGTTGTTTTACCTCTGAGCGGCACTTTTTTGCACACCATGGGCTAAATGGCCAGGTCACAAGGACCCCGAAGACTCAGAGAAGGTTGGGGGAGGGGACCCACTGGAACAGCTGTTGGGAGACAGATGGTAGCCTCCCGTCAAGGCCATCCAGCGTGTTCTTTAACGTGCACACGGGGCCACGGCTTAAAGTCCCATCCGACGGACGGCGGCCTTTCCAAGCCCATCGGTGTCCCCTACTGATCGTGGGCAGGGCGGGGAATTTTGCGGAGATAAATCTCAACGCTGACCCAACTGGGACTCGAACCTGGGAACTACAGATTACGAGCCTGGCACGCTACCGACTGAGCCACCCCCGCCCGCCCTCTGGTGGAGAAAACAACCTACTAGCATATATCGATTACACTCAAACATGAACAGCTGGAAACAGATAAATAGACATTGCCTGAATTAATTTGGGTACATCAAAATTATCCACCTTGTTGTCAAAGTGATTACTACAATATAAATAATTTTATAAAGACATCTGATTACCATTTCTTAGAAGCACTAAATGGTATTGCCTATTTGCTTGTTAACATTCCTATTTGCTGAAGCAACCTTCTGATTTAAGCTCACAAGTTTGGTTTAAACTATTATCAACAAATTTTTCCTTAAATTTTCGAAAATCTCTTAAAAATTAACAAAAGAAACTATTTTTAAAAACGGTAGATTTTGGAATTACAAAGCACATACCACCATTTTCCTTTTCTGTTTATGTTCCATGCATTAGAGAACAATGGAACTATGGCAAATTAAACTTTTTTTAAGGAAGAAGAGAATGGAGAAATTTTTTTTTGCACCTTTTGACATTCCTCTCATCACAGGCTTTTAGTTGATATATAACTTGATGTGACTGTGATCACCTTCGTGTGCATATTTAAGGGGGATGTTTGAGGAGGTTCAAACTCCTCCCACCCCTTCCAAATGTATATGTTTCAAAAATCTTTTTAATTTTTATGCTTACTTATTGGTTGCTTTTTTTCCCACTTTTAAATATTTACTTATTGATTACCTACCTTTTAAATATTTTGGAATAATACCCCCCCCCCCCCTCCTCCAATCATATTTTTAAAATATACCACTGATCACCTTGTTTGTAAGCTTCCCATATTTCTTTTGGGCTACAATGGTAAAGAGGATAAATTTTTGGATGTACTTAAAATATTCTGCATATCAAAAGTTCTTATTTGGCATGTAATTTGCTATGACTGGCCCATGTTGAGTAGATAGATTGGAATAGTCGTTTACAAACTATCTTTTTAGGGAAAAGGGGATAATTTTTTTAATCTTTGGCCTTCTACATGTAATATGCTTACATTTGACATACAACTCATTATGCTTAGCCTGAAGAATAGGAGAGACAATGGAAAAACTGTTTTGACAACAAATAAACTGACAAATGACAAGCAAAAAGCAACAGGAAATAGGCAGAAAGTGGTATCTTAGACACATGGATATAAGTCTTACACAAGCCTGCATTTGCCATTAGATTTATGTTTATTTCAACTTTATAAATTGACCTTTACCTGAGGAGTAGCAACTGGGCTCATCAGTTTTAACAGCAGGCATTTGGAATGGAATCGAACCTGGAAAACATGAATTATAAAATAAATATCATAAAAGTTCAAATATAAAGTAAACAAAACAGTTTATGGATAAGTATTAAACCCGTTTGCACTTAAAAGCTATATATTACATATTCCTTTGATTTTGTGTCAGTGACATATCCATTTATTAGACAATCTTGACACGTTTGGATTAGAATCTTGATTTCTGTTTGATGTGTTGCTTTCAGATACACAAAAATGTGGGGGGGGGGGGAGTTATCATCTACATTTGTATACATTATTCTGTTAATTATACAAAATTTAACAAAATCTATGCATCTTGAAATGTGGTCAAGATGCACGACAGAGTTAATTAATATAGCAATACTCTGTCATTTGTGGTTGCGCACAGTGTTAATTTTTCTGTGAACAATTTTTTCTTTTGAATTTTCATGGTTAAAAATTAAAAATCAGATGCAGCAATAATAATGCTAACATTTTCAGCAATAATAATGCTAACATTTTATTCACAAGCATGAACTCACACAACTACAGTGACTGTGAGGCAAAAAATAGTATCTGATACTAAAAGTTGATTTTTTTTTCCCCTAATTTAATCTTACCCTTTTAAATCATAAGGGAGGGGAGTGGAAATCATGCATCAGTCAAAAGATAGCATAATGTTATATCTTTGAGAAGATAATAATTATCCTGGAAGTTGAAGACCAATTAAAAGAAAAGATAATGAAGGCTGATTCATTTATGGAATGGATAATATCGATTTTAAGAAGTGCTGACTCTGCAGTAGCTCCCTAAGATGAAATTTATCAAGATTTAAATAGGAAACAAGCAGCTTCAAATTGTGGAATTAATGAAGCCAGCCTCTTCCTTCCTTTCTAGTATTTCCATTCTTGTCATCTTAACCAAAAATACAGAAAAATTTCACAGTGCAGTAAGTAAAATTAAGTTGAAATCTTTAATTATCTATATATATTTATTTGGTACGTTATATATTATTATTGGTATGTTATATATTATTATTGGTATGTTATATATTATTATTGGTATGTTATATGGTTTTATATATGGTATTATTATTAGTATGTTACATGGTGTATGTTATATTTCCATTCTCATCATCTTAACAAAAATTACAGCAGATGTTCACAGTGCAGTAATTAAAATTAAATTGAAATCTTTAATTATCTGATACTGTTATATGTTTTTAAGCACTTCAACAAAAGTTCTATTCGATTTAAGTAGTAAGAGGAACTTCCAGGATGCTTGCAAGTGATATCACTCGCAAGCATTCCGGAAGTTCTTCTTATTACCCACCCTCTGCAGTACAGTATGTAAATTTTTCCTTAAGAACTTTTGATACTTGATAGCATAGAACATTTGTTGAAGTGCTTAAAACATATAAATGTCAGAGTATTAAAGATTTCAATTTAATTTCATCATCTTAATTTTGCCATTATATTTACATGTAACATCCTAATATGGTAGTTGTATTCCTGAAAAAGACTGCATAGCTGAATCACATTATTCAGTCCTAATTTTACCATAAGAAATAATAAAATAAGTGAGGGTTATGTTCCAAGCCCCATCAATCAACATTTTTTTAATTCTAACTGGTGTATGATTAACTATAGTATTTTTTATCAATATATCATGCCTATGCATTTTTTAAATATGTATATGTTATTAGTTAGTCATTTATTGAAAAAAAGAGAAAAAAAACTGAAAAGGAAATTAAAGTTGTACCATAGAAGAATATGGGGTGTGGAAAGTGGCAAATTGTCAGCTAATTTCACCTACATACTTTGACACATTATTAATACTTTGAATATATAAACAAAATAAAATATTATGAATTGTTTATATTATATATATATACACTAATCTAAATAATTTAGAAAAAAATGGACAATTTTTTAATAATTTTACTGAAATTGAAGAAAAAATACAGTAAAACTTTGTAATATTTAAAAATAATGCTTAAAAAATTCAACTTAACTTTTTTTTCTCAAAATTCTGCCATTTTATTAACCAAAATTAAATGCTCTTTTCTTTGGTATATAACATATTTCCATTATTAGTTACTTCAGGATGAGGTTCTAAAGCTGTTTATTTTATTTACTGAAAACACTTTAAAATAAATCTGGCCACCACAATGTGTTAAGTTTTAGAAACCTGGGCAATTAAGGAGCTAAAATGAAAACAATTCTTCAATTGCCATTTTCTTTTGTAAAAAGGAGAAAAATTGTAAAATTTGGGAGCAGATCATATTACGGAAAAAAAAAAAAAGAACAAAACTGAAAACCCCAAATTTTGGATTTCTAATGACCAGATTTTTTAATTTTAAAAAGTCAGAAAGTCAGATAAAATCTGAAAAAATTGGAGCAGTTGGAAGCTCTGCATAATTAACAACATTTTGTTTCTCTGACTGTCATTCTGTCTCTATTTTCAATGGTCACTGTAAACCAGTACTTAACACAAAATACAATTTCAAATAAACATGCTGCTATCTACTTTTATAAGTATGGTAATCACACACTATTTTGCTCATTACTTTATGTATGTTTTCAGATTTGTCCCTTCACAGGGATTTGCAGGAATCTCTGCAAAAAAGCAAAGTATTACTGATCTAAAACTTTTGTTCTTAATATTTCTTTCATCCAATAAATATAATTATAATTTTCCCATATAATTGCAATTTCAAAACTTCTCTAGAATAAATATTTAACACTAAACCTACCACGACTGGTCAAATTGACCTTTTCAAACTTTTGCATAAAATTTCCCACATACAACGTTATCACTTTACTATTTAACTTTACGACTTTTCTTATACATCAATGATTTTTTCAGTGTTTACATCTCCTCTTATTGTCTTTTTTCTGAGAAATATATGTAGCCTGTCCTACCTACCACAACCGGTCAATTTGACCGCTTGAAAGATTTCTGTTATTTAGCCTGGAAACTCAATTCTAAAACTATACAGTTGGTATAAATGAAAGGCTACCAAAGTGTGGCATGACTTCAACTGAAAGCAGAATGAGCCTTTGATACATGATCTGATGTTCCATCCAAGGCTAGGTGTAGATTTACACAATATATGCCGAACAAACCAGATAAGTTTGGAATCAAATTCTGATTAGCTTTTGTTGTCAATAGCAAGTATATAATAAATGGATTTCCATATTTGGGAAAGAATGAGAAAAGAGAACCTTCAGTTCCACTTGGGGAGTTCATTGTCTGCAAACTAATAGAATCATTCACAGGGTGTGGAAGGAACGTAACCACGGAAATTTTTTTATGAGCCACAAAACTGCTGGCAAAAAGAACCACTACTGTTGGAACCATCCGTGGAAACAAGTGAGAATTGCCAAAACTTGCCAAAAGCGTGGAAGATAAAATGGCACGCTTTACAACTAAACTATATAAATCAGGTTATATTACTCTAACAATTTATAAAAGTAAACTAAATAAAAAAAAGTGGTTCTACTAGGTTCAATGCATAATTCAATAGAAACTGAAAAAAGTGATAAGCATATACCGGAAACGATTAGATTTTATAATAGCACAAAATTCGGTGTAGATGTGACGGATCAAATGGCAAGAAAATACAGCGTGAAATCGAAATCTTGGAGATGGCTCCTCCAAGTATTTTTCAATATTCTTGACCTAGCTGGAATAAATGCATGGGTTTTATATAAAGAAACAACAGAGGAAAAAATTTCAAGGCAGGAATTTTTATTCCAGTTAGCTGAAGAACTTGCCGCTGAATATCAAGGGGGGGGAAGGAAAAGGAAATATACCGAAAACATCAACAAATATAAGTTTAGTTTCACATGTACAAAAAACTTACCAAGTAAGATATTGCAAAGACAACAAAACTAAAAATATGTTTGAAATGCAAAAAATATGTGTGTGGCAAATGTACATTTGAGAACTCAATAATTTGTAAAAAATGCATTGAAGATGAATAAGATATACATTATTTATTTATAAATGCAAGAAACTAATGAACTACCATTCATTTTTCATTTTCTTTTCATGTTTATAATTGAAATGAAAAAAAAAATAAATTTGTTTTTTCATTTTGTGAAAGTTGTTTAATTTATTATTTAATTAAGTACCAAATTGATTTATTATCTACGTTCATTTGTAAAAAAAATATAGCTTTTTTTAAGGACCCGTCACGGTAGGAATAGGTATACATGAAGTGTCGGTAGGTTTAGTGTTAACAAGGAAGTTAAAATTCATAAGGGTGGAGGCAAAAGCAAACAGAGATCTTCTACTAGGAGTGAATTCAGGTTTGGGCTTTGTAGGGCTCAAAATAGCACAGATGACTTGGAGCTCAGGCAAGCTAGGACTCAGAATAATTTAAATTTCAAATATTTCTTGTAACTGTATAAAAATTAAGTAAAAACATAAAAAATTTTATTATGATTTCAACCTATTAATCAGTCTTTTTAATAAAGTCTTTTTATTAAAGTTTTTATAAAAGTTTTTATAAAGGTCTTTTAAATCAGTCTTTTATAAAAATAAGCATCATATGATTTTTGATTTTTTTTTTATGTATTTACTACCTTTAATAAATAAATGGCTCTTTGCAATTATAATGATGTTACCCACAAACTTTCAAGTTCCTACTAGTAGTTCTAATATTTTTTGTTCCAAATAGCATTAACATTTATATTTCGTCCCAAAATGATTATAATTAATAACATAAGAATAAAATAAATGATTAAAGACATGCATAGCTGTATATATGTCTTATGATGTGTTAAAAGAATTTTTTTCCTCAAATCAGGCTTCAGGAGGCATGGGCTCTTGCAATTATCAAAATGGTTTGGGCTTAAGAACTCTTGAGCTCAATAACTTCAGGCTTGGGTAAGTGCAGGCTCGAAAAATTGAGCCTTAACTTATTTATAGCTTCTATCAATATATTCTACAAATACCAGAAGTTATTCAATGGTAAATTTTTTCTGCACTAATCAAAATTTATCACTAGTAGTGCAAGATTAAGTTGCTAAATACAATTAATAGAATTCTCCGATATACCATTAAAAATGACACATTAATGTTCTTTTGATTATTAGCTAGATCGCACTATAAACAGCTTTTATCTGGCACCTGTATGTGCCTACTTTCTAACTGGGTTTACCACTCAGCGGTACTTTTTTGCACACAATAAGCCCTATTGGTAGCTGCAATGGCATTGACAACATCTACTACAGGTAAGTAAGCTTAATGGTTTGAGAATAAGTAACACTTATTACAAACACTGTGACATACATAAGTACACATGGGTTTCACCAAATGGGCTGCATAATAAAAATAAAAATAAATACCCCCTCAAGCAGCTGCTTGCCACAGAATATGATTATATATTAATTAACAGCAAATAGGCTAGTTCTGTTAGGAATACCAGGTAATATAGGGGAGCTGAAATTGGATCTGACCATTACCTTGTTAAAAGTGTCTCGCAACTTAAACTTAAGAAGTGTTTTGCTAAGGTTTAAAAATTTACCTTTAATTCTGAAGCTCTGAAAGACCCAGTTATAGCTAAAGCTTAACATGATAGGTTACTTAGTCATTATGATAGTCAAGATTTGCTTACTACTGAAGTTGAAGAAGAATGGGACCATTTTAAACAGACTTTTCTTGAAACTTAACAGTACTCTTTTAGGAAAAAATGCACAGAGGAGGCAAAATTATTTGAATGTCAAGGCACTTGAGCTTAAAGAAAGAACTACAGGAATGTCCTTAACCCTTACCATGTCGCAACCCAATGAACCACTTTCATCTTTTTCATTCTAGTGGTTGGAGAGCGATGCTTCGCTCCCATAATGCAAGATTGTGAGAAAAAAAATTTTTTTTTCAAATAGAAATCTGAATTTTTTTTCAACTGTTTCTAATTAAATATCAAAAATAACATTTAAATCTATGATATTTTTTTACCTGTTGATTCACTGTAAAAAATCTGATAAAGTTAAAAAATAAATCTCTTTGAGTCAGATGCGCATGTTTAGTCACCTTCAGTCACCGTAAACAGCATTAAGTAGTGCCGATTCAGGTCATGTCTCTATTCTGCTGTACTATGCTTAGATTATCAATCATTTGCATTTCTCGCTCTTTTCTGCTATTTATAGCTCTTACTAGAGTTGTGATGCTTTCTAAACTTTTAACATAAGGATACCGATTTTTTTTTTTACTACCGGGAATTGCATCATCAGAGAACTATGCACATCGGCTTTCGATCAATATTTTAGCAGACTTTCAATTTTAAAGATAAAGACCTTTTTTATTTACTTTAATGCTTCTAAAATTATTTTTATTGCTTCTCAAATTAATACTGCGATTATAAACAATAATCAATTAGAAAAGATCAAAAGTGAAACTGCTAGAGATCTAAAATAGCAACAATCAGAGCATTTGGATTACTCCAGAGTGCGATTTTTAAATGGTAGTACTTTATTTATCAATATTTTTAATTACATTTAAAGAATGAACACAAATTTCTGCCAGAATTTTATAATTAAACTTTTCCATAGCAGTTATGCAGCTTAATAATAAAGCAACTTGTTCTCAAGTTCAGTGAATCGATTAAATTTTAAATGTTTTGAAACATTTTTTTTCATAGTTCTTTATCACTTTTCTGATATATTTTTCATTTTTTATTTAAATTATCTAGTTTTTAAAGCAAAATTTATTTTTATTACACTATTTTACTTAGGCTTAGAGTTTGCAGATCGTCAAAAGTGTAAGAATATGCATTATGACATAAATGACTAAGTAATTTAGAAAAAAAAATGAAATAAATGAAAATTTAAGCAATAATCAAAATATTATGAACTGTTTATATTAGAATAATAAAATAACATAGAAAAAATGAGAGAAATATATATATATATTTGAAATTTTACTAAAGATAAAGTGGAAAAAATACAGTAAAATTTTGCAATGTTTTAAAAAACATGCTTAAAAAATTAACTTACCATTTTTTTTTCTTTGAATTTTTGCCATTTTATTAAGCAAAATTAAATGCTCTTCATTTTGGTATATAACATGACATATTTCCATTCATTAATTACTTCAGGATGAGGTTCTAAAGCAGTTTGTTTTCTGAAAACTTCAAATAAATCCGGCCACCACAGTGAGTTCAGTTTCAGAAACCCGACACTGTAAGGGTTAATCAATACCCTACTAGTCCTAATAGAAAACATTACAGAGAGCTTAATAAACGTGTAAAAGATCAGTTAGCAGTTGATAAGAATCTTTGGCTTGCTGACAAAGCCGGAGAAGCAGTTAGGACAGCACACCAGCAGAGAGCTGTACCAGATAGTAAATGTTTTGTGTGATAGAAAAAGGACGGGTATACAGGGATTGAAGGATAAACAGGTAAGGTTATAGAAGGTGAGGATTCTGTCATGGCTTGGTGAGCTGAGCATTTCAGTGATGTTCTAAACAATGTTCCCAAGTTTGTAATGATGATAGATGCATTACTCCTTTAATGCTGGCCCTATAACACAATCTGAAATTATTTTGACTATTTCTAAACTTAAACTAAATAACTTCCCAGGGGTAGATGAAATTACTACAGAAATGCTGGAATTTCTATAGTAATACTAGTAGTTGAGAGCTGGGAATGTTTCGATTATCACATGGATGATTGAAATTTTGAATATCTTTTATGATAAAGGTGGCTCCTAAGGATTTTACCAGAGCTATTATTATCCTTATTTTTAAAAAAAAGGTGATTGCAGTTTTGTGATAACTACAAGAGTATCAGCATACTTTCTGTTCCAGGTAAAGTTTTTTGCATGATTGTGCTTAATATAATTAAGAATCTGGCTGACAGGCAATTGTGTGATGAGCAATGTGTATTCAGAAACGATAAGGGATGTGTAGATCAGATATTTTCACTGCGGTAGATTCTTGAGAAATGTTTAGTTTCAGAAACCTTTGGTTACTAGCTTTGTTGATTTCAAAAAGGCTTTTGACTCTGTTGATCATAATTTGTGATTGATTATGAGATCATATGGAATGCCAGACAATTAGTTAACATAATGAAAGCTCTCTATAATAACACTGAGTCACTTGTGAGAGTTGGTAAGGCTTGTAGCAATTGGTTTAGCATTACTTCTGGTGTTGGACAAGGGTGCATTTTGTCTCCTTTTCTCTTTAGTTTGGTTATTGATTATGCTATGCGAAATTCACTTCAAGGAAAAGATTTTGGCCTTAAATGGACTGGAGATATGAAAATTTCTGACTTAGATTATCCTGATGATTTAGCCTTTTTGGCAAATGATGTTGGTGAGATGAACTCTTTGATTAGGGCTGTTGATGGGTTGGGTTGTTTTACCTCTGAGCGGCACTTTTTTGCGAGGGGACCCACTCGAACAGCTGTTGGGAGACAGATGGTAGCCTCCCATCAAGGCCATCCAGCGTGTTCTTTAACGTGCACAGGGTATGACTCTCCTGCACACAGGGCCACGGCTTAATGTCCCATCCGACGAACGGCGGCCTTTCCAAGCCCATCGGTGTCCCCTATTGACCGTGGGCAGGGCGGGGAATTTTGCGGAGATAAATCTCAACGCTGACCCAGCTGGGACTCGAACCTGGGAACTACAGATTACGAGTCTGGCACGCTACCGACTGAGCCACCCCCACCACGGCGTTTGATGAAACTGGTAGTAAAGTAGGTTTTGTTATAAACAGAGAGAAAACTAAAGTGATGAAAATTGGTCAGGCAGGCTGTGATTCAGTTAATCTGAATGGTTGCAGTCTTGAGCAGGTATCACAGTTTAATTATCTTGGGAGCAATGTAACAGATACTGGTGATGTGCAACATGAGATTAACAGATGAACAGTGATTGCTGCCAGGACAGTTAAGAAGCTATGGAGAGTGTGGAGAAATAAGCGTATACACCTAAAGACTAAAATTAGACTGTATAATAGTTTTATTCTTTATAGGGTTAGCTATGGTAGTGAAACCTGGACACTTTGTAAATAAGATAACAGGAAACTTTATGCTTTTGATTCTAGATACTTTCACAGTATCTTGGGCATTAGGTGTTTCAACTTTGTAAGTAATGATGAGGTTAGGCAAAGGAGGCAGCAACCTCCTTTGAGCAGCATATTGTGCAGAACGAGACTGTTGGTTTGGTCATTTTGCCTGTATGGATAATTATAGATTAGTGAATAGGGTTATGAACAGTGTGCCTAAAGGTCTCAGAAAGAGGAGGAGACCTAGGATGCAGTGGGTAGACAATGTCAAACAGGACCTTGTTAGAATTGGTGTGCAGTGGCCAGATGCAGTAGATGGTGTGCAGTGACCAGATGTAGTAGACAGTAGCTCAGAACAGATATGGCATATATGCTTGGAGAATTAAACTGCATGGTCTGGTTGGACCTCCATAGTCCATGACTGCTTCAGGAGGGGGGGAGGAAGGATGGTGATGGGCTAAATGGCCAGGTCACAAGGACTCCAGGGTTCATAGAATGTTGGGGGAGGGAACCCACTGGATAGGTATTAGGAGACAGATGGTAGCCTGCCATCAATGCCATCCAGCATGTTATTTAATATGCCTAGGGTATAGCTCTCCTGCACTCTTGGCCACAGCTTAATATTCCATCTGGCAGGGGATTGCCCTGCCAAGACCATTGATGTCCCCTACTAACTGAAGGCAGGGTGTGGAGCTTTGCCTAGATAAATTTCAAGCTCGGCCAGGTGGGTAGGTGTGGGAAAATCATGGATGATGTTTCAGACCATAGTACACTTTAACTTAGCACCTGTCATATTATGTTCCAATATTTTCCTATATTTTTTTCAATGAATGTTAAATAAGCTATATTAACAATAATAATAAATACCCCCTCAAGCAGCTGCTTGCCACAGAGGTCTGGCAGGAGCCTGTCAGTTTATATGCTAGAGTAGATGTAAATACACATAAAATTTGATAATAATAAAAGCACATGTTAATTTCTTAATGCTTTTTCTTTATACTGTCACTGAAATATAAAGTATATATAATATTTAACTCACGAAAGGTTTTGCCAAAAAAAATTGAGTTTTACTTTGAGTGAGATATATGACCCACAGAAATCAGCAATTTTTTAAAACTGTTTCTGATCAAATGTGAAAAGGGATATTTAAATCCATAGTATATATCAATAATTCACAGATTACCAGTTGACATATAATTCAAGAAATAATTTTGTGGAAAATTTGCCAATGACTGAGGGATATCCCACTTGTCAACAAATCATGATGAAGAGTTTGAAGACCACTTAGCTAAATTATGGTTTCATTTTTTCTACTTGACATTCAATATGTGTTCTGTGTACAGTGTGGTGAAATGTGTATAATAAGAAAACCTCAGAGATATAATCTATAAATTCTAGTCAACTTAAACACCTAGAGAAAGCAAACTATATCACACAAACTGGTCTATCATTATGCAAATGATGACATTTGGGTATATTTCATGGCCTCTTTTTTAAAATGAATATTAGGAAAATGGAAAATTAAAAATTATGATAGCAGTCTGTCAGATTAAGAGTTCTCACAGCATAAAAATTCAAACCACTCATTTACTGAAGAAGGCACAAAATCTTCAATTCTTATATATAGCCAATAAAATCTACATGAATTAGGGCATAAACACTTTGAAAAATTCACAAATCTCTAACTTAAACTTATAAACAATAAGCTACAAAGTTAGGTAAGTATTATACACAAAATTAACTTTTTTGTAATTAAAAAGTTTATCACTCCCTGGATTAATTCCTGCCAATGCTCATAAGACAAAACTTATATATTTATGGGTAACTAGATTTAAAACTTTGCACTAGCATTACTAAAATAATATTCCAGTGTAGAGAGGTGAGAAATAATTTCCTTTAAACTGTGTTGAACAGTTAGATGAAATATGAGCTTTGGAATGACATCTACTGTATTTAATATGGAACCATGGGTATCAACAGGAACCTTTCCATGTGGAGGGGCAAAAATAAATCATTAAATAATTTTGTAGAATTCTTTGTATAACTGTGCTTAATAGGTTCAAGAATTTGGTTGATGAACAACTATGTGATGAACAGTGTGGATTCAGAAGTGGTAAGGTGATGTATAGATCAAATATTTTCATTAATAGGCAGATTCTTGATAAATGTTCAGTTTCAAAAACCTGTGGTTACTAGCTTTATACATTTCAAAAAGGCTTTGAGTCTGTTGATCAACATAACTTATGGTTGATTGTTAGATCATATGGAACACCTGACAAGCTAATTAGCATAATGAAAGCTCTACAATAAACTGAGTCGTGTGTGCGAGTGAAAGGCTTGTAGCAATTGGTTTAGCATTGCTTCTGGTGTTTGACAAGGGTGCATTGTCTCCTTTTCTCTTTAGTTTGGTTATTAATTGTTATGCAAAATTCACTGTAAGGGAAAGATTTTGGCCTTAAATGGTCTAGAGATTTCAAAATTCTGATTTAGATTATGCAGATAATTTGGCGTTGTTGGCTAATGATGTTAACGAGATGAATTCTTTCATTAGGACTGTTGATGAGACTGGTAATAGAATAGGTATGGTGATAAACAAAGAAAAAACTGAAGTGATGAAAATTAGTCAGATAGATGGTGCTTTATTCTTGAGCAAGTGCACTCTTGAGCTTGCACTTTTGAGCAAGTGTGTCAGTTTAATTATCTTGGGAGCTGGTTAAGAGATACTGGTGATGTGCAGTATGAGATAAACAGAATAGGCCACCGGGAATTGCTGAATTGACAGAATTGTTGCCGGGACTTTTTAAGAATCTATGGAGTGTGGTGAAATAAGCATATACACCTAAAGACTAAAATTAGGCTGTATAATAGTTTGATTCTTTCTAGGGTTAGTTATTATGGTGCAACTTGGATTATAATTATAATGTATCTTTGCAAACAAGATTACAGTAAACTTGATGCCTTTGATTCCAGATGCTTGTGGTATCTTGGGCATTAAGTGGTTTCGTTTTGTAAGTAATGATTAGGTTAGGTAAAGAAATAGGAAACCTTCTTTCAGCAGTTTATTATGCAAAGAGATACTGTGTTTGTTTGGCCATGTTGCTCATATGCATAACTGTAGATTCCTGAATAGGGTTATGAACAGCATGTCTTAAGGCCTCTGGAAAAGAGGGGAGACCTAGGATATGATGGACAGACAATGTCATACAGGACCTTCCTAGAAGTGGCCTACAGTGATTAAATGCAGAGATGTAGCTCAGGACAGACATGTTTAGAGAACAAAATTCCACAGTCTGGTTGGTCCTTCATAGCCCATGGCTGCATAAGGATTTTTTATTTATTAGCTCCTTCCCCCCATAAAAAAGGGCTCTCAGTATGGGGTGTTACCCCCATTGACAGCAATGTATGAAGTCAGAGATTGAGGCATTAATGCACACAGGTGCCTAATAGTGCCCTGAGGCACTTTCCCCATTTGTCCATTTGTCCTCCAAATTGAGAGACATGGTATCTAATGTGTGTGCTTGGCTGTGGACACTATTGGATATGTTGACCCTGCAATCCCATATGTGAGCACTTATATATAGGGAAAGAAATCTCAAGACATAGTGGGTCAAGGTAGGATGTTGGCATCTTGTAGACACTATTGGACAATGCATACTGTATGGGGACATCTGTTATCCTGTTGACAAATTACATCAGGAGAGCTCCACAGGAAAGGTAGACAATGGGACATCACAATGTGTTTGAAATATTGTTGAGCTGTCAAAAGTTCTCTAGACAAATACTTAAGTGTTCTGGAGTCGCGTCTAATGGCAGCTCACATTAGAATACCGAGAGTGCAGACATTGTAGTGCTCCTGGATATTTGCTGGATCTTGCCATTGGTGTGGAAATGCCAAACCCTGATGTGACTATCATCTGCACCCAAACAGATGCTTAATACACCACAGGACATGCCTGTGATGATTAGCAGTTAGAGGCCACCTGCACAGAGGATGCCGTACCTGTAATTCAGTTTCATTCAAACATTGTCAAATGGTCCATGTGAACACTGGTGCATGCATTTCTGGCACTACATTGTGCTGAATTGCAGATGTCACACAGGGGTCAGAGGTTGCTTGTTGGTAGATGAGACAATCTTCTCGTGGAGTGGTACATCTGTGGGGAAGTAAACCATTGAGACATGAAGTGGTGCCTGTCCTCGTCCACTGCTCCAAACAGTGTGTTACAGTGCTCACTGTGCAACCGAGATGGTCAGCAGGTGACATACAGACCAACCTGCATCATATATCTCCACAATACAGCCCCGTTTGAACAGGCCTAGCTGGTGATAACATGCTCAAGTTCATTGCCTTGGCATAACTAAAATGCACATGAACTGTTTCACTTCCACTGACTTACTTGCTGTCTGCTACAATGGCTTTTATTGGGGTTTCAAGACCAACAGCACCACCTCTATTATGTTCTATGTGATGCCATGCTGTCATCACTGGAATCATTTACACAGGTCCTCCAGTACTACGTGATAATGATTTGGTGCCACTGCATTCATCTTTTATGGGTGGGGAGCGGGGATGATTCAGTTGGTAGTGCACCAGGCTCATAATCTACAGTTCCCAGGTTTAAGAGGCCAGAGTTTGAACATCTCAGCCAGTGTTGCGATTTATCTCTGCAAAAACTCCCCACCCTACCCTTGGTCAATAGGGGATACTGATGACTGACCATCAGGTCTGATGGGATGTTAAGGCATGATCCCATATGCAGGAGAGTCATACCCTATGCATACTAAAAAACATGCTGGATGGCCTTGATGGGACTCTACCATCTGTCTCTCAACAGCTGTCCAGTGGGTCCCCTTCCCCAACCTTCTCTGAGCCCTCATGACTTGGCCATTTAGGCCATTGTATAAAAAAAGTGCCACTCAGAAGTAAAACAACCCAACTTTATAGGTGTTGCAATTTCTGTGTCCATGAGTGTATGTATATATTGTGAATAAAATTGGTGGTAATTAGTAATAAAGAATCACAGGATAATTATTTTGAAACTACTGGAAACAAAACTAAGTCAGAAACTGCTTGCCTCAAAACATGGGCTGTCTCAAATAGCATTAAATTATGGATTACATTGGTAAAAATCTCTGTTTAAAAGATATGACTTATTTTAGTGTTATATTTAATTAAATTGAAAGTAATTTCATAACTAACATTAAAAATTGGCAAGTTTTAAATGAATTTTTGCTACTGTTTTGAAACAATTTGAGGATAAATAATTCAATCACAATTTCAATACTTAAACTTTGTATGCTTCAAAACATCTTAGTTCTTTACATCCTTACAGTTATATATTTATAAGCTTTTTACTTAAGCTATCTGGATTTTAAATTAAAATAAATTTTTGCATCACTATTGCCTTAGTCTTAGAGTTTGCCAACTTCCAAAAAATTTTATTACATTATGCACTGCTTGCATTAAAAATAACACTTTAATAATATAAATAACATAATTAATAATTATTTGCACTAAAAATAAAAAAGTACATAAATGAATGATTTAAGCAATAACAGAAATATTATGAAATATTTATATTAAATAAATTAAATAACTCAGAAAAAATGGTAAAATGAATTTTTTTAAAGTTTTACTTTAGTTAAAATGAAAAAAAAGAAAAATTTTGCTATTTTTCAAAAAAAAATGCACAAAAAATTTCATTTACTTTTTTCTTCTTTAAAAATTCTCCATTATTAATCACAATTAAATGCTCTTTCTTCTGGCATACAACATGACCTAATTTCTGTTTGTTAGTTACTTCATGAAGAGGTTTGAAAGTTGTTTATTTTCTGAAAACAGTTCAAAATTACTTCAACCACCAGAGTAAGTTCAATAGCTGTAAGGGCTGAATACCAAGCTTTGTGCACAATATCATATTGCAAAGCTTTGCTAAGAGATTTACACTTTTGAGTACATAACTAAAAAAGTTTGTCCAAAGCATGCTATCGACTGAGCCACCCCTGTCAAGATGTACAGTACTGTGCAAATTAGTTGGGACATTAGGAAAATGCAGTAACAAAGACACAACTAAAATATTTATTTGTTTAATAGTGTAGTTAATAATGAATGTGACCCCCCCCCCCCTAGCTTTAATTACTTCTTCCACCCTCTCAACCATTGATGCCACTAGCTTTCCAAACATCTCCTTCACTTCAGGGTCGTGGTACCACACTTCGATGACACTTTCTATCATTTTAGTTTTCATCGTACAATTCATCTTAGATATGCACGCTTTAATAATGGCCCACAAATTTTCAATGGGGTTTAGATCGGGTGAATTTCCTGGCCACTCCAATACCTTCAAATGTTGCTGGGTAAAGAAGCTCTTAGCAAGCTTAGAATTGTGGCATGGAGCCAGATCCTGTTGAAATACCCCATCGCTGTTAGGAAACAGCTTCTGCAGTGTTGGGATCATTTTTGCCTCCAGAATGCCTATGTACTTTTTGCTGTCCATCATTCCTTCAATGGAGTAAAGCGTTTGTGGCCCGGAAACTGTGAAACATCCCCAAAACATGACCCTTGGTGGTTACAAACAAGTTTAGACTTGTAGCAGTTTAGACTCTGCAGCGGAAGGGACTTAGTGTTCCTTTGCTTGTCCCATCTAATTCGCACAATACTGTAGCTACGGTCTTAATCTTACAATGTACTAAAATTTTATTAAAATTATATATTTACTAACATAATAGTCACACCTAGTTTTAAGATGAAAAAAATTAGCAAGCCCTTTAACAACAACCATAACTGAAATTTTAGGTAACTTGACTGCAATGGCCAAATGCAATAGCTCTTGCTTATGATATATATATTTGGAGAACAAATTGGCTGAACTTCAACATTCTGGCATAATCTATGGCTACTTAAAGTTTTGACTGTATATGAATGCATTATTCTGCCTATTAGTTAATTATCTGAAAGGTATATGGCCTATGTTGCCCAAATACAGAACTACAGATCAGCAAACAGGGCTATGAATAGTATGCCTACAGGATTTAACAGAAGGGGAAAATCTAGAATGCAGAGGGTGGATAATGTCAAACATGATATTCTTAAAACTGAACTTTAGTGGCCAAATGCAAAAGCAGTGTTCAGAATAAATATCTGTGGAGAACTAAATAACTACATTGCATTATGTTATATGTAATTTAGTTATGTCTGATTGCTTGAGGATTGTCTATCTGTGACTTAATCTTACAATGTACTAAAACCACAGTGTACAAATCATAAATTTATTAAAACTCTAACATTGCATATATAAATAAAACTTAAGTATAGCAGGATAATAATGGTAACAATGGCATATCAGTTACATTTAGTTTTAACACAAATCACTGTAATTACAGTGATTATGTAAGAACTAAATGCAATAATTTGTCACTGTGCTTTTAATATTAATTTTAAATGGCATATCAGGATATATGGTAACAAGAATTTACAAGATGGATGCCAAAATGGGGTATAAAATGCATTTGTTTATATTTCAGGTACAGAGGTATCATCCCTTTAATATAGAATGATAATTTCTATATCTCTTAGAATGAAATACTTTAACCCTTCCCAGGTCAAGGATGTCTATAGACGTTTTTTGTACAACACATGAAACTTCAATTTTTTTTTAAACTTCTGTTTGAAAACTTTCTTACATATACAGTATCTTTTAAAAATAAGTAATTCAAGCTTGAAAAATAATATTTCCTTTTTTCATCTGATGCATATTTTATTAAACTACAATACAAATAATTCAATAAAGCCCTCTGATTGCCATATTTTAGAAGTGCTATACAGTATTGCCGATTTATTTGTTAACGCTATTCTGTATCGAAGCAACCATCTGATTTAAGTTCACAAGTTCGATTTGAACTATTATCAACATATTTTTCCATAAATTTTTGAAAATCTCCTAAAAATCAATAAAAAAACTACTATTTTTAAAAATGGATGATTTTGGAAGTAATTTATGAAATATGTACGTATTTTTTGGTATGCTACTATAAAAAGTGTTATTAAAATTAATATGTTACTACACTTTCACATTTTTTACTTCAATAAAATTCAGAATTAAATTATCTTTAATTTGGTATATAACATGACCTGTTTCTGTTGATTAATTATTTATTAAAAATATTCTAAAGTTGACTTGTTTATTGGACTCTGCAACAACCATAGACTTTTCTCAATGTATGGATGGTATGGAGAAAAAAATTAAAACAGGAATAAATGTTCTTGAAACAAGAATTTTTTTATTCAGAAATAAATAGCCTTTCTATTCATGTGCAATATAATCATTTCTGTCTATGAGTGTTTTTTAAATAAATTTTTGTGTTGCCAGATGCATTTTTTCACTACATGACTCTAAAAAAGTCCTATTAAAATAAAACTAATCATCTTTTTTTGTTAAATATTTTATTTTCAGAAAATCCAGAATTAAATGCTGATTAATTTGACATATAACATGCCATAATTCCTTTTATTCAGTTATTTGGCAAAAAAATTCAAATTTTTTTTTTCCCTGATCAGAGTGAAAAAATACCTGGACCTGGAAAGGGTTAAGTGAGATGATAACAAAATTTAGGATTTGTAGGTAATGGTACATGCCATGCAAGGCAAGTTGTCACTTGATGTTTATATACAGTTCACTGATTAAATTTCAGGTGCACAAGCAGTGCTAACCAAAAATTATTAGCTTAGATGTATCAAGTCTGAGTGCAAAGAAATGTTCTAGGTTGGCAGTCTATATTACCTAACCAAATTACCTTATCAAGGTATGCTTACCTGACTCTTTACCTTCCAATTATAATACTCTTCCAATTCCTGACTATGCTACCAATTTTATAGGAATAGACCAGTGACAGTTATGCAGACAGCAGATAACATATTAAGATATATTATTTTTATTTTACTGTAATTAATGCTTATTGTTGTAACTTAATATATTCTAGTTGAAAAAAGGTTTTGTGCATTACCATTTTGCTGCTATATATGTCTGCTCTGGTATAATCCTAGACTCATTTCATGGTCTACTAGTCTGACCAATCTTCGATAGACATAACTATCATCTATTGAAGATGTGGTCAAATTAATAGACCATGAAATGAGTCTAGGACCATAACACAGCAGATATATCTAACAGCAAAATGGTAATGCACAAAACCTGTTTTTCAACTAGAATATATTAAGTTACAAAAATAATCATTAATTACAATAAAAAGAAAATATAAAAATAATATATCTTATACATTACCTGCTGTCTACATATGCTCCAATGAGTAGTCACTAGTCTAGTCCTACAAAATTGGTAAGCGTAGGTCAGGAATCAGGTAAGATACAGTAATATGGTCAGGTAACATAGACCACCAACCTTAAACAGTTCTGCACACTCAGATTTTACAACATCTAAGCCAGTAATCTTTTTGGTTAGCACTACCTGTGCACCTGAAATTTAATTAATGAACTGTAAAAACACCAAAAGTAACAACTCACTTGCATGGCATTTACTATTACATACAAATTCAAAATTTTATCATCATCTGACTCTCTATAGAATTTCATTCTATAGAGATATAGAAATTGTCACTCTACATTGATACTTCTGTACCCAAAATATATACAAATGCATTTTATAAGCCATTTTGACATCCATCTCATAAATTCTTGTTACCATATATCCTGATATGCCATTGTTACCATTACTGTTATATTATGCTGCTGTCCTTCTGCTGTTTTATTTACATATATAGTGCTATAGTTTTATTAAATTTATGACTTAATCTTGATTCCAGGCTTCACAAATTATACACTATAAGGTAATAAATATACCTACACAGCACAAGGAGTTGTTATCAGAGTGCATATAAGGATAGATAATGCCATTTTCATTTAGTGTATTAAAGTACAAGATTATAAACAGCTCCACCCAATTCACTGTACATAAAAAAATTCACATATAAGTTAAACATATTTCATCAGACAAGAAATCTGAAACAACAAAGTGCAACTAGTATGAAAGCAAATACAAATACAACTATTATAAATTAAATATTGAAGAACAGATAATACAATACCTGATCCTTGCTATCACCCAAACGATCAACTGCAGATGGAAATACTACAAAGAAAACACTGAATTAATAAAAACTTCTGTTAACAAACCATAAAAAACTAATTATGTTGAAAAATATATTTTAATACATTTCATTCACTTCAGTAACTAAGAAAACATATTATAAAAAACTATGCCAATTATGAGAACTTGTCAAAAACCATAAACCCATATCTGGTTTAATGGCTAGTGTACCTGACTACTAAACCAGCAGGCATGTCCCTGTGTATGTGTTTGTACATTGTATGAGAAATCACGACAAGGCCCAATAGATCTTTTACATTGCCACTGTTCTTTGTGTAGGGAAGTATCTTCCCTTTTCAATAATAATAATAATGCATCTCTACAAAAAATATATTGTAGATACAATACTATTTATTTACAAGTATTTTGTTAAAAACATCGTGAGAACTGTTTTGATTGTACTTTTCTGGAACATACTGCTGCTTTGCAACTTTTGATTCTAGGCAAAGGATCATGATGATGATGGCTGAGGAAGTGATTCTCAAGCCATCTGCTTAATGACTTACTTTTAGTAAGAATATTTCTATTTACTTTTGAAAATGTTTATGTAAAAAATGCTATTCTCATAAACAAAGGTACAATAGTAAACTCAATTATTACTAACAGGTAGCATATATTTATTTAACACTCTATGGGCCTGCAATACAAATTAAAGCATAATCCTCTTAAGATAGTAAAAGATCTCAAGAGGAGGTGAGGTACCAGTCTTTAATTGCATCATGTGACATTATTTCAGCTACAGCCATAATTAGTATTTCATAGTCAGATTGGCCATCATAAGTTCAGTAATCAATGCTTAAAATTAATTAGTTTAATAGTTCCAGAAAAAAGATTTCAACCAAATGACCAATGTTAGACATTTGTCAGACTTCAAACTATGTACAGCTAATCCCCAAACAATACAAATCCAAGTAATGTATTTCATATATATAGGATAAACTTCTCAAATAGTGCAACAAAATTTTACGATGATTCTCAAAGAGCAACAGTGTGAAATGAGCCCAAGGCATTCCATAAGAAAGGGAAGTTATACAATGTGTCAGTTTTCGTTTTCCTTCTAGTAGAATAGATGCATATGTTTTTTCATCTTGTGCTAGCATAAACATGAATGTCTTGCAAATTTATATCTTTGATGTATTTGCCAATTATTTTGTGGGTGACATGTCAGATCTAGAAAAAAAAAAAAGAGGGGGTCCAAGTGATCCAAATGAAAGGGACCACTTGAATCAAGATTGAGCAATAATCCTATTCTGGTAAAAAAAAAATTTCCTTCACATTAAAAATAAATAAAATAAATACCTCCAAAAGCAGCTGATTGCTCCAGAGGTGTGACAGATGCCTATCAGTTTATATGCCATAGTAAAAAGTCTATGAAGATGGCAGGACATCAGCAGAAAAACAACACAAACATCCATGCCTTACCCAGGGTAACATAAGAGAAAGTATTGGTTCCTGACACAATACATAATAGCAATATAGAGAAGAAGAAAAATCAGGGGGAAAAATGCATTTACTAATATTAAAAACATTGTAGATACATTAAATTCTTTATAATATTATATTTATTATTATTTATATCCTTTATAAGTTTATTCTCATCAATGCAATGATAGGAGCATTCCAAATTTCCTCCAGGATGTTATTCTTTCCCTTAATAATTACTGCAACTGAACAATGTGTTCATTATCTCAATATTGTGAACACCATTTCTATGACCTTTTTATTCATGTCCCCAAGTTAATAATAAAATAAATAACAAATACCCCCTCAAGCAGCTACTTGCCACAGAGGTCTGACAGGAGCCTGTCAGTTTATATGCCATAGTAGAAGGTCTGAGAAGATGGCAGGCCCTCAGCAGAAAAACGACACAAACAGCCATGCGTTACCCGGGGCTCGAACTTTTGCAAAAAATTGTTTTAAATCACAAGAGCAAACAAACTGAGCATATTTCCACTCTGCTAAGCTGAGGTAGACCAACTGATGACTGAGTGCGAGTCACCTAGCTAACTGAATGCATGACAAAACTTTACATTTGTATACAGAGAGACAACTGTTAACAGAAAATGTGCAGCTCCTTTTGTTAATATAGAGAGAAAAGGTCACCTGAAATATAGTGAGAATTCGTTAAGGAAAAACTGTCTGCATATGTTTAATATTTGTTTTGCATCCATTCTTACTAGCTTTCTTAAAGAACGGGGAAGTGGGATCTTGGTCTCATTGCCTTTGCCTCTTTCCTCCCCCTAGATCTGGCCTTGGTGGGTAACAATGAATGATAAAAGACAAAAGTATGCTGGTTGTGAGGGTAGTTGTGCTGAATACAAGAAAAGCATGTAAATAATAAAATGGAGCAAAAATTAGATGTGATCAAATGCATGAGAACAATTAGTGCACATGATGTTGAGCATATAAATATGTTATAATCAATGAAAAAAGGGTTAAAAATGTCTATGATAAAATGAGCTGGGAGTCTGCCATTCTCTGCCTGATGTTATCTTGGCTGGATCTACTGTGTATTAGTATACTTCTGCACTTGAAAATCAGCATCATATAACATAGGGCAAATATCTCACTAGATCTGCTGTGTTCCACAATCAAAAACATCCTTCAATTTCAACATAATGTGGCCAATGAAGGATACTACAAAAAACCATTTTGCCCTGAAATCAAGTAATAACAATCCCTCTCAGCATCATACTGAGTCTTACAACCATTTACTTGATTGAGATTAACCCCCCTTGAAATTCTAAAGTATACAGGAGATGGCATTACCCATGTCACAAGCATTCATTTAGCATAAAACTTATTACAAATGTTTTGTCTCCCCCCCCCACTACCCTACCCCCATGGTAAAAAATTTATTCCTCTCTTCTATTGGAAGTCTGAAAAACGCTTTAAATTATATATAAATTATAGAGTAAATTGCACTCATCATGTCGCAACCTTTCATTTAACATAAAACTCATTATGACTGTTTTGTCCTCCTGGTAAAATTTTATTCCCCTCTTCTAAGGGGAGGGGACACTGACGGGCTTGGAAAGACCACCGTTCATCAGATGGGACGTTAAGCCATTGCTTGATGTGTGAGAGAGCCGTACCCTGTGCATGTTAAAGAACAAGCTGGATGGCCTTGATGGGAGGCTACATCTGCCTCCTAACTGCTATCCAGTTGGTTCCCCCAAACCTTCTCTGAGCCCTAGGGGTCCTAGTGACCTGGCTATTTAGCCCATTGTGTGCAGAAAAAGTAAAACTCGGAAGCAAAACAACCCAACTTCTAGGGGAGATCTGATATTCTCTGAAGTATATAGTAGATGGCATTCCCCACTTCACAAGCTTTACTTGGCAAAAAATTCATTATGATTGTTTCCCCCCCCCCCCCCCCACACACACACACTACCTCCAAGGTTAAAAGTTTATCTTCCTTCTTCTAAGGAAGGTATGAAACTTTCTAAATTATGCAGTAGATGGCAATCCCCATGCAAGAAACTTTCATTGGCATAAACTCTTCACAAATATTTTGTCTTCCCCCTCCCTCTGGTGGAAATTTCATTCCCCTCTGTCAGGAGAGGTCTGAAACTCTCTAAAATATACAGCACAGGGTTGCCCAAATTTTTTTATGCGGGGCTACTTTTAATTTAGAATATCTTTTGAAGGCTACTAAATTTTTATTTGCATTTGAATATAAAGCAATAAAAGTGGGTGCCATCAGTAATAAAAAACCAAAAATAAATAATTTAACTGGTGCTTAACGTGCTAAAAAACCTTTGTTTTTATGGTAAAAAAAATCTAAAAATTTTAGTAAGATAAATCTAACTCTTTAAAACTAACTCCACTCTTTACCATGTCATGGGAGATTCACACCTGCTAAAGGGCGGTCAGTAGCCAGCAGGTACCCCTGAAATAGTAGTAGCATTCTCCATGTTGTAAACTTTCATTTAGCATAAAACACATTATGATAACAACCATAATTGATAAGAAGTAGATGTCCAAAGAAGGTGACAGCAGCATGGCTGCTGGCTCTACAACAATGAGTGCCAGCTGCAGGCAATGCTGCCCAAACCTGCAAGTTGGACTGCAAGTGATCCCAAGAGTACTCGATGGAACTAAAATTAAATACTCAACAATATTAAAAGGAACATTTGACTTCACCTCGATATTAACTATCAGAAGAATGATATTAATTACTTGTATAGGAAGTGTAAAAGTTTCATGTTTCTGAGTCAAAAACAGGTGTATCCATGTGACTTGAAATACTGCAAAATGTAACTGTATCTATACCAAAATTATTATGTTGTTACTGTAGGGTCAACAAAATACTGATTAACACATATTTAATTGTCTGAGATATGTCCCTGAAGATGTGTAACTACATTAGAGCCACACGAAAGTGCTCAGAACATATGGCTTTGGGTTGTTTTACCTCTGAGCGGCACTTTTTTTGCACACAATGGGCTAAATGGCCAGATCACAAGGACCCCGAAGGCTCAGAGAAGGTTGGGGGAGGGGACCCACTGGAACAGCTGTTGGGAGACAGATGGTAGTCTCCCGTCAAGGCCATCCAGTGTGTTCTTTAACGTGCAGAGGGTATGGCTCTCCTCCACACGGGGCCACGGCTTAACGTCCCATCCGACGGACGGCAGCCTTTCCAAGCCCATCTGTGTTCCCTACTGACCGTGGGCAGGGCGGGGAATTTTGCAGAGATAAATCTCAACGCTGACCCAGCTGGGACTCAAACCTGGGAACTACAGATTATGAGCCTGGTGTGCTACCGACTGAGCCACCCCGCCCCACTCAGACCATATGGCATAACTTCCCTAATCACAAGCAGCATTAATAAATAATCATCATTTAAAATAGAAGCCTAAATTTCATCCTTTTACATATATCAGTGATGAGAAAAAATACATTTACATAGACTATATTCTTCCTCTAGATGAAACAAAAGTTTGCACAAAGTTTAGCACACCTAGCTCTTCTGGGGGCTGTGCTTTAGAGGACAAACACACAAGCAAACAAACTTTTTTTCTTTATATATTAAAAAGGGGTAATCTACGTATTTACTTTATTTCAATTTCCATTCAATATATTTTTATACAGTTGAATTAGAATATAACATGCTTGAGTGTAGTGAAGTTCAGTACAAATCAAGATTTTTTTTATTCCTTACAACTTTATACACTAGCACTAACTGGATATTAAGTACAGATACTGAATGACAAAACCAACATATTTATGTACCTTTTGTCAACTACCAATTAATGAAAAAATAAAAATTCCTGAGATTTTCCATGTCCCAGGAATATTTATTTCTATTTAAATGAAATTTTAAGTCAAGCCCAGGTCAAGAGCAATATAAAGAGTGAATGCCTATTGTAATCAAACTGATAAAATTTAGTGTCACACAGGATGGACCTAGAATGAAGGTAAAAAAAGAGTGCATATATGTGTAGGCCTTTAGTTATTGCCAGTTTTGTTATTGTCTTCTTCAAACTAATGCCCAGATATAAAAGGGGAAAGGCTTATCAGAGAATAGGTGTCATTTGCTCACTAAACATTGCTCTGAAGTACAACAGCTGCACTTACTGCTGCATAACTTAGTCATTGCCCTATCATTTGAAAATTTGTACTGGCAAGTTCATTTTATCAACCAATGCACCATTTTTCCCCTTTTTTTTCATAAATTCGTTACTTGCATTCTCTAGTATGCAAACAATGTCTTCAAGTAAGGGTAAAGCAAAATTTAAATGAAAAACTTGAACTTATCAGTTTACTGGAGAAAGGAACTGAAAAATCTTACATCATAAGAATATTTGGCATTATTAAAATTTCATTGTCATCACAATTTTTTAAATCAAGGATCACTTTAAATGGAAGTTCAGTAAAAGTTCATCAAGTGTTGAACAGAAATTATTTATCAATGTATAGTGATGCTGCCCGTCCCATGGCCGAGTGGTTAGCGCGCTTGACTACTGACCTAAGGGACCTGGGTTCGAGTCCCGGGTAAGGCATGGATGTATGTGTCGTTTTTCTGCTGAGGTCCTGCCATCCTCTCAGACCTTCTACTCTGGCATATAAACTGACAGGCTCCTGTCAGACCTCTGTGGCAAGCAGCTGCTTGAGGGGGTATTTATTTTTATTTTTTATAGTGATGCTGAAGCTGCACTATTTAAATGATTTCAAGGAATGATGGTAAAGAATGATCCAATCACATGGTCTTTACTAAAGGAAAATGTGGTGGATTCTTTTACAACTTTTAAAAATTATTTTTACCCAAACAATGTAAACCTAATCACATTATTTAATTAGTGTGATATACACTATCTGATCAAAAGTATCCAGACACCTCTTCTGAGTAGTGGATTCACCCATATATGCCACAGCCATGGCCCAAATAGGTATAAAAGGATGCACATAGCCTGGCAAACCTCATAGACATGCATGAACAGGAGAATGGGCCATACGGCAGAGCTCAGTGACTTTCAACATGGCACAATCATAGGATGCCACCTTAGCAACAAGTCAATTTGGGATATTTTGGCCTGCTGTAGCTGCCCCAATCAACTGTATTTTGAAGTGTATTTGAATATTATTGTGAAGTGAAAATGCCTAGGAGCAACAACAGTGCAATCGCGACCCAGTAGGCCATGTAAAATGACAGCAGGATTGTAGAGTGCTGAAGTGGGTGGTGCAACAAAATCATCTGTCCTTGAGTGCAACACTCACTACCAAGTTCCAAAATGCCTCTGGAAACAACGCCAGAACCATAACAGTTCATTGCGAGCTGAAGGAAATGGGTTTCCATGGGCGAGCAGCTGCACACAAGCCTAACATCAACAAGTTCAATGCCAAGTGTTGGTTGGAGTGGTGTAAAGCATGGTGCCAGTGGACTCTTGAGCAGTGGAATGGCATTCTCTGGAGTGATGAACCACGCTTCATATTCGCAGTTTGACAGACAAGTCTGGGTATGGATGATGCCAGGTGAACACTACCTGTCTGACGGTGTTGTGCCAACTGTAAAGTTTAGAGGAGGCATCATGCTCTGGGGCAATTTTTCATGGTTCGGACTGGGCCCCCTAGTTCCAGTGAACTAGACTCTGAATGCCACAGTCTATAATGACACTCTCAACAATTCTATGCTCCCAATTTTATGGCAACAGTTCAGTGAAAACCCTTTCCTATACCAACATGACAATGCCCTGCCCACAAAAAGAGAACCATGCAGGAATGGTTTGATGAGATGGGTGTGGAAGAAATTGACTGGCCTGCACAGAGCCCTGATCTCAACCCCATGGAATATCTTTGGGATGAACTGGAATGTCAACTGGAAGCCAGACCAAAAACCCCCAACATCAGTGACTAGTCTCACATGTTCTTGTGGTAGAATGGCAAGCAATTCCCACAGCAACATATCAAAATCTAATGGAAAGCCTTCCCCGCAGAGGGGAGGCCGTGATAGCAACAAAGGGTGGATCTATGCGATATTAATTCCTTTCCTATTAACAAGAGTTGTGGATGAGCTAGTGGCCAGAAACTTTTGATCATATAGTGTATATAACTCAGATAAAAATGGACTGTTTTATCAATTACTATAAGAGAAAACTTTAGCAATGAAAGAAAAGAAATATAGTGGTGGGAAAAACTCCAAAGTCTGAGAAATGAATTTTGCCCCAATGATTGGATGCACAATTTAAAGATCACCATAGAATTGTGTTCAAAGCATCTGTGATGAAAATGCAACTATAGATGATGAAAGAGTTTAGAAGTATTTAGAATCTTCAAAAAATCTAATCTGCTATAAAAGCAATGTGAAGTGGATGGTTGATATACTCATTATGACTTTTTTGAAGTGGATAGTTAGTATACTCATTATGACTATGTGAAGTGGATGGCTGGGGCACTTATTATGACCAAATAAAGTATTCAAATGCTGCTGAAAATGGATATCAGTTTCTTTCAGAAAAGACTTTTGCAATGAAAAGGAAAAAATGTAGTGGTGGAGAAAACCCTGATTCAGTTAGCTATGATATTTTATGTTAATACCCAGAACTGACAAATGAAATGCTCCTAATAATTCGAAAATCAAAAAATTTCAGATGTTTTCAAATGGGTGAAATATTACCTGCTGAATACAGAACTAACAAAATGTCATGGATGATACCGAGCTCTTTCAGAGTGGATTAAAAAAAAACCCATTGAAATGATAAAAAAGGTATGTTCTATTCTTTGAACAAGGCATTATACTAACATCATTTTAAAGTCCACAACTATCCATCATTTCCCATCTAACACAATATCCAAATTTCAACCAATGGATCAAGACGTAATAAAAAATTTGAAAGTCTTCTACAGAAAAGGTGTTCTTTGAAAAAAATCTACTTAATTTCGAAAAGATGAACAAATAATTATCAATGTTTGAATGACATGCAATTTGTTAAGCAATGCTTGGAACAACATATCTGATTAAACAATAAAAAAACTGTTTGAAACATGCAGAATTTTGAAACCTATGGGGAAGAAACCATACATACTACTGTGATGGAAGATGAAATGTGAAATCATTTGGACAAAAAAAAATTCCTTTCAACATAACATTTTAAGATTATCTGCTAGCTTAGCACCTAATGTCCGACCCCGCCTTCTCGTGGTGCAGACCGTTAGTACCTTTCAAAAGAGATGCTCTCTTGTGGAAGTGAACGGAAGGGGAGGGCTGCCAGATTAGTGTGGCCTACTGATCTGGACAACTATGGCTACTTTTCTTTTTTTTTCTACCCTGATGAGGAGTGGTCAACCACACAGGGTCCTGGTGCTGACCATATAAATCCACTGGACTGGACAGATATATGGCTCTGAGCTTGATTATGGATCCTGATTTTGCTGCCGTGGTGGGCTTCTGTGGAGGGAAAATCTTCTGCTGTGTTTTCTGTTTGTTTGTGGGTTGACAGCCCCAAGTGAATAGATTCACAGGATATGTTTATCAGCTGGTGGATAATCCTGAGCAGAGGTCATCGCAGGCACCTGAACTCTTTGCTTCTATTGGCATCGTCAAATTCTACATTGGAGGAAGTCTTCCAGTGTAGATGGCTTCAGCCTTTAGTGGTGGGGGAACGGGTCTTTGCCCCATGTCTGCGATTAGGGGGCTGTTTGATATTGTCGGCATTCCCTCTCTCAATAAACATAGTTTCTTTAAACATCCTACTAACCATTTTCTCTCCATAGGTAGTTGGAATGTGAGGACTCTGCACAGAGCTTTTTCTCTTGATGTCCTCACACAAGAATTCCACCATTATAATTTAGATATTCTCGGCTTGCAAGAGACCAGATGGACAGATAAAGGTCAGATTCTTAAAAATAATCTTAAATTTCTCTTTTCAGGGAGGGACGACAATAAGCATCTCCAAGGCGTGGGACTGCTTCTCAGCAGACATGCTAGTGATGCACTTCTAGGATATGAGTGCATTAATGAAAGGTTTCTTACAGCAAAATTTCAGACAAGCGTTAAAGACCTGAATGTTATCTGCTGTTATGCCCCCACTGAGGATGCCGATGAGGATGAGAAGGATAGGTTTTATGGACAACTTCAGGATATTTTGAATTCTGTCAAGAAAGGAGATATTACCCTTGTTCTTGGTGACTTCAATGCCAAAGTTGGTACTGACTCTGACCTTTGGGGAGGGGTGATTGGCCCTTTTGGTATTGGTAGCTGCAATGGCAATGTCTCCTACAGGTAAGTAAACTCAATGGTTTCAGAATAACTAACACATATTACAAACACCGCGACATACATAAGTACACATGGGTTTCACCTGATGGGCTGCATAGGAATATGATTGATTATATATTAATTAACAGCAAATGGGCTAGTTCTGTTAGAAATACCAGGGCATATAGGGGAGCTGAAATTGGATCTGACCATTACCTAGTTCAAAGTGTCTTGCAACTTAAACTTAAAAAGTGTTGTGCTAGGGTTAAAAAATTTGCTTTTATTACTGAAGCTCTGAAAGACCCAGTTATAGCCAAAGCTTACCATGATAGGTTACTTAGTCATTATGACAGTCATGGTATGCTTACTACTGAAGTTGAGGAAGAATGGGATCATTTTAAACAGGCTTTTTTGGACACTAACAGTACTCTTTTACGAAAAAAGGAGCAGAAGAGGCAGAATTATCTGAGTGATAAGGCACTTGAGCATATTTCGGAAAGAAAGAACTGCAGGAATGTCCTTAATCAATACCCTACTAGTCCTAATAGAAAGCATTACAGAGAACTTAATAAACGTGTAAAAGATCAGTTAGCTGCTGATAAAAATCTTTGGCTTGATGGTTTGGCTGACAAAGCCGAGGAAGCAGTTAGACAGCACAACAGCAGAGAGCTGTACCAGATAGTTAATGTTTTGTGTGGTAGAAAACGGACAGGTATACAGGGATTGAAGGATAAACATGGTAAGGTTATAGAAGGTGAGAATTCTGTCATGGCTAGGTGGGCTGAGCATTTCAGTGATGTTCTAAACAAAGCAGTTAGTTCTATTCCCATTGTTTGCAATGATGATAGATGCATTGGTGGCTTTAATGTTGGCCCTATAACACAATCTGAAGTTATTTTGGCTGTTTCTAAACTTAAACTTCATAAATCCCCAGGGGTAGATGAAATTACTACAGAAATGCTTAGAGCTGGAAATGTTTCGGCTACCACTTGGATGACTGAAATTCTGAATATCTTTTATGATAAAGGCATGGTTCCTAAGGATTTTACCAGAGCTATTATTATCCCTATTTTCAAAAAAGGTAATCGCAGTTCTTATGATAACTATAGGGGTATCAGCCTACTTTCTGTTCCAGTTAAAGTTCTTTGCATGATTGTGCTTAATAGAATTAAGAATCTGGTTGACAGTCAATTGCGTGATGAGCAATGTGGATTCAGAAGTGGTAGGGGATGTGTGGATCAGATATTTTCACTTAGGCAGATTTTTGAGAAATGTTTAGAATTTCAGAAACCTTTGGTTGCTAGCTTTGTTGATTTCAAAAAGGCTTTCGACTCTGTTGATCGTCATAATTTGTGGTTGATTGTGAGATCATATGGTATACCAGACAAGTTAGTTAACATAATGAAGGCTCTCTATAATAACACTGAGTCGTGTGTGAGAGTTGGTATGGCTTGTAGCAATTGGTTTAGCATTACTTCTGGTGTTCGACAAGGGTGCATTTTGTCTCCTTTTCTCTTTAGCTTGGTTATTGATTATGTTATGCGAAATTCACTTCCAGGGAAAGATTTTGGCCTTAAATGGGCTGGAGATACGAAAATTTCTGATTTAGATTATGCTGATGATTTAACCCTTCTGGCAAATGATGTTGATGAGATGAACTCATTCATTCGAGCTGTTGATGAGACTCGTAGTAGAGTAGGTTTGGTTATTAACAGAGAGAAAACTAAAGTGATGAAAATTGGTGAGGCAGGCTGTGATTCTGTTAATCTGAATGGTTGCAGTCTTGAGCAGGTGTCACAGTTTAATTATCTTGGGAGCTATGTAACAGATAATGGTGATGTGCGGCATGAGATTAACAGACGAACAGGGATTGCTGCCGGGACTTTTAAGAATCTATGGAGAGTGTGGAGAAATAGGCGTATACACCTAAAGACTAAAATTAGACTGTATAATAGTTTGGTTCTTTCTAGGGTTAGTTATGGTAGTGAAACTTGGACACTTTGTAAACAAGATAACAGGAAACTAGATGCTTTTGATTCCAGATGCTTATGCAACATCTTGGGCATTAGGTGGTTCAACTTTGTAACTAATGATGAGGTTAGGCAAAGGAGTTTGCAACCTCCTTTAAGCAGCATATTGTGCAGAGAGAGACTCCGTTGGTTTGGCCATGTTGCCCGTATGAGTAATTATAGATTGGCGAATAGGGTTATGAACAGTGTGCCTAAAGGCCTCAGAAAGAAGGGGAGACCTAGGATGCGGTGGGCAGACAATGTCAAACAGGACCTTGTTAGAATTGGTGTGCAGTGGCCAGATGCAGTAGATGTAGCGCAGGATAGACTTGCTTGGAGAACTAAATTGCACGGTCTGGTTGGACCTTCGTAGCTCATGGCTGCTTGAGGAGGAGGAGGAGGAGGATGATGATGAATAACAAAGTTTTTACTGATGAGGAATAGAGCCCTCACATAAAGATTTCCAATGCAGTCACTGTAGAAAGTCAGAAGAGTTTACACACCTACTCAGCACAAAAAAGAACATTTTGTGCAAAATGCTGACTGAAAGTTAAAAACAACTGACTATGATTATTGTAATCAGCTAAATACAGACAACAAGTAAGCACATTTTAAAGTGTGATCCAAAAAAATTAAAAAGGCAAAAATTTTATCTTGAATTTTAGTATTTTCCATTCATTTTGCTTTTCTCATAATTCATAATTATTCACTTTTAGTATCCTCCTATTAATATAAACAGATAGGTTTTTGACATGCTAAATTCATTATTATAAAGTTTGCATATTATTAAAGATATTTTAAACTACCTCTGACTTCATTATATCTGGATTCAACTGCATTTCAACACAATTATTATAATTTACTTACTTGTAGATATATAAGGTTTAAAATCTTCCTTCATTTTTTCTGCTAGTATCGCCATAATTTCTATTCCATTCTGTGCAACCTAAAACACAATACATTTACATTCAATGGTATTATTTCTTACAAACAAGGATAATAAATTATGATCTAAAGTTAAACGGACATTAAAAAAGAAAACCCACAAAATCAGAGTCTATTTTATATAAAAGAATACATTTATATAATTGAATTAACAATTAAATTTTAACCCTTTAGCCACATGTCAGCAAATACAGCAAAAATTGCCTTTGTACTGCACACTGGACTAAAATGTAGCATTATTAACAACCTGCATTTTTATAACCCATATTTCAGATTGTACATTTTTATATTACACAGTGTAAATGGTTAATATAAAAGAGTAAATTTATCTTGAAAGTAGGATAGTTTGATTGAATACAAATATAGTTAATATATACACTATATACTACTGTGAGATAAAAGAGTTAATTTCAAATATTTCTTATGTAAGTCCTTATGCATAAATATCTCTTCAATGAGATTGTCTCATTGAAGAGATATTTATCCATAAGGACTTGCATTCAAAAATCATTCAAATCATTCAAAAATCATGATTAATCATGGTAATCCCCTTTTTTTCACACCAGTTCTACTATTACATGATTTCATATGTTATAAATTCTACAAACACATGACTAGTTTACAGTTTGTTAAAAAAAAGTCAATGTAACTAAGTTAATCATTATGTATTAATAAACCATTTAATCTATTACTATACAAAGTTAATCAAATTAATGTGTTATAATCTGTACGAAGCTATTGTTCAGTATATATGGCAATGCAGAGTAGGCATTGCTTCTTGAACTATGAGTCTTGTTGAAAATGTTTTTACAGAACAGGGATGTAACATACCATACAGCATGTTGCCTCACTGAGCAAATGTAGATGGATATTAATTTTTTTGCAGTTGATAACTGGCATTCAACTTAGAACAGCTATATTTATTCTTGCAGATATTGTAAATATAAGTAGCAGTGTTCATAGTTCATGATAATTGTAAATAAAAATGATCAAGCCATTATTTTCAATAATTTCACACCTCTTAATCAGTAGAATGCATTAATGTTCTGTGTTACAAGTTTCCTCTCATTGTTAAAAAATTCTCCACTAGTGAAAAAAGTTGAATGCCTCTTGTGTAGAACATAGAACAAGTGCACAGTTAGTGCAAAAAAAGCTTTCAATCACACAAGTTTACAATCATTTCATGACCTCTTTATTATAGTCAAGTGCTTTAGACATTTCAGCTATTGGATCAGTGATAAGTTTATTATCCTTAAAGTTGATGTCCATACACTACATGTGACAATCAAATGAGGCACATTAAGTGTCCACAGAAAAATACTATTATATCCATTTAAAGTTCCTAGTCCAACTGTTGCTGATCCTAGTTCAAACTGGCCTTAAAGGGCAGTGTTCAAAACTTTATTTACTAATCTGTAATTCTACATGCAGACAACATGTCAAACTAATATAGTCTTTCCTTATATAAAGATTCTGCTTAAATATGGTTGATAACTCTTTGTCAATTCAAACCACCTAATACCCAATATATTGTGTTAGCATCTAGGACTAAATGCATCAAGTTTCTCCATTTTCTTGCCTACAAAGGGTTCAAGTTTCACTACCATTGCAAACTTCAGAAGGGACCAAATTATTATATAGCTTGCTATCAGTCTTTAGACTTGTATGTTTATTCTTCTCACTCTTTACACATTCTTAAAAGTCCACAAAACACTCTTTTTTGTTTGTTTCTTGTCACATATGGTATGCACACAACACTGGAGATAATTAAACCGAGAAACTTATTCAAGAGCACACCATTCAAAGAACTGAAATAGCACCTGTCTGATGCATTTTCATCTCTATTTTTCAATTATTTTTAATAGAGGAGGTATTTATCTACCCTCAAACCTACCCTATTAACTAGTCTCATCAACAGATCTAATGAAAAATTTCATCTTATCAACATCATTTGCTAAAAAGAGTACACCATTAACTTAAGACAGAAATTTTCAAATCTGTAGACCAGAAGTCATCAATCTTTTTACTTTTGAGGGCAGAATTTAAATTATTGTGAGCTTGAAGGGTGCTTGAATGATAAAGCAACAAATGCAAATATATACCAATATTTAGTATTGGTACATATCTACCTCGTACTATCTTATGTGCCAATATATTAATTAATATATATATATAAATGAGAAAAACTGATTTTATTAAAAAGAAGGACATTTATATAAAGAAATGTCATGGGCAAGTATATGATGGAGCTGCAAAACATGAGAGATGTATTCAGGGGTACAAGCCAGTATTTCAAAGAAAGAACATTTATCTGAATATGTCCATAGTATCACCCACAATTTAAACCTTTTAATTTTTTTAATTAGTTCATGTGTCCTTAATGACAGTGTTTGAAAAACAATTAGTCAGTTAAGACAACAATTTCAAAATTGAACACTTTCTACCAAAAAAAAAAACCTGAAAAAACCTACATATGTTTCAGGCAAAATATAAAAATGATAGGCAATATCAGAGGAACTAGCTTCAGTTTCTGATGTACTCAAAAGAGTAGCATTAAAAATGATTTGCTCCAAATCAAGAAATTTTTTAAAATTCTGAAAATCAATTTAAAAAACTTTTAAATTTTTAAAAATCAAAGCCATTGCAATGATTTAGGAGCTGTTGTCACTATTGATACAGGATAACATCGCATAATCAATGAATTTCCTGGATTTGTAAACCATTAAGTTTACTTACCTGTAAGAGACGTTCCCCATTGCCATTGGAACTACCACTGACAAAGGAGCCTAAAACTCTTGCCCAAAGGTCAGAGCCAGGACCAACTTCAGCACTGAAGTCATCTAGCACAAGAGAAATACCTCCTCCCTTCACAGAATTCAAAATATTCTGAAGCTGGCTGTAAAGCATATCCTTCTCATTCTCATCAGAGTCCTCTGTGGGGGCATAACAACAGATGGCATTCAAGTCTTTAATTTTTATTTTAAATTTTGCTCTAAGAAATCTTCCATTAATGCAGTCATATCCGAGAAGAGCATCACTGGCATGTCTGCTGAGAAGCAACCCTACACCTTGAAGATGCTTTCCATCCTGACTACCTGAAAAGAGAAATTTAAAGTTATTTTTAAGTATCTCACCTTTACCTGTCTATCTGGTCTCTTGCAAGCCTAGAATATCTAGATTATAGCGCTGGAATTCCTGAGTGAGGACATCAAGAGAATAATCTATATGTAATGTCCTCACATTCCACATTACTCAAGAGAGAAAATGATTAGTAGGATTTTTAAAGAAACTAAGATTTATTGAGATAGGTAGGGCCAACAATATCAAACAGCCCCCTGATCGCAGGCATGGGGTAAAGACCTGTTCCTTCTACGCTAAAGACTGAAGTCACCAATGCTGCTAGGAACTTCAGGCACCACCTTTTCAAGTCGACTTTTTCAAAAGCCATATGGCCTGCCTGAGACACATTACTTCAGTTTAGGATTGATGATGCCCAACTAGCTAAGTGAGGTTCAGGTACCTGCAATGGCCTTGATCAGGATTATCCACCAGTAGATATAAGGTACCATATGCCTCTGTTCACTTAGGGCTGGCAACCCAGAAACAAACAGAAAATACAGTGGCAGATTCTCCCTCAACAGAGACCCACCAGTGCAGCCAAGTCCAGGATCCATAATCAAGCTCAAATCCATAAACAAGTTCAGTCTAATAGGTATAAATGGTCAACATCAGGACCCTGTGAAGTTCACCACTCCTCGGCAGGGTTGAAAAAAAAAAGAAAAAAGTGGCCATAGATGACCAGATCAGTAGGCCATACTGAACTGACAGCCCTCCCCTTCCATTCCCTTTCAAAAGAGAATATCTCTTTTGAAAGATACTAACAGCCGGCACCATGAGAAGGCAGGATCGGACATTAGGCACAGACCTGGCTGGTTTTGTATATCATCACTGGGGATTGGTACACAGCTCTCTTTTCAGTTTATGCCTAGCTACCATTTACAGACCTTACTAGCTTTATAGAGTTCAAAAAGACTTTTGACTCTGTCATCATTATCAAACAGCCAATGGCTACGAAGGTCCAACCAGAGTGTGCAATTTAGTTCTCCAAGCATATCTATCCTGATCTGGCCAATCTACACCAATTCTAACAAAGTCCTGTTTGACATTGTCTGCCCACCACATCCTAGGTCTCACCTTTGTCCTGAGGCATTTAGGTGCACTGTTCATAACACTATTCGCTAATCTATAATTATCCATACGGGCAACATGGCCAAACCAATGGAGTCTCTCTCTGCACAATATGCTGCTTAAAGGAGGTTGCCGACTCCTTTGCCTAACCTCATCATTAGTTACAAAGTTAAACCACCTAATGCCCAAGATACTGCGTAAGCATCTAGAATCAAAAGCATCTAGTTTCCTGTTATCTTGTTTACAGAGTGTCCAAGTTTCACTACCATAACTAACCCTACAAAGAACCAAACTATTATACAGTCTAATTTTAGTCTTTAGGTATATACGCCTATTTCTCCACACTCTCCATAGATTCTTAAAAGTCCCGGCAGCAATCCCCATTCATCTGTTAATCTCATGCCGCACATCACCAGTATCTGTTACATAGCTCCCAAGGTAATTAAACTGTGACACCTGCTCAAGACTGCAACCATTCAGATGAAATAAATCACAACCTGAACGACCAATTTTCATCACTTTAGTTTTCTCTCTCTTTATAACCAAACCTACTCTACTACCAGTCTCATCAACAGCTCGAATGAAAGAGTTCATCGCATCAACATCATTTGCCAAAAGGGCTAAATCATCAGCATAATCTAAATCGGAAATTTTCGTATCTCCAGCCCATTTAAGGCCAAAAGCTTTCCCTCGAAGTGAATTTCGCATAACATAATCAACAACCAAACTAAAGAGAAAAGGAGACAAGATGCACCCTTGTCGAACACCAGACGTAATGCTAAACCAATTGCTACAAGACTTACCAACTCTCACAAATGACTTAGTGTTATGATAGAGAGCTTTCATTATGTTAACTAACTTGTCTTCAATACCATATGATCTCACAATCAATCACAAATTATGACGATCAACAGAGTCAAAAGCATTTTTGAAATCAACAAAGCTAGCAACCAAAGGTTTCTGAAACTCTAAACATTTCTCAAGAATCTGCCTGAGTGAAAATATCTGATCCACACATCCCCTACCACTTCTGAATCCACATTGCTCATCACACAATTACCTGTCAACCAGATTCTTAATCCTATTAAGCACAATCATGCAATGAACTTTACCTGGAACAGAGAGTAGGATGATACCCCTATAGTTATCACAAGAACTGCGATCACCTTTTTTGAAAATAAGGATAGTAATAGCTCTGGTAAAATCCTTAGGAACCATGCCTTTATCATAAAAGATATTTAAAATTTCAATCATCCAAGTGGTAACCAAAACATTCCCAACTCTAAGCATTTCCGTAGTAATTTCATCTACCTGGTGATTTACATTAAGTTTATATATAGCCAAAATAACTTCAGGTTGTGTTATAGGGCCAACATTAAAGCTAGTAATGCATCTATCATCATTACAAACAATGGGAGTAGAATTAACCTCATTGTTTAGAACATCACTGAAATGCTTAGCCCACCTAGCCATGACAGAATACTCCCCTTCTATAACCTTACCTTGTTTATCCTTCAATCCTTGTATGCCTGTCCATTTTCTACCACATAAAACATTAACTATCTGGTACAGCTCTCTGCTGTTGTGCTGCCTAACTGCTTCCTCAGCTTTGTCAGCCAAGCCATCAAGCCAAAAATTCTTATTAGTAGTTAACCAATCCTTTACACATTTATTAAGTTCTCTATAATGCTTTCTATTAGGATTAGTAGGGTATTGATTAAGGACATTCCTGCAGTTCCTTTCTTTCTGAAATAAGCTCAAGTGCCTTATCACTCATATAATTTTGTCCCCTCTACTCCTTTTTTCCTAAAAGAGTGCTGTTAGTTTGCAAAAAAGCCTGTTTTAAATGGTCCCATTCTTCCTATACTTCAGTAGTAAGCAAAACATGACTATGTAACCTATGATGGTAAACTTTAGCTATAACTGGTCTTTCAGAGCTTCATATCAAAGGTAAATTTTTTAACCTTAGCACAACACTTTTTAAGTTTAAGTTGCAAGACACTTTTAACAAGGCAATGGTCAGATCCAATTTCAGCTCACCTATATGACCTGACGGGGTGGTAGAATGCAGCTATACGAGCAATATTTGTCATAGAATGTATGGTCGGAACGCAAACGGCGAGCCGCTAGGTGGCGTTGGAAATGGTATAAAAGGGTCGGTCCTCGCACCCAACGGCATTTCTACCGTGAATTGCCGAGAGGATGGCTGGTTATACTAAGTATACTAGCTCTTTTGAGCAATTTCTTTGAGCATGTACCTCAATTACATTCCTGTTAATAAAATGTTTTCTGAAGTATCTCCTCTCCTTCTTGTGTTCATTCTTTAAATGTGACAGTGGAAAACTACCTTTTAACTTCTCACCGCTTGCGTTCCGACCATACATTCTATGACGAATATTGCTCGTATAGCTGCGTTCTACCACCCCATAAAGTTTTGCCCACTTTTTCAGATTCACCCTGTATAATCAATCATATCCTTATGAAGCCCATCAGGTGAACCCATGTGTACTTATATATGTCGCGGCAATTGTAATAAATGTTAGTTATTCTGAAACCATTAAGTTTACTTACCTGTAGGTGACATTGCCTATTGTAGCTACCAATACCAAAAGGGCCTATTAGTCCTCCCCAAAGGTCAGAGTCAGTACCAACTTTGGCATTGAAGTCACCTAGAACAAAGGTAATATCTCCTTTCTTGACAGAATTCAAAATATCCTGAAGTTGTCCGTAAAACCTATCCTTCTCATCCTCATCGGCATCTTCAGTGGGGGCATAACAGCAGATAACATTCAAGTCTTTAATGCTTCTCTGAAATTTTGCTGTAAGAAACCTTTAATTAATGCACTCATATCCTAGAAGAGCATCACTAGTGTGTCTGCTGAGAAGCAGTCCCACACCTTGGTGATGCTTATTGTCGCCCCTCCCTGAAAAGAGAAATTTAAGATTATTTTCAAGAATCTGACCTTTATCTGTCCATCTGGTGTCTTGCAAACCAAGAATTTCTAAATTATAATGATGGAATTCTTGTGTGAGGACATCAAGAGAAAAAGCTCTGTGCAGAGTCCTCGCATTCCAACTACCTATGGAGAGAAAATGGTTAGTGGGATGTTTAAAGAAACTATGTTTATTGAAAGAGGGAATGCTGACAATATCAAACAGCCCCCTAATCGCAGACATGGGGTAAAGACCCGTTCCCCCACTACTAAAGGCTGAAGCCATCTACACTGGAAGACTTCCTCCAATGTAGAATTTGACGATGCCAATAGAAGCAAAGAGTTCAGGTGCCTGCGATGACCTCTGTTCAGGATTATCCACCAGCTGATAAACATATCCTGTGAATCTATTCACTTGTGGCTGTCAACCCACAAACAAACAGAAAACACAGTGGAAGATTTTCCCTCCACAGAAGCCCACCAGTGCAGCAAAATCAGGATCCATAATCAAGCTCAGAGCCTCATTTCAGTCCACTAGGTTCATATGGTTTGATACAATTCTAACACAACTGGAATAAGAACATGAGAATTAGCTATGCATTGCACTAAAATATTACACATCTGTTTTCTTTTGTGCCCACTTTTGGTGAAGAATTAACAAAATTATAATATTACAACCCTTCAAAACAATACTTTTTTTTTCCTTTTATCACTCTCAAATCAGTTCTGCATCATGCAGATACATGCTCATTCTACCATCTCCTATAAGGTTGAAACTTAGTATATTCTCATCCTACTGGCTTGAAGGGTTAAGCAGCCACATTATATAAAAGCCCGACAAACTAAGAAAAAAAAGTTGAAATCAGTAGAAACACTCACAAACAAGACCTACAAGGTCCACAGTTATTGGAGCAGGAGATTTTTCATGCAAGAGAAACTACCTCAAAAAAGGCAGGAATAAGGAGGAGAAGGGTATATGTGAACACGGCCTAATACGTTAAAGCTTGTGGAGCCAGGAGTGAGGAAATGTGAGCAACAGGATGAAATTAAATCAAAACTTGACTTACTGGTCTGCAAGACATAAGGCCTCAGAATGGAAAGGGTAATCCACCAAAGTTCCAATACAGTCTACCACTGTATCCATGCTTCATTTAGGACTCAAACACAATTTTAAACAAAATCACTGATCCATAAACACTACCAAATGCAAGATGAATAATGCGTACCATATAAATGTAAAAGAGTTTGGAAGTAGTTCCACTGGTTCCACTAACACATTTCCAAGAGAATGTCCAAATAGTAAATTGTGCCAAATTGATATGCAAATGAAAAACATGCTTTATACTACCCAAAAATATGATCCTTATAACTATTTAAGTCTGTATTCTTTGCACAACTGAAAAAATAACAAGAATATTTTACTTTAAAAAATTTTGTTGCTTACTTCGTACACATTTTTTGTGTTACAATTTCTTGTTAAAAATAAAGCACGTATATGCTTACTTTCTTTTATTAAATATTTATATAAACTAAATTATTTCTAGGTGTAGCATTTATGTACCTTTGAACCATAGAAAATGGTAAGACCTGTTCTTAACACTACACAAAGATCACAAATGTTCTCTATGCATGATGGAAGTTCAGTTCAATAGCCCAAACTAATTCATATAAATACTATATTGTTCCTGTAAATCAACCATCTATTTTTAAAAAGTTATAAAGAAAAACTATACCCTGATATTAGTAATTCATATACAATGAATATTTAGAATTTTAAATGTAGATAACATCTGGAACAAAAGCTACATGGCTTATTCACTCTTAACGAATTTTTCAAACATGTTTGAATAGCATCTACTACTACTGTATTTAGGTAATTTAAACTAATATATTTAGTAATTAGAAAGTGAATGTGGTTATATTTATTTATAAAAATAACACCAGAAGAGTTCAACTATGCAGTTTTAGTCCCACATGAACCAAAAAATATATTTTTTTATTTCTTAACAACTTTTTTCACAGAGTACAAACCAGAATGTCAGGAAACAAATCCTGAACATTGATATTAATTGATATCAGTGATGAAGTGAAGCCAGCTCACACAAGCCAGTTGTTAAACATTTTCCGAGGAAGTTGTTAAATATTTAGCAGCACATCCTTGTGCTTATCTCACAACAGATGAATATACTTTAAACTTGAGATTATGCATTAGTTGACTTGGTATGCTTCCAAACAATATTTTACCTAAATACCCATTTTTGACATTTTACTATTCTGATTTTTAATTTTTTTTAGATTTTTGCTCTTTCTTTTGGTATATAAATAAAAAAAATAAATACCCCCTTAAGCAGCTGCTTGCGAAAGAGATCTGACAAGAGCCTGTCAGTTTATATGCTATAGTAGAAGGTCTGTGAGGATGGCGAGATATCAGCAGCCTCAGCAGAAAAATAACACGGGGCTTGAACTTAGGTCCCTTTGATCAGTAACCAAGCATGCTAACCATTTGGTCATGGGATGGCTACAATATACATATAACATGACCTATTTTCAGTCCATTACTTACTTCAAAATACAATTCTGAAGTTGAGTATTTTTTTTTAAAAACTTGGCATCCTAAAGGTTAAGGATTTGTACAAAATAATTACATGACAAACTTAACATTAAAAGAATAAATTCAAAGACGTCCATAATTTTTCATTTTAAGCAAAACAAATCTGTTCAGTTCCACCTGAATCACATCTATTTATGTTAGCTCTAACTGAAAAAACGGCCAGAGAATTACAATGTTCAGTGGGAATGACCTTATACAAATAAATCTGTAAAAAGTAGTAGTTTTTTGGGCTACTGTGTTTGTATAACATACCTGAATCATTTAAAAGATAATAACTGTAATAATCTATACAATTCACATTACTTTTTAATTATGTTATGGTAATTTAGATTAAAGTTTAAAACATTTTAATCATGTCAAGATCTAGTTTAATAAAAGTAAAAATATTATCATACTGTAAAAGAAAAAAAGGATGCATGTAAGCAGCACTAATGCTGATCCATTAGCTATACGAGTTCTATCTTAACACAACACATCCTCCAAATTTGTGGCAGAACTTGGGTTCATGTCTGCACTTCAAAATGGGTGGCAGAGTTAAAGTTTGATGAGTTATCCAGGTAAGCATATGGTAGATAGCAGGTAATGGAAGGTCCAACAGGGAAAGCTCCAGAAGTATGTTCAAGTGAATTGATAGATTGAACAAATAGTTGTTTGCATAACAAGTAACAGAAATCTGATGGAACAAATCATCATTTATTATGGTAAGATAGGTGCATGGTGATGTATTTGTACTCAATAAAGTTGAACTGCTCAAAAGTTGAATATTAACATTCAGAATTTTTAGTGAATAGTGAGGTATTCCACTATTCTCTAAAAGTCTGCAGAGTGGACAATTAATCAGGTTGAACTGATTGGCATACATTGGATGAAGGTAACAATAAACCTATATTTATTGTATAAAGCAATTAAAACAGTGCAGCCCACTTTAATGGATGCAAAGCAAACATTTTCTGTTTTAGACAATTTCTGCACCACTATTAGATCTTGTTTTCGTGACCTTTCCATTAAAAATATTTAAGAAATACCGATGGGAAAAAAATAAGAAACAATTATTAAATTGCAATTAATTTGTTATAATCATTAACTGAATACATGAAATCTTTCTATTGAATCATTTTTAATAATAAATTCGCATCATATTTTTTATTATCCTCTTTTCTTACTGGTTAATTGTTATCTGGCAGATATCAAAAATTTGCCACCCAATAACCGTGGTTATCAAAAATATTACAACACACCAGATATTTGGAAACCCTAATGCAGTGTTCTTTAACATGCACTGTCAGGAGCAATTATCTTCAATGTTATTCTACACAATTTCTATTATATCCATGGATGGCATCAAATTAGTCTATTCTTGTATACTAAAGACTGGTCTACACTTTGAACATTGCAGACTACAAGCATTGCCTATGTTTAAAAAATTCTAAAAAGTAATGTACATTATAATGTAAACAAATCTGTCTGAATTTAAGAATGGAGTTAAGAACTAATTAGAACAGAGACTTTTAACTTGGTCAAAAATAGATCACAAATAGAATTTAAACTCCACATCAAATTTTCAATCTCAGTCAAACCAATTATATCTCCACAAAGCAATTCTGACTAGTACGAAAATATAATGTATTAGCAACTTTATGTGAAATTCAAAGATTCTTTGTGCAAAAATAAAAGCAGTCTTGAACTTGGTTCTATTAGAGACAAAGACTTGAAACTTTTAATGCAACACCAGGTAGCACAGGATAAATCCATAGGTGTAATATGGGGTCAAGCAGTCAAATATGTGGGTATTTACTGGGAGACCAAAATGTGTTGAGAAACAAAACTTTTCGATTAACAAAATATAAAGATTGAGGGGGGGGGGAGATGATTTAAGGTTATAAAGTTGCATTTTATTACAGATAGGGACTTCATTTTTTAACGTAGAGTGGAACAGGGGAAACCCATGTACAAACTTTGGGACTAAGCAGTCAAGTATTTGGGAAATTACAAGGACCAAAAATTTGTTGCAAAAAAAGGGAGAGAAATTGTTTTCAACAGTTTGTGCAGTAATAAAATTCACAATAACAATGGCCTACCAGCATGCATTAAACAGCTGACAAGAGTTGAGTGTGTCATGGAAGAAAGACATGCATTGCCCACTCTGATATGAATATTACATATTACTAGCAACTTTTCCACAGAAAAATCAATGGATTCTTGAAATACAAAAAGAATAGTAGTCTTAAACTTGAACCTGGGTTCTATTATAGACAGAGAATCAACTTTTTTACCCAACATAGGGTAGCAGAGAGGAAATGAGAAATTTAGGACTGCGCAGTCAACTACACTGGTGCTCAAAATTAAAAGATAATTGACAAAGACCTATATAGCTTCCAATATGTAAAAGAATGCACTGGAAATGGGCGAACATGGAAAATACGCTACATGGAAAACTATCCCACATTTATAGTTACCCCATGTAAGCCGGAATATGCAAATTAGGAATGCATTAAAAAGACACACGAGTCTACTCGCAGCTTCTGTTGTTCTAGGCAACTCTTGCTTTCACTTCAGTGGCATGTTGAGTTGATTAGGCATCAAAAGCCATCGTATGGATGATTTTTAGTGGTGGAGAGCAATTGAAAGGATGGAAGCAGGTCAATCCCAAAAGGAAGTTTCCAGAGCATTGAATGTGCCACAAAATGATCTGTCAAGACTATGAAGACAGTTTCAACACAGTAAATGCTCATTGTCAACCAGGACAAGGCTGTCCAAGAGCCATAACTGCTGCAGACAATCACTATATGAGTCTTACTGCCACACAGAACACAGTAATGACCTCTAGACAACTGTCTTTGGAGCTTACAGCAGCTACAGGAACAAGGGTTTCAAGCCATACTGTTTACAGGAGACTTCATGAGTAATGCCTTTATGCCAGAAGACCTGTTATTTGTGTCTCTCTAACTCCCACCACTCAGTGAGCTCATTTAACATGGAGGCACCAATATACACTTGAAATCCAGGCCAGTGGGCAACATGTTATGTTCACAGATGAATCACGATTCAGCTTAAGTACTCATTCGTGGTATATTCGCATCTGGAGAGAACCAGGGACCTGCAGCAATCCCTCAAACATCAGAGAAAGGGGCTACTCTGGTGGCCATGGCATATTTTAATCTTATGGACAATAATGCCTGCTCTCATCGAATGGAGTTGCCACCCAGATTTCCTGACCTCAATCCGAGGAGTGGTCATTAATCCCTTCAAGACCTCATCAATAATCTCATAAACAGTATGAAGAGTCACTGCTTTAGCTGCATGGCTGACCATACTCCACATTAACATACCGCATGTCATACATAATACGCTTTAAGTATTGTTCCATGGACTGCTCCTTCGTGTCAATTGCACAATTATGATCTTAACACATGCACATTATAAAATTGAATTTCTTCTGCTTGATTTACATTTGTAATGCAATAATAAACCTCTTCTTATACACTATACTTTAATTTTGAGCACCAGTGTGTTTATTTGGATAGTTACTGGGAGGGAAGGGAAACTCTACTGAAAAGTGCTCAATGAAAATTCTCAATTACCAAAATTAAAAATGGGGATCAAGGAGCGATTAGAGATTCTATTCTAACTAAAAATAGGCTACAGTTCTCCAATTTTTAAAAAGGGGATTTCAATAATTTATCTAATAACAAGCTGATTTTTATATTACCCATTTTTTCAAAAGTAACAGAAGAAATTATGGAGAGATCAATAAATTTTTCAAATAGCTACTTATTTTTCAGTGAAATGCAATTTGGCTTTTGTGAATCTTGAGGATTCAATTTTAAAATGCATGAAGTTGATCAATCACAGAAAGTTACTGCATTTTCTTGGATATTTGTAAACCATTTGATTCAGTTGATCATAGTATTCTTTGAGTAAATTACAGCATGTGGGCATTAGTGGACAAATGTTAAAATTGTTTAAATCATATTATACAATAGTAAACAATGTCAAAATTGAAAGCTTTAATAGTGAACTTTTAAAAGCTACAAAAGGTATTCCTTAGGATAAAGTCCTTGGCCATTACATTTCCAATTTACATTAATGATTTTTTTCACTCAAAAACTTTGGGGAAAGGTGGTGTTATATGCAGATGATACTACTATTTCATATCCAAAATTCAGATACAGAAACTATGCATAGCGATATGAATACTGACTTGACTAAAGTAAAAATGTAGTTTGTTGCTAATTTGTTAAAATTAAATGTGGACAAAACTAAACTCATGTACTTTTTCCTGAATAATTTGGACAAATTTATATATAAATTTAATTTTCAGTCCAATATTTGCAATAGACCTGATGACTGCTGCTGTAATGAGATTACTCAAGTTAATTGTGTTAAGTATCATGGAGTATATCTCAACTCCAATATGGAATACTCACACAGCTTTGATTGCAAAAAAAATTAAAGTTTTATTTATGTAGGTTATATCAAATAAATTGTTAATTCAACTGTATTTTTCATCGTTTCAGACTACTATTAGCTATGGGCATGTCAGCTAGGGAGGTACATATTTATGTTAAATAAAATAAATAAATAAATACCCCCTCAAGCAGCTGCTTGCCACAGAGGTCTGACAGGAGCCTGTCAGTTTATATGCCAAAGTAGAAGGTCTGAGAGGATGGCAGGACCTCAGCAGAAAAACGACACAAACAGCCATGCCTTACCCGGGACTCGAACCCAGGTCCCTTCGTTCAGTAGCCAAGCATGCTAATCACTCGGCCATGGGACGGATATATATTTATGTTACTTAAATAATATTATAAACCTACAAAACAAATACTTAAAAGCTATAACTCTTCATAACAAAATTGGTACAATAAGCTTATTAAGGATAACATTATTCTTTATCTCAGAATTATATGTCTACGATATAGTTTATTATATATATATAGAAACTCTACAATTTTGCAGATGAAAATTTTAAAGGGAAATTTGAGAAATGCAGAATATAAATTTATTGTTCCATTAACTAAAAAAGAAATTTCACACCTGCATTTCATGTTTTAAGGGCCAAAATTTAACTTAATGCCTTATAATATTAGGAATGAACTCTACCAAAAACATTTCAAGAAGAAGATAACACATTTTTTAATGGAGTTAAATGGCATTTGGATATAGAGTTGTTGTCTAATTATGTATGGGTTTGAACTATGTAAAAAAGGGTTGCCACTTTTTTTTAACCTTTTCCTTTCTTTTTTTTTAATTTTTAAATTTTGTTTCTTATAAATATATAATTAGTTACTGAGCAAGGCAGTAAGAGAAAACTGCTCGTTGTGCCTATCAATGTGCAAAATATTCTGGTCTTAATTTTTTTATTTCATTTTTATTTAACTTTTTCCTTTCCTTTATATATTGATAGTTTTGATATAATCATAATATGTATTTATTGTGTATGAAATTAGGAACAGTAGCTTATGGTTATGTATCATGAAAATGTACTGTGATTGAATGAAATTTACTATTAATATTAAAATAAGAAAATAAATCACATTGTATAATAGGTAGGGACTTTGAGGGGAAACCTGTGTACAAAATTTGGGATAGGGCAATGAAGTGTTTGGGCACTTACAGGGGTCCAAAAAAGATTTAAAAAACAATATATATCTGTTTCAACAGTTTGTGCATGTTTAAGTGATCTGATGCACAAGCACCTTATACAAAGGGCTTGAAATGTATCTCCTTAGATATCCCATCTCTAACCAGTTAAATTGCTATGATGAAACTCGTTAAATTAAAAATTTGTTAAACTACCAAGGTTCTTATCAGTTCTTGAGAGTGTGAGGATATTCTATTACAAATGGTGCAGGATGACACACATTTGGCATTAATCTGATATAGTAAATTACCTCCATCCAACCTAAGTTCATAACAACATGGTGAATTGACTACCTAGCAGACCTTTATTCAACAGTCAACAATCATTAGCCTTTCGAACAGTTTAGCTTTACTGGTAGAATGCAAGCATCTTTTTAGCTGCAGTTCAAACATCTACTTGCACTTAACAGAAGAAATGAAAGTTGGCATTGGTTTGGCCCAACAGCTTTTCTACTAAGTGCTATGCAACAACCAGTGGCATTAGTATTAGTAAATTTTTCCCCCTAGAAATTTGGGAGCATTTGGTCAAGTAATCTGTCAAAATGGAAATAATCGTTGCTAATAATTGGTGATATTCACCAATAACCAGAGCAATAATGGGCAATTCTTCCAGTAAATAAAATAGAAAAATAGTACAAGCTAAAGATGAAAATAACAAAAAGTAATGAAACAAATAAGAATACAAGGGTGTTCAAAAAGCTCTTGACATGTATCTACAAAACAAAAACCATTGCACTTACCTCAAAAAAAATTTACTGTCCATCAAAGAATTCCCCTCCAGCATCTCTGCAAAGTTGCAGACATTTATGCTAATTCTGGAATACTCGGTAGTGGTACTGTTGGGGAATACTACACAACTTTGAATGAATGCATTTTGCAAGGTCTTGCACCCTTGAAAAAGGCTTCCCAGCAAGTTCCTTTTTAATGTTTGGAAACAACCAAAAAACATGGTGCAAGATCAGGTGAACATGCAGGATGGGGTAGCTGTTTTATTTATTTTTTTTTTCTGCTCCAGATAGGCCATAACTTGCTGAGTTTTGTCAGCACTGGCATTGTCAGGAAGAAGAAGAACCCTTTGCATGCCTGTTGTTGGTGCTACTCCTTCATTTCCTTAATCATTTTGGGCAAAACAATATTGGTGTAGTATTGGCTACTCATAGTCATTTTTTCATGTAAGGTGTCCACAGCTACCACTCCTTTGGAATTGAAAAAAATTGTGAACATCCTCTTCCTTGAGCGAAAGTCTTGTCAGAGGATTTGGGGACACAAATTCATCTTCTGCAACCAAAACATAGTTGTCAATCTTTCTGGGAGTTGTATAATAATAAAGCCATGTCTCATCACCTATGATAATGTCTGCTAACCATTTGGGGCCAACGGGTTCAAACATTGCCAACATCTCTCCTTGCACAAATCGATTCTAGCCCTTTTTTGGTTTCTGTCAGTTGTGGAGTACCTATTTGGCACATCTCCTTTGGAAATTTAAATGTTGATGAATAATTATTTCCAAGCTTCCAATTGATACAATGTCATCCAAATTTATTACCTGAATGGTGATGTGTGGGTTTTCCTTAACGAGTTCACAAACAACAGCAATAATTCTCTCATTCATAGCCTTCTTCAGTTTTCCTGCACAAGGGGTCTTTGAAACTGTGCCATCCTTCTCTTAATTTGTGCATGCATCCCATAACAATGTCACATGAACAAGCATGATCCCAAAATATTTTTTTTTGCATCATCACCAAGCTGCATCCTTGGGAAAATGTAAAATCTTTCCCGATCTTTAGTAGGTTCCATAGCAACAACACACAGATTTCACTCTTGGTGATAGTTTCTACTAATGCATACTTAGGCATAAGCAAGGCAAACCTGCATTTATATTTATCATCAAAAAGCTATTTCTAGGGATAAAGAAAATTCAAGCAACTAAAATATTTTTATTAGTGCCTAAAATGCTCTCTTAGTAATTTCACACTAATTGACTCACAAACCGTTTGGTTTGCCCTTAGGTTTTCAGAAATTTTTACATTTCTGATTACTACCACTTAATTTTAACTCTTGAAAACCCATAACAGTCCCAAACAGGGTCTTTCTATGTAACGGTATGTAGTTTTGATAGGGAACACATATTTACTTAATCGTAATGATGCCCTTCAGGGCTAGCCTCTTGACATTGTTCAAATTATGTTTCTCAGCAGCACTTGCTGACTTCCCTCAGGGTCCTCAGTTCAATCCTAGCTTGAGGAAAACTCATCTGAGCATGATGCATTCTCCTCCGTGAGCGGAGCTGCGCGGCTGATTTGGCTAATAATCAGTGATGTTTGGAAATTTGGATGGATTTTTCTCATACAGCCAGTATTGAATAAAAATTAATGGAGCTGAATTCAGATGTTGATTCCATGCTCTGTGCCTAGATGGCAGCATGGATCAAGAAGATAAATAAACAAAATGAGGATTATTAAATATGGTCAATACATAGATGGCTCACCTTTGAGATTAAGCAGAATGGTAGTCACAAGCATGTGACTCAAATGAAAAATAGTATGGTTACAGTCTTCCAATAACTTCCTTCCACTTCATGGTTATGGAGTGTGGCCTCGCCTGTGATGATGAAGTACACTGAAATTTAGTGGTCAATAAAGGATCTGTATTCATTATAGCCAGATAGCGAGATTTGTAAGATGATCCTATAGCATAGAATTGAGTGAAAAATGTGAATTGAATGATAGAAGAGTGTGATTTGGAGCAAGCTGTCACAAATACCCACTACCCTTTTCTAGATTTCTTGGGGCTTAAAAGGTTAAGGCAAAAAGAAATAGTTCTCAGTAATTTTAAATATAAAATGATGTTGTGTATAAATGATTTCAGTATTACAGTTTTTGCAAAAGTGTCAACTTATACTTTAGACAAGGGGTTCCTAAGCTTTTTCGTCATTGGGATGAATAGAAAAATAATATGTTTGCAGTAGGCCAACAATTGGGAGGAGGTGCAATAAAAAGAACAAAATGTTTAACTTTGTTTATTACATTTTATTTGTCATATATACAGGTACAAAATAATAAGAAAAAAATTTATTTTAATGTCAAAACTAAAGTTGGCTTGTTGAAACAGTATGTGAAGGATAGAACTGGATACCAGAAATGAGCTGCTCAACTGGTTTCAATGATGTAGAGCTAGTTATTTGATGTTACTAAAAATTTTGAATTTTGTCTTATTAAAATACTATTCACTTTAGTACAGCCAGATTAAATATATATATTTTCCAATTTTCATGCAGGTCAGAACTTGTGCATACCCACTTTAGACAGTATACTACTAAGTACCATTTAATGTCTGTATTCAAATAAAAAAATTTGAACCTTGAATCAGCAGGATTTATATACTTAATTAAATGACAGAGAATACTCAAAAAAGTATGCTTATCTTAAAAACCTATATACCTGTATACATTTTTTTTTCCAAAAAAACAACAATCCTACCTTGAAGTTGCTGTTACTCAGCCATGATGCTACACTGTCTATGAAATATCCTAATTCATCACAATCAATACAACTAACTGGATTTTGCAAATAACTAAGTATATCACTTCCAAGTTGTATGCGCTTCTTTGTATCTTGATTTCCAAGCAAAGGAACAAAATCTTGTAGGCTGCTAGCCATAGCTATTTTTAAACACTGATTTCACAGTGAGGTAAAAGCTCCTTTTTTCAGTAACTACACATCATGGTGCCTACAAAAAAAATGTATATCATTTAATGCATGAAAATGTCACAAAAAGCAATATATTCTCAATTTCTAAAAGAGTTTAGCATTTTTAAACTATATGAATAACACAACCATGAAAATAAGAATTAAAATCTTCATAGCCTGCAAAAAAAAAAAAAAAAAAAAAACGGTTGCGGCTCACTTTTCTCACCTTTATTTATTTAAATAATATATAACCCCTCAAGCAGCTGCTTGCCACAAACAGCTGACAGGAGTCTGTCAGTTACATCATAGAGAGTTGACAAACTGCATATAATATATTGATTCTTGCAAAAGGGTCATTTCATGTGAAATACACACAGCACTGGAACTAAACTTCTGTAATTTCAATGATTTTTGGTAACTTGTAGTAATCATATTTAAACAGCAACTACTTTTGTTTTCTTCACTAGTTTTTCAAGATACAACCATTCAAAAGTGCCAAAATACTTCAAAATTTGAACTTCTGCACAATCTTTAAATGCTTATGTCTCATTTTAAAGTAATGAAATTAGTTTCTTTTTAAGAGTATTGAAATATTCTTTAAAACAAGGTATTATATGTACATTTAACAGTAAATTAAATTCTCAAGGCTACTGCCCAAAACGTTTGACAACAAATATCTCAAAACACATCCCCTTAATTTTTTTTTTTTTTAAATTGTGCTTAAGCATATATTAACATGTTAAGCATGGGTGTAGAGCAGATTTTTTTTTCACTAAGGACAGGGAACTATTTTGGTAGTATTTCATTTTCAAAATATTTATAGCAAATATTTTACACAGTTTCAAACATTTAAATACAGTTTCATAAATTTTTAATTACTCAAATTATGAGGCATCATGTTTTTACCTCACCGTCTTTAAACTAAATTTGGTTCAGTAAGACGGTGTGGTACGTCGTGATGCCACCACTGAAATATAGTAGTTCAAAAGAAGTTTTGAATAAAAAACTGAAAAAACATGAAATAATAGCCCAAGAAAGCACTTGTGGTATTGTAATGCTAAAATGGAAAGATACTCGTGATGTATTGTTATTCACAATAAAACACACTGACGAGATGATCAAAGTGCAACAACATGGAAAGCAAATAGAAAAACCCAGGGCTATTTTTGAGTACAATAAGTCAAAAACTTACATTGACATATCTGACCAGCTAAAAGCATATTTGCACTGCCTGAGAAGGGGTACTAAATGGCATCGAAAATTGGCAACTGAACTAATTTTAGGTTCCACTTGGTCAATGCATTTTTATTATTCAAAGAGATCACGCAGAGTAAGATTACCATCACTGAATTTCGAGAACATCTTGCCGAAACACTCTTATGTACGAGTGATCTGTCTGCTGACCCTGAAGAAGCAAATAACTCACATAAATTGGAGGAGCGCAAGAAAAATCGATGTGTGGTATGCTATGCCAACAATAAAGAACAATTTGGTAGAAATGTAGCTGAAAATAAATCGACCAGAAGCAAGTGGTACTTGCTTGTGTTAAAAGTCCAGCTTGTGTTAAAAGTTATTGTATTCCATGTTTTTTTTTCTATTCATAATGCACAAAAAATGTAAAAATAACATCGCTCAGGTATTGTTCTATTTTTATTTTCGAGTTGTATTTACTGGGTTCGAGCCCCAGGTAAGGCATGGCTGTTTGTGTCATTTTTCTGCTGAGGGCCTGCCATCCTCACAGACCTTCTACTATGGCATATAAACTGACAGGCTCCTGTCAGACCTCTGTGGCAAGCAGCTGCTTGAGGGGGTATTTATTTATTTATTCATTTACTTTTACTGTTATAAATAAATAATTATTTCCTAATATTTATTATTTCGAAGTTTTGTCACAAATTACCATAAAATATACTGTAATTAGCAAACATGTACAAATATTCATGACCAGGTAATATAAATAGTTCGTACAGATGGTGGATTTTGAATGGCTATCTATTTAACATTGTAGTGAGATACATAATAAAGCCGCGCCGTCTTATAGAATTTTTGAGCTGAGGCATTCATTGATGTCACGCCGGTCAAAGTAGAACAACCAGTGAGACATCAGTGCTATGCCACACCATGCTGAACGTGTTAGCTGACAGCAGCTCATGATATTTTATGTTGGAACCAACTTGGGTTCATCAGTAATAAAATTTTGAATTAGGCAAGCTTGTGTGAAACTATGGATATCTGTACAAAAAAAAACCAATAGAGTACGAAAAAATTTAGGTTACTGAAATAATATAAACGTAAGTTTAACAAAAAATTTTAAATACCTTTTCAGATTATTTTTATTTAGCAAAATATATTTATTAACTACCACAATATCATTCTGAATGAGATATAACTTTTGATTTGCAGCATTAGTTTCTTTAATTGGAATGTGTATGTTCTACAAGTTGTGCAAGATAAACTTTAAACTCTTTGTACTAATAAAATAGGTTTGCTGCGGTGGAAGAAGAGTGGGCCATAAAGAGGTGGAAATTTGTCCTCAAACTTCTTTTGTTTGACAGTCCCTCACAGAACTTCTCTCACAGAAGCTTATATGTACCCTTCCTATATTCTCTGTGGCAGTACTTACAATTGCACAAATTACATTTTTATGGCACATTTATCAATTAATGGACAAAATTTGGGATTTAGACACAAACAACACAAATGGACAATGTGTTAACCTTATTAATATCAGAAGCAATATTCATGAAGCCATTTATTACTGCACTAAACATACATCACTCATCAAGTCCTCAAGCTCTGAAAGGAATGTCGAATAATTTGTGAATGTACCTACTTTGTTTCTTATAACTCTTCTACAAATTCTGCCAAATGTTAATGATCACTATATCTGGCCCAGAGTCAGTAGGTCAACAGTGTTCTAACCCCATATAGTTAAGTTCCAGATGAGGTGGATGGAAAATTCATTGGCTAAGATTCTCTACAATAACATAAGAAAGCTAATGCAGAGAGCAGGCTGGTGTGAACAGTTTGAAAATTTTCCTATTTCAAAATGAATTCCATTTTCTGCATATATGTGGCTGCAATCCAGTTAGAGAAACAAATCATAAAGTAAGAAGAAAAAGGTCTGTCTCACAACAGATGGTTGATCTAAGACCAAAAATAACTAACTATTCAAGCAAATAATTTTTTCAAGAATTTGTCTTGCTGATTTCTATAAATACCCTGTACATTTTAGCTACTTTACACTACTACTTTTCCCTCTATATAAATTGTCTGCTTTAATGACTTTACCAGGAATGTCACTCCAGCTATCTACAACCAATGTTAATTTCTTTCCTTTTAACTTTTTCACTTGTACAAGCTGGGTTGTTTTATCTGTGGGTGGCACTTTTGTGCACAAAAAAAAAGGCTAAATGGACATATTACAAGGACTCCATGGTTTAGAGTTGGGTAGAGAAAACAGATTCACTGGACAGTTGCTAGGTGACAGATGGAAGTCTCCCATCAAGGCTATCCAGTGAGTTAACATGCACTGGGTATCACCATGGCTACTTGATAGCAAAAGTGATGACAGCTTGGAATTAAATGATTAGTGACATCAAGAATGGAGGGAGGTTTGAAGAAGCACTTTGTTCATTCTTGTAGTTGCTCATAATGACCACCATTGTACTCTTATAAAAGTAGTGATATTTATATGTGGAATTCACAGAAGGCTACATGATTGCAGGTATGCTTATTAACTTATTTTTATTAATTATTATTTAGCAATAAGCTAGTTTTTAAAGTACTTCAACAGTTAAGATAAAAAATGCAACTTTAGCAAGTCTTATCTAAACAGAATGTTCTATTGTTCTTTCAGATATCATCATCATCCTCAAGCAGCCATGGGCTACGGAGGTCCGACCAGACCATGCAGTTTAATTCTCCAAGCATATCTGTCCTGAGCTACATCTGCTGCATCCAGCCACTGCACACCAATTCTAACCAGGTCCTGTTTGACATTGTCTGCCCACCGCATCCTAGGTCTCCCCCTCCTTCTGAGGCCTCTAGGCACACTGTTCATAACCCTATTCGCCAATCTATAATTATTCATATGGGCAACATGGCCAAACCAATGGAGTCTCTCTCTGCACAATATGCTGCTTAAAGGAGGTTGCCGACTCCTTTGCCTAACCTCATCATTAGTTACAAAGTTGAACCACTTAATGCCCAAGATACTGTGTAAGCATCTGGAATCAAAAGCATCTAGTTTCCTGTTATCTTGTTTACAAAGTGTAATAACTAACTATATATGTGTACCATAACTAACCCTAGAAAGAACCAAACTATTATACAGTCTAATTTTAGTCTTTAGGAATATATGCCTATGATCTGTAAATGGTAGCTAGGCATAAACTGGAAGGAGAGCTGTGTAACAATCCCTAGTGATGATGCACAGCACCCGCCAGGTCTAGCACCTAATGTCCGACCCCACCTTCTTGTGGTGCAGGCCATTAGTACCTTTCAAAAGAGATATTCTCTTTTGGAAGGGAATGGAAGAAGAGGGCTGCCAGTTCAGTATGGCCTACTAATCTGGTCATCTATAGCCACTTTTTTTTCAACCCTGCTGAGGAGTGGTCAACTTCTAGCAAGTGGTGCTGACCATTTATACCTACTAGACTGGACCTGTTTATGGATTTGAGCTTGATTATGGATCCTGGATTTGCTGCACTGGTGGGCCTCTGCTGAAGGAGAATCTGCCGCTGTGTTTTCTGTTTGCTTCTGGGTTGCCAGCCCTAAGTGAACAGAGGCATGGGATACCTTATATCAGCTGGTGGATAATCATAATCATAGGCCATTGCAGGTACCTGAACCTTACTTAGCTAGTTGGGCATCGTCAAACATTACTGGAGTAATGTGTCTCAGGCAGGCCATAAGGCTCTTGAAAAAGTCCACTTGAAAAGGTGGTGCCTGAAGTTCCTACCAGCATTGGTGACTTCAGCCTTTAGCAGAGGAGGAACAGGTCTTTGCCCCATACCTGCGAGCAGTGGGCTGTTTGATATTGTTGGCCCCACCTATCTCAATAAACCTAGTTTCTTTAACAATTCTACTAATCATTTTCTCTCTGCAGGAACGTGGAACATGAGGACATTATATAGAGATTATTCTCTTGATGTCATCACGCAGGAATTCCAGTGCTATAACCTAGATATTCTAGGCGTGCAAGAGACCAGATGGACTGGTAAAGGTGAGAGACTTAAAAATAACTTTAAATTTCTCTTTACAGGGAGGGAGGTTGGAAAGCATCACCAAGGCGTAGGTCTGCTGCTCAGCAGACATGCTAGTGATGCTCTTCAAGGACATGAGTGCATTAATGAAAGGTTTCTTACAGCAAAATTTCAAACAAGCATTAAAGACTTGAATGTTATCTACTGTTATGCCCCCATTGAGGATGCCAATGAGGATGAGAAGGATAGGTTTTACGGACAACTTCAGGATATTTTGAATTCTGTCAAGAAAGGAGATATTACCCTTGTTCTAGGTGACTCCAATGCCAAAGTTGGTACTACTCTGACCTTTGGGGAGGGGTGATAGGCCCTTTTGGTATTGGTAGCTGCAATGGCAATGGGCAACATCTCCTACAGGTAAGTAAACTCAATGGCTTCAGAATAACTAACACTTATTACAAACACCGCAACATACATAAGTACACATGGGTTTCACCTGATGGGCTGCATAAGAATATGATTGATTATATATTAATTAACAGCAAATGGGCTAGTTCTGTTAGGAAAACCAGGTCATATAGAGGAGCTGAAACTGGATCTGACCATTACCTTGTTAAAAGTGTCTTGCAACTTACACTTAAAAAGTGTTGTGCTAAAGTTAAAAAAAATTTACCTTTAATACTGAAGCTCTGAAAGACTCAGTATAGAAGACAAGCTCTGAAAGAATTCAGTTATAGCTAAAGCTTACCATGATAGGTTACTTAGTCATTATGACAGTCATTGTTTGCTTACTACTGAAGTAGAGGAAGAATGGGACCATTTTAAACAGGCTTTTTTGCAAACTAACAGCACTTTTTAGCTTGAGCTTATTTCAGAAAGAAAGGAACTGCAGGAATGTCCTTAATCAACACCCTACTAGTCCTAATAGAAAGCATTACAGAGAACTTAATAAATGTGTAAAGGATTGGTTAACTACTAATAAGAATCTTTGGCTTGATGGCTTGGCTGACAAAGTTGAGGAAGCAGTTAGACAACACAACAGCAGAGAGCTGTACCAGATAGTTAATGTTTTATGTAGTAGAAAATGTACAGGCATACAAGGATTGAAGGATAAACAAGGTAAGGTTATAGAAGGGGAGAATTCTGTCATGGCTAGGTGGGCTGAGCATTTCAGTGATGTTCTAAACAATGTGATTAGTTCTACTCCCATTGTTGTAATGAAGATAGATGCATTGGTGGCTTTAATGTTGGCCCTATAACACCATCTGAAGTTATTTGGGCAATTTCTAAACTTAAACTTTATAAATCCCCAGTGGTAGATGAAATTACTACAGAAATGCTTAGATCTGGAAATGTTTCGGTTACCGCTTGGATGACTGAAATTTTGAATATCTTTTATGATAAAGGCATCGTTTCTAAGGATTTTACCAGAGCTATTGTTATCCCTATTTTCGAAAAACATGATCGCAATTCTTGTGATAACTATAGGGGTATCAGACTACTCTCTGTTCCAGGGAAAGTTCTTTCCATGATTGTGCTTAATAGAATTAAGAATCTGGTTGACAGTTAATTGCATGATAAGCAATGTGGATTCAGAAGTGGTAGGGGATGTGTGGATCAGATATTTTCACTTAGGCAGATTCTTGAGAAATGTTTAGAGTTTCAGAAACCTTTGGTTGCTAGCTTTGTTGATTTCAAAAAGGCTTTCGACTCTGTTGATCGACATAATTTGTGGTAGATTGTGAGATCATATGGTATACCAGACAAGTTAGTTAACGTAATGAATACTCTCTATAATAACACTGAGTTGTGTGTGAGAGTTGGTAAGGCTTGTAGCAATTGGTTTAGCAGTACTTCTGGTGTTCGACAAGGGTACATTTTGTCTCCTTTTCTCTTTAGTTTGGGTATTTCTTGATTTCAAAAAGGCTTTCGACTCTGTTGATTGACATAATTTGTGGTTGATTGTGAAATCATATGGTATACCAGACAAGTTAGTTTAACATAACGAAAGCTCTCTATAATAACACTGAGTCGTGTGTGATTGTTGGTAAGGCTTGTAGCAATTGGTTTAGAATTACTTCTGGTGTTGGACAAGGGTGCATTTTGTCTCCTTTTCTCTTTAGTTTGGTTATTGATTACGTTATGTGAAATTTATTGCAAGGGAAAGATTTTGGCCTTAAATGGGCTGGAGATACTAAAATTTCTGATTTAGATTATGCTGATGATTTAGCCCTTTTGACAAATGATGTTGAGATGAACTCTTTCATTCGAGCTGTTGATGAGACTGGTAGTAGAGTAGGTTTGGTTATAAACAGAGAGAAAACTAAAGTGATGAAAATTGGTCAGGCAGGTTGCGATTCAGTTCATCTGAATGGTTGCAGTCTTTAGCAGGTGTCACAGTTTAATTACCTTGGGAGCTATGTAACAGATTCTGGTGATGTGCGGCATAAGATTAACAGATGAATAGGGATTGCTGCTGGGACTTTTAAGAATCCATGGAGATCTTTCAGATAACAAAGTGAAAATAACACAATTATGAAATTACTACAGAAAATATGTATCATTGATTAAAGTTATAAACAAGTAGCTTCAAAATTTGAATTGTTTTAATTTTAAAATGTATCAATTTCTAAAATGCTAAAAAATTTCTGGAAGTCATAAAGGAAAAGTTTGTACAACACAAAAATGTCAGCTACCCAAGTTTATATATATATACACATTAACCATCATGCATCGTAATTTAAATTTAAGCATTATAAATTTATAAATTATAAATTTTTAAATACATTTATAAATTTTTGTTACTTCTTAGAAACTAGATCCACGAAGATATGGTGAAGCAGTTGGTAAAAAAAAAGTGTTATAGGCTCTTTTGGAAATAAACAGGAATTCTGTGAGTGAAATCCTAACTTTATCAAATGGTTTGCTTTTGAAAGCCGCTCTGAGGATCATATATGAAATTAAGTTAGTTTGTCTTTATGATTAACTGTTGGCAAAACCTAACTAAAATAAGTGTTCACTGTTACATATTTTTTCTGTTTTTATATTACATATTTATTGAATAAAGTACTCATGCCAGTTCTTTGGGTTTCCTTTCAAATAATGTAATACATATTTTCTTCTCGTACACAAGTTATCAGAATTTCTGCATTTAACTGAATTAAACTTTAAAGTGTTGGATAATTATCATTTCTGTTCAGCATGAAAACTTAAAAAAAGCTGTAGAATTTTATCCTAAAGAAAATAACTAACAGAACTTATCATATTAGTGTACACAACACAATTTTATTTATTTTAGTGTTTAATTTGAAAAGCTTTCTTTTGGCAAATATATAAAATTTCTGGGAACTATAGTATCATTTGGTACTTTAAGGGTTAAAAAATAAAATCAACGAGTTGATTCAATGCTTCCCAACTCTAAAAATGTGTCTCTGGAGATCAACTGAATATCTCATACACCATCCCCAATTTTCAAATCTATTAAAAAAATATTGCATAAAACATTTAATAAAAGATGCTACTGTATTGTTATTGAATCTTTTCTGAATACACACAATTAAAAAGACCTTTTGCTCAGAAATTAATTAAAATAACTTAAAATTCTCTGTTGAGTGGGGCAGCAGTGGCTCCTCAATCCAGGGTGAATGAAGTGTGATGCCACTCTGTGAGGAAGCATTTCTTGATGGTCATTGGCTAGGTATTTTGAAGTCACAGCGGGGAGACAAAGGTAAACAAAGCATACAGTAAGATAGATTTTTGTTGGCATGAAACGTGCAAAATTACAATTTCAGTATTTTTTAACTGTTTGAGTTGAAAACTCAGCAGTCACTTTATTAGATATAGTTCTGTGTTATGTCAATAGTAACTGAGATACAGAACTTGGGAACATCTTAAATAATCATTTTTTAAAAAGTGTGACTGAAGACAATTTAAACATCTGAAATCTATTTCAACCTAGATCTTTAATAATATTTGTTCTCTATTTAGAGTTAAGACAAATGGTTTATTTAACAGCAATAATTCCAATTTAAATAAATGCTCTCAAAAGTTAATAATAGATATTATATTTATTATTTATAAATAAAAATTAATAAAGATATTCTATCGTAATTTATATTGAATTACTATAGAATTTCTATTAGATGATCTGAGAAGTTATTATGATCGTGCTCTTAAAATTAAATTTGATCGAATTAAAACACAAGATCTTTATTTCAACTTATCTTTTTACCAACTATGTTAATAATCATAATGAAAATAATAAAAATATAATTTTTGTCATTGTGAGTAGTGATTTAAATTTTAACCCTTCCAAAAAATATTTAATGTGACTTGGCATAAATACAGTTTTCAATTTACTAAGAGTTTTTCTTGGAGTTAATGAAAAGTCTGCTTTTTTTCTTGTTTTAATTCTGAAATTTTTATTCTGCTGTATCAATTTTGATTTATGGTTATTCCACTGCTTTTGCTTTGATCGCAATCTTTTCTGCAGAGATTTCTCCCTCAGTTTTACTTAGTTTTTAATAGCAATATGAAACTGTTACTGTAATTTAACTTCCAACGATCTAATGTGTAGAATATGATGCACTGATATAAGCTTTTATTCCCATGAATCAGTACAGTATAAGCCAAGGTATTTAAATTATCAATTACCTAAAATAATGATACTTTTTTACTAGGTACACTGACGTAGTTTTGAGTACGATCATTTCATTGTTTTCCATGATAACAATCGTCTGGTCAGACTAGAAGCAATTACAGTAACAAGACTGAATTTTTTATGTGACAGGATTTTTTTTTTATCTGGAATGGTATTATTATTTACGTTACACTTAATAGGTAGTCCTAAGAGTTCACTTCATAAATCTTACAGCAATTGATATTAACAGGCATCTGAAAAATGTTAACCACATATCTTCACGCCAACACTGTAGCACTCACTTCATACTAATATTTACTTCTAATTCGAATGTATATGAAACATTGTTTTCTTATTCTTTGAAGGATTACTCATATAGTTTGCTACTGCACAGTTCGGCATGATAAAAAGAAATAAAAATTACCTGAAAGGCTTCACAGAAAGAGATATTCACCAAGCGAAGAACAAAGAAAAACACAAAAGAACATACAATTATTTACGTACATTAGCGAGCTCTCCCCACAGGGACATCATGGGGCATGCCCTCTCAGCAACACCCAAATAACCTTGGTAAAACATAGCCTTATGGCACCACCTTATATATGCTCACCTTGGCTCAATTGGTAGCGTGCCAGGGCTCATAATCTGCAGTTCCCAGGTTTGAGTTCCAGCTGGGTCAGCAGAGATTTATCTCTGGAAAACTCCCCACTTTGCCCACAGTCAGTAGGGAACACGGGTGAGCTTGGAAAGGCCACCATCCATCATATTGGACATTAAGCCATGGCCCAATGTACGGAAGAGACTTTTAAGTTTATCCTTCAAACAATTTGCATGTCAAAAGTTTTTATGAGCAAACCCAAAAGTTTTTCAGGGCAAGGACAGCGTTCAGTCTTCAGTGAAGTGAAAATTTACAAACTGAATCATTCAATAGACATTTTAAAATTATTTTTGGAAATAAAATGTCAACAAATTTCAATCAATCATTATTTGAAAAAATTAATTCCTATCTTAAATGGCATTTCCCTCTAAAAAGCTTCTTTCCTGGTTTTATGAGATTAATACTTTTAGCAGGAATGTAAGGATAATTCTCAATACCATTTCTCCCACATACTGAACTAAACAATGTTATCCAAATGATGGAAATTTCATAAAAATGTTGGTATTGAAATGTCAGATTATAGAATTTCATATTTATTCAATATTTTGAAAATGAAAAAAAAAATTCCTCTCAAGCAGCTGCTTGCCACAAAGCTTTGAGTCTGTCAGTTTAATACACCATACAGAAAATCTGCGAGAAAGGTAAGAATTCAGTACAAAGAACAATACCAACATCCATGACTTACCTGGAGCTTGAACCTAGGTCCCTTTGATCAGTAGCCAAGTATACTAATCACTTTTACATCCTTGAATCCTTAAAATTTACATCCTTAAAATTATATAATTGAGCATAGTGTACTTGATATACTTCAATCAGTTGTTAATAAAAAGTTGAAACAGCAAATTCATTCTTTTATTAAATTAATTTGTACAATATATGACTATCACAGTCAAAAAGAGTTTAAATCACAGTGCAAATTTAAAATTAACAGAATTACTCTATATCACAGTAATGACTAAAAAAGCTCAGCCAATTATATTCGGAATTTTTTTTTATCCACAAAATTACCTTGGTTTTTTCCTTGCATTGATAACCAATAAATAATTGAGTCTATTATCCTGTGGTGGGTAGTACAATTCTTATTATTATGAATTCATTGTTCTTGATTTTGCTTTGATTTGATTATCTTTTGATTTGATTATTGTTCTTGATTTTGCCATTGTTTTTGCTGAGGATTATGTTGCAAGGTTGGCATCAGTTTGAGATTGGCACAGAGAGATGAAATATGTTGGAATTGATGATTGGCTGTGCATGTTAACCAAAGCATTTGTAGATTTCCAGGGTATGTCAAAACTTTTCCAGAATAGCGAATAATATATCACATACATATGCGCTATGCATTCTGTATTGTTGCCCCATGCATCATCAGGTGAAATAATTGTTTTGCAGCAGGCACAGATGTTAGAGCATGTTGTGTCCATATGATAATGTATATCTGAAGAAGGTGTTTGTAATGGCACTTGTCTTAAACTTTTTATTGTACATTTCAAAGCACACTTTCGTAATTTTTCCTACACGAGATAAAACTGAATAAATAATACTATTTACGTGTTCAGCGAACATTACTTTTTTGCTTCAGTCAAATTCAGTGTGCATAGTTGCAAGTGCTGCATAAGCATTTAGAGAAATTCTGTCATGTAAAATTCAATTTGCATCAAGTTCAGTAAAATGCAATCCTTACTAAGTCGGGAAGTGGCTGTATATATATATATGTCATATTCTATGCTAAATGAAAGAGCATTTTATTCTGAATAACAACAGAAATTCAAATTAAAATGAAGGTTGCTTCAGCCTAATTTTTAAAAAATGGTAAATCCTCTTTAGGACATTTTACAGGTTAATAAAGTAATATGGACATTAACTTCTAAAATTAAATTGAACAGACTTCTTTCTCAGTAAACTGACATATGGTCAAACCTATATATTACTGGACTAGATGCAACAGCAACATGATGACTCAAAAATTGACATAAATTCCATTGGTTAAACCCATTTTTCTAAGATGTAGAAAAGTACTGTGAGTTACCATTTCATTTACATATTCATTTGCTACAATATTATAACAGCTAAAGTTGGATGCTACATAAGAAAACAGTTTTTTGTTTCCTGAAATTCAGTCTTATCATATAATGAATCAGACAGGAATATTTAAATGTGATGAATGATAGTGGTAACCGTTCTGTGTGGTGATATGTTTAGTAAAGTACTACAATCGATGGTATCATCGAAAGACAACAATTTTCATTTCCTGAAAGATGACTTAAATATAAAAGATTGAGCTACCTTCTTTAATAGTCATTCACGTGTATATAAAATATTCTCTTATCCAAATTTTATTACAATATTATAAAGCACAAAAAGAACCAACTTTCAGTGACTTTAAATCAAACATTTTTATATCAATGTGTGTTAAAAAGGTAATTAAAACTTCAATATTAATGACTACAGATAAAAGATTTTCGTATTCCATGTGCACATTAGTCAATTAACATGGGTCCATGTTTTGCTGAATAATACACATGGTGGATTACCAAATAGGTCTTGCCTAGAGCCTTGACACTCATGGGGGCCTCAAAACATCAAAACTTGAGTTTTTTTTTTCCAATATTACATTCAGTAAAATGTACTATTTACATAGACATCTGATGTTTTTACTTTAATACCAAATATGATGCGATTTTTGTTAAATAAACAAAAATGAACAGATATTTATTTTCAATAAATATTTTGCGGAAAAACTTTTGCCGACATATGGGATCCATATGTTGGCAAAATTTTTTCCACAAAATGTTTATTGATTTATACACGTTGAAAAGTCAACAGGTAACATTGTGATTATCATTTATGTTTAAATCATTAATAATGCTAAATAGCATGAAGACTATTATTATTTATTTCCATCTTACTCAGCGCAATATAAAAATAAAGAGTTGCCACCTGAGATCATAGATGGTGCCAAGAGTAGGTGCCGAAAATCTCGGTGGAGTTTAAAGTCTTAAATTAGTGGAAAAAAGATAGAGCTGTCATTAGTTCAATGGTAGAATACTCTGGCATGTTTCTGGAGAGATGCGGGTTCACATCCTATTTGTTGGCAAAATTTTTTCCAGAAAATATTTATTGATATATAGACATTAAAAAGTCAACAGATAATGCTGTGATTGCCATTTGTATTTATTTATTTTCATTTATAATTAAGTTTTTAATCATTTTTCAGTATGTGCAAGTTCATATAATACATATTAAATTTTCTATTTATGCATTTGTGCAATTCAATTTATTTAACCTATTAAGCTGTAAACATTTTTTTTCACTTGTAAGTTGCAAAATTTTTCTTGGTTTCCCCACACACACACACTGGGAGAGTTGGAAACCATTTAAATCTTCTGATAAATGCTTCTGACAAAAACATTTATTGATTTATAGATGTTTAAATGTCTACAGGTAAAGCTGAGATTATCAATTATTGTTTAAATCTTCTGCCCCTAGGGCCTCTCGAATATTTTGTGCCAGAGGCCTTCAGATACCTTAATCTACCACTGGTAATAAAATAAGAATTACAGTGAATGTGTAAGGAAAATCCAAATTTCATTACATTATAAATAATACAATAAGGATAAAGTAGTATCCATTTCTGTTCACGTGAACAATAGAGCAACAGCCCTACTTATAAAATAGTGGTTTAAGTCACAGTGCAGATTTAAAATTAATAAAATTACTCTATCACTGTAATGGACAGAAAAGCCGAGACAATTAAGTTAGAATTTTTATCTGCAAAATTACCTTGGTTTTTTTCTGCAGTTGATATCCAATATATGGTTGAGTCTATTGTCCTGTGGTATGTTAGCACGCTGTGGTCAGTGTTTGTTTACGTCAGCTATGGAGAATGTTGTGTGGGGGGAGGGGGATAGTATTTGGGGTACCCAATATTAAGGGTTTGGGAGATGGAATTTTAAAGTTTCCTTATATTGTTGAGGGCTTTATTTATACAAAAGTGTGGGTAATATGTATGGTGGTGGTGTAGGTTTATCCAGGTGTGCATGTAGAAAATGTAGGTATGGTGTGGGGGTTGCCTGATTTAGTTTAATGTTTGGGTAATTATTGAGTAGTATTTTCCATGACAAGGGAGTGGGATTGTGCCATTATTACAGATTTCATTTCTATTTACATATATTACAAGGTTTTCAGCAAAATTTAGTTGAATTTTTATAGATTTTTTTAATAACATCAAAATAAAGTTGTAAATTAAATACCTTGATTATAAAGTAATCATATATCCCATATGCATGGGTGAACTGTTGAAAGTACATCATTATGGACCCTGGTGCAAAATATTCAAGTGGGTCCCCTTTCATACACTATAACATTATGATGTACCAATACTGTACTTATTTTTAATAAACTGATTAAAGTAAAATCTAGATAGATACATATAGTTACGATATCGATATATAGCTATATATTTATATATATATATAGGATGTTGAAAATTATATAGTTTTATATTTATGATGCAAATATTTATAGTTGAGCCTGGCATCCAGATGGGTCCTGGTGCTGCATATTTATTCACAGCCTACAAAACCATAGAAGGGCATTTAACAATTTTATGAAAACATGCGGTAATGAAATTATCAGCTATTTTTTTTTATTCCACACTTTATGAATTCACTCTCTTTGTGACCTTATAATTTTTAGTGCTTTTTTTATAATGCGACCAGTGGATTGACATGAATTTCTAAGTACCTCTGAACATTTATCATGGAATAATTACAAAAAAATTCATTAATCTGCTTGCTCATGCTCATTAGTAACGATCACATTTCTATTGCTTATTATTTTTTTTTAAATAGCGATTTAAAATATGTACCAATTGTGTTAATAAGTTTATTAATATTTTATCATGTAGTCATGAATTCTTGTTTCATATGAATCTGTTGGCTGCATTATAAAAAAGTCACCAAAAAATACAAGGGTCACAGAGGGAGTGAATCACTCATGTGAAATCAATAAAATCATTTATAATCTCATTACCGCATGTTTGTGTAAAATGACCAAACTATATTAGTGGTGTCTGCAGAACTTGATCTCCCAGAAGTTTCACCCCACATGAACCATCCAAAATCCCAGTGAACTGGACTGATGCATAGCACTTAAAATTGCAAATATGCTTTCATGATATAATTGTTAAAAACTTTGTTAAAAAAAATTCTGAAATGCAGTATTTTGCATTATTGCCCTTATTTTTTTATAAATAAAAAATAAATAAATACCCCCTCAAGCAGCTGCTTGCCACAGAGGTCTGACAGGAGCCTGCCAGTTTATATGCCATAGTAGAAGGTCCGAGAGGATGGCAGGACCTCAGCAGAAAAACGACACATACATTCATGCCTTACCCAGGGCTCGAACCCAGGTCCCGTAGATCAGTAGCCAAGCGTGCTAACCACTCGACCACGGGACACCACATTATAATTTATATCAGTGGTTCTCAACCTTTTATGCTTCACATACCCCCTGGAAATGTGTATGTAACTGACATACCCCATGTATAGATAGATAGTTCTACTGGGAGAATACTCTGGCATGTTTCTGGAGAGATGCGAGTTCGAGTCCCGTATTTCGGCGAAAATTTTCCCCCCAAAATATTCATTGATTCAATGCCAAAAGAGCAGCAGGTAACGCTGTGATTATCATCTATGTTTAGATAGATAAAACTATAGTTATAATATAACAATGGGAATAAAATAAAACATATATACAGTGGACTCCCATACAACGTGGGGGATACATTCCGCGTTATAGAAAATTGCATTATACGAGGCATGCATTATCAGACGAATTGTCTATCCCCATATTTTCAATCTAAAAATGATCTGGAAAAAGAATTGTTTTTAAATAACGATAACCATAAAGATGAAACTATGGACTCTTCAAGCGATGAATCTGAACAACCAATGTTAACAAGATGGCATTGTTGGAACTTATTTGTTGATACTTCCAATAGAGAATGAATGTCAAATAGTGAAGTATATATATTTATTTTAATTAAAAGTTGAATAAAAATAATTTCCTCATATATCTTTAAGTTTGCATTTTTTTTTGATAAACCTTTACAACTTTTAAAGCTGTCAGCTTCACTGTGCATATATAAACAGGTAAGTGTATACATTTGCTTTTCTAAACAAAAAATCAAAAACTATGTCAAAATGCTACTTATCTTACGTGTAATACGGGACTGTTTATCGTGCAGTATGAGTACTAGTCGCAATTTTCTTGTTGCATTATACGTTGTTGCTTTACCTCTGAGCGGCACTTTTTTGCACACCATGGGCTAAATGGCCAGGTCACATGGACCCCGAAGGCTCAGAGAAGGTTGGGGGAGGGGACCCACTGGAACAGCTGTTGGGAGACAGATGGTAGCCTCCCGTCAAGGCCATCCAGCATGTTCTTTAATGTGCACAGGGTATGGCTCTCTCACAAACGAGGCCACGGCTTAACCTCCCATCCGATGGACGGCGGCCTTTCCAAGCCCATCGGTGTCCCCTACTGACCGTGGGCAGGGCGGGGAATTTTGCGGAGATAAATCTCAACGCTGACCCAGCTGGGACTCGAACCTGTGAACTACAGATTACGAGTCTGGCACGCTACCAACTGAGCCACCCTCACCCCCTGCGTTATCCGAATTCGTGTTATAGGGGAGTGCATTATACGGGAGTCCACTGTATATACACATTAAATTTTGTATTCATAAATTACATATATCGATAAACACAAAAAATGACAATTTAACTAATCTTATAAAATTATAAACATTTTACTGGATAATCCACTTTTGAGCTTTCACGGCATACCCCAAATAATCTTACTGTGTACCCCATGTTGAGAACCCCTAATCTAAATAAATACATCTTGGATCAGTCTTGCCTGTTGACTGCTAATCCTGAAGCTCTGAAGGTATAAGAGTATTCAAAGATGATTGTTTACCTCTTTTAATAAAACATTGCTGTTTATTTCAGTGGTCAAGTGGAAAGCATAATTGGCAACACAACAAAGGGAACTAGGTTAGAGTCCCAGATAAGGAAGTTTTCTTACATTGTCCTGCCGAGATTTCACCTTCTGCACAAATTTCTGTCTTATACTAAAAAGCTCCTAACAGACCTCTGTGACAAACAGCTATTGGAGGAGTCATTTATTATTTTTAATAAGCTACAGATTTTTTTAATAACACTTAACAAATAGCAAAAAAATGTAAAAATTTCGGTTTACTTTTTTAAGACTTACACACTACAAAGTCATAATATACTTAATACTATATCATTACATTTTAATCTGAAAATTCAAAAAATATTAACTTAAATCTGTTTGAGTGAGAATGATTTCAGACCTGCTTCAGAAGTAAAAAAACAAATAATTTGATTTCTACTGTGCTATCTGTGGCAAGAAGCTGCTTAAGGGGAAACTTATTTTTATTAGATAGACAAATATTTCTCTGTGAAATACGTTTTCCTCCATCAGTTCTATTGTTAGTAACTGAAATACTTACTTTCTTTTTATTTACTGTCACAGAAAAAAATTGTTGAGCTCTACGATATGCCGCTATTAACTATTTAACAACACAGGAATATAAACACCAAGACCAGTAACGAATCATTTTTCACCGATCACTAAATAGAATTGCATGTTACCAGGGTATTTACAGCTTTTAATACAATCTACATAGAGAAATAAATCATCGCTAATTATATTTTTAAAAAACTGCGACAAAAATGAAAAACGAAGCTTTTTAGCTATTGCAAATGTCACTTGAATACATACGAGTCAACAAGAAAGCCGCTAATGAATATTTTTAAGCCTAGAAATATATGCATTTCGGTTTACACGAAATTAGTTTGCAAATGCATCGCCTTCATAAGATTTGCACAATTAATATTGTTATTCACGATAGTTCTTGACTTTTTATTATTAAATGGCGATAGTTTCTGCAAGACAGAAATAAATTGAGCCGCATTATTATTTAACTTAACTTACCTACTAATCACATTACACTGCTAATGTTAATATCCAATGGCAAAATTTTCATACTTTTACTCTTATTATACCACGTAATATCACCAAATGTATTCTTTAAATCCAGAAATAACACAATTCACTAACACATGCTGAAATAATAAGATTCACACTACCCATACCGCCAAACCTATCATCTCGGATCGGTCGTTCCACAAGTTCACGTTTTCGTCCTGGCAACCTTTACGTGACGTCATTTTTCAACATTATGAGGGCAGCACTAAAAGTTTCTTGTACACAATAAATATAAACATGGCTTAGAAATGATACAAAAACTATTTGGCATATACAATATACCTCTGTCATTTTACAATATATAAAAGATTACTATGCAAATTAAGAACATATTGCTTTCATGTTTTTAAAAGAATTAATACTGTGCATATCCTTAGCGTCGAACTTTGGTTTTGCACCAGGGAGCAAGAAATATAAGCTTTCATTATATTAATATATCCATTTTTAATCTTATCCACTACTCATTAGTGGAGAGACTAGGATTCCAATTTCTAAATGGCTTCAAGGATGACCTTTTAATACTTGTGACATTCCACATTATCATATTAATATAATATAATAATAAGGACCGGGGAGAGGAAATTTAGAAAAATTCGACCAAACAGCAGTTTTTACCACATTTAACTTACGAGTTATATATATATATAATATTGAGCTGCTGGAAAGTGTACATAAAATTTGTCTTACATTTTTTTTTAATTTTGCTTACTACTTTAGGAAAGCAATTCGCCTCCTCCATCAACACCGCTTCCTGGAATTTAATACCAGAAGATGAGATTCCTTACCCCACCTCCATATGCCCATGTAATAAACATCGCAAGTTTGCGGTGACAGATTTCTTAGCTGCACAGTAACGGGCCAGGGTTTGAATCCTACATGGGTTGATGTTTCTCTTATAATATTGTTTCCTTAGTGATATCGTCTTTCTCACAGATCTTATATAAAATGGATTGCACTCAGCAGACAAACTAGCCGATCCTATGCTGAAGATTAAACTCTGAAAGAGGACTGGAAAACAGCTGGTGTAGTCAAGCAATAGCAACATGAAATTCATGGAGAGGTTTGTGATTAGAAAGTGGCAAAAATAATAAACGAACAGTGGAATTTATCAGAATTTGAAAGAGGCATAATTGTTGAGTCTCTATCTCAGAAACAGCAATTCTCATTTGTTATTTTAAAGCAACTGTTATACGATTGTATGAAAACTTGAACGATGAATTGAAAACAACCATTAATAATCAGAATTATACTGAGAAACACAAGATGGGTGTATGAGAGGAACGACAAGTTCAACATCTTTTGCAGGTACACAGGCAGACAACAAAAGTTAAACTCTCTGCAGCGAATGAAATGATCGACATCCAGGGCAGCCCGATATCAAAGATATTCCAAGTGCCTTCTGGGGCTGCATTCTTGTGATTGAATGGGTTTGCTATAATCTCAATATGAATGTGTCATAAAAGCAAAATGCCAATACCTTTACGTGATTTTGCTAGTACAGTAATTTTGAAATCTCATTGCTTAATATTGCTGATATTTTATTTCAAATATAGAGACAGAAAATTGTATTTAGTTAAGTCCACAAAATTCTAAGGCCTCTTAGAGTAAGTTTGCTTGAGATGGCAAAAATAAATGTAGTTGGTCAGCAAAATGTCTTTGGCTCGCGCTGTCGACAGACAACAGATTTTCAATAGGAGAGAATTTTGAATTTTCCATCAGTTGGGATATCACAGCAGATACCAGATATAACTTCTGTTCCTAACTATCGTTGCTCCTAACCTGACAACAACAAAACTGCATCTTGTTTAGTGTCGAAGATATCCAGCTCATAGATAAGGGATAAAAAACCTCAACAAAATTTTTATTCTCTCTCAAAGTACTGTTCCTCAGCATCTATGCAAAGTTGAAGATGTCTAGAATAATTCTGAAATGCTTGGTGGTACTCCTGTTGCAGAATACTCCGCAACTGTCAATAAACGTATCTTGCAAGGTCTTGCACTCTTGAAAAAGGTTTCCCAGCAAGTTCCTTTTCAATATTTGGAAACAATAAAAAATCGATTAAATATGCAGAATGGAGTAGCTGTTTGATTTTTTTCCTGCTCAAGATAGGCCGTAACTTGCCGCGTTTTATGAGCAGTGGCAATGTCATGAAGAAGAAGAACCCTTCACACACCTGTTGTTGGACGCTGCTCCTTCATTTCCTTAATCAATTTGGGCAAAACAACGTTGATGTAATATTGGCCATTTATAGTAATTTTTTCAGGTAAGGTGTCCATGGCTACAATTAAGAAAAATTATGAACATTGTGTTCCTTGACCGAAAGTCTTGTCAGAAGATTTGGGAATGTGGTTTATCTTCCGCAACCTGAACATAGTTGTTAATCTTTCTGAGAGTGTATGGTAATAAAACTATCTCTCATCACCTGTCACAATGTTTATTAACCATTTTGGGCTACTAGGTTCACACATTTGCAGCATTTCCTTGCACGAAACGACTCTAGACTTTATTGCTGTTCTGTCAGTTTGTGGGGTACCCGTTTGGTCTAGACCTTTCAAAACTTTAAATATTGATGAATAATTGTTTACACACTGACAATCGATACCTTGACATCTAAGCTTATTGCCTGAACTGGGATGAGTGGGTTTTCCTTAATGAGTTCAGTAGTAGCAGCAACAGTTCTCTTCTTCATGGCCTCCTTTCGTTTTCCTGCATGATTGAGGTTTTCGAAGCTGTGCTGTCAATCTCTGCATTAGCTCAACCATCCTGTAACAGTGTCCCATACAACTACAATCTCCATCATATATATCCATTAGATATCGATCAATGTTTTCCCTGGATCATATTAGAGAAAAATCGGCATGAATTTTTTTTCTCGTCGTCAGCAAGCTGCATCTTTATAAAAATGTAAACTCTTTCCCATCTTTAGTAGGCTTCATAGAAACAATGCACCACAGATGCGCTTTCCTTGTTTGTGCATTAGGGCTTTAACAGCAGCTTCCCATATAATTATATAGGGCTACACACAAAAAGGCTTTGAAACGAAAATATCCAATCTTTACTAATTTACAGGTGCTGAACAAGAAAATGAAAATAAAATTTGTCGATTGGCTCTTGTTTCGGAGAGACAGAGATGGTCATGTATAAACAACTCAGTCTGCATTGAGTACATAGGTAACCATTTTGCAACGCTGTATTCTAAACTCCAAATTGCAACTTTTTTGCGTTTCATTGCATCAGCCCCCCAAACACACAACCCCCGCAAGTATTGCATCATTGTCTGATGCAAAGTAGTTCAGTCATGACATCGCGGCTTTATGATCGCGGGCAAAAGGTGATACAATCGTTAGCTGTAAGCGATGTCTCGTAGGGTGATCAAGTCTTTTGAGTGACTACCATTTACCTATGAGTCATAAGTGCAACACAAGTGATCCTTTCACTTTTAATCCAGCAGTAGTGATGCACCATAACTGTGTTAATAGTGCAAATACATTTTGCTACATTTGCGGGGAATTGACGTTTGCAAAGCTAGAAAAGGGCCATCACTCCAAGTTTCATTTTGGATGCAAGATCAGGGACAGGACAAGGCCTGCGCCCCACACATATGCTGCAGTATGTGTGAAAAAATCTTCCGAAGTGGCTGAAAGGCGAACAAAGTGGCGATGTTGTTTGCTGTTCCAATGGTTTGGAGAGAGCCAAGCAATCACACAAATGTCTGCTACTTCTGCATGGTTCCATCTGTTTCTGGAGGCATCACAAGGAAAAAGAAGTGGACAATAGCGTACCCTAATATACAATCTGCTCTCCGACCAGTTCTGCACGGCAAAGGCCTTCCCATTCCCGAACCTCCAAAAGAATTTTCCATCAATTCAGAAAATGAGTAGGGAGGCGAACCAACGTCGGGTTCTCCACAGCATTCGGTGTCTCATGATGACAGCATTCGGTGTCTAATGATGATCCATAAGTCTGCCACGTTGTGTCATCTGTGCCACACATTCTCACCGAAGAAGAAATGAACGATCTTGTCCAAGGCCAAAGCAGAGTTACTTGGATCAAGATTTGAACAATGGAATCTTCTCAAGGAAAATGTCCGAGTGACTTCGTATCGAACTCGTCATGAGCAGTTTGCACCTTACTTCAGAAAGGAAGATGACCTTGTGTTCTGTTCGGATGTAGATGGCCTGATGAATGCCCTCAGAATCAAACATGACCCTCTAGAATGGCTACTATTCATAGACTCCTCGAAATTCAGTCTCAAGGAGGTGTTGCTGCATAATGGAAATCGAATTCCATCCATTCCAGTCGGGCATGCTGTCTACATGAAAGAAACCTATGACGACCTAAAACAGCTGTTAAACTGTCTTCAATATAGCAAGTATGGCTGGCATCTCTGTTGTGACTTGAAGGTAGTGGCTCTGTTGATGGCTCTGCAGCTGGGATATACGAAGTACTGCTGTTTCTTATTGAATGGGACAGCCGATCAAAGACTTCGCACTACGTGAAGAGAAACTGGCCTCAGAGGTAATCTCTGAAGCCAGAGAAATCTCTGAAGCCAATCCTACTAAGACTCCAGAGATAGTTTCAACAGACAGGATGAACCAGGTCGACTAGGACAATGCCGTCCTAGAGCCACAATTGCTGCAGACGATCGCTATGTGAGTCTTACTGCCAGACAGAACAGAGTGATGGCCGCTAGCAACTGTCTTTGGAGCTTGCAGCAGCTACAGGAACGAGGGTTTCAAGACACACTGTTTGCAGGAGACATTGTGAGTAATGCCTTTATGCCAGGAGACCTGTTATTTGTGTCCCTCTAACTCCTGCTGCCTGGCGAGCTCTCTTAACATGGAGTCGCCAATATAATACTTGGAGTCAGACCAGTGAGCAAATGTTATGTTCACAGATGAATAACCATTCAGCTTAAGTACTGATTCGCGACGTATTCGCATCTGGAGAGACCCAGGGACCCATAACAGTCTCTCGAACATCAGAGATAGGGACTATTCCGGTGGCTGTGGCGTGATGGTTAGGACAGGAGTCATGACGAACGGGTGTACAGACCTGCGCATCTTTCCAAGTGGTTCTGTTACTGCCCTGTGGTATAGAGGCAAGCTCCTGAACACATATGTCAAGCCATTCCAGGAGCCGTCGGTCCAGATTTTATTGTTATGTACGATAACGCCTGCTCTCATCGAGCTCATGTAGTCAACGATTTTCTCGAAGAGGAAAATATTCCTCAAATAGAATGGCCACCCAGATCTCCTGACCTCAATCCCATTGAGCATGTATGGGATGCTTTAGGGAGATGCATTGGAGCTCGCCAGCCCCCTCCCAGAACACTTCACGAACTCAGAACAGTACTTATTGAGAACTGATCATTAATCCCTCAAGACACCATCAATACCCTCATAAACAGTATGAGAAGTCGTTGCTTCAGCTGCATGGGTGTCAGGGGGGGGGGGGATTATACTCCATATTAACATATCGCATGTCGTACGTAACAGATTTTAAGTATTGTTCCATGGACTGCTCCTTCATGTCAATTGCATGATTATGATCTTAACGCATGCACATTCTACGATTATGAATTTCTCCTGTTTCATTTACATTTGTAATGCAATAATAAATTCATTGCATTTTCTTACAAATACTTCGAGTTACGTACGAATTTATACATTATCCTATAATTTTGAGCTCAGTTTGTTTACGATATGTAACACTGTATGGCAGACGTAAAATCTATAAAAATTATCCACGTTTTTCGTTGGTGTAGGCCGGAGCAAATGTGAAAAAAAAAATGACGTGCTCTGTTACTCCTCACCTCATAAACTTTCATTTGATAGTAAACCTGTCACAATCAGTTCCTAGGTTTGACAAGGGGCGGGGGTTGGTCAGTCAGTTGCGTGACAGACTGGTAATTTGCAGTTCACAGGTTTGAGTCCCAGCTGGGTCAGCATTTAGATTAATCCCCAGAACCCTTCCCACCCTGTTCTCCAGTCAGTAGGGGACATCATTGGATTGGAAAGGCCATCGTATGCCAGATGGGACGTTAAACAATGCCCTCGTGTGCAGGAGAGACATATCCTATTCGCAGTAAAGAACATGCTCTATGATCTTGATGGGAGACTACCATCTATCTCCTAACGACTGTAAAATGAATCCCTTCCCCCACCTTTTGTGAGTCTTCAGGGTCTTTGTGACCTGGTCATTTAGCCCACTGTGTTCAAAAAGTGCCAGTCATGGATAAAACAACCCAAACCAAACTGCTTTGACAAAGGTAATGCAAAAGTATTAGGAACATGGTTTAAAAATTGGAAAAATTAAAAAATTAAGAAATTCCTATATTCCTATATGGATCCTAAAAAGTAGAAAATAAACCTAAAACATATCGGTGACGCAATCAGTCACTGAGTTCGTATTCACTTCAAAGGAAGATAGGGTAAAACTATCAAAAGCACCTGAATGAGTCTTCGGGAAACAAGAGTTGTCCTTGAAGGAATATTCAATTGTTGATGTGTGATATGTATGTATGTAGGGTGCCGGTTTACCTATACAACAAGACTGTCGATGCCCTCATCCAATACCTCCTAGTCCACCAACTTGTTTTTGACGTCATACACACTAGGCTATTGCTGCCTCTGCTCTCGGCTGGTTATTTCCCCACATCATTTCATTTGAATGAAGTTGAAAGCGAAATTATTGCCAATTTCAAATGAACAGATTTTTAACAGACATGATTTATTAATCTTTGAATAAAAATAATTCCTCAACAAAATGTACAAAACGAAAAACGTATCTGCCGAATTTTGCACTAAAGTAAAACAAATGTAGTTAAAATTCAATCGCTGTGTCCTTTCTGATAACAGTTTCAAAAAATAATAAGGAACTTTTGGAATATTCTGATGTGAGACAATGATTATTCAAAATTCCTCTTGTAATAACATTCTTTCACTGAAAAAAATAAATAAAATCTCAGGTAAAAACAATATATCTTTCACAATTTGAAACAAATCAAAATTGCAATAATGTGAAAATTATCAGCTATTTCAAGTTTAAATAATTTTTCATAAACATTTACATAAAAAATATTCAGTGCGATTAGCAACTATACCTGGAAAAGAAATACATAAAAGTAGCAAAATTCATTTATAACATACTATATGCTAAATCTCATTTAAGAAATACATAAAACTTTTAAAGGTGAGGAAGTGAATATTAAAAATTGCAAAATATTTAGAAGTCGTTCAGTTAAATGATATATACTAAACAAATTTAAGAAATGCATAAATCTACAGGGTGAGAGAAAAATATTGAGAATTTCATAAAACTAGGAGTGATTCAATTAATTGATATATAATAAACCTATGCAGAAATGCCTAAAGCTCCTAAAGTGAAGAAATATTCGCATTAAATTAGCCTGAGTGATTTAATGAAATCATATACTAATTAAAATGAAGAAATGTTTAAACCTAGAGTTGAAGGAAAAATATATAAAGGAAATAGAAAATTAACAGGGGTAATGATTAATTTAAGGCATATATATATATTTAAATAATTTTAAAATACACATTAACTTTTCCATGAGTGATGGAAATAAAAGTTAGTAAATAGAACACAAAATGAGCAAATTCAGTGATAAATTTTAATCCTATATTTTGAACTAGATGAAAAAATATATGTGCCTTCCTAAAAATGAGAAATGGCTCATTATAAATATATATATATATATGATAGAGAGTGGACAATATTAGTGATTCCATTAAATCACATGAATAAATTAATTGTTGATATATTCAGAAAATATAACACAAAAGCTGAAGAATAGTGATTCAGACCTGGTTCATCCTGTCTGTTGAAACTGTCTCTAGAGTCTTAATAGGATATTTTGTAGAACATTCAATGCTCTGGAAACTTCCGTTTGTGACTGACCTGCTTCCATTTTTCCAATTGCTCTCCATCACTGAAAATCATCCATACGATGTCTTCAGGACATATTCAGCTCGACATGCCATTGAAGTAAAAGCAAGAGTTGCCCAGAATAGTTACAAGTTTCGAATAGACTCGCTCGTCTTTTTAATGCATTCCTAATCTGCATATTCCGCCTATATGGGACAACTGTAAATGCGGGATAGTTTTCCGTTTAGCGTATTTTCCATGTTCGCCCATTTTTAGTGCATTCTTTTGCATATATCGGCAGCAATTTACGTTTTTGTCGATATCCTTAATTTTAAGCACCAGTGTAGTTATATGCTAAATGGAAGCTTATGTTGTAGGTATTACCATAAGATATTAAACATCATAATTTGTTGCCTCCTCAACTCTCTTTTTCATCAGTCTACATAGCATAGAGGTAAATCAACCACTGTTTCCATCAATGCCCACACATCTTGAAAATTTAGTACAAAACAAATGAAAGACGCATTGTATATTGAGGTTCACAAAGAATGTATCAGTGGAAAGGCCTCAATTAGAAAAAACTAACAGGAAAAACAAGGTATTGACTGTAAATAATATCAGTAAAGTGATTACGTAGTAGAGAGCCGTACCAATTCATTCAGGTATTTAAACGTCATGTCAATTGGAATTGTATTCATCATTTATTTCAATATTATGTCAATGTCATAATTTAGAACTTTTAAAATACACTTTGCATCGAAAAATGTTTCTGAAGGTAAATTAAAGATACCAATAAGTGTATTTAAATATCTATTTCCCATTGAGATAATAATATTAGAGACAGGACTCCGATTCCCGTAACATTGACCGCCATGATCACAGACGTCTGTGTCTGCCGACTGCTTAGTGAGGCAATATACCCATGATGCCTTGCGAATTGGCTGCGAACAACGATGAAGGTTAAAAATGCTAAACAAATGATTTAAATGAGGCAGAACTTTGCTGTTTTTTGTTTTTTTATTTCAATGAGGTTATTCTAGTGTAGTAATTAAAGCAAAATAGATTTAATTAATACACACTTACTGATTTATATCGGATGAAAAGCGAAGACGCTAGAAATTGCTTCTCTTTCAAATCGAGGTTTGGTATGAAAATTAAAAAAAAATTCGATATGTTCTTAATATGTGATTAAAGCTGAACTAAATTGATTTTAAACTTAGCAGACTTTAATTTGAGCCCGTTTAAAACAGGAACAATGGTAAACATTTTAAAATCTAATACATGATCAAATCATTTTGCTTAAGCGAAAGCCCTCAAAATTTATAGACACTTTAATAGTGCAAATCCGCGCCTCATTTAAAAAAAAAACATGAAAAGTCACATTTATTTTCTTCTTTCATTAAAAAATATTAATTTTTATTAAAAATTGAAAGAAATAATCAGAGTGTAAACTTTTTTAATTCAGCTGAGGCAGGAAATCAAATCTCCTCCCAAAAAATGACACAATTTAATTTCATGTTATAAAAAAATCCAAATATTATAAGCTTGTTATTCAGCTGAAGCATAAAGAAATTCAAGCCCCCCTCCCACACAAACAGACAAATGGCATAGTTGAAATTCGATGCTATGAAAATACAAATATTGTAAACTTTTATATCAGCTAAGGCAGAAGGAAATCCAAAGTCACACACACACACACAAATGACATAATTGAAATTGCATGCAATATATATATATAAAAACAAAATAATTTACACTTTCTCTCATTTCAACTAAGGCGGAAGGAAAGGCAAGCCCCACCCTCCCCCCACACAAATGACATGATTGAAATTTTATCAGACAAAAACCAAATCTAAAATTTTATATCAGCTAAGGCAGAGGAAAATCCAAGGTCACACACACAAACACAAATGACATAATTGAAATTGCATGCAATATATATATATAAAAAATAATTTACACTTTCTCTCATTTCAACTAAGGTGGAAGGAAAGGCAAGCCCACCACTCCCCCCACAAATGACATGATTAAAATTTAATTGGACAAAAAACAAATATTCTAAAATTTTATATCAGCTAAGGCAGAAGATCCAAGGTCACACACACACAAATGACATAATTGAAATTGCATGCTATATATATATAAAACAATAATTTACTCTTTATCTCATTTCAACTAAGGCAGAAGGAAAGGCAAGCCCCACCCTACCCCCACACAAATGACATGATTAAAATTTCATGCAGCGAAAACCACATATTCTAAACTTTTATATCATCTGAGGCAGAAGGAAATCCAAAGTCACACACACGCAAATGACATAATTGAAATTGCATGCTATATACACTGCTCACAAAAATTAGGGAACATTTCTTCACTTCATATTCATTTTGAAATATCCCCTAATTTTCGTGAGCAGTATATATAGAAAACAATAATTTACACTTTCATTTCAACCATACTGTGTTATGCAAATTTAGATGTTTGTTCTAATATGATGCTTTTTAATATTTCTGCCATTTGTGTCTCTAAACGGCGAAGTCTAATTTTAGCAATTCTTTTGTAATGTTTCTTTTCATATTATAAGCATGATTGTGAACTTCCACATCCAATTCCCTAATACTGATATGACTATCTAGTGATATGAGCACCAACATGCACTGAAGCCTATGTAGGACATTAACCTGAATTTTTTAATTAGGTATGAAATAGTTGTTGTTTAGAATATAAAGTTTTCTCCTGGAAGACACTGTTCAGTAATTTCTGCAATTGCACACATATACTGTGAGAAAGGCGAGAAAAATCTCAATTTTTAATATTAACCTTTAAAGTGATAGAAGCTGATTAATCAGTTTCCAAAAATCCCTACAAAAGAACCTGCAACATGCTTTTTTATGCTTCCCTACCATTTTTTTCCAGAATTCATATATAAATATTATTAGTTTCATTTTTGAAAAAAATCGTAACTACATGATATTACATTAGGACAAAACGGTATTTTAAAATGCTTTATTTATTTTTAGGCCTCTCTACTTTAACAATTTAAATTTAATAGCATTTCGCCAATATTCGTAAATTACTAACCTATGAAATATGGAATTGCTGCTTTTATAGTACTTTTCAGTAGTTAGTACATAATTCGTGTAAATATAAGAGCGAGCGTGGTGAAATGTTTGTTTACGTCAATCAAACACGCCTCTCTCTCTGCCTCACTGATTTAAACAGTTATGGTTACTAGAATTCTGTTGTTAATTCTTAGTGGTAGTACTGTTGTTAAATATTTCAGTTTTCATAACTCTTAAAATATTGAAAAAATATTTTTGAAAATAGACAATTAGATATATTTGATTGACGTCTTTAATTTATCTTCCACAATATTTTTCCATTCAAAGAGCATTTTACATATTATAGAGTTTCCAAATTAGTTTTCCTTGACATAACATTAAAATTCCGCAATAAATTTGTATGATTCTCTATATACAGATGCTGAAAAAGATGTCAGTTTCATTAGGTGAAATGAAAACGTAAAAAACTTTTTCCTGTGTGTAAATTAATACATTTTAGTGTAATATTTCTTTACTTGATTAATAATTAACGTCAAACACATAAGTAATACTGTTGAATCAACAATATTTCATGCGTATTTTATGTGAAAGATGTTTAACTTGAGTATTGAAAAACCTGGAACAAATTCTGTAGGTTATGAACAACTTATGAACTGTAAGTTAAGTCTTATATACAATAGAAATAACAATTTTCAATCACATTTTTCGCACTTTACCAAATCAGAAGCAAGCAGTTTACACTTTACAGAAAGTGCAAAACTGTATTAGTTACTTTAGCATTTATTTCTGCTAAATTCGAGCCCTGGATAAGGCATGGATGTTTATGTCGGTTTTCTTCTGAGGTCCTGCGATCCTCACAGACCTTCTACTGTGGCATATAAACTGACAGGCTCCAATCAGACCTTTGTGGCAAGCAGCTGCTTGAGTGGGTATTTATTTATTTATTTATTTATTTATTTAATATTTTTGTTATCAAGACACTCAGACATTATGTTAATAGATCTGTAAATAAAATAACAATTTGTCAACTGAATATTGTAAAGTACCAAGATATAGTGCATTTATAAGAAAAAAGTATGTATTTTCCTTTTTGCCATTTTCTTTAATTGATGTATACATAAACGTTTTTGATAAATCTCTCTTAATACGGAGGACGTTCAAAATGTTCTAGACTTATGTCTGCAGATTTGCACTCGTTCCTTCGAAGTTAACGAGCTACAATATGTTCGAAACTTGTCATTACGTGTTAAAAACAAAGGCCATATCATTATTTCTCTCTTTCGCTAGTGGCGCGTAAAGTTCGGTCTGTGAAATCTGTGCATTGTATGACGATAAGGAGGAAGAAGAGATGCCCTAAGCACATTAAAACTGATGCTAGAACGACTGCGCGGCAGCCATATTCTTCTAAAAAAATATTAGCTTTAACTGTAGTATCGAAACGATTTCTGCTCTGTAAAAATTTGACGATTTGAGAATTTTATATTATAACTGCCCGTTCAGCATTCAATTGTATACGAATCGTCGTTCAAAGCAGATACCGGAAATTACACTTCACTACTAAATTTATAAATTTAATCAAAATGAAAAAAATTATATAACGTGGAAACGTTTTTCTGTTGTGTTTATGAAGTTATGAAATCTGAGTTTTAATTCCATTTAGAAACCTTCCTGAATTTCAGATTTCCCCATTTTTTCACCTTTAATCACTAATGCAGTGGTTCTTAACCTTTTATGCTCTACGTATCCCCTGGAAATGTGCATGTAACTGGAATACCCCTTGTGTAGATAGATAAAACTATAGTTATAGTATAACAATGGGAATAAAATAAAACATATGTATATACATATTAAATTTTTTATTCATAAATTACATATATTGATAAACACAAAATATGACATAAACAATTTAACAATCTTCTTATAAAATTATAAACATTTTACTGGGTAATTAGTGAAACAACTCACACAGCGTACCCCAAAAAATTTTACCGCGTACGCCACGTTGAGAACTTCTACCCTAATGAATCCGGTGAATAAACACAAGGATGAATTTATGATATTAATATTGTTACAACAGATGAACGAGCAATAATAAAACCGTGTTGAACTAGTGATGAAAAATATGCATGATAGTGCCACTGGAGGACATTTCGGTATTAATAAAACATTAGCGAAAGCCAGGGAGCGATTTCATTGGCTGAAAAGTAGGGCAGACTTTGAAAGAATGTGTAAGCAATGTAAGGCCTGTGCAGCAAAGGAAGGCCCTAAGACTAGGAATCGGGGTAAGCTGCAAATATACAATGTTGGTGCCCCTTTTGAGGAATAGCCATTGATGTAATGGGTCCGTTTCAGGAACGATGATGGTAATCGCTATTTTTTGGTGGTAATGGATTATTTCACCAAGTGACCTGAAATTTACATCATCCAAGATCAGGAGGCAACAACAGTTGCAGAGATGATAGTAAATTACTTGATTAGTAGGTATGAAATACCTTCGCAACTCTACTCAGACAAGGACGGCATTTGTCAAATGTTAGGCATTCAGGAATCAAGAACTACTCCCCTTCACCCTAAGTCGGATGGTATGGTTGAGAGATTTAATAGGATAATTGCACAACATCTTGCATGGTTTGTCGAAGACCATCAACGTGACTGAGATCGCCATATACCACTCATTTTGTTGGCATAAAGAACAGTGTATGAAACAACTGGACAGACACCTTCCACGATGCTCTTTGGAAGAGAATTACATCATTCCTGTGACCTTTTATATGACCAGTCCGAAACAATGCCTGTATCTGCTCCACAATACGTACAAGAATTACAGCAATGACTAGACATAGTATCAACTTGGCAAGCGAGAGAACCAAAACGACGTTGAGAGAACCAAAACGACGTACCATTACGACAGTAAAACAAATGTAACTGTTTTCAATCAAGGCAATCTTGTCTGGCTGTACAATCCACATGAAAAGAGATGTTCTCGAAAACTTCAGAAACCTTAGGTAGGTCCGTATAGAGTAGTTAACAGGATTAACGACATGGTATATCACATTCGTCGACGTCCAACTACAAACTGCAAAGTGGTTCACGTGGATCGTTTGGCCCCGTTTCATCGAAGAACTGAAGAAGCTTCGGAATTCAGAATTGTTTAGAACGAACAAGACCTAAGGAAGGGGAAATGTTACAACAGATGAACGAGCAATAATGAAACCGTGATATCGTGTATCGTCTTGATGCTAGTGTGAACTACAACGTGAGAATTATCTCACCAATCACTTTGAACGAATTTAACTTAAAAACATAAAATAAGCTGTTGTAATTAAGTGGAATAAGAGTGTGAAGAAAAACGTAGTTTGTCTTAGTCTGTGCACACTTCGCTGTATGTCTCTGGACACACAGTGAAACACAGTCATCTCTGAGCCCCTGGGTCCTTGTGACCCATATCACAAGGACCCATGTCACAAGGACCCAAGAGCTCAGAGATGATTGGCTAAGGTGACAGACTAGTTTATGCCATTCATAGGCCACAAGGCCATTTGTTATAGTACACAGAAGCTTCCCATCAAGGTTATCCAGTGTTTTGTTTAATGTGCACAAGGTGTGGTGATTTACTCCCACAACTCTCTGTTTTAATGTCCCATCTGATGAATGGCAGTCTTTCCAGTACATTGAGGAAAAATGTACTGGAAAAACTTTCCTGTAAATTTTTCCTGTTGAATTCTTCTTTTTGTAAGATTTCCTCAATGTACTTTCCAGTACATTGAGAAAAAATGTATTGATAAAATGAAATGGGCTCAAATTTTCTACCAAAAAAATCATAAAAGAGAATTCGCTTGTTTTTCCATTTTTTACCACTTATTATTAATAAGAAACTTAATGTAGATTTTAGTTTCATTTATTTTTACCGCAGAATTAGTAATGTTTGCTTTATGCTACGGTAAAGAATATCTCTTAAGAAAAACTGTATTTAATACCTTTGCAAATTTAAGTGAAATTTGCAAAAAATGAGTACATTAAAATTTTGCTTTTTTTGTCTTCATATTACTCAATTATCCATATATACTTTATGTGGATGGCCTTTTCAGGTGAATATAAAATATAAGGAAAAATTCTTTCATCGTAAAAACTACTGTGGTACGAGTCCCAAATGTCCCAGACTTGTGCTTTATATCTGCTAATCCCAAACCTTTTCTGCCAGAAAGGTGACACCAAGTCTTGGAAAAGCTGCCATTCATCAGATAGGATATTGAGCCATGGTCCCATGTATAGGAAAGTCGTACACTGTTCACATTAAAGAACACACTGAATGGCCTTGAGGAGAGGATGCCATCTGTCTCCTAACAGTTGTCAAGTGGGTTTCCTTCCTACAACTATTCGATACAGGAATTTCATTGTCGAAAAAAACAATAAAAAATTTCATTGCCGAAAAAACAATATATATATTAAATCGAACTTATTGCTTTTTTGAAATATAGAATTAATAGAAGAAGTAGTAAATATTATAGTAGATGGAGTATATGTCATAGTAGAAGCGAGCAGAGCATGAGAAAAGTAGGCTTAATTATGGCAATAGAAGGTGTTTTGGGAGCATCATTATGGCCACTACCCTGCTGGGAAAGCGCATTAGAGTGCTACTTTGGGCAACAAATTTTCATAAACGTCATGCCTCTGAGATAAAGGTAGGCATTTAATAAAGATTTCAAGGTACTGAACACGAATATGACAATGAAAATTCAAAATTCGCTACGATTTCTGAGAAATCTGCAATAGTTTCTTACATAATAGAGTAATACGTACATATGACATTATCAGTAAAACTCCGATTCTACTTCCGACGTCGCTTCTACAGCTGCTCAGTATCATCATTGGCGAGCGTCGAACAGTAGTCAACCAACATTGAAGTGGACCAGTTTCTCTGGTATCGTTTCTCCATCGGTGCAATGTCATGCTGAAAACGTTACCATGCTCATCACTAACCATGCCGCAGTTGTCGGGGAAGAAATCAAGTGGGAATGGAGAAAGTGTATCTTCAAGGACATATTGCAGCCAAATTTGTGATACAGAGACAACATGTCCTTAACCAAGCTTTTGTAGTTGTCTGCTCTTATATTCACGAGGAATTTAGTTGACACCAAACGAAATGCGTCCCAAGCCATTTTCTCGTCACCTTGAAGCAGGCTGTTGAACATCTGGTCTCTGAACAGCTCACAGATCTGAGGACCCACAAATATTCCCTCTTTAATTTTCGCTTCGCTGATTTGAGGGAATTTGTCAGCCAAGTACTTGAAAGCTGATGCAGTCCAGTCCATGACTTTAATGAAGTTTTTCATTTCACTGAGTTTGATGTGTAGGGAAAGTACAAGGATTTTGTGCATTTTACCAGTGCTGGGCGTTCCTCATTCTTCTCTCCGACCTTCAGAGATTTCCTCTGAGGCCAGTTTCTCTTCACGTAGTGCAAAGTCTTTGATCGGCTGTCCCGTTCACATAAGAAACAGCAGTACTTAGTATATCCCAGCTGCAGAGCCATCAACAGAGCCACTACCTTCAAGTCACAACAGAGATGCCAGCCATACTTGCTATATTGAAGACAGTTTAACAGCTGTTTTAGGTCGTCATAGGTTTCTTTCATGTAGACAGCATGCCCGACTGGAATGGATGGAATTCGATTTCCATTATGCAGCAACACCTCCTTGAGACTGAATTTCGAGGAGTCTATGAATAGTCGCCATTCTTGAGGGTCATGTTTGATTCTGAGGGCATTCATCAGGCCATCTACATCCGAGCAGAATACAAGGTCATCTTCCTTTCTGAAGTAAGGTGCAAACTGCTCATGACGAGTTCGATACGGAGTCACTCGGACATTTTCCTTGAGAAGACTCCATTGTTCAAATCTTGATCCAAGTAATTCTGCTTTGGCCTTGGACAAGATCGTTCATTTCTTCTTCGGTGAGAATGTGTGGCACAGATGACACAACGTGGCAGACTTATGGATCATCATTAGACACCGAATGCTGTGGAGAACCCGACGTTGGTTCTCCTCCCTACTCATTTTCTGAACTGATGGAAAATTCTTTTGGAGGTTCGGGAATGGGTAGGCCTTTGCCGTGCAGAACTGGTCGGAGAGCAGATTGTATATTAGGGTACGCTATTATCCACTTCTTTTTCCTTGTGATGCCTCCAGAAACAGATGGAACCATGCAGAAGTAGCAGACATTTGCATGATTGCTTGGCTCTCTCCAAACCATTGAAACAGCAAACAACATCGCCACTTTGTTCGCCTTTCAGCCACTTCGGAAGATTTCTTGCACACATACTGCAACATATGTGTGGGGCCCAGGCCTTGTCCTGTCCCTGACCTTGCATCCAAAATGAAACTTGGAGCGATGGCCCTTTTCTTGCTTTGCAAACGTCAATTCTCCGCAAATGTAACAAAATGTATTTGCACTGTTAACACAGTTATGATGCATCACTACTGCTGGATTAAAAGTGAAGGGATCACTTGTGTTGCACTTATGACTCGTAGGTAACTGGGAGTCACTCAAAAGACTTGATCACCCTACGAGACGTCGCTTACAGCTAACGATTGTATCATCTTTTGCCCGCGATCGTAAAAGCCGCGATGTCTTGACTGAACTACATTGCATCAGACAATGATTCAATACTTGTGGGGGGTTGTGCTGAACGCTGATTCAGCTGGGACTGGAACTTTGGAACTGCAGATTACGAGCCTGGCGAGCCCCTGCCCGAGGCTTGGAAAGGCCGCCATTCTTTGGATGGACCATTAAGTCGTAATGCAGTGTGTGAGAGAACCATGTCCTCTGGAATTTAAAGAACACACTTGATGGCCTTGTCGGGAGACTTCCATCTGTATCCTAACAGCTTCCCACTGGTTTCATTTCTCACCTCCTTCTCTGCGCCCTCGAGGTCCTTGTGACTTGGTCATTTTTCCCCATTTCATGCGAAAAATTGCGCACAGAGTTACAACAACGCAACTCAGTCAAACTTCTATGAGAAGCAGACATTTTTGTGGGTATTTATTGTTTTCTTATATGTATTTTTAAATTCTATTAAAATTTTTGAAATTAATTTTACTCTTTACGAATTAGGTTATTTAAATTTATTATTTAAACTGTTTCTGAATAATTGAAAAATATGTTTCAGGTATACAGGGCAGAAGCGCAAATATTTCGAGTTAACCGAATTTTGCGTTAGATGTACAGTCGCTCAAAAAAGTATCCGAACACTATGGTTGATTACAAAATTCAGAAAAAATATCTGGCAACGATTTTTTTAGAAATTAGGATCTGGCAACCTTCGTGTCACGTGACACGAAGGTTGCCAGATCACTAATTTCAAAAAAAAAATCGTTGTCAGATATTTCTTCTGAATTTTGTAATCAACCATAGTGTTCGGTTACTTTTTTGAGCGACTGTATATTGATGAATGCATTGCATTATTGACGGATTGAGGTATTCTGCAGATTACTTGAGGACTCTTGAGTGATAAATGCAGATTACTTGAGGACTCTTGAGTGATAAATGCAGATTACTTGAGGACGTTAAATAATTAATTTCATTCTTTCAAGTTCTTAATACTCCATTGTGTTGATGTTGACTACCGAATTGTTGATGATGAAATATCTTTTAATACACTATTTGCATGTGAAGCAGATACTTATGCTCTTGAATACGCTCTGGAATAACTGCTTAATATACTTTAACAATACTTATATTACATTGACTCTCCATTTTTCATCTCTAGGGCATGTAAACTGACTGGTTCCAGTTTCCGCTGGTAATTCAGCGGTCGGAGCACCTGATATGTTTTCAGGAGGTGTGGATCGGATCCCATCGGGCTAATGAAAATTTGAGGGGCAGAGGTGGCTCAGTTGATCTGCAGTTACCAGGTCCGAGTCATACTTAGGAAAGTTTTTAGGTTTATCTTCGCAAACCTCTCCTTTCTACACTCTGTCAGTAGGGGACATCATTGGGCTTGGAAAAGTTTGATTGGGTTGTTTTACCTCTGAGCGGCGCTTTTTTGCACACAATATATTAAACGGCCAGGTCACAAGGACCCCGAAGGCTCAGAGAAGGTTGGGGGAGGAGATCCACTGGAACAAATGTTAAGACAGATGATAGCCTCCCGCACATGTTTCACAATCAGGGCCTGCTTCTATGCCCTAGTTTTTTGCTTTGTAGCACTGGCATGTCAGAATTTTACCTTTGACCTCGAAGGACCAGTCGGACCTAAAAATCTCAGGCCATGAGACTTATCTGCTCTAAGCAGTGGCGAACCAACAATTGCAGGAATGCTTATATGTCACTTTGTTGAAGGAACTGTCACTTTCTTGGTGGTCTAGGCGTTAGAATACCTGGCATGCTTCTAGGACGCGTGGGTTGGAATCCCATCCATGACAGCAATTTTTTTTTAAGTGTTTCTTATCTACAGGATCTTTTCTTGTGATATTCTATCACTAAAACAGATTTTATTTCTTACCGGAAAATCACGCATAAGAGACCACTCCACGAAATCATCTTCCGGGGATAATAAAATGAAGTATATGGTGGCGAAAAGATACCCAATATTTCCCAGTATTATCTGATTTTCCATATGTTTTCCGGAAATAGCAAATGATTTAGGGAGATAGGACGCCGGCAATCTTGTTGAGTAGGTAAATCGGCGCCCTATCTTCCTTTGAAGTGAATGCGAATGTTTTGGGTTTATTTTCTACTTTTTAGGGCGCATATGAGAAGATACAAGGGTTTATCAAACTAATGGAAACACTTACTGTTTGTGGAGAACATTTTATTAATAACCTGTAGGCCCACTTCAGGCGTTCAGAACAGACACAATTCGACGTGGAATAGACTTATACAAGTCATGCACATACGGTAACGGAATGTGAAACCATTCTTTCTATAAAATATAGCCCAACTGTGCCAGTGATGCTGGAGGTCGAAAGTGTAATCTGACCTTGCGCTCCAGATATTCCCACAAATGTTCAATAATATTGAGGTGGCCAGGGCAGTTGTTGTACCGCATCCTCTGCAAACCAAAACTTGATAGCTTCGCACAATGCACGGGTGCATTATCTGCTTGAAACCAGGACAATTACACATTAGGAAACACATACTCACATTAGGGAACAATGCCCGCAGCATTGGGTTCAGGTGGTATCCGAGAATGGATTCGTACGTTGCGAATGTGACACGACCCTAAATGGCCCTAAGGAATGTAATGATATGCCCCCCCCCCCCCCTATAGCACTAGGGATCCACCTCCATGGTTCACAGTCGGAACTAAACAGTTGGGGTGATACACTTCTGCAGGCTTTCGCCAGGCGTACATTCTACCAGTGTTGGGAAACAATGTATAGCGCGATTCATCACACCAGATGACACATTGCCAGTCTTTACCATCCCAGATTTTATATGCATTGCCCTATACCTTTTGTTGCATTGATGTTGGTAATAAGAGGTTTGTGGATTGCAGCACGAAATTACGGGGCGATGAAGTTCCCGATGAACTGTTATGACGGAAACGAGATCATTCTGACTGGTGTTCGACTCTGCTGCTTTTTGCGGTGCTCTGGTCTTGTGCTTCCATTGTACAACCAGTGCCAATCGAATCTGTGCAATCCGTGCCAATGTTCGCCTATCCTTATCTGACAACTTTCGTACGGCATCCACAACTTGCACGTTTGGAAGCAATGCCCGTCCTTTTTGATAGGCAGTCATAATCTTCGATACAGTTCCTTGTGATATACCTACTATTTCCGCCGTTCAGGTTTACTGAAGCTCCTGCAAGACGCACACCAATAATCATGCCTCTTTGGAGGTCAGTAAGATCTGACATTGTCGACAATTATAGCACAACAGCTGTTTCACCTGCGCGTGTGTCACTGCTACGTAATAGCTGACATAGTACTTCACCCCTTTATGTACCTCACATCACGGGTGACGGCCTCCCTGTGATATACAGAAGGCGCATTGCATGTACTCAAGTCGCCATCGGTGTTTCCATTATTTTGATAAACCCTTGTAGATTTTTTTTAATTTTAAATTAATTTTTATTTTTTTATTTATCGCTATAAACACCTACCTTCAGAAACTTTCATTTGACATATCACTCATAAGCTTCGATCAATTTCTCCTTTCCCCTTTTTTGGGAGGGGGGATCTTGTTTGAGGTAGCCCATGACATTAGAGACGTCACAAGTTTTAATTTGAGATATAACTCGTTAAAGTCGACCCCCAATGTTAAATCCTCTTTTGGGGGTGGGGAGGAATGGTGGGGGAGGGGCATAATTCGAAGTGATCTACGACGGTTCTCACACGAGATTTCATTTGACACTTATCTCATAACTCTAGGCCCTCGCATTCGAAAGATATAATAGAAGAACGACTGTCACATTTCCCCTTTTTTCAGGGGGGGGGGGATATTTTTATTGTCCGCAACATTCATCACGTTATAAACTTCATTTGACAAAGAACTTGTTACGTTTGGCCCTCGCTTTCGAAAGAAATAGCACAAATATCCTTCATATTTTTTCACACTTTTTTTTTTTTATTGGGGCGGGGGTGGCTCAGTCGGTAGCGCGCCAGGCTCGTAATCTGTAGTTCCCAGGTTCGAGTCCCAGCTGGGTCAGCGTTGAGATTTATCTCCGCAAAATTTCCCCGCCTTGCTCACGGTCAGTAGGGGACACCGATGGGCTTGGAAAGGCCGCCGTCCGTCGGATGGGACGTTAAGCCGTGGCCCCGTGTGCGGGAGAGCCATACCCTGTGCACGTTAAAGAACACACTGGATGGCCTTGACGGGAGGCTACCATCTGTCTCCCAACAGCTGTTCCAGTGGGTCCCCTCCCCCAACCTTCTCTGAGCCTTCGGGGTCCTTGTGGCCTGGCCATTTAGCCCATGGTGTGCAAAAAAGTGCCGCTCAGAGGTAAAACAATCCAATCCAATCCAACACACTTTTTTGTGGGGAAAGGATGGGTAACGAATTTTTGTAACCTGGATACTCCCCATGTCACAAATTTTTATTTGACGCATAACCCGTTACCTTTGGCCTTTGCCTTACTAAGATATAGCGGAACAATCGTTTTCATGTTTCCCATTTTAGGGGGTGGGGGAGAAAGCATGAAGAGTCAATTGTTAATATCCTGTGACGCTCCTGGCGGTACAAATTTTCATTTGATGCATATTTTGCTACTTCAGGCACTCGCTTTCTGGGGATATAAGAGTTGTTTTTGTCTCTCTTTCGCCTCCGTCGATCAATAAATTATTATTTTTTTAATTTTCATGAATTTATATTAACAAAAATCTACCAAATTCCAGTCATTTCCATTCAAATCTACTAGTCATTCCCATTAAACTGCCTCCCGCAATTCTCAGAAACGTTAGAATTTTTAATTCAGCAGAATGCAAAAGGGGCGGGGTGGCTCGGTCGCTAGCGCGCCAGGCTCATAATCTGTAGTTTTCAGGTTCGAGTCCCAGCTAGATTGGGGCGGGGGTGGCTCAGTCGGTAGCTTGCCAGGCTCGTAATCTGTAGTTCCCAGGTTCGAGTCCCAGCTGGGTCAGCGTTGAGATTTATCTCCGCAGAATTCCCCGCCCTGCCCACGGTCAGTAGGGGACACCGATGGGCTTGGAAAGGCCGCCGTCCGTCGGATGGAACTTTAAGCCGTGACCCCGTGTGTGAAAGAGCCATACCCTGTGCACGTTAAAGAACACACTGGATGGCCTTGACGGGAGGCTACCTTCTGCCTCCCAACAGCTGTTCCAGGGGGTCCCGTTCCCCAACCTTCTCTGAGCCTTCGGGGTCCATGTGACCTGGCCATTTAGCCCATGGTGTGTAAAAAAAAAAGCGCCGCTCAGAGGTAAAACAACCAACCAGCCAAAGGTTCCATTTCTGCCGATAGATTTATACCACCTTATTGATTCCTTTCCTTCGCAGTTATGCTACATTGCTAGTTATGACAATGGCTGACTTATTAACATGTATATTTTTTTAAACATTGCGTTAGGTTATAAGCTTTCTATCTTTGAACGATTAGCAATGACACTAGGTAAGGAGAGCAGAAGTGCACAGACAAAGGCGACTCCAACCAAACCCATCTCTGGGGGAGATTTTAAATGTTCACGAACGTATTTGTTCGTGGAATGAACGTTCACATCCGCCATAGATGTCTGCGTTCGATATTACCTACCACCAGAGTCAGAACTGAGAAAAGGAATTTGTGATTTTCAAATTCTTAACGCTTACTCAATCTGTTGTGAGATACATATATATTTTCTACTTTCGCCTTCTAAATATATTTTTATAAATAATTTTGCCTTGTTTTACCTCTGAGCGGCACTTTTTTTTTGCACACCATGGGCTAAATGGCCAGGTCACATGGACCCCGAAGGCTCAGAGAAGGTTGGGGGACGGGACCCACTGGAACAGCTGTTGGGAGACAGATGGTAGCCTCCCGTCAAGGCCATCCAGTGTGTTCTTTACCGTGCACAGGGTATGGCTCTCCGGATGGATGGCGGCCTTTTCCAAGGCCATCGGTGTCCCCTACTGACCGTAGGCAGGGAGTTTTACGGAGATAAATCTCAACGCTGACCCAGCTGGGACTCGAACCTGGGAACTACAGATTACGAGCCTGGTTGGCTACCGACTGAGCCTCAAATATGCGGTTTTCAAACAGCTAGGTATATACATGTTAAACTGTAGTAATTAAAAAACGAGGAATTTTTCTTAAAAGGAAGGATTCTTTTTATTAATAATCAAATGCCTAGTTGAAAGAACATTAAAGTGTAAAATAAATCGTTAACTGCGCCACTAATGAAAAATGCTTTACCGGTACGCCATACTGGAAAATAATTTCTTGCTGGTATGGCGTACTTTCATTATACGCAAACTTCACACCCTTTCATCCTACTTACCAAGAGTTTTATTTAGTAGATATTTTAAATAAGCTTTTCAAGCTGATACAATCTTTAGGTAACAAAAACAAAGCCTTTTAGGGTACAGGAAAAAATAAAACGTTTTCTCTCCTTTTTGCAAGCGAATTTACGTCCCATCAAAAACGTATTAGAAACATCACCTAAATAAGTATAATGTGTTATATATAGGGATTTATACCAAGACTTTGGATCTGAACATAAATTGCTATCTTCATGACAAAACAAGCAGCAATAGATGATTGTCCGGGCGTTTGGTGAGCTCGTTTTGCGACGCAGCAGAGGATGTTACGGAGGTGTTTGGGCGCCCACGTGACGAGCTGAGAACGCAGCTGCAAGACGCCCACATGTCGGCATGAATTTAAGGTGACTTGCACCCCAGTCTGCTTGAGCTGCAGATTCAAGAGAGTGCTTCATTCACATCACTTTGTAGCTAACTTGCGTGTCAATATTTTGCGTCTTGTTTGGGAGGGACTGTTGTCATTCACGTACGTTGATAACAGATGTGTAGACAGCATGCGATTTGGGATGTATATTCTCATAGGTATTTCTGGGGAGGAAAAGGAGATGATTATCTAATGGATTGAAAGAAATGTCCCGTCAAAAAAAGCTATACGTATTGCCAAATTATGCAACGTGATAACATGTACTTTATAGGTAATTGTCGCCAACTATATGCAGCAATTATTGATAGAGTATGTTAATTCGCTTTCATGAGGCCATTGAATCAACTATTGTTTTATCAGGTTTCGTTTTCTTTGTTTCTAAGAAGAGAATGAAACAATGGGGGGTGTTTAGTATCCTTTGCTCATATTAATAACGCATTTTGCATGTCTTAGCAGCGTTGTGATGCTGCTGTAGAGCTGCTTTCCCACTGGCATTTAAATTAATGCAGCTTCAGATTGTAATTAAATGGAAATTATGGGATGAAAAAAAGTGTCTCCTCTTTTTCTATCTCGCACTCGGAAATTTTCAGACTCTTAATGGCTCCATCGTTTATGAAATCATTATAATGCGAAGCAGCAGCTGTGAAGATAGATGCAGGTCTCATCTGCCTCGCTAGAGGGAATGAGTATTTGGCAAGTATTGGAAGACTGGTTTGAACGCATATCTTCAAAATGTTCTAATTTCTTTACTAGTGATTGCGTGAACTTTAGTATACATTGTTAAATACTAATACTAGACATATAAAAAAAATCGAATATTTCCTGTTGACGACTAAGGTTTAACAAAGCCAAAATAGAAGAGTATTCATCACTTCTGGCAAATACGTGATGATTGTTTTCAAAGATAATGAAGTTGTCATTTTCTGATATTTTGTACCCTCTAACGATGAATATTAGAACTAATGGATGATTTATTTAATCATTTATTTATTTAAACAATTAGAAATAAATCTTTTCTGTTTACAGATGTCCAAGCTAAAAGCTTACCTGCAGGATAAAGTTGTGCTTATATACGTCTAGTTCATTGGGAATATAATATTTCATTAGTTCCTATCAAAAAGAAAGAGGAAAGAAAAAAATCAGCTACCTCTTAAAGCAAAACGTCTCCTCCCCCCCCCACCCCGTAATAAGGAGCAAATCACAGCTGTCACTTCAAAACCCTTGATCATTACAATCTGCCACCAGATTTCTAGCATGGTTAGATAGCATACGATAGCCATTTTAAGTTTTCTCGTTTTTCAAAAATTTTCCACCATTATGGAGCGCTTTTAAAACTGTTGAAAGATTCTAAAATGCAGATCTTCATATTTCATTAGTTTTAAAACTAATGATCCATCCAAAAAAGAATTTTTTTATTTATCTCTAAAAACGAAAAAAGCTGAAAGCCTACTGACGAACGACAAAGTAAAAACAATAATTCGTTTTTTCTAAAATATGAACTGGAAAGCGTGAAGTGTAAAATTATTCTAGTCATCAAGGTTTCGGTAACATAAATGAAAACCATCATTTTGCACTAATTCTGACAAGCTGATTCCAGATCTGGACGTAAACATTTTATATCACATCACAAATTCGGAAAAGGTAACGTAGAACATTTATCATAAATACTTGCAAAATAAATCTTGTTGGCAGTAAAAAGTGACACTTTGTAATGTGCTGTAGGCAGCATTTGCCAGACAGGTTTGGAAAGGACGCCAGAGAAACCACGTGTCGTCTATTTGTTTGATGTCTGGGCATACGTAGCATAGTAAACCCTGTTTTTCCAGACACTCGCCACCTAAGGGCTACCTGTTTGATGTCCCGTTCCCGTCCATCTGGTCTACATCTTGCCTTATCAACAATTGTCATCTGTATGCCTTTGTGATTGGCATTTTTTTCTGTGAATTTGCTGTCTAAAAATGGGAAAAGGGAGGCATCAGAACTGTGCAGACTCACTAGATCATTTTTGTTACGTTTATGGACAGTTTAGAATAAAATTACAACGCCGATCTACGACAAACAAATGAAACAAGCCTATAATTTGTATTTTGATTTTCATTTGGGAGATCAAGACAAAAGTTTGGCGTCACATGTATGCTGCATAACATGCTATGTAAATTTGATGGAATTGATGAAAGGAGAGAAGAGATGTCATTTGCCGTTCCCTTGACCTGGCGGGAAACAATCGTTCATCGTAAGGATTGCTATTTCTGTCTCGCAAAAAATGAGGGACATTCAAGTAAAAAGTAAAAATAAATTACGGTATCCAGACATACCATCTCCAATGAAACTAGGGCCACAAGGGGATATCCTTGTTCCTGTTTCACCACCTCACTTGAAGATCTCATTATTCCCAGTGAAGAAGAGGAATACTGTTGGGATATTCCATCTGCTTCTTTCGATTCAAGTTACACTCCACAGCGCAACCTAGAACCTCATCTAATTCAGCAAAGTGAGCTTAATGATCTAGTATACGATTTAACTTGTCAAAATAACAAACAGAACGTTTGGGATCCAGGCTGCAAAAATGGAATTTGCTGGTTACAGTTATGAGGATTTCTGTGTTGTGAAAGATAAATGATAAACTTTCACATTTTTACGGCACGCTGATTCCCTCTGTGTGTACCTAGACGTAAATGGACTGATGGACGAATTTGGATTTCCACACAAACCTGAAGGATGGAGGCAATTTATAGATTCTTTTAGAGTAAGCTTAAAGGCTGTTCTCTTGCACAATGGAAACAAAATCCTCAATACCTATGGCGCTTCTGTTGGTATGAAGAAACCTATTACAGCATGTCTTCCACACTGAATGCAATAAATTGCAAGGAACACTGTTGGCAGTTATGTGGTGATTTGAAGGTAATCACACTGTTACTTGGATTGCAATTTCAATTCACGAAGTATTGCTGTTTCTTTTCCTTATGGTATAATCGAGCAACACAGAGACACTATGTTGTAAAGGACTGGCTAGCCAGAGAAGTCTTTGTTCCTGGAATACACGATTTAAGTATACGCCATTAGCGAATCATGAATCAGTGCTTCCTCCTCCTCTACACCTAAAGCTGGGCGTTATGAAGAATTTTGTTAAAGCTTTGGACAAAAATAGTAAGAGTGTTGCATACTTAAGAGATCAATCCAAAATTGAGTGACGCAAAGCTTAAAGAAAGTGTCTTTGTTGGTTTGAAAATAAGAAAAGTTCTGCATGACACCAGTTTAGAAAGCAAACTAAAACTTAATGAATTAGAAGTGTAGAAATTTTTTAAATCAGTAGTTCAGGGGTTCTTGGGATTAAAAAATAAGAGAAATACCCACAATAACAGAGGAACTGTTACCTAATATCAACTTTTGGAATGCCGGATGTCATTCAAATACACTTTATACATTCTCACCTAGACTTCTTCGCAGACAACTTTGGTGCTGTTAGCGATGAGCAAGGTGAAAGATTCCACCAAGATATAAGCGCAATGGAGCCATGCTACCAAAGAAGGTGGGATCCTGCAATGATGTGTGACTACATACATATATACATACAAAATCCTCATGCAGCCATGGGCTACGGAGGTCCAACCAGACAGTATAATTTTCCTCTCCATACGTGCCTCTTTTAAGCTACAGCTGCTTCATTTGGCCACTCTAAACCAATTCTAGCAAGACCCTGTTTGACGTTATCTGCCATCGCTTACTAGGTCTCCCCCTTTTTCTGAAACCCTTAGGCACACTGTTCATAATCCTGTTTGCTAATCTGCGGCTATGCATACGAGCAACATGGACAAATCAACGCAGTCTCTCTGCATAATATGCTGCTCAAAGAAGGTTGATGACTCCTTCTTCTAACCTCATCATTACTTATAAAGTCAAAAAACCTAATGTCCAAGATAGTGCCTAAGCATTTAGAATCAAAGGCATCAAGTTTCTTATTAGCCTGCTTACAAAGGGTCCATGTTTCGCTACTATAACAAACTTTAGAAAGAACCAAAGTATTATACAGCCTAATTTTAGCCTTTAGGTATACACGCCTATTTATCCGCACTCTCCAAAGATTCTTAAAAGTTCCAGCGGCAATCCCTATTCTTCTGCTTATCTCATCCCACACATCACCAGTATCTGTTACATATCTACCAAGATCATTAAATTGAGACACTTGCTCAAGAGTAAATCCATTCAAACAACTGAAGAACCTTCTGCCTGACCAATTTTCATCACTTTAGTTTTTCTCTGTTTATCACCAAACCTACTCTATTACCAGTTTCATCAAGAGCCCTAATGAAAGAATTCATCTCATCAGCATCATTAGCCAACAGGACCAAATCATCTGCATAAGTTATATCAGAAATTTTGAAATCTCTAGACCATTTAAGGCTAAAATCTTTTCTTTGCAAACAATTTCGTATAACATAATCAATAACGAAACAAAAGAGAAAAGAAGACAAAATGTACCCTTGTCTAACTCCACTAGCAATGCTAAACCGATCGCTGCAAGAAGTATCAACTCTCACACAATACTTGGTGTTATTATAGAGAGCTTTCATTACACTAACTAATTTATCAGGTATTCTATATGATCTAACAAGCAACCGCAAATTTTGTCGATCAACAGAGTGAAAATCCTTTTTGAAATCAACAAAGCTAGCAACCAAAGGTTTCTGAAACTCTAAACATTTCTCAAGAATCTGCCTAAGTGAAAATATTTGATCAATACATCCCCTACGACTTCTGAATTCACACTGTTCTTCACGTAGTTATATATCAACCAAATTCTTAATCCCATTAAATATAATCATGTAAAGAACTTTTCCTGGAACATAAAGTAAGCTGATTCCCCTATAATTATCACAAGAACTGCGATCACCTTTTTTAAAAATTGGGACAATTATAATTGTAGTAAAATTCTTAGGAACAACACCTTTTATCATAAAAAATATTCAAAATTTCAGTCAGCCATGTGACAACACAAATGTTCCCAGCTCTAAGCATTTCAGTGGTGATTTCATCCACCCCTGGGGATTTATGGAGTTTTAATTTATAGATTGCCAAAGCAACTTCGGTATGTGATATAAGGGCAATCATAAAAGTCAGTAATGCATCTATCCTCATTACAAACAATAGGAGTAGAAATAATCACATTATTTAGAACATATCTGAATGCTCAGCCCACCTAGCCATCACAGAATCCTCACCTTCAACTACCTTGCCATGTTTATTCCTTAATTTTTGTATGCTTGTCTGTTTCTTCTCGCATAAAACATTACCAATCTGATACAAACCCCTACTGTTGTGCTGTCTAACTGCTTCCTCTGCTTTGTCAGCCAAATTATCAAGCCAAAAATTCTTATCAGCTGTTAACTGATACTTTGCACGTTTATTAAACTCGTTGTAATGCCTACTGTTAGGACTAGTAGGGTGTTGGTTCATATTAATCCTGCATTTCCTTCTTTCAGAAATAAGTTCCATAGCCTTACCACTCAAATAGTTTATTTCCTTTGTTCTCTTTTACCCAAAAGAGTACTGTTGGTTTCAAGAAAAGCCGGTTTAAACTGATCCCATTCTTTCTCAACTTCAGCAGTAAGCAAACCATGATTGTCATAATGACTAAGTAGCCTATCATGGTATGCTTTGGCTATATCTGGATCTTTGAGACATTCAGTGTTAATTTTCACTATTCAGTGTTAATTAAGCTAATTTTCTTAACCCTAGCACATTTCTTAAGCTTTATCTGCAAAAACACTTTTGACCAGATAATGGTCAGATCCAATTTCGGCTCCCCTGTATGATCTGGTGTTTCTAACTGAAGTAGCCAATTTGCTGTTAATTAAAATATAATCTATCATATTCCCGTGCAAACCATCAGGTGAAACCCATGTATATTTATAAATGTCCCGGTGTTTGTAGTATGTTTTAGTTATTCGTAAACCATTACGTTTACTTGCCTGTAGGAGACTAACTAACCAAAACACATCTACAATTGAATATTCCTACAAGGATATAATAGTCCTTTGCAGACTCATTCAGTCACAGTTTTTGGATGAAGAGTTTCAGTTTTGATGATTAACTATTTTTAAGCTGTTTAACATATTTATCTTTTTTAAAAAGGAGACAAGGAGAAAGTAGAAGATGGGTTTTTGAGATTTTTTTGGAGGTTCCAATATATTCTTTAAATTAAAATCTGAGATATGATATTTTCTGAGATTATTGAAGTATTCATCTCTTTCTTCTTTAAATTGGTCACAGGCAAAGATAATATGCTCTATAGTTTGGGGAGAGTTGCAGAAGTCACAATAAGGAGAGTCACATTTTTTTTAATTTCAATAAAAATGATTTTGCTAGGGCTCTGCTTACTTTTATTCGTAGAATGGTGTTGATCTCTTTTTTATTTAGTCCATAGTTTTGGACTTTTATAATTTTAGGTGTAATTTTAAATCTATGTGTGTGTTGTGCGTTATTATCGTACCAAGTTTGCAGGTCATTTAAGCAGTTGAGTTTATTTTTCATTTTGTATAGAGAGAACATAAAAGGGGATTTAATAGTTGTATTAAGATCTTTGGCACTTTTGGCCAAAGAATCAACCTGTTCATTAAATTTAATTCCACAATGGGAGGAACCCATTATAGATAGATAATATTATGAAGTTGTAAATGGTTGTATAATAAAATATAAATATCATTTAAAAAAATAGGAAAATTACTTTTATGGGGATTATTTAGAATTATATCAAGAGGTGATTACTATCAGTCATAATTACTAACTGTTTGTTAGAGAATTTTTTTGCCCAATTTACAGCTAGTATAATTGCAGTCGGTTCTGAGATGATAACTGGGGTGTAGTTTTGGAATTTAAATTGGTATTCAAAATTTTCAGAGGGGCAAAAAATGCTCCAGAGGAGATGGTTCCGTCACTGTTCAGAGAACCATCTGTATATAGATGTAGAAAGATTTTATACTGATTATCAATATGCAATTCAGAGAGGATTTTTAAGTTTAAATTATGAAGAGTATTTTTTGTATTAATTCCATGAATTTCTTTATTTATTATTGAGGTTGTGGATATCCAGAAGGGAAAATTTTGAAAATAATCCCCACTGGAATTATTATTAATAATTTCAAGAAGTTTTTTTTTTCAGGGAAATTGTTTATGGTTGTATCTTGAAAATTATTTAGAATTTTGTCTATTATGGGATGAAATTGATTTTTGTAATAATTCTGTATCTTAGGTTTGATAAGGTAAATTTTTTAAAAATTTCTAGTGGTGGGATTGAAGTTTCTGCATATACATCCAGACTGTATGAGCATTGTAAGAGTCCCAGACAAAATTTTAAGATTTTAGTTTAATGCAGTCATATTTTTCATTAATGCAGTCATATTTTAGAAGAGCATCACTGACGTCAGGGGCGTAGAGAAGGACTGTGGTTGGATATGTGTATCATACCCTTGTTACTCTGTGAATAAAAATACAATTTTATTAGGATATAAAATCCTAATCCATATTATATTAATTACACTCTTCTATTGTAACATATGCATAATGTGATAGGTAAATACAGCAGCTAAATAGAGTATTACTGAATCTCAAATTTAAGGATTAACATTACAGTACAGATCTAAGGAAATAGTTCCCATATTTCTTTGGGGCAAACAATTAATAATGCTAAGAAAACATATTCTCCTTATAAGACGACTATTGCACTCTAAAAAAAATATTACTGATGTAGTCTAATTTTATCAAATTTTGAATTGTACAAAAATTGTTTAAGGCAGATTTGAAAAGGATGTAATAATATTACTTGAACAGTTTAGGATGCAATAATGACAGAATATCTTTCATGAGAAACTTTTAATTTATTGTCCCTTTTTATTACAATGATACTGAATCGCTAATTTCTTCAAACGTTGTCGATGATACATACTCTTAAACGATTCATGAAAATAATGCAATCACATATTTTCAAATATCGTTACATGTGCTAATTATGTAATTGAGGAAAAAAATTTGTATACATTATTTTAGTAAAAGACTAAAATGGGAAAAAATATTTTTCTCATTAATTATCTTTTATTCTTTTTTTTTAATTCTGGATTTGATGTCAAAAATTCTGGAGAACGTTTTGTACGAAGCAGAGCATGAATGCTTAATGAATTTTTTTGTTGTAGACTACTTAAGTGGTAGTGATTTTTCGTGAATAAAAATATGCAATGTTTGATTATTCAATAATTAATCATTCTGGAAAAAATAAAAAAATAATAAAATTTTTGAATTGATGTAACTAAAGAAATGTTACATGACACATTGCTTTTTGGCTTATCGGTAAGTAGCTTTCGCTTATAGTATTAGATTGACTTGAAATATTAAAGTGTTTAGCAAAATATAAGGGTGAAAGATGCTAATATAGAGCATTATTCAGCTCTGATCAGTCCATGTATTGTTTTGAAAATTATATCTGAATTTTAGATCATTGGAAACACTATATATTCAACACTATAGTAATTATTGCAAAAATATATATTCAACACTATTGTAAATTTCCAACAAAAAAATTGCAATCGCCGTGTTGCGTTCCCGAAACTGCGAGCCTCTTTTTACTACGTCACACACTGTCGTTGTAACGTGACATATGACCTTCTCCATAGAGAGGGCTTTGATACAGGCCATGGCTTTACGTCCCATCCAACGAATAGTAGAGCCTTTCCAAGTCCATCAGTGCAAGCTCTCTGACGAGGTCAGGGTGGAAGTTTGGCAAAAATAAATCTCAGTGCTGGCACAGGCAGGACTCGAACCTGGGAACTACAGATTATTTGGCAGACGCGCTACCGACTGAGCCAAGCCCAGCCTCTCCCCACCTACTACTCTCCTGGCAAAATGAATAGATAAAGCGTAACCTGAGTGAGAAATGGATCTTTAGCCAGATGAGACCTACCATCAGAGCTTTCAGTATGTCATTAAATGTGAAAAATCAGTGGTTTTCCACGGACGTTTTCGTGTCCCACCTGATGAAGTGTGGTCTGAAGTTCATCATTGTTACCTTATCTCACTAAAGCTAGCGTGTGAAAAAATCTTAACCCTGCACAGTTTAAAATAATCTTCTGACGCCATGTGATTCATTCAAAGATTTATCTTCATCGTAAGATATCATGACGTTAGTTGTATGGAGAGCATGTGTTTTGGTATGGGAGTTTTGATTTCTCCAGATTGCAATTTTCAGAAATCTGTTGTTTTTAGATAGAGAACACCAACGCAAATTGATAAGTGTTCTTATCAGTACGAGAACATTTCGTCAACAAAATAATGTGAGTCTATCATGCCATGCAACTGACCATTCGTGTCCACACCGGAATACGTGCTCTAATCAGTGTTGTCTTTCCGATTTATTTAAAACCTTTTATTACAACCTCGTGCTGTACAGTAGTGCCAACCTTCAGCACAGAATTGGTGGTACTAATAGCCCAGTTAGTCTGTAGGAAAAATAAATCTTATTCATGGGCACAATGGTATACTTAGGGTTTAGTTGTTCATTGAGTACGATTGGTCACTAACCTCTTATGTACGGTCTTACAAAATATTAATACTTATCTCTTTTCATCTCGTTTTCCAAAAAAAAAAATACGACCGAGGTAATGTTTTCACTTTGTCGTCTGTAGAAATCGAGCTTTTTTGTTTTAGAGATAAATTAAAAATTATTTTCATGTTGGATGATATGATGAAATGTTACGATTTGCACACTCCGAATTTTCCAAAATTTTCAATTGCGCCATCTAATGGTGGAAAAAGTTACTGCATCACATTGTCGCGCAAGGTGGCAGTGGTGCCGTACTAGGCATGCATGGCGGGACGAATGGAACCATGTCGTATTCAGCGACGAGTCTCGCTTCTGTCTTAGTCCCGACGATTGCCGATTGAGAGACAGGATATGATGTGGTCACCGCCCCCCCCCCCCCCCCCGATAGGGGACCACCTTGGCGTGGTGGGGGGGCTTCGGGCCCAGCAACCCGGTCGAAGGCTGTGCCGGCCGGATTGGGTCCCTGGTTGGACATAGCCAAGACCAACCGAGGTCGAGGATGCCGCCGACCGGTTAGGCGTGCCGGTTGGACGGTGACGGTGTCTTAGACCTCACCTATCAGGTGCTCTGGGTGAGCAGTTCGAGGGCTCTTCCGAAAAGATTTGTGCCCCAGTAGGTCGAGCCCTCACCAAAGTCTGGGCCTTACTAAGAGTCTGCATCCCGGGTGCCGAGCGAACTTGGATTTACATATTCTTGTTCATGGCTAACCGGGGAACAGATTAAAGTTAGGTTTCTTCCGGTGGTTAGCTTTCCTTCTATAGGACTGCTGCCATGTGAGGTCGGGGTTGAGGTGCGTCTATATGGCGCATTCTTGCCCCCGGCTGTAGATAGGCACGGCTTTCATAACTGGTAGTGCTGTCAGGTGGAATCGGGAATTGCCGTGGTTGCTTAAGATCGCAACAAAATAGAACGAATGTTGTCACCGGACTGATCTGTGTTGCCACCCTGAGCGTCATACGGCTCCTCAGCCTTGTGTGATAGTTTGGGACGCTATCAGTTTCAAGAGCAGTTCACCGCTCATACGCATAGTGGGTACAATGACAGTACGACGATACGTTGATGAGGTGCTGCAACCGTCATCGATGTATGTTCGTCTCAGTTTTTATTACTGTATATCTATCCCTGATGCGCAGTTTTATCTGCACACTTCCAACATCAGCAGACAATGCCTACAAGGTGTCCAGGTGCTACCCTTGGACAGCGCCATCCCCAGACTTCTCTCCAATAGAGAACGTGTGGGACATCATTGGCAGACGACTTCATGCTCTACACGATGCCTCGCAATGTCGATGAATTACGGACACCGGTCAACGACGCATGGTCCACGATACCCACACCATCTGAGGACTTTTCCACTCGATGTCACGCCATGTTGCCGAATGTATAGTCCAGCATGACGGTCATACGACCTATTGACCCAAGCCACATTATAGTCTCCTCATATTATAGTCTCCTCACCCATCGCATTCATGTAATCCTTCAGAAATTAAATCATTTCTTTCCCAGCTACTTGTCTACATGTGCAGTAAGTTTCGTCTCATTTCGTGCATTCCTTCATGATGTGTGATTTTCTATGTCGAGCAGGGTAATGCGATTTTCCTTTGTGGTGCGAATAATGTTCCGAAACAATGTTTCAAATGTGCTAGAACTGATCACTTTAATCATTCTTTAGACAACTGATTCTACATCACACTTAGAGTTATTACCTGTCGGCATCAATTAAATTTAAAAGGATTAAATTTCGAATTTTCTCGTAATTGGGAAACAAATTAATAAAAATAAAATAAATAATTTCAACCTTTTAATAAGTTTTCATTTATTAAAGATGATCATCATTTAACCTTCGACTTTTTTAAAGTTTTCTTTGTCTTTTATTAACGAATCGCTCTTAGCGTTTATAAAGATGTTGCTCAAGAATTTTTGGTTCCTACCTATTACTTCTAGCAGTTTTCCATTCAAAGAATAGTAAAAGTTTAATTTAACCTTCAAATAATTTTTGTAAAAGTTTGTAATAGCCTGTAATACTAAATGTTTAAAAATGTTTTACTCGCATATTGTATATTTCTGTATACACTCGTACCCCGACCATACGACATGGTAAGTTCCAGATCACCGTTGTTTAGCGAATCATTGCTATTTTTTTACTTGTAGATGCTATTTATATGTCATATATGTGCGTAACTGATGTAAATAAAGCATTTGCAATTCAAATAAACATGTACTTTACTTACCCTCAATCTATTGTTCGTTTGCTTATAGCGACTGACGAATGTAAAACTAAGAAACGAAAAATTACACTGATTTGCAAGGTTTTTACAAAATGAACAATTGCAGCTGCCTTTAACCTATTTTTCAGGTGGTGATTTAAGATCTGGCCTTAAAAAATGGCTAGCACGTCACGTTTTTATGTTATTGGTCATTTTGATTCCTATTAAGATCTTCCTACGTATACCAACACTTCCAGGCAACTGGGACGATACTAGATATTTTGTTTTTTGTGGCTGGCAACACTGATTGCCAAGTGGGAGAAAACATGTAACAGTAACCTAACATCAGACCGCCATTCTTGTTGATTTCATTGTAGGAGGAACATGTGCTGTATGTTGAAGAGTGAATTTTGGCGTTTAAATGGCACAAAGGCAGCGTCGCGGATGTGTTAATGTGCCAGATAAGTTTTGTTATGTGTGTGGAAATTATATTTTAAAATCCTAGGATCGTTCTTTGCAAAGATTGTGAAGAAAGCCTATAACTTGTATTTTGGATGGAGATCAAGACAAAACATGGGCTCCACATGTGTGCTGCATTTCGTGCTTTGATCGCCTGAGTGAATGGTTAAAAGGTAAGATAAAATCCATGCCCTTTTCAGTTCCAATGATTTCGCGTGAGCCAACTAGGCACTTGCATGATTGCTATTTTTGTTTAACTAAAGTGTCGGGCTTTTCGAAAAAGAACAAAAGCAAAATCATCATCATCATCATCCTCAAGCAGCCATGGGCTACGGAGGTCCAACCAGACCATGCAATTTAGTTCTCCAAGCAAGTCTATACAATATCCAAATGTGCCTTCAGCCATAAGGCCAGTTCCTCATGGAGAAGATCTTCTTATACCAACACCTCCAACCAACTGGGAGGAGATGGATTCACATTCATCAGAGGATTACTTTGCGGCACACACAGATCCTGATCCTACACACACCCCTAAAAGAGTTAGACGAGCCTCATCTTATTCAGCAAAATGAACTAAATGATCTTGTTCGAGACCTAGGACTTTCCAAACAACAAGCTGAGGTTTTAAGTTAAGACTTCAAGAGTGAAATCTTCTGACCAAGGGTACCAGAGTTTCTCTGTTCAGAAAGAGAAATTTGGCTTTATCTGCTTATTACGAGATGTAAGATGGTTTGTGTTTCTGAATAGACATTTCAGGGTTGATGGGAAGAAATTGGAACAACTCACGACCCTAAGGAGTGGGGTCTATTTACAGATTTGTCAAAATTCAGCTTAAAAACTGTCCTTTTGCATAAAGGAAACCAAAAACCTTCCATTCCAGTGACACATGCTGTGGAAATGAAGGAAACTTATGAAAGCATTGAAAAATACTCACTGGTATAAAATATGACCAGTTTAAGTGGACAATATGTGGTGACCTAAAAGTAAAGTCATCTCTCTTGCTCGGGCTTCAAGGAGGCTTTACAAAATTTTGTTGTTTTCTGTGTTTGTGGGACAGTAGGGGCAGAAAGGAACACTACAAAACAAAAGACTGACCCAAAAGAGATGTTTTTATTTCTAGAAAGAGTAATGTGAGGCATAAGCCTTTAGTTGACCCCTCTGATGTTCTGCTCCCACCACTACACATCAAACTGGGGCTTATGAAAAACTGTGTAAAGGCTGTTGAGAAAACTGGAGAAAAAAGGTTTTTGCACTTGAAGAAAAATTTTCCGAGACTAAGTGATGACAAACTCAAAGAAGGGATCTTTGTTGGTCCTCAGATCAGAAAGCTACTGAGTGATACTCTCTTCGAATGAATGTCTCTGAATGTGAAGGAGAGCGCTGCATGGAAATCCTTCACGTCTCTGGTCCTGGGTTTTCTGGGGAATCATAAAGAGGAAAACTACCATCAACTCATTCAAGATATTCTCAAAAACTATGAAAATCTTGGCTGCCGAATGTCTTTGAAGATCCGTTTCTTGCACTCGCATCTCGACTTCTTTCCCAAGAACTTAGGAGCTGTCGATGATGAGCAAAGGGAAAGATTTCATCAGGATATTGGAACCATGAAAAAGAGATACCAAGGCAGGTGGGACCCAGCAATGATGGGTGACTACTGCTGGTTCTTGCAGAAGGAAGATATCTCAGCACATAAAAGACAAAAATGAACTTCTTGTAAGTATCGTTACCCATGTTTTCTTATTTTGCGTTTCAATGTTATTTCATTTGTTACTTTATATTTAGTGGTCTATAACTATGACGTTTCTAATTTTTTTCTCTGTAGTCATGTAATTAACTAATGAGTTTTAAGTTTCAATTTAATAAAATAATCAAATTTATTTTCATTTACCAGAAATGCGTATTCATTAAAATTTGAAATACATCAATCCGTAATTTAAAAAAAAACTGTACGTGCTGCAGTTTTTTCACAGCTTGGGTTGTGGGTTGTTTTACCTCTGAGCGGCACTTTTTTGCACACCATGGGCTAAATGGCCAGGTCACATGGACCCCGAAGGCTCAGAGAAGGTTGGGGGAGGGGACCCACTGGAACAGCTGTTGGGAGACAGATGGTAGACTCCCGTCAAGGCCATCCAGCGTGTTCTTTAACGTGCACAGGGTATGGCTCTCCCGCACACGGGGCCACGGCTTAACGTCCCATCCGACGGACGGCGGCCTTTCCAAACCCATCGGTGTCCCCTACTGACCGTGGGCAAGGCGGGGAAATTTTGCGGAGATAAATCTCAACGCTGACCCAGCTGGGACTCGAACCTGGGAACTACAGATTACGAGCCTGGCGCGCTACCGACTGAGCCACCCCCGCCCCTTTTTTCACAGCCATATTTGAATTTAGCACCCCAAAATTAGTTGAAAACATCCTATTTGGCCAATGTTAAAAAAAAAAATGTTTCAATTTGTTGTCTAGTGTTATTGAAGGAAGTAGGAAGGGGATGACACAACTTCTGGATCATGTGGGTCTTCATCAAATGCTAAACGCTTTCTTGCTGGAGATTTGGACGGACTTCTTGTAGTAGTTGATGATCTAGTAGGGCTTTGAGTCGATGTTGAAGACTCAGATAGGATTTGAGAGGATGCTACTCTTTTATGGAATATGTATCTAACGAAGTTTGAATGATAAATCGTCTTTTCTCTATACATTTCTCTATAACAGGCATATTGGTCTAAAATGCCAGAATTTACTTTGGAGCTTCTTTGAAAATTGTGATCCACCATTTCAAAAATGGACATGACAATTTCTAAATGACTGAAAGTTTCTGAAAGTTCTTTACAAGTTATTTCTTTAGGCATAGGGCTCAATATACCTTCAGGATGAGATTCCTCTTAATCCTTGCTATGCTCTTCAAGTTCAAGAAGATCTTTGTTAGTTAGGGGCTGGGAATGAGATTCAGTAGGCCAGTAACATCTTCAGGTTTCACTTCTAGTTCTAACTGCCTTGCCATGTCTACAGTATTTGCATTCATTTCCTCAACAGTATTTTCAAATTCTTCAAAATCATCAGTAAATTTGGAACACGATTGTTTCCATACACCTTTAAGTGTAGACTCTTTTACTTCATTCCATGCATCTGTGATGGTCTTGATACTATCCAAGATTGTAAAGCCTTTCCAGAATTCTTTTATTCTATTTGGCCCACTTCCAAACGTTTTGGTTGACTCATGGTAACGTCATGTCGTTAAAACCGTCGTACGAGCGAATGCGGCGTCGAGTAAATGGGGATTGGCCATAATTGATAATCGTCGTATGAGCGAAATATCGTAAAGCGAAACTTGGTAAAGCGGGGAATTACTGTACATACACCTTAGGAAATAAACAAATGCAACACTTGCAAGAAGTTATGAAAATGTGACGAAATTTAGGGAAGCGGTAGTATATGGAAGCCGTCCTATGGCCGAGTGGTTAGCGCGCTTGGCTACTGATCTAAGGGACCTGGGTTCGAGCCCCGGGTAAGGCATGGCTGTTTGTGTCGTTTTTCTGCTGAGGTCCTGCCATCCTCACAGACCTTCTACTATGGCATATAAACTGACAGGCTCCTGTCAGACCTCTGTGGCAAGCAGCTGCTTGAGGGGGTATTTATTATTTTGTTTATTTAGTATATGGAAATGCATGGAAATGATTTGATTTCCACGATGTTCGAAACGATTGGACAGGCGCGAGTTGACGTCACAGGTGCGGAGTTGACGTCACAAGCTCCCTGTTTGACAAAACGTTGAGGAAATTGTTCTAAACAGCTATCCTATCTGGTAAACGCAGATGTCGAGAGCCGTTCCAACAGTTAACAGACTTAGAGCGTGGAAGAATTATAGGCCTTAGAGACGCTGGTTTGTCGTACAGAGATGTGGCCAACCTTCTTGGACGCAATCTCAGCACCATCGTATACGTATGGCGCCAGTGGGTTCAAGAAGGATCCAACACATGCTGGCAAAGATCAGGAAGACGATGAATGGCCATGTAGAGACAGGACCATCATTTGTGACGCAAGACATTGCTTGACAGATTCGCGACTACAACGCAATTGCAAAGGGATTGGCAACAGGTAACACATCGAATACCTAACAAGGCAGACAGTAAACAACAGGCTTTACAGTTTTCATTGCGAGACTATCGTCCGTCGCTGCGTTTGTCCCTCACATCTGCCCACATGCAAACACGTCTTCAGTGGGATCGTCTCAGACAGAACTGGAACGAACAAGAGTGGAGTACCTTGGTGTTTAGTGATGAATCTCGTTTTTGTCTTGGTCAGCACGATGGTAGACAACGTGTTCTCCGTCATCCAGGGAAAAACAACGCCATTCAGTGTGTGCGACATCATTACTCAGCTCCAGCATTTGGTGTCTTGGTGTGGGGTGTCATTAGTCGGACATCTCTTTCGGAACTGGTCATCATAAGGGGATTTCTAACTGCCCAACGATATGCTAACAACATTTTGCAGCCAGTGGCTGTTCCATTTGTTCAATATCACGGAACCTTTTAGCAGCCAAATAACGCCCGTTACCACACAGCCTGCATTAGTCTGCAGTATCTACACGAGCAAAACGTTCAGGTACTATCATGGCCAGCACGCTTACTGGACCGTTCTCCTATTGAACACGTTTGGGACATGATGGGCCGACAGCTCCAACAATACCCAATAGGTGCGCCAACCAATGTCGCTGAAATGGAACAACGACTTCGCGCTATTTGGCCTTCTCTATCCTTCAGGAGAACAATATAGAGCTGTACGATTGCTTTCCCCGCCGAATTCATGAATGCATTGCTGCGCGGGGCGGTTCAACTTCATACTAATTATACATTTTTTACCTGCCCGGTAATTACACATTACCGGGCAGGTAAAGCGGCAAAATTTTCCATATTTTTTTTGATAATATAATCAATCGCACATATCAGTGCATCTAACAGCTGCCTGCGTTTCAATAAAATGGCATTAATCCTTAGCAGGTGCAGCAATTTTTTTTCCTCTTTAGTGTATTTATTTTGCGATACGTCAGGGAATTTTTTTTCCCTAACCAAGGTCGGGCTCATTGATTACCGAAGTAGTTTGGGCTTCAGCTTGGCAGGGTTCGAAAACCTGAGCCCGAACTCATCTACAGTAATGACATATCGAAAATCAGGAGGGAAAAATATTTAAAACTTAATGCAAATATGTGGAAAGAACGTTATCTTTCAAACTAACTTTCTAAGCGAAAATTAATTTTCGCTTAGAATCCGTTAATTTGGTCGGTTAGTTTGGTTTAGAATCCGTTAATTTGGTCTAATTTATCGTTCAATTAAATTCTTTATGTTTATTCTCCCTCATTAAGAATCTTATTTAATCCATTTTAATTTTTCAAATGAAAATCATATCACAGCAAGCAATAAACCAAGTCTTTAAACAAATAAAGGGACTTTGCATTATTACCAAAATGCTCTGTTCCCCAAGAAATGGCCTCTAAGTGGAAATTCTAAGTGTGTTTGTGTTCAGGAATATATACGAAAAAAAAAAAGCGAAATATATACCAGAAACATATTAAGCGAAACATTATATACTTTTCTATTAAATCTAATTCAGGTAGTTCTCAATTTGTACTGTTAATGCGTTCCTGAAAACTACAGTGAAATCAAATTAGTGCAAAAGGATAACAATTTTTCCATATAAGTGAAAATATTTATTCTGGGATTCCTCTTGATAAAATAAACTTTACAGAAAAAATAGAAGAGACTCGTAACTCATTTTCCCCTGTGTGTAACAAGTGCGGGCTTCCCACTGAGATCGTCCCCAAGATTGCTAGACGTCCCTATTTGTGCAGGAATGCCCCGTTTTCCACAATAAAATCCCGCAAAACAGCGCAAAAATACTGTACTAAACTGTACTAAAATTTTGTACTAAAATTGTACTAAAATTGTAAAAAAAAACTGTACTAAAATTTTGTAGAAATGAATAAATAATATATTCGGAGAGAGTTAAAAGTTAAAACACGATAATTAATTCAAAAATTTAAAGAATAAAGAACTCGTAGATCCTTGATCTTGCTTGAACCCAACTGCTCTTTAATCTACGCCATACGTTATGCAATGCCATTTCCATTTGTGTATATTTACCTATATAATAATAACATTCCTTTCCGCCAGATTTACCACCACTCGTACGTTTTGTTGAGTCTAGCATTTACTGCATTCGCCATGCCCGCTGAACGCAATGCTTTCAATCAAAAAATTTTACAGATGGCTGATTACACGAGTAGTAAGCGGTCGACCCGGTCTTCTTTCGCCCACGACTACCGGTGTGAGCGTTTTTCCGGCAGAGTGCCCTCTCCTTTTTGACTTGACTGGCAGAGAGTGGATGGGACGAACTTTTGGTGACCGCATAACACTGTGAGCCTTGTCAAAAACTCGCCACGCCATGGGAGTGGAGCAAATTACCGGTTGCTTGGAAATAGGTCGTCTCTCTCTTTCTGCAAGTTCTGCATAAAGGGTGTAAACGACTAGTTGTTTCTATACTCCGCTGTTACTTTCGTGCCTTTTTTTTTCGCTTATAACGAGGTAACTAAACCATCTGTTGAGCAACGAATAATTGTGTTTTTTTATTGCGGTGATGCAAAGTTCAATGCTGTGAAAGACTAGCACATCTGTTCGTTAAATTGTGACTCCAGAGATAAAAAGTAATGTGTTTTCATTATTCATTGTATTTAGAGACATTTTTTTTTCTCTACGTCTGTAAATTTGGCAACATCTGAACATGGAGAAAGAGTTTTAGTGAAAATTGGGGATAATTAGAAAAGTATGCATACCTCCATGGGCCCCCAGCAGAAGGGTGGGAGTGAGAATTTTTATTCCCACCCACCCCCTGCTGCCCCCCTGGAATTTTTATAACCTCCCATGTAATTGGGACTTTTGGAAATGGACCCCCAACCTACTAGCCCCCCCCCTGGAGTTTTTATAAAATATTAATTTATGTTAAATGATACCAAAAAGAATATTATTTAAGGTACCAATAATTAATACTATTTTTCATAAGGAAATGCAATTCTTGTTTTTTTTACGCTTTCTTGTTGTAAAAAGTATTTATTTTATTTTATTTATAATTGTGAAATTGATTGGTTTGTTTTCTTGCCTTCGGCTGGAAATGTTTTGCGTTTCACTGAAATAAATTTGTCCTCCTTTTAGAAAAATCTCTGCTGGCGCCCCTGAATGCATCTGAGGGTGATTGCTAGAATTTATGAAAATAGTTCATAAGACTTTGCCAAAGTTATTCCAAAGAACATTATTAAATACAGAGATTTAAATATTTTAAATGCACATATTTGAAATACAGAGACGTACTAAAAATAGTACGGACGTTGGATGACACTGATTAAATGCACAAAAACTGATTTGCGATGGGTCAACTAGGGGATCTTTAGAGAGGGGGCTTAAAATATAGGTCAACCAGGGAAAACAAGAAAAATCGAGACGATTCGAGAAGGGGGGCTTAAAATATAGGTGGGTCAACCAGGGGGTCTGAAATAAAAAAAATCGAGAAGGGGTTTAAAATATAGGTGGGTTAACCAGGGGGTCTGAAATCAAGAAAAATTGAAACTATTCGAGAAGGGTATATGGTCGGTTGCGACATAGGGGTCAAAGTTCAATCTGAGAAGGCAACGTGGACGATTGCGACATAGGGGTCAAAGTCCAGGAAGTTGCGACATAGGGTCAAAGTCCGGGCAGTTGCGACATATCACGCGACTGGGTGGTGGTGCCATATCCCATGACAGTTGCGACATAGGGGTCAAAGTCCAGGGTGTTGCGTCATAGGGGTCAAAGTCCAGCTGGTGACGTCATAGGGGGAAAGCACTGTGCAAAGGGGAGGGCTGGAGTGGGACTACACTACTCATATATATATATTCAATTGGTTCTGAAGCGTGTCTATGATTTCAAGAACTCTGTAACCACTGATTTTGCTCATTGAATAATGTATTTATTTGAATATTTATTATCATTGAATAATGTATTTATTTGCTCAATTAATTCCTTCAAATCAATATTAGATTTCCTTTTTTGGGAGAAAAAAATAAAGGATAAAGTCAATAATTTTTAAATGCATACATAAATAAGGATTTAAAAAAACTTTTGAAATATTCTTGGCATAAGATATGACTGGAACGTTATTCGTAACATAAAAAATTGAATTAAATATAATTTAGTAAAGAAGCCTTTTTATTAATATCTTAGAGGATAGTAGGACTCTTTAACAAAGGAGGAAGGCTACACCAGTTTCGACCTCCAAATTTTACACCTTGCGAAAACATTATATTACTAATAAAATGAAAACGGAATGATCGAATTTAATATTTTGATTGTTGTAAACATATAAAATTAAAATATTATATTCAATCATTATAATCCTAATAGTTATTTATGTTGGCGAGTTTAAAATACTTCCTTATTGTTTAGTTTCAGTCTTTAGGTGATTACCATTTATTGCATTGGGTCGTCATCCGGGACAGATCTTGGGGGGAGGGAGATGATACAAGGAGGTCATGCCTCCTCCTCCTCCTCCTCCTCCTCCTTTGAGAATGCCAGTAAGAGGAGCCCAAAAGTTATCGACTTTTGTATTTTTCCTCAAATTTTTTAGAAACTACTAAAACGAAGGGAAAAATGTTGCATTGAAATGAAAATTCATTCCCTTGTCCTGCGTGTCAGTCGTTTTGGAGACAGTTTTCGAGATGGAATAATTTCTCCTCTTCCTCCCCCGTTTTCTTCTCTAGATCCAGGCCTGGTCTTCCGTATCTATTGCTCATAATAGAGGCGATGTTTTAGAGGTACAGTCGCTCACGTGACACGAAGGTTGCCAGATCACTAATTTCTAAAAAAATCGTTGCCAGATATTTTTTCTGAATTTTGTAATCAACCATAGTGTTCGGATACTTTTTTGAACGACTGTACACCTGTAGAAACATTTCAAGGAGAAGCTATGTACGTATTTCGTTTTCTTAATATGTTGAATACATAACTGAAGGTCTTGTGAAGATAGGAAAGGGCAATAAACTTTGCACAAATGTTGCCCGATGGCGAAGTTAGCTAATTTTATGTATTGAGAGCGATTTCATATCTCACTAGGGAAATACTACATGAAATAGAGTCTATTTCTGTCACTGCATCTTTATATTGCTGCAGTTTCTCACAGGGGATCATTTTGTTTCCTATACGCATTTACATACTCTTCTTTTTTTCCTATGTTGCGATCTAAACGGCAAGACTGTGATATGTATAAAGAACAAATAGATAGGAATACGTTAAATGTAAGTATGCACATAAATCAGAAGCTTTTTTGATGTGTTCTTCAAGAAAGATGCGTTAGATTTTTGTCTTTAATGTTTAAAGCAGGGATCCAAACAGGTGAAAATGTTTTTTTTTAAATAAAGATCACAGAAATGAGAAAATTGTTAGAAAATAATATATGTCTTTAATCGTAGGCGTTTCTTTCTTTCAAACTTCAGGAAGTTGTGTGTATGTGTGGGTGGGCTGGGTTGTTTTACCTCTGAGTGACACTTTTTTGCACACAATGGGCTAAGTGGCCAAGTCGCTGCGCAAAAATCGCTGCCAGATATTTTTTCTGAATTCTCTAATCAACCATAGTGTTTGGATACTTTTTTGAGCGACTGTACCAGTTCAAAGAACCTTATATTAATTCTCTATCCTGAAAAGCTAAAATACCTCTGATTTAAAATGTTAAATTAATAGAAAATGTTTGGCTGATGTTTTACCTCTGTGTAGTACTTTTGTGAATAAAGTTTTCTAAATGGTCTATTACAAGGTCCTAACAGTTCAGAGCTGGGTTATGTTGCCTCTGAGTGGCACTTTTCTTGCACACAATGGGCTAAATGGCAGGGTCACAAGGACCCCGAGAGCTTAGAGAGGGTTGGAAATCCACTGGACGGCTGCTAGCAGACAGATGATAACCTTCCATTAAGGCCATTCAGCATGTTATTTAACGTGCACAGGGTACGGCTCTCCAGCACATTGGGTCACGGCTTAATGTCCCATCCGACATACGGCGAATTTCCAAGTCCATCGGTGTCTCTATTGATCGAGGGCAGAAAGTTTTGCAGAGATAAATCTCAACGCTGAGCTCAGGTGGGGCTCGAACTTGGGAACAGATAATGGGTCTGGAGCGCTACCGACTGAGCCATCCCCGCACTGTGGGTGGAAAAAGGAAACCCATTGGACAACTATTAGGAAACAGAGGAAATTCTTTCGTCAATGCCGTCCAGCATATTCTTTAACGTGAAGAGGATATGGCTCACCTTAACAGCTCCGCAAAATTCCCCGCCCTGCCCACGGTCAGTACGGGACACCGAAGGGCTTGGAAAGGCCGCCGTCCGTCGGATGGGACGTTAAGCCGTGGCCCCGTGTGTGGGAGTGTGTGAGAATATGTACATATTCTTAAAAAAAAGAAAATAAATACCCCCCCCCCCCCCCCCAAAGCAGCTGCTTGCCACAGAGGTCTGACAGTTTATATGCCACAGTAGAAGGTCTGAGATGATGGTAGGACCTCAGCAGAAAAACGACACATATATCCATACCTTAACCCGGGGCTCGAACCCAGGTCCCTTAGATCAGTAGCCAAGCGCGCTAACCACTCGGCCATGGGACTGCATTCTTAAAAAGAAATTTTAATTTTAACATTCATACATCTTCAGTAGTTAACAAAGACTTATAAAACCTTTAGCGTAAGAATTATTATTCTGTTTCTTTAACATCAGACCAATCCTTAGCAAATAGAAATGCCACCATGAAATAGAAAGCAGGGCCGGGTTTAAGGGGGGGGGGAGAAGGCCATGACCCCTTTCAGAATGCTAGTAAGGGTAATACAGGCAAATAATTATTAAACATATTTATATTTCATTCATGTTTCAAAAATTGTTTTAAAAACCTATAAAAAGGATGGGTAAACGTTATACTCCAATGGAAATCCTTTCATTTTTCCGGCTCCATTATATTTCTCCCTCCCCCCCCCCTTCTCTCTTTGATTTTCGTTTTTAGATCCGGGCCTGATAGAGAGCAATAGTCGAGTGTGTTCGGAAAATAGTTTTCTTTGATAAGCGACTGGTACTTTTAATGTACTTCTTAAGACTTTAAAATTAATTTGTTTAAAGTTTCAGTTTTCCCTATCGTAACTTTCGAAAGCTTTAGAATGTTCTTCAACGATCTGCAGATCCTGCGTACTGGTATTCCCTGAAACAATTACAGGATCAATAATCAGCTTCTAAGAATCCAAGCACATCATTCGTCGTTCCCCGAAGGTAAAAGGGAGGAGACCATCGAAATGTAGAGGAAGGAAACGGGTAAAAATATGGAGGAAATGAGACTTTTAAGGAATACGAATTAAAAGGTATTCGAAGATAGCCCTGAGTAGAGTTGTCTTGGTACAGAGTTGGGTTGTTTTATCTCTGAGCGGCACTTTTTTGCACACCATGGGCTAAATGGCCAGGTCACATGGACCCCGAAGACTCAGAGAAGGTTGGGGGAGGGGACCCACTGGAACAGCTGTTGGGAGACAGATGGTAGCCTCCCGTCAAGGCCATCCAGCGTGTTCTCTAACGTGTAAAGGGTATGGCTCTCACGCACACGGCGCCACGGCTTAACGTCCCATCCGACGGACGGCGGCCTTTCCAAGCCCATCGGTGTCCCGTACTGACCGTGGGCAGGGCGGGGAATTTTGCGGAGATAAATCTCAACGCTGACCCAGCTGGGACTCGAACCTGGGAACTACAGATTACGAGCCTGGCGCGCTACCGACTGAGCCACCCCCACCCCCGCCCCTCGCAAGTATTGCGAAATCGAATAAATTGTTCCAAAAAAAAAATGAAATTTATGATTCATAAGATCCAAAATTTCCATATATGTTTAATGCGCACAGAAGATATTATGAAGTGTTATGCTTTCGTCTTTCGGAAGATTAGTGATCAGTAAGAAAATAATTTATCACAATGGAGTTGCAAGGTTTTTCGACAACAACGACATTTTATCTACGTGACTAGCATAAAATGAATGGAACGTTAAGTTTTTTTTTTATTACGAAAGGTTGTTTCTTAGTATTTATACATATTGAAGCCTCCCAGGCATTTAGTGTGGATGTGTACAGTTGTATGGCTCTCCTGCACATTCAGCCATGGCTTAACATACAGTCCAACAGACAGTAAGTAGTCTTATGCAAACCTATCAGTATCCCATTTCTCACCAGGAGCAAAGAGGAAGGTAGTGGAGAAAATTCAACTCAGGCATAGTGGGAATTAGTGAAGAAAATTCAACTCAGGCAGAGTGGAATTAGTGGAGAAAGTTCCGCTCTGGCATAGTGGGAATTAGTGAAGAAAATTCAACTCAGGCATTGTGGGAATTAGTGAAGAAAATTCAACTCAGGCATAGTGGGAATTAGTGAAGAAAATTCAACTCAGGCATTGTGGGAATTAGTGAAGAAAATTCAACTCAGGCACAGTGGGAATTAGTGAAGAAAATTCAACTCAGGCACAGTGGGAATTAGTGAAGAAAATTCAACTCAGGCAGAGTGGAATTAGTGGAGAAAGTTCCGCTCTGGCATAGTGGGAATTAGTGAAGAAAATTCAACTCAGGCATAGTGGGAATTAGTGAAGAAAATTCAACTCAGGCATTGTGGGAATTAGTGAAGAAAATTCAACTCAGGCATAGTGGGAATTAGTGAAGAAAATTCAACTCTGGCATAGTGGGAATTAGTGAAGAAAATTCAAGTCAGGCATTGTGGGAATTAATGAAGAAAATTCAACTCAGGCACAGTGGGAATTAGTGAAGAAAATTCAACTCAGGCAGAGTGGAATTAGTGAAGAAAATTCAGCTCAGGCAGAGTGGAATTAGTGGAGAAAATTCAACTCAGGCATAGTGGGAATTAGTGAAGAAAATTCAGCTCAGGCAGAGTGGAATTAGTGGAGAAAGTTCCGCTCTGGCATAGTGGGAATTAGTGAAGAAAATTCAACTCAGGCAGAGCGGGAGTTAGTGGAGGAAATTCAACTCAGGCATAGTGGGAATTAGTGAAGAAAATTCAGCTCAGGCAGAGTGGAATTAGTGGAGAAAGTTCCGCTCTGGCATAGTGGGAATTAGTGAAGAAAATTCAACTGAGGCATAGTGGGAGTTAGTGGAGGAAATTCAATTCAGATATAGTTGTGAGTCGAACCTGAGAAAATCAGATTACAAGTCTGACACACTACAGCTTGAGTCACCCGTTTCTTTTTACTGATGACTTCAATTATTATTTAAAATGAATACACAATTCCCCATCGGAATGATAATGTAAGCAACGAAAAACATTTAAAAATTAAAATATTTTAATTTATGACAAATAGTCGCAAAAATAGTTGTTTTTAAGTATATGTCAATTACAAACATTTAAACACACTGCTTTGAACTTTTGGAGGCTACAGCAGACGCGGTTTGTTCAAGTCTCTATTCATCGAATGAATGAGTACAAGAGACAATTTGTATCACGCTTCTAAAGATAAAGCAATTGTTTCAATTGCGTTAACCTGCATTTTACTCATTTAGGTTGTCTACACATAATTGACATTGAATATTAGTGAACAAACGCCCAGTTGGAAACTATTATCAAAACAAGAAAAGAATTTTGAATGGTCTATGAGAACAAAAATCACTGAACTGCTTTATCCGTTCTTGTATCATGACCTAAATCTGTACTGCGAAACAATGAAGAGGGAGGAAATTCAAGGGCTGAACTTGGCAGCTTTCATGGCCAATAAGCCGCAGGCAATTCGCGAAACTACATTGTTCTGTTTGATTCAGCTGATACAGGGGAAGCATTATTTTTGTGAATAGTTCACAATCCCGCTGACCGAGTGACTAGAGTGTTTCGCTACTGATCAAAGAGACTCGGATTCCGGATAAGGTACGGATGTTTCTTGTCCTTTTGCTGATGCCTTCTTTCTTAGAGATCGTGAGAGAAATTTCCCCGCCCTGCCCACGGTCAATAGGGGACACCGATGGGCTTGAAAAGGCCGCCGTCCGTCGGATGGGACGTTAAGCCGTGGCCCCGTGTGCGGGAGAGCCATACCCTGTGCACGTTAAAGAACACGCTGGATGGCCTTGACGGGAGGCTACTATCTGTCTCCCAACAGCTGTTCCAGTGGGTTCCCTCCCCCAACCTTCTCTGAGCCTTCGGGGTCTTTGTGACCTGTCCATTTAGCCCATGGTGTGCAAAAAAAGTGCCGCTCAGAGGTAAAACAACCCAACTTCTCTATGAGAATATTATACTGGCATGTTCCTATGTGACAAGCAACTGCTTGATGGCTCATTTATTTATATTGGGTAGGGACTGGAGTCATTGCTGATTACCAGAAAATAATAACTAGGTAACTCATTCTCAAAATATGATCTCAGAAAAATTAAAAATTCACGATCGTAGAATTCCTTCGAGCTCGAATAAAGTTAATTTTTCGATTAAACTTTGACACGGATTTGCTAGAACTATGAAACTTAGTATCTTGAGTGATTCATATCAGAGATTAAGGAAAAACCTACGGTTTTAAGATTAGATAATTCGTTGAAAATTAAACACGATTAGCAATCAATTTCTGACGTAAATCTCGTCGAAAAAGACTTTTTATTTTCTCAAATATTTATTACTTTGTATTGACACATTGAAATATACATTATCGGAATTTGTTCATCAGTAATTTTAGATTGGAAGCATAATGACAATGATATTCTAAAATAATACATATTTTATTAAAATGTTCTATTCTAAAACCAAATAAATAATATGTATATGCAACAATACATAAACTGGAAAGTCCAACTCTTGGACGAATATGTATTGCTCGTTTTCGAAAAGAATAGCTATTGTTATTTTCGAACTTTAGTGCCCAGTAATGATAGAAATACAAATTAACAGCAAATTTGGAAATACTAATAGTAATATTTATTATTACTTGTCCAAAACGATTTTCTTAAATATAATTCTCTCTAAAACAAATAAGTTGAAATTCCTGCTACCACAGAGGATTTGGATTGTTTTATCTTCTCGCGATACTTTTGTGCACAAAATAAATGGCTAAATAATTGCTAAATTACCTGGTCACAAGGATCCCGAAGGCTTAGATAAGGTTGGGGAAGGAGACCAACTTGAGAGCTTTTAGGAGATAGAAAAGCCTCTGCTTCAAGACCATCCAGTATATTTTTTAACGTGGACAGAGTATGGTTCTCCTACCTATGGGGACACGGCTTAACTTCCCATTGGATGAGCAGCGGTTTTTCCAAATCTTTCGGTGTTCCCTTTCTCATCGAGAGCAGGGTGGAAGATAATGGAGATATATCTCAACACTGTCACAGTTGGGGCTAGAACCTGCAGCACTCAGCAAGAGGGCAAGTTGTGGTTGTCAGTGTCATCACACTACCACCACAACTTTACCACTTAAATATCAGATTTTTCGGATAAAAGAGTATTTATAATCTTAGTTTAAAATTTTATTATTTCAAATTTATCGCCGTCTCAAAAATGAGTTGTTTACTACCTCCGAGGAAGAAGATTATAAAAAAAAAAAAAAAAAATATTGGCTACCACCTCTATGTCCTAAACATTAAACTTATCGCATAAACATACTATGTATAATATTAACACTTTGTCTTTTTACAACTTTAGCGTCCTTTAACTATAAAATTCAAACTTTGGATGATTCGGAAAATGAGAATAGTAATGCAGGCAAACCTCTTAACGCAGTAGATGCGTTCATCGCTACTCCGCGTCAAATCAAATCCGCGTTAGTTGGCGATATTATAACAGGCATTTTAATGAGTTACGGTAAAACATCCAAGTAAAACAAAAAGGCACAATAAAAAAAGACTAGTAAAATTTTATTCATAAATAAAATGAAAACCAGGCATGCAAAAATACCATGCAATCTCCCGGTTTGGGCTGTTTTAAATCTGAGCTGCACTTTTTTGCACACAATGGGATAAATGGCCAGGTCACAAGTACCCCGAAGGCTCAGAGAAGGTTGGAGAGAGGGGATCCCCTGAAGAAATGTTAGAAGACAGATGGTAGCCACCCGTCAGCGTGTTCTTTAACGTGCACAGGACATGGCTCTCCCACAGACGAAGCCATGGCTTTACGTCCCATCCGACCGACGGCGGCCTTTCCATTCCATCAGAGTCCCCCATTGACCGAGGACAGGGCGAGAGTTTGGCGGAGATAAAGCTCAACTCTGGCCCAGGTGGGACGCGAAACTAGGATTTACAGATTGCAAGCCTGCCTCGCTACCGACTGAGTCACCCCCGCCCCAAAATCTCCCTGAGCTCGTTGCTTACCAAAATTGTGCTTTCGCGTGAAAATAAAAAGTTGTCCACGATTGACTCATTTCAAATTCTAGGGAGGCAAAATCATGTTACCAACATTTCAGGTGTTCCGTTAGATCATGGATGCTCTCGTGGAAAAAAAGAGCGACCCCTTTCATTAAAAAAATTATAATGCATAATTAATAAATTATGTCAATCTACAAGTGAAAATAAGCGTTCTTGAAATCCCCCCCCCCAAAAAAAAATAATAACTACAGGTGGTCGGAATTCAGAACATTTCATGTTCTGGAGTATTAAATATATAGAACAATCTAAATTACATATATAATTATCTATCAGCATAAAAATCCAATTGATGATAATTAAAAATCACAAACAAATGTCCCTCCTCGAAATTACTCTTAGCAAAGTGAATAAATTTCGAGAGCTGCATGCTATTTGCATGTCACAGACTAGCACTCCTGCCTGGTCTTGCGAATATTGCTAAATGAATGGCTATCAGATATTTAAACGTATACTCCGATAAAGGGAGGCATGGCATAGCCACCGCGATACTCCGATAAAGGGAGGCATGGCATAGCCACCGCGATACTCCGATAAACGGATGCATGGCATAGCCACCGCGATACTCCGATAAAGGGAGGCATGGCATAGCCACCGCGATACTCCGATAAAGGGAGGCATGGCATAGCGACCGCGATACTCCGATAAAGGGAGGCATGGCATAGCCACCGCGATACTCCGATAAAGGGAGGCATGGCATAGCCACCGCGATAGTCCGATAAAGGGAGGCATGACATAGCCAACGCGATACTCCGATAAAGGGAGGCATGGCATAGCCACCGCGATACTCCGATAAAGGGAGGCATGACATAGCCACCGCGATACTCCGATAAAGGGAGGCATGGCATAGCCACCGCGATACCCCGGGCCTGGACAGTCGTCGAAGGAACGAGGGGAAATTAATGTGCGTAAGGTTTTAAATGATATAATTTGTCTGAAGTTTAACTATAAGTTATTTAATTTAGACTAGCGTAAGAGAAGACAATTTGCTTCCTATGAGTTTAATATAATATTACTGAATTTTTTTTAAATAAATAACTATCAGAAGTATTTTAAGGAATAAAACTTTAATTGAAACAACTCTATGTATTTAAATATTACTTGTTAGTGCGGTAAAGTATCCGGGCCTGGTATATCTGGGTGGCCTTGGGTATGCCCTTCCCCCCCCTCAAGAGAATATAAAATAATAATAAAAAAAAATACCCCCTCAAGCAGCTGCTTGCCACAGAGGTCTGACAGGAGCCTGTCAGTTTATATGCCATAGTAGAAGGTCTGAGAGGATGGCAGGACCTCAGCAGAATAAACGACACATACAGCCATGCCTTATCCGGGGCTCGAACCCAGGTCCCGTAGATCAGTAGCCAAGCGCGCTATATAAGAATGTAAGAAATGCCAATGAGAAAATAAGGGTAGATATTACCCATAATGTTTTTCAAAGAATATGTTTTTAAAATACTAATAGAAAGGAGAGAAAAATTCGTATTTGTCACTATCTGGCGAGAATAATTCCTGAAAATAAAAAAAATTCCGTGATGTTGTTCTTCTATTTGAATCCATATTTTCCTCTATTCCTTCCTCGATCTTTAGCTAGGTGTGTTAAAAGTCGATTAAGCTGACGAAATGATGGAGGGAAAGTAGTCAGTTCTCGAACGACGTTTAGAAAATGATGATGCCGTTTTTCTCATCTTCCATACATACCTCACACTTGTTAATGGAATGTGACAGATGGCTAACTCCGACGTAACGACTTACTGCCGAAAGAAAGTCTGTTATGCAAAAAAACCGGTTGGCAGTTCTTGCATTTGATCAGCTGCCATTACAATTACTTTGCATCTTTCAAGCTCACGGCCAAACCTCGTGATTTCTTGGCAGCTCTTTTAAGTCTCTGTATTGCGAACAAAGTTTCAGTGAGTGAAATCGACTGCAACCGTCTGACGTCGTCGCTTCCTGTTGATGCAATGAATGAACATCATCCGTTTCCCTGCCACTCAGGAAAAGATGCTGTGGAAATGTGACGAATCAAACTGATTTAAAAAAGTGCTTTTCCAAACATTCTTTTTTTATGTGGGGGATCAGTGAAGAATGTACAGAATCAGAATAAGGGAAACCAATTAATGAAAAAAAAAAGGAATTAATAAAAAAAAAAGTATGGCGCAAAAGATTGGATAATTAGGCAATGTATATATTACGAGAGTTGATTGGAAAATAAAAATGCACAGTCTATACTGCACCAACAGAACTTTATATTCACACTGAACTGTTACACATTCATAGGTACAGTCGCTCAAAAAAGTATCCGAACACTATGGTTGGTTACAGAATTCAGAAAAAATATCTGGCAACGATTTTTTTTAGAAATTAATGATCTGGCAACCTTCGTGTCACGTGTCACGAAGGTTGCGATACTTTTTTGAGCGACTGTACAATTAATTTGAAATCCTGGAGATTGTGTCGATAAAATAATTTCTTTGGAAGATTTAAGCGTTTTCAGTGTAGGAAACAGCAAAGACAACAAGCGCTTCGGTTTTTCAATTTTTTTTAAAAGAAAATAAAGTGCATCTATCAAAAATAATTACATAAAATAATCCAAAAAGCAAACAGCGGATTTTATCAGTTATGTGTTCGACGAGCACGATTTTTTGTACCGTTTCCCTGTTCTTAAAAAAAGTCCTTCACTAAAAAATGTTTTTTCCATAATATCTTAGGCTGTTCCTATGAAAAGATGCTGTAAAGTTAAAAAACATTTTTGTAAAGGTTGCAGCGACCAGCAGCTACCAGTGGGTTATCCTATAAGAGTTGAATTTGATCGTTTAAAATAACATTTTCCAAACCTTTTGAGCCGCGACCCATATTTCAAAACCTTTTTAGTCGCAACACAAAATTTAAATTCTCATTTGTCTTGAGAGCGAAAATTCAAATTCCCATTTGTCTCGCGATCCAAAACTTAAATTCCCATTTGTCTCGTGACTCAAATGGTAGTGGTACCTATAAGCTAACAGCTCATATCGATTGGCTTGGGGCCAAAAGTCTTTCGCGACCCATCAGAAAGCCCTTGTGACCCAGTTTTGGGTCGTGACCTTGGGTTTGGGAACCCCCTATAGGTTGCAATCATGGCAACAGTTAAGGAATTTCATAATTTTTCCATTCGTTCAGATGATCATCTCATCATCAAAAGGTCTCATTAATGCAAACTTCCCTAGGCGAAGGATATGATGATGAATTATGTATTATTTTTTCCTTTAACACAGTGTCTCGCAAACTGTGTGCCGCGAGAGATTTTCAAATTGACACTAGATATTCCAAAGATTTCATTTTGACTTGACTTGTGTTATCGACGTGCTTTAATATCGACGTGCTTTTAATAAAAATCTTTCAGATTTTAACAACTGAGATCTTGTAAGTATTTATCAAGCTTTTTCCAAATTTTGTTATCAATTTTTGATTATTTCAAGCCATAGAACGGACAAATATTTAAAACAAACACCGAGTTATGAATTAAAGAACGAGAGCAAATCTTCAAGTAAAACCAGGCTGATGACTTCAACAAAGCGCAAATATAATGACGATTATATAGAGTTTGCTTTTATTCTTTTTTAGGTATGCCGCGGAAAAAAAATTAGATTCAGTGTGCCGCAGAGTAAAAAAGTTTGCGAGACACTGCTTTAACAGATAGCGTGATCTCCTAGCGTTAATCTCTGCCGCATCAGCTATTTTCGAGCTCGAATTCAATGAAAAAAAATATTACAAATCATAAAAAAAAAAAGCAATGCTGTATGTGATAAGGAGCTATCCTTTGATCACTTCCTGGAATGAAACTTCCTGGTGTATCTACAATTGCTCCGTTCCCTGTTCTGAGTCTAGAGGAGACTGCAAAGTCGTTCTGACTTCTCTTTCTTTCTCTTGAAATTCTGATGATGAGTCATAATCTTTCAGAAGAAAAAAATTAGTTCATGAATAGTTGTTTGCCAAACGTAATGGCTTTTAATGTTATCGGAAATCTACTAAGTAGGCTCTAACAGATAGCCAATCAGCTTTGATTCTGGTGTTTTCGTTGGGAGCTGTTTTTTAAACTGCTGTACTCTTTGTCAGATACTTTTTAAATAGAAAGTAAACTAGCCTAAAGGCACGAGTATCAGTATAAATTTAAAGTTGTGTTTGCCAGTTTGACTTGTTTTAAAAGAGGAAGTGTGGATATAACTTGTATGTCATTTTGTCAATACAGGTAGATCTCTCTGATATTTAGGATATTATTCTGTTCTCATGACAGCAGGTTGTACAAAACATGCCGAAAGCCAAGATAGAAGTTGGTGTTTCTCTTTTCTTGACTCCTAACCAGTTTAGTGCAATGTCCCCTTTGCTGCTTGAAGGCCAGAAGCGGAAAAAACATCTTTATATTTCTGATAATTCAGTGAATGCAGATTGCTGCATTGGGTTTTTTTCTTTGCAACAGATGAGTAACGTTGGGTTGTTGGGTTGTTTTACCTCTGAGCGGCACTTTTTTGCACACCATGGGCTAAATGGCCAGGTCACATGGACCCCGAAGGCTCAGAGAAGGTTGGGGGAGGGAACCCACTGGAACAGCTGTTGGGAGACAGATGGTAGCCTCCCGTCAAGGGCATCCAGTGTGTTCTTTAACGTTGGATTTTTTTACCTCTCAGCGGCACTTTTTTGCACACCATGGGCTAAATGCCCAGGTCACATGGACCCCGAAGGCTCAGAGAAGGTTCGGGGAGGGAACCCACTGGAACAGCTGTTGGGATACAGATGGTAGCCTCCCGTCAAGGGCATCCAGTGTGTTCTTTAACGTTGGATTGTTTTACCTCTCAGCGGCACTTTTTTGCACACCATGGGCTAAATGGCCAGGTCACATGGACCCCGAAGGCTCAGAGAACGTTGGGGGAGGGAACCCACTGGAACAGCTGTTGGGATACAGATGGTAGCCTCCCGTCAAGGCCATCCAGCGTGTTCTTTAACGTTGGATTGTTTTACCTCTGAGCGGCACTTTTTTGCACACCATGGGCTAAATGGCCAGGTCACATGGATCCCGAAGGCTCAGAGAAGGTTCGGGGAGGGAACCCACTGGAACAGCTGTTGGGATACAGATGGTAGCCTCCCGTCAAGGGCATCCAGTGTGTTCTTTAACGTTGGATTGTTTTACCTCTCAGCGGCACTTTTTTGCACACCATGGGCTAAATGGCCAGGTCACATGGACCCCGAAGGCTCAGAGAAGGTTCGGGGAGGGAACCCACTGGAACAGCTGTTGGGATACAGATGGTAGCCTCCCGTCAAGGGCATCCAGTGTGTTCTTTAACGTTGGATTGTTTTACCTCTCAGCGGCACTTTTTTGCACACCATGGGCTAAATGGCCAGGTCACATGGACCCCGAAGGCTCAGAGAACGTTGGGGGAGGGAACCCACTGGAACAGCTGTTGGGATACAGATGGTAGCCTCCCGTCAAGGCCATCCAGCGTGTTCTTTAACGTTGGATTGTTTTACCTCTGAGCGGCACTTTTTTGCACACCATGGGCTAAATGGCCAGGTCACATGGATCCCGAAGGCTCAGAGAAGGTTGGGGGAGGGAACCCACTGGAACAGCTGTTGGGAGACAGATGGTAGCCTCCCGTCAAGGTCATCCAGCGTGTTCTTTAACGTGCGCAGGGTATGGCTCTCCCGCACACGGAGCGACGGCTTAACGTCCCATCCGACGGACGGCGGTCTTTCCAAGCCCATCGATGTCCCCTACTGACCCTGGGTAGGGCGGGGAATTTTGCGGAGACAGATGAGTAACAATTTGTAAACTCTGCTAAATGGGAAACGACAAGAAACAATATATTCGTCTTTGGAGAATCTGGAACGCTCGATTTCAATTAGAAGGTAATTCGGCATTTTGCGACTTTAAGGATGGAAATTCGAAGTGATTCGGGATTGAAAATCGCAATATTTATCTAATACCATGCAATACAAAAAACAATTTTTTATCTCTTAAAGCAAAATAGCCGCGTTTTTGGAGGCAATCATGTAAACTTCTCGAGCTTGACAATCTACCACCGAAATTTGATAACTTTGGCATGACTAGATGATTTACAATCATATCCGGATCTAAAAAAAGTAAGCGAAGGGGGGGGGGGGGGGGGGGGGAGGGGGGGGGTGGCAAGCGGGACAATCTGGCCAGAAAAAGGGGAGGGGGCAAAATAACTGGATTTCCATTGCAATGTAACATTTTCCCCTTCGTTTTAGAAGTTTTAAAAAATGTAATGAAAAATGCATGAAATGTACACAAGTTCAATAATTTTTGGCCGCCATTACCATAACTAGCATTCTCAAACGAAGGTGGGTGGGGGGGGAGGCATGACTAACGCCCAGCGCCGGATTAACCATTAAGCAAAATAAACACGTGCTTAGGGCACCACAGAGTTTTTTCCCCTAGCTATCATGCCCTTAACTCTCAGCTCTTTCTTTAACTCGACTTTAGTCGAATTTTTTATAATTGTCTTTTATCTGCCGTGTTCGACTTTAATCTGAATTGTTAAAAAAACGCTTTCATTGGTATGGTGAGTGACTAAAGTTTCATCAGTAAGTATCTTCGGCATTTATTGAGTCTTAATGTCTTGTCAGTAAAGCAGTGGAAGGGCCGAGGGGGCACCATTGCTGGGCTGTGCTTAGGGCATCAGTTGGCCTTAATCCGACCCTGCCAACGCCCCCCTCTAGATCCGGCCCTTTTTAAAATATTCTTTAAAATCTTCCATTTTTCTCACTTTAGTATCCTCTCTAATGTGGAATTTGAAACTATTTTACGATTTTAAAAATACGAAGCATAATATTTTGGTCAATACATCCCCAAAAATATCCCCATATTAGCCCTCCCCTCCCCAAGAAAAAAAAATTTTCTTTTCACTTATTTGTAAAAGCAAAAAAAGTTGAAGGTTCTGAAAACGGACAGAGAAGTAGACTTTAAAGCTAAAAATGGAAATAGACTTATTTTAAATGCTTCAAATTATCATTATCAAGACAGAAAACTTATCAATTTATAATATTTTGCTGATTTGCAGAAATAAAGTATTTTTTTCCCCATATATGAACAAGAATTGGAATATTTTTGATACCGTTGTAAAAGTGTAGTTTTGTGTCTTCTTTTTTCTAAGCTTCTGGTCTTTTGAGCTCTCTACATTTCTTTAATAAAAAAAAACTCAAAATGAGATTCCGAGACCCCAGCCTAAGGAATAAATTCGTTAAAATTCGTCTGCATTTTCTCTCTGTCCTAAAAATGAACGCCTATTTAAACTTGCATAAGTGGTTGGAACCGTTCTGCATTTCCCTGATCTTACGTGCTAACGTAAACACACTTGCTTAGTATTCTCCAGACGAATCAAATTAGTATTGTCATAACATCCACTGAGTGAAAACAAACCATGAACAATTTCGGAAACGAATTTAACTTTTTTTTATATTAGATAGTGATCTGTCATTGCTCGATGTTTGCGTGACTAATATGCCAACTAATTAATCAATTCTTCACTCAGATTTTTTTGAAGTTCCGTTAAAACATTTTTTAAAAACATCGCAGTGAGAATTTTGTAAATGGAGTAAAAACTTGTGCAAGCTTAAGACGTAAAATGGGTAGATACTCCCCTATACAATGGACGGGGAAAATCTAGAAGCTTTCAGGCTTGTCTTGGTTTCTCATACAATGTATGAACACGTACAACCATGCCACCTGATACTCGATCTCCCACTGGCCAATGTCGTCATGAACCAACGCGAATCACTACTCCACCAAAGCAACAAAGACTTGAAAGTTTTGAGCGAGATTTAATACTTCTGAAATGCAAAATATGGCACATTACTCGTAATAACTTGACATTCATTTCTTGGAAAAACTAAAAACTCACAGAGCACTAAGAGTTACAAATCTAAAAAATATGTTGTTCACAATAAATGGCAGCCTGAGAATTGGGTTGGGTTGTTTTACCTCTAAGCGGCACTTATTTACACATCGAGGGCTAAATGGCCAGGTCACAAGGACCCCGAAAGCTCAGAGAAGGTTGTGGGTTGGGTTGGGTTGTTTTACCTCTAAGCGGCACTTATTTACACATCGAGGGCTAAATGGCCAGGTCACAAGGACCCCGAAGGCTCAGAGAAGGTTGTGGGTTGGGTTGGGTTGTTTTACCTCTGAGCGGCACTTTTTTGCACACCATGGGCTAAATGGCCAGGTCACAAGGACCCCGAAGGCTCAGAGAAGGTTGGGGGAGGGGACCCACTGTAACAGCTGTTGGGAGACAGATGGTAGCCTCCCGTCAAGGCCATCCAGCGTGTTCTTTAACGTGCACAAAGTATGGCTCTCCCGCACACGGGGCCACGGCTTAACGTCCCATCCGACGGACGGCGGCCTTTCCAAGCCCATCTGTGTCCCCTACTGACCGTGGGCAGGGCGGGGAATTTTGCGAAGATAAATCTCAACGCTGACCCAGCTGGGACTCGAACCTGGGAACTACAGATGACGAGCCTGGCGCGCTAGAGAAGGTTGTGGGAAGGGGACCCACTGCAACAGCTGTTGGGAGACAGATGGTAGCCTCCCGTCAAGGCCATCCAGCGTGGTCTTTAACGTGCACAGGGTATGGCTCACCCGCACACGGAGCCACGGCTTAACGTCCCATCCGACGGACGGCGGTCTTTCCAAGCCCATAGCTGTCCCCTACTGACCGTGGGCAGTGCGGGGAATTTTGCGGAGATAAAACTCAGGCTTGACCAACGCTGACCCAGCTGGCACTCGAACCTGGGAACTGCAGATTAGGAACATGGCGCGCTACCGAATGAGCCACCCCCGCCCCACAGCAACCCGAAAAATACGTCAATCTATTCAAAGAGATGAAACTAAATAATATGACTGCAGTGTTTCAAAAGCACTTGAAATGAATGAGTGGAAAAAGAAACATTCTTCAAAGCGTATGCAGTGACTCAGCCTTGTTAGTAGGAATTGATCGAAAAGGTTTTATCAGTTGTAGCTGATAAGGAAGAAAAGACCAGATGCTGTCGATACTATTATTGCAAGAGAACTGCATGGTGCAACAAGCAGGCTTATAGATTGAGTCAACAGGACAATATAATCATCAGGAAATGATGATATGAACCCCCTATTGAGTCTATTCTGAAGAGGATTGGAATAAATTATTAGGACAAAGCTTAACCTTCTTCTGATAAATGCATGCCGCATTGCTACAGTGCAACGTGCTGAAACCATTACGAAGCGAGACAATTTTGTTGGAGTTGTGATTGCAATGATTTAGCATGAAAATAATATTCCACACTCCTTCTCTGCTCACTTCCTTTTTCCGTAGTCGGATGATATTTTGACTCAAACAAAAATAATTTTTTCAACCTTGGATTGTCTATATTAGTACGGATGCGTTTCGTAAAAAACTGGATCCATATCATTGTCAGAATTTTTATATCGCGATATCCAAGTACAGTAGAGAGCAGGTCAGTTTTTCAACCTGTTGTAAGGTCAGATTTAAGCTTTATTATAGCAGGAAGGAAAGACGGATAACAATGGGGAGGCGGAAGAAAATTAATAAAAGAAAGTTCTAATAATTTACATACATATTCATTTTTATTTCCAAATGTGTATCTTATGGTGAAAATGGTGAAGTTTGAAGACATTTTTGTTTTAAATATTCATCCTACAAGGTATTGTGTTGTCAGATGGCAGAAAGTTTGCAGTTCCACTTATAATAAATGGGAAATATTACACAACACATTTTGTATTTAACACATAAAATTTTTAATCTTTTACCTAATGAGCTTCGAAATTTTGTTGGTGGATTCTTTAAAACAAATGAAAATATATACCTTTCATTTGGATTATATGTCTACTATTTTGAATTCAAATTAGTATTGCTTTTATACCTAATGTTTTATTTTAAAATAAACTTTTTTCTTACTATGAAAATTAAAATTTTTACATTATAATAAAAATATTTTAAAATTTTTTAAAAAATCATTTGAAAATATTTTAAAATGAAAAATTAATATTTTTTATTTACAAAAATGTGAGAATGTTTATGTTTTTTCATAATCAACTTTTTCTAGATTTAGATATAAATTAATTTGTGAGAAATAAGTTAAACTTTCGTATAATATTAACTAAAACAATTTAGATAAGTTATTGTTTTTGGGCTTTTTATAATATACTAAATGTATAGTCTTGATTCAAAACAGGAAAAAGGAAAAAATATCATCTTTATGTATATTATTTTACCTAAAAAAACATTCTTCTGGTTAATTAAACTTTGAATCAAATACAATTTAAGTTTTCAACAACATTAGCGGGTAGACTATTACTTCTTTTGAGATAGGGGTGTTAATCTCATCATAGCCGCTATCTCATCAATAGAATAATAATAATGTTTCTGTGGAATGGTTAAACAATCTGCAAAAGGGACCAAAAAACTCCAGTCCTGCGAAGAATATAAATTTTTTACAGTATATTATTGGTGCATTTTTATTGGTTTGTGATATTTCAAGCCACCTTATATGGTGTTATTGTTCACTGGGTTTAGATTGATACAAACAGTTTCTATAAAATTAGAATGAGTGAAAAATCAGTTTTCTTTTTAATATGATAGATATTATTCGATTTATTTCATGGAAAACCTCAAGTTAATGAAATCATTTTTCATTTTGAAAGGGTCGTTAATTAATCAAGTAACATTAGTAACTTGTTTTATTTTTATGCCGTCCCGTGGCCGAGTGGTTAGCGCGCTTGACTACTGATCTAAGGGACCTGGGTTCGAGCCCTGGGTAAGGCATGGTTGTATGTGTCGTTTTTCTGCTGAGGTCCTGCCATCCTCTCAGGCCTTCTACTTTGGCATATAAACTGACAGACTCCTGTCAGACCTCTGTGGCAAGCAGCTGCTTGAGGGGGTGTTTTTATTTTTATTTTTATTGGAAGATGGGGCTTACTCAGTCAAAAGAACATTGCTCGAAGTGATTTCAATACAGTGGGTGTTAGCTTACCGTGTTTTATTGGGGCCAAAAAAAAAAGTCTCGGTAAAAGAATTTTTACGGTCGGTGAGCAATGGAAGAAACTGGTTTAAAAAATAAATTTATGTAAATTGTTTCTTTGTGTTGTTATTTTAATGAGGTACAGATTATGTTTTAATAAAGAAAACATAAAAATGTATTCATGACTTTTCCTTTTTCTAGAAAATATGTATTTTTAAATAAACAAAACTGTAAATTACACATTAATAAAAGAATTAAAAAAATTAAAAAAAAAAGTTCAATGAAAAAAAAAAGGTTTTTTTTGGAAACCTGCTCAAAAAGAACAAAAACATTAACACTTAAAAACGCAACTATCTATTGCATTTTAATAAAAGAAGCTTGAAAATTGTAGTAACAAATATTTATTGGAAAAAAATATTTTCTTTGGGAACCTGTTCTGAAAAAAAAAAAAAGAACGCACCCCAATCTATAGAATCACAGTTTATAAACTCGATGAACAGTAAAAAACGTTTTGGATGCCGATGTGGAGGGGACAGATTCTTGACACTCTTCTGAAAGTGAGAAGAGGAAGTCACGTTCTTCTTAAGGAAGGAATCAATTTTCGCCTGTTTCTGTTTCGTCATCTCATTCAGGATGAGCACAAAAGTCTGAATATGAAGTCAATTCCTAAATAAGCCTTGGAAGCTCTGTCATAGTGAAGTTTCACTCTTTGAACGGGAAAAGATGTTTTTCGCATACCTCGAAAAATCAAGGTCAAGTGGAATTAAGAGAAAATTTCTTTTAATGTGTTGGAAAAAAAAAATCATGGTTATGCGAACGTCATGTTAAAGGGTATCACGGAAAGTGGACGCCCATTGTATATGCTTCGGACTAAAGTTTGTGTTGGATGTGGTACAATACTCTCATTTTATAGTTTCCTGATCGCTTGAGGGCAGAGGGGGACTCAGTTGGTAGCGCGCCAGGCTCTTAATCTGCATTCCCAGGTTCGAGTCCCAGCTGGGCCAGAGTTGAGATCAATCTCCGCAAAACTCCCTGCCCACGGTCAGTAGGAGACACCGATGGGCTTGGAAACGCCGCCGTCGGTCGGATGGGACGTCAAACCATGGCCCCGAGTGCGGGAGAGCCATAATCTGTACGCGTTAAAGAACGAGCTGGATCACCTGATGGGGGACTATCTACTGTCTCCCAACAGTTATTCCAGTGGATTCCCTCCCCCAACTTTCTCTAAGACTTCGGGGTTCATGTGACCTGACTATTTAGCCCATTGTGTGCAAAAAAAGTGTCGCTGGTTTAAAACAACACATAAGTTTCAGTATCTGTGTATTCACTTTATTTTACTACTGATATCATATCGCAATGTCATTAACAAAGTTGCCTCCTTGCTGTTGATAATTTTTAACTAACAATTTTTAAGCAAATTTTACTGTAAAATATGTACAATAGGGATCAGAGAATCATCTTACGGATGGAACGAGCATGTATAACTGCGAAATAAGAAATAATAAAAATCAAATGTGCTGATTAATTCCTAAGAAAGTTTATTTTCTATTTTAACGCCTTGCCTGCATATTAAATTGGTCCCTTTAAGCTTTTCTGTAAGTTTATCTCGATAATATTTGCTTTTTTTTATATGATTACTAAAGAGATATGCATGTCTTTATTCTTCAGACAATTATTCCTACAGTCATACTCCTACAAGACCATTAACGGTGGAAAGCGGATTATTTCCCGAGGGTGTGTCAACGCTAACCAGTTTCATTTGAATCAAAAACCTGATCTCTAATTAATTTTTTTTCATCCTTAGGGTGGGAAACGATGCGTAGAAGTTTCATTACACTAAACGAGTCGTGGACATCAGTGTTTCCCAACTTGTATAAAATTTTTCAAGTAATATAAAATTTTTCATCTTTAATTCTCAACCACCTCTGCCGACTACTGAGCATAGAGAAGAAAGTTGGGACCGAAACTGAAAGGCTGCATGTATGAGAGTGGGGAGACCAATCGCAACACGACAGCATTATCTATCACGTGATAATGTTTGTAAACATCTAGTACGTCTTACAATGAGTAGACTTTAGTTATTGTGGATGGTTTTAGTAGGGACTCTTTTTTACACGTTGTTTTTATCCCTTCCATTGCAAATGAGTAAGCAAATTAAACTGTTGTCTATTTTAAAAAGAAAACATGTTGATGACAATGAAAGATATGAAATCGGGCAGAGTGGTGTTGACGTTGAGAGTGTAGCAACTAGAGAAAAATGTAGGAAAGCTGCGAACCGCAAGTACAGCTCAGAATACGTTAAGTGTGGTATCGCATATGTTGAAGATGCAAACTTTCAGCTGTCTCAATATGTAATATGTGTTGAAATTCTAATTAATGAAGCTATAAAGTCGGCCAAATGGCTCTGTCATTTTGGCCTCAATGTGGTCCTCTGGTGTAAAAAGGTTGGGAACCACTGGTGGACATGATGACGATAACAAGATTTTTTACGCTTCATGGAACCTCTGTTTAAAATTTGTCAGCTTGTGTGAACTCGTTTCATATTCTTTTATAAAGTTTAATAAATTCTGTGTAAGCATATTCTTTTATTGCGCTCCCCTTCAGTAATACTCGTAGAAACTCTCTCTGTAGGAGAGGGGTGGCTCAGTCGGAAGCGCGCCAGGCTCGTCATCTGTAGTTCCCAGGTTCGAGTCCTAGCTGGGTCAGCGTTGAGTTTTATCTCCGCAAAATTCCCCGCCCTGCCCACGGTCAGTAGGGGACACCGATAGGCTTGGAAAGACCGCCGTCCGTCGGATGGGTCGTTAAAACCGTGGCCCCGTGTGCGGGAGAGCCATACCCTGTGCACGTTAAAGAACACGCTGGATGGCCTTGACGGGAGGCTACCATCTGTCTGCCAACAGCTTTTCCAGTGGGTCTCCTCCCCCAACCTTCTCTGATCCTTCGGGGTCCATGTGACCTAGCCATTTAGCCCATGGTGTGCAAAAAAGTGCCGCTCAGAGGTAAAACAACCCAACTCTCTCTGTAGTTCACGGCTTGCGAAAGGATCACACAACGAAATTTTCTCCTTTCTAAGAAAAAACAGTTACGTAAATAAAAAATGAAAGGTTCACAAGAGTATTCTCGTGCGTGAGTTTTCATTACTGAACATTTTATGAATTTAGAAGTACAGAAAATAAATTGAAAAAGATTAAATGTATGAAAATACTAGTACTATTCAGAAACGGAAAAATTTACAGAGTGAAAAGAATTTAGAATTATCGAAATAATACATGTAACGTCCTAAAATGAAAATATTTCTAGGTCATCAAGGTTCAAAATACATAGTTTTAATTGTTGAAAAGTAAATGATAATTTCTAATTGTTTTGATATTATTTGGGACAGAGAAGAGAATGTTTGGAGCTAAAAATAAATATGAGGCCTATATTTCTTTTACAAATGAGGTGGCCTATAATTAATATTAACATTTGACAATAACTCATTAATTCTTTAATTTCTGTTTTCATTGCTGGTTCTACCTAATAATAACAAAAAGCGGAATAATGAGAAACAATACCTTATGTTTTAGATATCTTGATGTAACAGGGATGGCCACTTATGCAGGGATAAGGCAATCCCATTTATTCAAAAATATTCACACTAAAAAGAAAGAATGATATCAGACGAATCCAAAACACACGTGGAAAAAAGAAATCTCAAGGTATCTAAGCGTCTTTTACACAATCCCAGACACATTATCCATTCATCAAACCTTGTTTCATCTGTCGAAACGCAAGAGGCATGGAAAAGCACAAAGCTTCCCATGTGTGACGGGAAACACGTGCGCTCAGTCATGCCTCACACTTCAGTTTCTAGTCGTCTGCCATTGAGATGAGAGAAGTCCTGTTTTGCTTCGTTTGCCGCTTTGGCTTTCATTTTTTATCTTACGGAATGGAGATGTGAAAAAAAAAATTATTAAGGTGCAGAGGGAATTCGAGCCAAAAAGCATTTTTGTAAATTTTTTAAACAGCGCATCACTCTAACAGGAGGGATTTGGAGAGGGGGGCGGTTAACCATGCCCCACTCCGCTTTGAGATGTTAGTAACCTGAACGGAGGCAAAAATAGTATAAAATGTACACTATAGGAAATAAAACAATGCAACATTTGCAAGAAGTTATGCAAATGTGACGAAATTTAGGGAGTAAATATACTATTTTCATAGTATATGGAAATGCATGGAAATGATTGGGTTTGCAGGACGATCGTTTGGATTTGATTGGATTGTTTTACCTCTGAGCGGCACTTTATTTGCACACCATGGGCTAAATGGCCAGGAGGCTCAGAGAAGGTTGGGGGAGGGGACCCACTGGAACAGCTGTTGGGAGACAGATGGTAGCCTCCCGTCCAGGCCATCCAGCGTGTTCTTTAACGTGCACAGGGTATGGCTCTCCCGCACACGGGGCCACGGCTTAACGTCCCATCCGACGGACGGCGGCCTTTTCAAGCCCATCGGTGTCCCCTACTGACCGTGGGCAGGGCGGGGAAATTTTGCGGAGATAAATCTCAACGCTGACCCAGCTGGGACTCGAACCTGGGAACTACAGATTACGAGCCTGGCGCGCTACCGACTGAGCCACACCCGCCCCTGCAGGACGATCGAATCGATTGGACAGGCGCGAGCTGACGTCACAGGTGAAGAGCAAGAAAGCACAGATAAAGGCAACCAAATCTCCCTAGTTGACAAAACGTCGAGGAAATTGTTCTAAACAGCTAAAGATGCCCTTACGCAGACGTCAACAGACGTTCCAACAGTTAACAGACTTTGAGAATGGAAGCCTTAGAGACGCTGGTTTGTCGTACAGAGATGTGGCCAACCTATTTAGACGCAATCTCAGCACCATCGTATACATATGGCGCCAGTGGGTTCAAGAAGGATCCAGCACACGCTGGCAAAGATCAGGAAGACGATGAATGGCCATGTAGTGACAGGACCATCATTTGTGACGCAAGACATTGCTTGACAGATTCGCGACTACGCAATTGCAAAGGGATTGGCAACAGGTAACACATCGAATACCTAACAAGGCAGACAGTAAACAACAGGCTTTACAGTTTTCATTGCGAGTCTATCGTCCGTCGCAGCGTTTGTCCCTCACATCTGCCCACATGCAAACACGTCTTCAGTGGGATCGTCTCAGACAGAACTGGAACGAACAAGAGTGGAGTACCTTGGTGTTTAGTGATGAATCTCGTTTTTGTCTTGGTCAGCACGATGGTAGACAACGTGTTCTCCGTCATCCAGGGAAAGGAACGCCATTCAGTGTGTGCGACACCGTCACACAGCTCCAGCACCTGGTTTCTTGGTGTGGGGTGCCATTAGTCGGACATCTCTTTCGGAACATTGCTGCGCGGGGTGGTTCAACATCATTCTAATTATACCACTTTAGAGGGTTAGGTAAAGTGGTAATTATCCATATTTTTTTTGATAATGTAATCAATCGCACATCTCAGTGTATTCTAACAGCTGCCTGCGTTTCAATAAAATGGCATTAGTCCTTCCAGGTGTTGCAATTATTTTTCCTTCCAGGTGTTGCAATTATTTTTCCTGTAGTGCATATACGTATTTTTAAAGAAATTTGCTAACGGCTACTAAAACGATGGAAAATATTTTATTTGCGGAAAAGCGTTCTGATTCATTATTGCTCGAACTTGCCCCCTCCTATTACTCGATTTCCCCCTCCCTTTACTTTTTTTAAAAAAAAATCTGGTTCCATCCTCTAATCTGAAATCTTTGAACGTTAGTCATTATGAGATAGTTCGAAATCATTTACTCCCCAAACATCCTTTGGGCGATTTTCATTCATTTTAACCTTTAGGCAATCAGCCGAAATAGAAGTGCACGTAACTTCGTAATCCAACGTCTTGAAACATAAGAGGAAAAGTGCTTTCAGAAATGCACTCTTATGTAGATGCCGCAGTTTTTCTTTTTCGTGCTACGAGGTGCACTTGTTTCTAGAAGCTTTAATAATACACAGATAATAAGAAGGGGAGAGAACCAGTTCCTCAACTATTTTCTGCTCCAGCAATTTATGTAGTCTGAGTTTTCTAAATACCCCCATGTTAATTTTCCATCTTAGATTAACGAAAAGACTAGTTGGGTTGTCTTATCACTGAGCTGCGCTTTTCTGCACATAATCGGCTAAATGGTCATGTCACAAAAATCCCAACGACTCAGAATTGGTTAGGAGTTGGGTTGGGTTGTTTTACTTCTGAGCGGCACTTTTTTGCACACCATGGGCTAAATGGCCAGGTCACATGGACCCCGAAGGCTCAGAGAAGGTTGGGGGAGGGGACCCACTGGAACAGCTGTTGGGAGACAGATGGTAGCCTCCCGTCAAGGCCATCCAGTATATTCTTTAACGTGCACAGGATATGGCTCTCCCGCACAAGGAGCCACGGCTTCACGTCCCATCCGACGGACGGCGGCCTTTCCAAGCCCATCGGTGTGCCCTACTGACCGTGGGCAAGGCGGGGAAATTTTGCGGAGATAAATCTCAACGCTGACCCAGCTGGGACTCGAACCTGGGAACTACAGATTACGAGCCTGGCGCGCTACCGACTGAGCCACCCCCGCCCCAATTGGTTAGGAGATTCAGTGGACAGATCCTAAGAGACAGATGGAAGCCTCGTGTCAAGATCATCTCAGCTTGTTCTTTAACGTGCAAAGGATATGGTTCATCTATATACATAAGTGACCATGGCTTAATCTCATCCGATGAATGGCAGCTTTTCCAAAATCATCAGTGTCCACTCTCTCACCGAGGACAGAGAGAGGTTAGGGGAGGAAATGTTAAAGCCAGGACAATATTTTGTTGCTATGCTTAACATCTTACCGTGGCTTAACATTTTGCCTGATGTACGGTTCATTTTTAAATTCGTCGGTGTTGCCTTTCTCACAGAAAGGGCAGAGAGCTAGTTAGCAAAAAAAATCTCATATCAGGCGCAATGAGAGTTAGGTTGTTTCATCACTGAGCGGCACTATTTTTGCACATAATGGGCTAAATGGCCAGGTCACAAGGACCTCGAGGACTCAGAGAAGATTGAAGGAGGAGTTCAATGGACAGCTGTTAGGAGGCAGATGATAACTTCCCGTCAAGGAAATTCAGCCTGTAGCCATACCCTGTGCAGAAAATAACGTGCACAGGATACGGCTCTCCTGCATACGGAGCCACGTTTTAATTTCCCATCCGACGGATGGCGGCCTTTCCAAATCCATCGGTGTCCCCTACTGACCAAGGGCAGGGTGTTTAGCGGAGATAAATCTCAACACTAGCCCAGGTGGGACTCGAACGTGGGAGCTGCAGATTACGAGCCTGGGGCGCTACCGATTGAGTCACCCCTGCTCGACACACTGAAGACTGGAACCTAGAAACATTAGGTAATAAGACTGACGAGTCTATATTATAAGGCCTTTATGTCTATAGGTTAATCCGGAATTCTAAACCAGGTCTCTTTTACTCCGCGGCAAATAAAGAATAATCAATCCACATTTTCATTAATTAAATCTTAGTCAAATTTTAAAAATTCTACCATGTTAGATAAAACGATCACTGCATCAAAACCATATAACTGATTTCGCTGAAATTCGACAGATGCACTTTAGCTCATTCCTAAAAAATGTGTGCTAAATTTCCAGTGAACTGAAGCTTGTTTTCCGACGTAATCGAGAGGCACACGAACTGACAAAGAAACACGACGGGCTTCAGTTGCACGTCACTCGTCAAAAAGCTCTTTTGAGTCGCAATATTTTTTAAATTGAGCAGAAAAAGACAATGAACTGTTTTCCCCGAGATAATAGATATCACAAATTTGGAAGCACTGGATATAATTCGTATTTCGAGAAGCAACTTAAAATGTCGTAACAGGGTCTTGTACTCTGGCATTTTCCTCCAAGAAGACCTTGGAATCACCGGCAAAAAGTCATTACAGCTTTCAAATTTGCGTAAAATTTTTTATATTTTCGGAAAACCCGCATTTACGTTGTCGTTGTCACGCAAAGTGCCTTTCAGCATCGATACAGAAGAGGCAATCCGCCAGGCATCACATTCCAAGGAGATCTTTCACTGAGCTCAACGATCTCGCAAGCAGAATTTCATCTCCATCAAGTGTCACATCTCAATCTCCTCCGATACCTCGCAACTCTGATATAGGAGGAATGATTTATCGCTTCAGCATCAATGGCTACAGCCTCTATTATTGAGACGGAAGAATGCGGAGGTGTTGCAAGATGGCAGCGAACTCCAAGTTCAAGATTCGTGCTCCTCCATAATGAGTAGAGCAGACTTTTTCTTTACCATCACCCTAAAGAAGATTGCGAAGGAAGCGAATTCTTTATCAATCTGTTGTTGGGGAAGATTTTTTGCTTACAAAGCGGATTTGTTTCCGAACCTGAAATGATAAGATGCAGAAAAATAAAACTTTAAATGAAATGGAACGACGAAAATTGTCCTCTCCCTTTCTGAAAGGGGCGGGGGTGGCTCCATCGGTAGCATGCCAGGCTCGTAATCTGTAGTTCCTAGGTTCGAGTCCCAGCTGGGTCAGCGTTGAGACATCTCCGCAAAACTCCCCGCCCTGTCCACGGTCAGTAGGGGACACCGATGGGCTTGGAAAGGCCGCCGTCCGTCGGATGGGACGTTAAGCCGTGGCTAGGTGTGCAGGAGAGCCATACCCTGTGCACTTTAAAGAACACAGTGAATGGCCTTGACGGGAGGCTACCATTTGTCTGCCAACAGCTTTTCCAGTGGGTCTCCTCCCCCATCCTTCTCTGAGCCTTCAGGGTCCATGTGACCTGGCCATTTAGCCCATGGTGTGCAAAAAAGTGCCGCTCAGAGGTAAAACAACTCGACCCTTCCTGAAAAACAAAAAAAGTGCCGCTCAGAGGTAAAACAACCCAACCCTTTCTGAAAATGGTGCAGTTCTTATATACCATGGAAACAAAAAACAGAGTTCTGCCAAATCATTACAGTTTTCCCATATTTTGTTTAAGAAAAACACAGTTGAAGACTCGGTATCATCTCGCCCTTAAAAAAAAAGTGAGATTAACACAGTCGCTAGCGCGCCAGGAACGAAATCAACAGTTTTCAGATTCGAGAGTCACCTGCGCCAGTTTGAGATTTACTATCCGCTAAACTCCCCATCCTGTCAGAGATGAGAAAAGGGATCGAGTTCCAAGCAGACCCACCGGTCTGCTTGGAAAAGTCGTCGTCCATCGAATGGGACGTTAAGTCATGGATCCTTGTGTAAGAGAGTCATAAGCTCTGCATGTTAAAGAACACGCTGAAAGGCTTTGAAGGAAAGCTTCTATCTCTTAACAGTTGATCACAGGATTCCATTCTTCAATGTCTGAGTCCTCGACACCTAAGCCATTGTGTGAACAAAAGTGCAGCTTAGAGGTTAAACAATTTAACAACCTTGAAAAAAAAAATCCTTTCGCCAAAATTGATGAATGTTAAATAGCATATTAGAGTAACCTCTAAATGTAAAAATGCCTAGATATCATAATAAAAACCTCTAAATAATAATGAAATTTTATTACTTGTTCTTAAAACTCAGATGGGCATAAGGTGTCCCTTGATTTTCGACATTTCAACAAAAGAAATCAATATACTTTTCTATAAAGACATTTTTTTAAATTCTTTTTTATTGTTTTTATGATTTTTTTCCCCACAGCTAAATCTATTTCATGAACTACCATGTGTAACTATTGATGCAATATGATTTTAAAGGTTGGGTTGTTTTACCTCTGAGCGGCACTCTTTTTGCACACCATGGGCTAAATGGCCAGGTCACATGGACCCCGAAGGCTCAGAGAAAGTTGGGGGAGGGGACCCACTGGAACAGCTGTTGGGAGACAGATGGTAGCCTCCCGTCAAGGCCATCCAGCGTGTTCTTTAACGTGCACAGGGTATGGCTGTCCCGCACACGGGGCCACGGCTTAACGTCCCATCCGACGGACGGCGGCCTTTCCAAGCCCATCGGTGTCCCCTACTGACCGTGGGCAGGGCGGGGATGATTTTAAAGAAATAAATAAAAATGACTGATTGATTGAAATAAAGTTGATTTAGTAAAGTGATTGATAAAATTGTTATCTGTGTGTTACACAGATTTTCTGATTTAGATCCTTAATTAACCTTCAGTTTCATTACCATAAAGACTTTATTCTTCAAACGGAGTTCCGAATTTTGCTTCCCATTGACATAACCTGGAATTTCTTTAATGATATGGGAGGGGTCAGTATATGCCCGAGAAATAAGATATACATCGGATATTTTTTAATTTTTCAATTGCTTTGACCAGAGAGCAAAAAAAATTTTTTTTTTCTTGTATCATTTCCTTTTCCCCCTGGGGCGGGGGTGGCTCAATCGGTAGCGCACCAGGCTCGTAATCTGCAGTTCCCAGGTTCGAGTCCCAGCTGGGTCAACATTGAGACTTATCCCCGCAAAACTCCCCGCCCTGCCCACGGTCAGTAGGGGACACCGATGGGCTTCGAAACCAGGACACAAAATGAAAAAATGGTAGGTGGCTCGAATATCAAATGTGACAATTGTATAATAATAATACAATAGCACGTCTCTTGCAGTTCATTATTAGAGCCGTTTCTCCCATTTACGGGCCAAATTATTCAGGAACTCTACGTAAAACATTCACTTCCCTTCTGATAATCTTATCTGTGGACTAATGATGATAACAATGCATTTCAGAAGAAAAGACATTAACAATTGAAGTTTTAAGAGGAGTCTTCAACAAAATTGATGACACTGTGGATTATTTTCTTCTCTGTGGTCATTCTGCCGAGGTTAAACGTGAGCTATGAGATGTTTTGTCAGGCTACAAAGCAAATTTAGAAGCAAAAATGCATGGAGGAAAACACCACAACTTTGGACTCCTTCTTTGAAAAAGTCCAAAGAACCTGACGTGCTCAGTCGATAGCGCATCAGGCTCATAATGTGTAGTTCCTAGGTTCGAGTCCCATCTGAGCCAGCGTCAAATTTTATCTCCGCTAAACCACTCACCCTGCCCGCGGTTACTAGGGGACACCGATGGTCTTGGAAAGGCTGCTATCCTTCGGATTGGGACGTTAAACTGCGGTCCCTGTGCGAGGGAGAGCTATACCCAGTGCACATTAAAGAACACGCTGATGGCATTGATAGGAGACTGCTATCTGCCTGTTAACAGCTGTCCAATGGATCACCTTCACCCAACCTTCTCTGAGTCCTTGGGTTCCTTGTGATCTGGCCATTTAGAATAATTTGAGAAAAAAAAATACCGCTCAGAGGCAAAAACCACCCAACCTACTCGGGGGATCGATCTTATGAGCTAGAGACTCTAAAATAATGCCTATCGGCATATGCGAAGGTTGCTCCTGGTATATCTCGTTAGACTGGTGGTTAGTATTTCAACCGTATTCAAACACGAGCGATGGTTCTCACTTTGCTTTTTCGATTGTCTGTAAACATTCAGTTTTTAGAGATAAATGAAAAATTCCCTTTAAATTGGATAAATACTGATTAGCTATTAAGATTCGTGTTTACCGAATCTTTTATTCCCCACCCTACCCACGGTCAGTAGGGGACACCGATGGGTTTGGAAAGGCCGCCGTCCGTCGGATGGGACGTTAAGCCGTGGTCCCGTGTGCGGAAGAGCCATACCATGTGCACGTTAAAGAACACGCTGGATGGTCTTGACGGGAGGCTACCATCTGTCTCCCAACAGCCGTTCCAGTGGGTTCCCTCCCCTAACCTTCTCTGAGCTTTCGGGGTCCATGTGAGCTGGCGATTTAGCCCATTGTGTGCAAAAAAAAGTGCCACTCAGAGATGAAACAACCCAACCCAACCGAATCTTCTAATAGTTTCAATTTCCACTATTAGAAAGTGTTGAAGTTTTAGCGGGTGCTGAGTTAGAGGGTTCTGAAGTTTTTAGTTAAAATTGCAACAAAACTTTAAGCGGCTATTTGTAAAGGATTTGTTCATGCTAGAAAAAATGAATGGTCTGGAGGACAAAGAATAAAAAATAAAGGGTTTGAAAGGAACATTCCAAACGAAAATGCTAATTTAGACATTTGGTTGTTATTCTGTATATAAAATAATTTCTATAATTAAATATATCAGTCAATTAGATACGAATTTAGATAAAGGAATGTTCATGCCATTTAGAAAATAGAATACAGTGTGATAGAGCGTGGTGGAAAATTTACATTAACAGCAGCGCTTTGTCGGCCAATTTACATTAACCCCCATTAACCTCGTTTTGCTTCCTTACCCTCATAAGACAAAAAAAAAAAACCGCAGCATTTTAAATAAAAAACATTAGGTTGTGTAGGCACTAATAAAGTATTACGATTTGCATTTTCCGAATCACACGTTGCTTGGAATTTCCACCGTTTAGAGGTTGCTGAAATCGACAAAATATATTCTCTCTCAAAGCTAGCATTCTATATCCCCTAGAGGCGATATTGTTTTTTACTCGAATTTAAAAGGTTTCATATAGAAACGTGTACTAAATAAATCAAACTTGAATAGTCCTGTGTTAATTGGGTGCGATGTCCAAAACATTTTTGTGTACCTTTTTACGATTTTTTTTTCCAGAATAATGAATCCGGTTTCAACTTTCACATATTGCATGAAGGGGCAGGGGTGGTTCAGTCGGTAGCGCGCCAGGCTCGTAATCTGTAGTTCCCAGGTTCGAGTTCCAGCTGGGTCAGCGTTGATATTTATCTCCGCAAAATTCCCCGCCCTGCCCCCGGTCAGTAGGGGACACCGATGGGCTTGGAAAGGCCGCCGTCCGTCGGATGGGACGTTAAACCGTGGCCCCGTGTGCGGGAGAGCCATACCCTATGCACGTTAAAGAACACGCTGGATGGCCTTGACGGGAGGCTACCATCTGTCTCCCAACAACTGTTCCAGTGGGTCCCCTCCCCCAACCTTCTCTGAGCCTTTGGGGTCCATGTGACCTGGCCCATGGTGTGCAGAAAAGTGCCGCACAGAGGTAAAACAACCCAACCCAATATTGTATGAAATTTGTTTCTATTAACAGTCCGGATTAACCATCACGTGTATAGGTCTCTCCTTTTCTCTGTGGTTGGGAATTTCTCCTCTTGATTAAAATACTTTTAATATTTCGTTCCAAAACGTCATTTTATTTTTGTTGCAATGTTTTAGTGTTCAAGAGCGTTATGGAAATGAAGTTTCTCTTTCAGTTGCCCATGACTTTCACTCTGTATTCTCTGAACGCATAAATTCCTAGCAGTCGTAACAGATTCAACATGATTAGATGCGGCAGCTGTGCACTGCGAGAAGAAAGAGTGCTGAGCCATCACATCACTCTCAGTGTCAGAGGGCCATTCCAAACTGTAAACACAATGGTGCTATGTTAGTACGAAAGGTGATCGAACTTCCTTACGCCTACCGGTTTTGGGGGAGAGGAATTGTCGGAAGAGCAATACAAATTGCCCACTGGCGGTTTCTGCTCTTGGTTCAAGGAGAAAAGAGGAAAGAAATTATGTTTGTCAGAATGAATCCTGATTCACCTACTTCGGTGAAAGTTGATTACAGGTTAAAAGGGATAATGTATAAGAGCGTGTTCTTCGACGTCAGTGGCTTGCTTTGTGGAGCGTAGGCGAATTTTCCCACTACGGAAAAGTAGGGACCTTGTTAATGCCTTTCGAAAGGAAAGTTTTCCAACGATTGTGCTAATTTAGACATTTGGTTGTTATTTTGTGTATAAAATATTTGCTATAATCGAATATATCATCTAATCAGATGCGAATTTAGTTGGGTTGGGTTACCTGTGAGCGGCACTTTTTTGCACACCATGGGCTAAATGGCCAGGTCACATGGACCCCGAAGCCTCAGAGAAGGTTGGGGGAGGGGACCCACTGGAACAGCTGTTGGGAGACAGATGGTAGCCTCCCGTCAAGGCCATCCAGCGTGTTCTTTAACGTGCACAGGGTATGGCTCTCCCGCACACGGGTCCACGGTTTAACGTCCCATCCGACGGACGGCGGCCTTTCCAAGCCCATCGGTGTCCCCTACTGACCGTGGGCAGAGCGGGGAATTTTGCGGCGATAAATCTCAACGCTGACACAGCTGGGACTCTAACCTGGGAACGACAGATTACGAGCCTGGCGCGCTACCGACTGAGCCCCCCCCCCCGCCCCCTGCGAATTTAGACATTGGAACAAAGAATAGAATGAAACGTTAAGTTAATTTAGTGTAATCAGGGCAGAATCTACGATCTACTCAGGAGGGGTGACAAGGGATCATCTCCCCCCTTTCAGAATGTCAGTAAGGGTGATGGAAGCCAAAAATAATTAAACTTGTGCATATTTCAAGCATTTTTCGAAACATTTTTTTAAAGTTTTAAAACGAGGGGGGAGAAGTCTCTTACCCCTGCTTATTTCTTTTCTAGATACGGGCGAAAATGTAATAATAAAAAACCTAAATCAATAGAATTAGCAATTAAATTATTAAAATTTTTTAGAAAAAAAAACTATAGCTCATTAAAAACAACTATAATTTTTACTAGTCCTTTCGCCAATTTTCCCCTTCCTTTTACCAGTTTATCTGTAGAAGGTTAAATTCTTTTAAAGATAGATAAAAAAGATTAATTTTTTTTAGAGGTAAATGAAAATTTTTTGGGTTAACTAAGTACTAATTTAGTGGCATACCGAGGGGTGGATTTATAACTCCTTACCTTCTTTAGGTCTTGGATAATATACATATAAACCATATTGCAAAAATTATCGGACACTTTCAAGTTAAGTGAGTGGAAAACCACATTCAAAGGTTTGAAAATAATATTTCTACGTAAAAATGTCACTAGAGATGGATTGAAGATCTCCCTCAAATCTCTTTAAATATCAGTTTTCAACAATATTCACTTAATATTTCAACTTAATTTTATTTGATGATTTCTTTTAAAATTTGAATAAAAAAAGCCCCAATAAAACAAGCAAACTAATATATCCACGATATCATTAACTCATATGATGTAAACTTTTACTCAGTTTCTTGGGGGGGTGGCTCAGTCGGTAGCGCGCCAGGCTCGTAATCTGTAGTTCCCAGGTTCGAGTCCCAGCTGGGTCAGCGTTGAGATTTATCTCCGCAAAATTCCCTGCCCACTGTCAGTAGGGGACACCGATGGGCTTGGAAAGACCGCCGTCCGTCGGATGGGACGTTAAGCCGTAGCCCCGTGTGCGGGAGAGCCATACCCTGTGCACGTTAAAGAACACGCTGGATGGCCTTGACGGGAGGCTACCATCTGTCCCCCAACAGCTGTTCCAGTGGGCCCCCTCCCCCAACCTTCTCTGAGCTTTCGGGGTCCTTGTGATCTGGTCATTTAGCCCATGGTGTGCAAAAAAGTGCCGCTCAGAGGTAAAACAACCCAACAACTCAGTTTCTTTGCGAGATAGGAAAGGACAATTAGACCGGTTGAATGTTTTTTGGATGTTTCGAAAAATGTATTCTTTTCACTTTAATCTTCATTTTTAACTTCGGAAAGGAAAAGAAGTCAAATCTGGAGAATAGAGATGGGCAGGGGTCGGGGAGTTGTTGATCTCAATAACCTCTTTTTGCGAAAGATATCTTCGAACAATAAAAGCTTCCAACAGAATATGACCAATCATCTCATGGAGGTAATTTTGGAGGAATTTTAAGAACGTTTTCAACGATTAAAAGTGAGATTAAAAGTGTGAATAAATGTATAGAGTCCATGGTGACTATTTTGAATGATTTTTTATAATAATTCTTTTTCGGAACCTTTCACTTTGGGGACTGGGGTGGCTCAGTCAATAGCGAGTCAGCCTCATAAATTCCCAGGTTCGAGTCCCAGCTGGGTCAGCATTGAAATTTATCTCCGCAAAACTCCCGTCCTGCCCACGGTCAGTAGAGGACACCAATGGACTTGTTAAAATGTCCCCGTCCGTCAAATGGGACGTTAAACTGTGGCCCCGTGTGCGGGAGAGCCATACCCTATGCACATTAAAGAATACGCTGGATGGCGTTGACAGGATGCTACCATCCGTCTCCCAACAGCTGTTCCAGTAGGTCCCCTCCCCCAATTTTCTCTGAGCCTTCGGGATCCTTGTGACCTGGCCACTTAGCCCGTTGAGTGCAAAAAAAAGGTGCGCTCAGAGGCCAACCTTTTGTTTTTTAAATTTTTGCCTCATTACTTTTCTGACTCACTGTGTATATTACATTCTTTTAAGGAATTCTGTTTTCCTCAAATGATTAAATGCAGGTATAAAAAAAGTGTATAGTTTCCCTTTGAATGCTTCCAGGTTGAGGAATGGAGTTTTTTATACTGCATGATACTTTTTATCTCCAAGACATAACGGTGTTTGTTTTTTTCTATCAGTACTGACGTGTACCGTGTTGAGAAAGTGCTCACAATACTTTAACGACTTTGGCAGTTGTCCATGACTCGAAATGAATAGCATTTTCCACTAGAATTAAATTACGAGGCCATTCTGATGGCCAGAAGATGGCGATGACGACAGAGGAGTTTGAGTGGCTTGTTCTCGCGATATTAATTTGAACTTATAATGCTTAATAGCGCCGTTCAAAGAAGGCGGACGTGTTTTTAACTTCACATTGAGAAGGTCTCTGAGGAGTCAGACCACTTAATGCTGCAGCTGTAAGATGATGACGTACCTCTTATGACTAAATGAGGAAGATGATTAAGTTAGTTACAGCCTAACTAGGCGAGTCTCACTGTTGTTATTGTGTCGGATTTCGAATGTAACACAACTCAATTTAAAAATTATTTTTTATTGAGTGCACACTTTGAACCATTCCTTGAAGAATAACCCTAAGTTTGAAGGATTATTTTCTTTTCAATTGGCGAAAATTCTAACCTGTCAGTATTCGCACTTCAATCCTGCTAGATTTCTAATTAGCAAATAACTATACTGGAGAAGCAAATCTGATGACTGAGTTTGGATAGAGTTTATATTTTGTTTGAGAAATTTAGATGAAACTTACAAATTATCTTTATCCTTTGTTAATTAGTAAAAAACTTTGCAGTAATTAATTATGATTATCGTGAAGGAAAATCATAAGTACGACAGAAAACGATATGCAAGCTGTCATGCGTAGAAAACTTTGTTCCCCATCTTGCTCTAACTTGATAATACCACAAAAAATTAACCTTTGTATATCATCTACAATTTAAGATATCGAAAAATTTTACAATAAATTAAGAAAATATTATTTTGTACTCGTTGAAAAAATTCTATTGTATCTGTGTTCATCGACTTTATGGAATTGTTTGTTAAAATTAGATATTTTACATAATTTAATAATCTTTTCGTTAAAAAATTTGAGAAATGATACAAAACTTATATTTTAGAGCTGCTCTTTTAAATTCTACGAGTTGGAATGGCCAGGTCACAAGAATCCCAAAAGCTCAGAGAAGGAGACCCACTGGACGGACATTAGGAGACAGATGGTATTTCCCGTCAATGACATCAGTCTGTTCTTTTACTTGCACAGATTATGGCTCTCCTACATACGGACCACGGCTTAACGTACCATCCAACGGATGGCAGCTTTTCCAAGACCATCTTTCTCACCGAGAGCAGGGTGAGAGTTAGGGGAGATAATTTTCAACCCGGACGCTCGAACCTGGGAACTGCAGATTACGACCTGGCACGCTCCAAATGAGCCAACTCCAGTCCTAATGTTCATTAAAGATCACTTCTGAATTTGCAACATCACCTGCGCTGATAGGAATAAATTGCAAGACACATTTTGCTGAGAATTCATTTATAAATGACAAAAAAAGGCAATATCTTGTGTGATGAAGAAATATTCACAAGTTAGGAGACTCTGAATAGAAAGCAAATGACTCGTGGCGTTTGAAGAGCCAACGAAAGGGAGGAGTACACTTCATTGCGAAAGAGAGGAAAGAATGAGTCAAGGAAGCTGTGGGAGGGGGTCGAAATCGCAGCAGTGGAAACGGAAGAAAGGAATGATAGGCGATTGGGAAACAAATGTCATTTATTGTACACTGATGGACAAAAGTTACAACCGTATGTTATGTCAATGGCAAACGAACTTCGAAGCTGTGCAACTTCTAAAATAAGCTTTTTGTGGTAAAATATGACTGAAGATGAATTAAAAATCTCAATCAAAACTATCAAAACTTCGATTTTTAGCTATAATAACCAGGCATTAAAAGCGTAATGGAAGCTGGAAAATTTTTTAGCAGCAAGGCAGTTATAAAGATTTTCCTTCGTAGATCGTATAATCGTATTCGATGTACCGGGTAAACATTTTACCTCTAACCATCTCCATCATAAAAATATGCCTATTTGGCATGAGTAAGAACAAAATATATAAGTAAATAACCTTTAGGTGGGCCCCTAAGGGCAAACATAAGAAAAGCTAAAAATAGCAGTAAAAACGTACAAGAAACCTAAAACGGGTAGGTCTCCTCAGAGAACCTTACCGCTTTAGGCCTCTTGTACTTGTTCAAAACAGTTTGATCGTAAAGAATCAGAGAAGAAATAATCTCATTGGGATTATTGTTTACAGCCTCAAAAAATATTTTTGAGATGCGTTTTATATGTGTATATATATGGTCGATGCCCAGGTCTTTATGGAGTTGTTTGTTAAAAGATTTTCCTTGAAATTTGAATAACCTTAAATAATAAATATTATTTCAAGCTGTTTAATAAAATAAGGGTATATTTTAGAAGTTTATGTTAGCAGTTCTTTCAGTAAACATTTTCCAGCTTCCATAATTCTTTAAATACCCACAATGAAAATTTAATAACCGTATATTAGAGGCGAAAAGACAATGAAGACATAAAAATTATGTCTTCATATTAATATCACATATGATTTTAAAAATATTTTCAAAGAAATCTTACATTACACTATTTTTTACACGGATAAGAAAATTCCTGTATTGCCCTATTTGGCAAGAATAGCTTTCAAAAAGAAAGCTAATGTCTGTTCTAAAAGCTTTCCCTCACATATATTTTTCTATATCAGGACCCGATTATAAGTAATTGTGAAGCTTTTTTTTTCTCAATTTCAAAAGTATTTCTATTTCCCGATTTATTTAAGCTGTCCTGTTTGTCACGGCATGACAAACAATTTTTCGCATCTCTGTTATTGCTTTCTAGAATGAAAATTGATTTAATTCGATCTCGAAAGAAAGGAGCCTTACGTTAACCCAAAAGCATGGTGGTGATGTTAACCAGGCCCGGATCTAGAAGAAAATCTAGGTGGGGGCAAAAATTACAATCTAGCCGATAAAATATAATGGGGAGGGGAGAAAGACACTTGATATCCAATGCAGTATAACATTTACCCCTCCGTTTTATGGGTATTTAAAAAACATTCTTGAAAAATGCATGAAATATAAATAAGTTGAATAATTTTTTTTCTCTTTTACCCTTAATCGCATTTTGAAGGGGGGGGGGGGGGGGGGGGGTCATTGCCCCCCTTGACTCGTGTTGGTTGTTTTACCTCTGAGCGGCACTTTTTTGCACACAATGTGCTAAATGGCCAGGTCACAAGGACCCGAAGGCTCAGAGAAAGTTGGGTGAGGGGACCCACTGGAACGGCTGTTGGGAGACAGATGGTAGCTTCCCGTTAAGGCTATCCAGCGTGTTCTTTAACGTATATAGGGTGTGGCTCTCCCGAACACAGGGTCACGGCTTAAAGTCCAATCCGACGGAAGGCGGCTTTTCCAAGCCCATCGGTGTCCCCTACTGACCGTGGGCAAGGCGGGGAGTTTTGCGGAGATAAATCTCAACGCTGACTTAGCTGGGAATCGAACCTGAGGAACTGCAGATTACGAGCCTGGCGCGCTACCGACTGAGCCACCTCCGCCCCATTTAGACTCGTGTTAACAGTAATGAAGATCGAATACCTCAGTAAAAATGTTGTTTATGTTTCCTGGAAATCAAACATTAATTTGCATTATGTTTTCTATGGATATTATCAATTCACTACTCTTCTTGTTTACCTAATAGCAGACCCGGATTTAGAAAAAAAAATAAAGGGGGGGGGGGTGAAGGAGAGAATTTATTTCTTTTGCAGAAAATGCTAATTTTCCACTCCGTTTCAGTGGTTTCTAAAACATTTATTGAAAAATGCATGAAATATACATAAGTTTTTTTGCCCCTACTAGCACTCTTAAAGTTGGGATGGGGGTGGTGGGGAAATGGTCCCCTTGCCCTTCCTCTGGCTTAATAGAACACTGCCCAACGTACACTTGCTTATTGTTGAAATGACAAGACCAAATTTGAGTCCTAATCCATACTTAAATATGTTCTTCATCGAGATGAATATTCTTTCACAATGTTCGCAGCAGATGACAGTATGGGTTGGGTTATTTACCTCTGAGCGGCACTTTTTTGCACACCATGGGCTAAATGGCCAGGTCACATGGACCCCGAAGGCTCAGAGAAGGTTGGGGGAGGGGACCCATTGGAACAACTGTTGGGAGACAGATGGTAGCCTCCCGTCAAGGCCATCCAGCGTGTTCTTTAACGTGCATCTGATATGGCTCTCCCGCACACGGGGCCACGGCTTAACGTCCCATCCGACGGACGGCGGCCTTTCCAAGCCCATCGGTGTCCACTACTGACCGTGGACAGGGCGCGGAATTTTGCGGAGATAAATCTCAACGCTGACCTAGCTGGGACTCGAACCTGGGAACTACAGATTACGAGCCTGGCGCACTACCGACTGAGCCACCCCCGCCCTAGATGACAGTATGGTCTAATCTTATTTCCGTAATTGTACAGGGATAAAATAGCACCCAACTTGCTTTGCTTTCATTCCCCTGTTGTGAAGAGATTTTTCCAAGTATCATTGTGACTCTATTTTCCATTCCCTACTACTTTAATGATCATTTAGTATTGCAAATTTAATCTTTTTCTTTTCCTCCTTATTTCCTTCCCTTAAAAAAATTGTAACCCTCCACAAACAACAATATCCATTCCTGAAAAAAAGGCTGACTAGGGTAAAAATAATATTTTTCGACTTTCGCACAAGAAAGGATACAGAGTAAAAAACGTTTTAGTAGTCGTTACTGAGAAATCCAATCGTCCGAGCAAAATGGTTCACCTAACGACCTACAGTTTAATTTGAATATTTCTATCAAGAACTTCGTTTAAACTATTTGTTCCAAACGAATATCTGTGTCACAAGCATCTCTTACTGATAAGTTTCTTTCTCTAAGTTTCCTGCTTAGACAAAAAGGTGGCAGAAAAGTTGATTTTATTGGAGCTATCACGCAACTGATGTTAGTGTGAGCAGCTAAGACTTGCTGTCCTTAGGCGAGGTGCTAAGCATGCTTGCTCGTAATTTGATGTTCCAAGGTTCGAATCAAACTTTGAGACTTTCCCCGCTACACCCTACTCCATCTTCCGTGGGGGCAGGAGTGGCTCAGTCGGTAGCGCGCCAGGTTCGAGGTCCAGCTGTGTGAGCGTTGAGACTTATCTCCGCAAAACTCCCCGCCCTGCCCATGGTCAGTAGGGGACACCGATGGGCTAGAAAAGGCCGCCGTCCGTCGGATGGTACGTTAAGCCGTGGCTACTCCTGTGAACTTAAAGAACACACTGGATGGCCTTGATGGGAGGCTACCATCTGTCTCCCAACAGCTGTTCCAGTGGGTCTCCTCCCCCAACCTTCTCTGAGTTTTCGGGGTTCATGTGACCTGGCCATTTAGCCAATGGTGTGCAAAAAAGTATCGCTCAGAAGTAAAACAACCCAACCCATCTTCCGTGAGAATGGGAACATCATAGGCTTGGAAATGGATAGAACGTTAAACCGTGGTCCTGGTGCAGGAGATCGTACCCCGTGTAAGTAAAAAAAATACCTTGGAGGATCTTGACGAGAGACTGATCTGTTCCCTTACAGATGTCCATTGGGTTCCCTTCCCCAACTGTTGCTCACATTATACTATGCTCTGAGAACACCTCCGATGGTGGTCAGGGCCGCCGACAGGGGGGGGGGGCAAGGGGGAGTAGTACATAGGGGCCCGTCAGCAATAAGGGCCCGTCAGATTAAGTGACTCTACATTTTCTTACAAAAATTATTCTTAGTTAGGCTATATATCGATCCTATGCTAAAAAGTTTTATGTGATACAAACTGTGTAGGCCTATGTTTTTGCATGCCTGACTGCGCAACAGGCTTTTTTTCCTCTGTATGTCATCATTGTGTCCAGAATAATTGCTATTAATGATTTGTAAAGATAAAAAGTTTTCAAGGGGGGCCCCGAGCATAATATTACATAGGGGCCCATAAATTTTGGGCTTGTTCTGCATTTTTTTAATGACAGGCTTTATAATTAACTCAAGGACGTCAGACGCAAAGCGGGCGGAAACTTCAGAAGTGCGTGTGATATTTACGATTTTAAAATAAAAAAAAGTAATGTAAAATAGATTTCGTGATAAATTAAAATTAAAGTTCCTTCAACTGAAAAGGTTTTCGAATTTTAATTCTTTCTTTTTTCTGTTAGGAACGAAATTAAAATGGTTATTAGTTTCAGCTGGTTTTATTTCCTTCTGTTGCTTTTATGTGTGAAATAATTTGGAACGAAATTCTGAAAAATTGTTCATTTCAGGGGAGTTATTTTCCGATTTTAGAGATATGAGAATCAGTTGCAGAATCAGATTAAGGAAGGTACATTATGAGGTATTGGGATGAAAAATGCAAAAAAATAATGGGGGAGGGCTATTTTTAAAAACTTTTCCCATTAAAAATTTTATATGCACAAGTTGGCTAGTTTAAGTTCCATTTTCAGGAAATATACGTAAATTACAGTACATTAAGCATAAGCTTCAAAAAGTGTTTTGAGTGCTGGGTTGGGTTGGGTTGTTTTACCTCTGAGCGGCACTTTTTTGCACACCATGGGCTAAATGGCCAGGTCACATGGACCCCGAAGGCTCAGAGAAGGTTGGGGGAGGGGACCCACTGGAACAGAAGTAGGTGTTGGGAGACAGATGGTAGCCTCCAGTCAAGGCCATCCAGCGTGTTCTTTAACGTGCACAGGGTGTGGCTCTCCCGCACACGGGGCCACGGCTTAACGTCCCATCCGACGGACGGCGGCCTTTCCAAGCCCATCGGTGTCCCCTACTGACTGTGGGCAGGGCGGGGAATTTTGCGGAGATGTTTTGAGTGCCTAAAGAGGTGTATTCACATGAAAGTGAACGTCAACCCCGACGGACTGTAAAGATAGATAAACTAGAAAGACCAATCGTCTTCAGCGTATGTGAAACGTTTGTTTCCAAAGAGAAAAGCTTTCATGATTTTTCGGTTTTAATGTTCTCTAATGGTGGAAATCACAAACAACAGAAAGGTCGGCAAATGTGAAAAATGGTACTGTTGAGTGGGAATGTAGGGGGGCCTGGTGGGCCCCCCTACATTCCACTTCTTTTCTTTTTCTTCATACTTTCCAATTATTTTGAATGAATTATTTTATTTATGCGGTTTATAAAGAAATTGAGGTTAGTAAAACTTCAGACAAATTAAATCGCTTAAATTTTTATGGATAATTAATTTCCCTGTTTCTTTCCATCCTTTTGGTCAATGGCTGTCCAGGCTTCGTGTCTCAAGGTGACCTTGGCCAACTTCCGTCTCTCATAACGATTTGGATTCTTGCATCTGCTATTGGTTATGATAGTTGCGAAATTTATAATCATCATACAGCATCATTTGGAAAAATATATAAACAGTGATATTACTGAAGATCAGGCACGGACCTCTCTTCTCAAGAGTTCCATTTGCCAGGCGTCTGAACTAGTCTTATGCAAAACTACACTTTTTTGTGTACAAGGTTAAGTTTCCAAAACTGTGCGTCACGAGAAGAAGTTGTCTCCTTTAAACTGCGTGGGTGTGACGAATGTTTTGTACAATACATTGCAAGGGCGGATTAGGCAAAAAAATTCTTGTAGGTGTTAAAGAAATAGAAGCGTGATATGTTAGGGCGGAGGAGAAGAATTTTTTTTTTCTTTTCACCTTTCTGTTCCACCAACAGAATATGCAGTTGTTTAATCTATATTTGTGATCGAAAGTATAGTTGGCAATTAAATTTGACTAAGTCAACTTCTGGTTATTTATTCATTGAAAGATCATGAAATCACTCTTGCATATCAATATCCAGTTTAGAAGTAAAACTGTCGCAGAACGGGGTGGTATGCACCACCTTTAAACAATGTCAATGTTCTAACCACTGAGTTACCTCCCCACATCAAAGTTTTTGTTTTTTAATGATAGGAACTTTTCTACATGAAGTACAGATACTCGAGTTGTATATGTAAGTAGGAAAGTTCATATGAATAAATAGAAACGATCCTGGCCGGTAGCATCTTGGATGTTAAATGGTTTCTTAACAAAAAAAAAATGCTTTTCTTTCTCTCTCTAAATTTGATATCGTATAGACACACAATGCTTATTCATCAGTTCTTCTTGTAACAGTGCTTCTTCATCAGTTGTTCTTGTGACAGTGCTTCTTCATCAGTTGTTCTTGTGACAGTGCTTCTTCATCAGTTGTTCTTGTGACAGTGCTTCTTCATCAGTTCTTCTTGTGACAGTGCTCTTCATCAGTTCTTGTTGTGACAGTGCTTCTTCATAAGTTCTTGTGACAGTGCTTCTTCATCAGTTCTTGTGACAGTGCTTCTTCATCAGTTGTTCTTGTGACAGTGCTTCTTCATCAGTTGTTCTTGTGACAGTGCTTCTTCATCAGTTGTTCTTGTGACAGTGCTTCTTCATCAGTTCTTCTTGTGACAGTGCTCTTCATCAGTTCTTGTTGTGACAGTGCTTCTTCATAAGTTCTTGTGACAGTGCTTCTTCATCAGTTCTTGTGACAGTGCTTCTTCATCAGTTGTTCTTGTGACAGTGCTTCTTCATCAGTTCTTCTTGTGACAGTGCTTCTTCATCAGTTGTTCTTGTGACAGTGCTTCTTCATCAGTTGTTCTTGTGACAGTGCTTCTTCATCAGTTGTTCTTGTGACAGTGCTTCTTCATCAGTTGTTCTTGTGACAGTGCTTCTTCATCAGTTCTTCTTGTGACAGTGCTTCTTCATCAGTTGTTCTTGTGACAGTGCTTCTTCATCAGTTTTTCTTGTGACAGTGCTTCTACATCAGTTGTTCTTGTGACAGTGCTTCTTCATCAGTTGTTCTTGTGACAGTGCTTCTTCATCAGTTGTTCTTGTGACAGTGCTTCTTCATCAGTTGTTCTTGAGACAGTGCTTCTTCATCAGTTGTTCTTGTGACAGTGCTTCTTCATCAGTTGTTCTTGTGACAGTGTTTCTTCATCAGTTGTTCTTGTGACAGTGCTTCTTCATCAGTTCTTCTTGTAACAGTGCTTCTTCATCAGTTCTTCTTGTGACAGTGCTTCTTCATCAGTTCTTCTTGTGACAGTGCTTCTTCATCAGTTCTTGTGACAGTGCTTCTTCATCAGTTGTTCTTGTGACAGTGCTTCTTCATCAGTTCTTGTGACAGTGCTTCTTCATCAGTTCTTCTTGTGACAGTGCTTCTTCATCAGTTCTTCTTGTGACAGTGCTTCTTCATCAGTTCTTCTTGTGACAGTGCTTCTTCATCAGTTCTTGTGACAGTGCTTCTTCATCAGTTCTTCTTGTGACAGTGCTTCTTCATCAGTTCTTGTGACAGTGCTTCTTCATCAGTTCTTCTTGTAACAGTGCTTCTTCATCAGTTCTTCTCGTGACAGTGCTTCTTCATCAGTTCTTCTTGTGACAGTGCTTCTTCATCAGTTCTTCTTGTGACAGTGCTTCTTCATCATTCTTCTTGTGATAGTGCTTCTTCATCAGTTGTTCTTGTGACAGTGCTTCTTCATCAGTTGTTCTTGTGACAGTGCTTCTTCATCAGTTGTTCTTGTGACAGTGCTTCTTCATCAGTTCTTCTTGTAACAGTGCTTCTTCATCAGTTCTTCTTGTGACAGTGCTTCTTCATCAGTTCTTGTGACAGTGCTTCTTTATCATTCTTCTTGTGACAGTGCTTCTTCATCAGTTCTTCTGGGGCGGGGGTGGCTCAGTCGGTAGCGCACCAGGCTCGTAATCTGTAGTTCCCAGGTTCGAATCCCAGCTAGGTCAGCGTTGAGATTTATCTCCGCAAAAATTCCCCGCCCTGCCCACGGTCAGTAGGGGACACCGATGGGCTTGGAAAGGCCGCCGTCCGTCGGATGGGACATTGAGCCGTGGCCCCGTGTGTGGGAGAGCCATACCCTGTGCACGTTAAAGAACACGCTGGATGGCCTTGACGGGAGGCTACCATCTGTCTTCCAACAGCTGTTCCAGTGAGTCCCCCTCCCCCAACCTTCTCTGAGCCTTCGGGGTCCATGTGACTTGGCCATTTAGCCCATGGTGTGCAAAAAATTGCCGCTCAGAGGTCAAAGTGCCGCTCCTGCTACTGACCGTGGGCAGGGCGGGGAAATTTTGCGGAGATAAACCTCAACGCTGACCCAGCTGGGACTCGAACCTGGGAACTACAGATTACGAGCCTGGCGCGCTTCCGACTGAGCCACTCCCGCCCCCCCCACTAAGTTGAAACTGCACATCGTCTGTTAGTGAATAAGTTTAATTATACGTAGCATTGATTACTTTGGTTTGCATTTGTTTTGAAAATCAGTGGTATCTTTAATTTAGATTGAATATTCTGTATTAGTGATTTTTGAATTAAAATGTTAGCATAAATTATATATATTCATCCATTTATATGTATATTAAAAACAATATTCGGATTACGCATCTCTGTCGCAGAAATGACATATGCAAATTAAATATATATTTGCAAGGTTCTGATCTTTGACTACCTTGGAAAAATTGCATCCGATCCTCAGAGGTTCAAAGGCTGCAGCACTAGACCAGATGTGGGATTTATTTTGTGTGAGTTAGTATTCCTTTCATTATTTTGAACAATGATTGTACCTTTGCACGTATTTGGGGCGGGGGTGGCTCAGTCGGTAACGCGCCAGGCTCGTAATCTGCAGTTCCCAGGTTCGAGTCCCAGATGGGTCAGCGTTGAGATTTATCTCCGCAAAATTCGCCGCCCTGCTCACGGGCAGTAGGGGACACCGATGGGCTTGGCTTTGGTTGGTTGGTTGTTTTACCTCTGAGCGGCACTTTTTTGCACACCATGGGCTAAATGGCCAGGTCATATGGATCCCGAAGGCTCAGAGAAGGTTGGGGGAGGGGACCCACTGGAACAGCTGTTGGAAGACAGATGGTAGCCTCCCGTCAAGGCCATCCAGCGTGTTCTTTAACGTGCACAGGGTATGGCTCTCCCGCACACGGGGCCACGGCTTAACGTCCCATCCGACGGACGGCGGCCTTTCCAAGCCCATCGGTGTCCCCTACTGACCGTGGGCAGGGCGGGGAATTTTGCGGAGATAAATCTCAACGCTGACCCAGCTGGGACTCGAACCTGGGAACTACAGATTACGAGCCTGGCGCGCTACCGACTGAGCCACCCCCGCCCTGATGGGCTTGGCAAGTCCGTCGGATGGGACGTTAAGCCATGGCCCCATGTGCGGGAGAGCCATACCCTGTGCGCGTTAAAGTACACGCTGGATGGCTCTGTCTCCCAACAGCTGTTCCAGGGGGTCCGCTCCCCCAACTTTCTCTGAGCCTTCGGGGTCCATGTGACCTGGCCATTTAGCCCATGGTGTGCAAAAAAGTGCCGCTCAGAGATACAACCCAAAATTTGCACGTATTTTCCTATGTTTTCAAGTCAACTATTTTTTTCTGTATTGGGAATTCGGGCACGAAATTACTTATGTGTGTTTTGGATGTTTGGCTTCGATTTTTGGAAGGACAGGTTGGAAGAATTTTGATCACATCTTTGCTGATGTAAATTGATAAATTATGATTTCTTAAACATAAAATTTAGCCAAGAAGGGAGGGGGGAGGTTAAACTCAAATCTCTTCCCCCCACTTCGTTAAACCACTGGTATAACATATGAGAAATAAATTAATATTAGAATTTTAAATTCTTTTGTCAGGAACAACTACTAAAATAGTTTTGATCCAGCATTGGCATATAAACTGACAGGCTCCTGTCAGACCTCTGTTGCACGCAGCTGCTTGAGGGGGTATTTTTTTTTATTGGTATGGTAAAAAGTCACTCAAAATGTATTGTTTCTCTTTCGCTCTTAGTGCTGCGTTGGGTTGTTTTACCTCTGAGCGGCACTTTTTTGCACATCATGGTCTAAATGGCCAGGTCAAATGGACCCCGAAGGCTCAGAGAAGGTTGGGGGAGGGGACCCACTGGAACAGCTGTTGGGAGACAGATGGTAGCCTCCAATCAAGGCCATCCAGTGTGTTCTTTAACGTGCACAGGGTATGGCTCTCTCACACACGGGGCCACGGCTTAACGTCCCATCCGATGGACGGCGGCCTTTACAAGCCCATCGATGTCCACTACTCACCATGCTCAGAGGAATTTTGTGGAGAAAAATCTTAACCTGAACCAGCTGGGACTTGAACCTGGGAACTACAGATTACGATCCTGGCGCGCTACCGACTGAGCCACCCCGCCCCCTCTTAGTGCTGCAGATTACATAGCCGTGGAATTTCATTAGTCAACATTTGCATGCGTTACTACTGCTGAGACTGGGTCTTATATCGATAAAATTAATTTTCACAGACCTAAAGACTGAAACTCAGTCTCGTCATTTCAGCGATGTACAAATAAATGTTACATAGGCACACAAAAACAAGATCAAGTGTGTTGATGAATCCCATAGCTTTGGAGTACAAACTAGTTGATACATGGTTTCCAAGGAAACGTAAACAATATTTCATATGCAGAAATCGATCTGTCTCCAGGTTAAACGAGTCTGCTCAAATGCCTGTCATCACCCCGAAGCGTTGTTCTCGTTTGAGACCAGCCCATTTTCCTATTAAAGTATGTGTTACGGATTTAATTATTCGCCAATATTTTAGTCTGTAGGATATTGTACATTTTTGAAGCAGTATTTTACGTTGTTAAATAAACTGACAATTCAAAAAGCTGTTTTATGTAATGATCCCAGACAAATCATTTAAAGTAAGTGTCTATTGGTATATTTGTGTTGGGGAAAAGATTCAACGATTGGTTGTTTTACCTCTGAGCGGCTCTTTTTTTGCACACAATGGGCTAACTGGCCAGGTCACATAGACTCCGAAGGCTTATAGAAAGTTGGGGACCCACTGGAACAGCTGTTGGGAGACAGATGGTAGTCTTCCGTCAAGGCCATTCATGGTGTTCCTTAACGTGCACAGTGACAATCCGGCTCTCCCGCACACGGGGGTCACGGCTTAACGTCCAATCCGACGGACGGAAGAAAGTTGCGCTGAAATATTTGCAGCAAATCCCTTCAAGGCCTTTGAAGGATTCTCCGTTACAGTGACAAGACTTGCTTTTCCAGTCAAAACAATATTTGTCACTAAACTTCCTTTCTTTCTCCCAAATAAGGATATTGAAGCTGCTCTTGCCCATTTTGGCTCAGTGAAATGTTTGAACGATGAATTCCTTCAAGAACTGGGTCTGGGGGTCCATCAAAACTGGCACAAGAGTAGCGAAAATGGAGATGCGGGAAATTATTCCGAACTTTCTTAAAATTGGAAACTTCACAGCTGTCATTAGCTATTCAGGCGTGATCAAGGTATGTAGATGGTGTAAGGCATATTCCCATTATATAAAAGATTGTCCTGTCTTTGCCAATCGCATTCAACATTCTTCTCCTGTTCAAGATCCTGTTGAACCTGAACAAAAAACTTTGCTAGTTATTGGCTTGGACACTGCTCAGTCAGCTCCAATAAAAAAAATAAAAAAAAATAAATGCCCCCTCAAGCAGCTGCTTGCCACAGAGGTCTGACAGGAGCCTGTCAGTTTATATGCCATAGTAGAAGATCTGAGAGGATGGCAAGACCTCAGCAGAAAAACGACACATACATCCATGCCTTACCCGTGGCTCGAACCCAGGTCCCGTAGATCAGTAGCCAAGCGCGTTAACCACTCGGCCACGGGACGGCGCTCCAGTTAAAGACATCAGCAAAGAAAATGAGTCTCCTTCAAATCAGCAATGTTCTGACCAATTTTTGGAATTGGATATTGCTGACTCTAATCTTTCAAAAAGAAAATGCATTTCACCTTCTTCTCCCTCTTCCCAGACGGAAGATTGTGATTTTAAAAGAGTGAACAAAAAGATTTCAACTGCCAATTTTGGCAAATCACAACTTGTTACAGCAATTTCTTTTTTCTGTTGACCCAGTGTTTGTCACAGACCTTTCTTTTGATTCTGATGAAGAAAGAGAAACTTTTGAAGATATTGTGGACATATTAAAGTATATAATCAATCCCGAACTCTCAAATTCAGAGTGGAAAGTTCCCAACTCTTAAAAATTTATTAGAAAAACTGTTTCCAGGAATGGTTCGGTGCTTTTGAAATACCAAAAAACTGTTCATCGCTGCATTATCAAGATGCCCACAACACGATGTGTTTTCTGTTTGGGATTTTCTTTCAAAATTGAAGCAGCTTTGGCCACACTACAAGTAATCATATTTTCCTTATTGAACTTTACTTTCTTGTTTCTAAATTAAGATAATTTAGGGTTTTTCCTCTTGTTTTTAACTTGTTTTTGTTATATATCTAGTTTGTTAATACATTGTTTACATGTAAATCGCCTGTTGCCGTCCCATGGCCGAGTGGTTAGGCGCTTGGCTCCTGATCTAAGGGACCTGGGTTCGAGCCCCGGGTAAGGCATGGATGTATGTATCGTTTTCCTGCTGAGGTCCTGCCATCCTCTCAGACCTTCTCCTATGGCATATAAACTGACAGGCTCCTGTCAGACCTCTGTAGCAAGCAGCTGCTTGAGGGGGTATAAATCGCCTGTGGAGGCTCTCAGCCAATACCAAAATTCCTCGCTTCTTATTGGCTGAGAGCGATTCTGTCTGAATCCAGCACATGGACCAGATGATAGGATTTCCATCGGAATGAATTACAAAGTGGTCCAGTACTGAAGAGGAAGATTATGTTTGTCTGCCAAAATTTACTTTTTCTTCGATTTGGCTAATACTGACTTTTCTACCTTTTTTTTTTGGCATTTTTATTTCTTCTCTCTCTTTGAATTTTCGTAGCTTTGGAGCCTTTCTTTTTCTAAATTTAAAATAATTTATTTTAAATTTTTATTAAATCCAGAGATATGGCTTGTATGCTAGCTACGTGAGGAGGACTTACAATACGCTATGTGGGGAGGACTTACAATAGAGCCAAATTAACAACATATTAAGACAAGGGCTAAGGAACTGTTATACACATTCTGAGCCACCAGTGAAATTCGAACTCACGCCCGCCAGTTTACGAGACTAATACACTACTTCTGAACTATTGCGGCGCCATAGAATACCGTCTTGATGTAAACATGGCAAACTGACATCTGGTATAGGTTGGGTTGTTTTACCTCTGAGCGGCACTTTTTTGCACACCATGGGCTAAATGGCCAGGTCACATGGACCCCGAAGGCTCAGAGAAGGTTGGGGGAGGGGACCCACTGGAACAGCTGTTTGGAGACGGATGGTAGCCTCCCGTCAAGGCCATCCAGCGTGTTCTTTAACGTGCACAGGGTATGTCTCTCCCGCACACGGGGCCACGGCTTAACGTCCCATCCGACGGACGGCGGCCTTTCCAAGCCCATCGGTGTCCCCTACTGACCGTGGGCAGGGCGGGGAATTTTGCGGAGATAAATCTCAACGCTGACCCAGCTGGGACTCGAACCTGGGAACTACAGATTACGAGCCTGGCGCGCTACCGACTGAGCCACCCCCGCCCCTCTGGTATAGGGAGCCCCTCATTGGATGATCTTACAAAACCTTGAACTTAACAAGAAAAATATACGACTTCAATTCTTGGTGTTTCACAATGAACTTCTGTTCACAGTAATCATAATGACTAATGAAGAACCTTACCATTTAGCCAATTGTTGTTTTGCTCTTTTCTTGAAGCAAAAAAAAAATTTGCTACACAAACTCTTAGCCACCACTGAGGTTCGAACTCACGACCCCTGGTTTACGAGACCAGTGCTCTACCTCTGAGCTATGGTGGCTACATATAGCGCCCTCTTCATAGAAAACATAATGAGAAGAAAAAGAACGAATTCAATTCCTTCTGTGGCTGAATGAGCTTCTCTTCATAGTATTGATATCGACTAAAGCAAAACTTATCAATAACCTAATTGTTTGCTCTATTTTTTCCTGTTCTTCAAAGAAAAAAAATTGTTATAATCATTTTGAAACATCAGTAAAAATTTGAACTCACGATTCGTTGTTTAAGCTATTTTGTTACCATAAAATAACCTTTGAGCTAATTTGTTACCATAAAATATCGTCTTGATGGTAAAAATAACAAGAAAAACACGACTTCACATGATGATGTGTTCGAACGAGCTTCTATTAATAGTATTCATAACGACTAAGACAAGGCCTTACCAATAAGCTAATTGTTCGCTTTTTTTCCAATTCCTAAAGCAAAAAATTGCTATATTAATTCAAAGCCACCAGTGAGGCTGGAACTCACGACCCCTGGTTGACAAGAGCAATACTCTATCTGTGAGTTATGGTGGCAGCGAAGAATGTCATCTTGATGATAAACATAATGATAAGAAAAAATGAAGATTTCAATTCATCGTGTGACTGAATGCGCTTCTCTTAATAGTAATCATAATGAAAAAGGCAGAACCTTATCAATAAGCTAATTATTTTTTCTCTTATTTTTTCTGTTCCTGAAATATTAAAAATTGTTATGTTAACTCAGAGCCACAAGTCAGGTTCTAGTTCGCGGTCCCTGGATTACAAAACCAGTGCTAAAGTTCTGTGAGGGGCGGGGGTGGCTCAGTTGGTAGGGCGCCAGGCCCCGTAATCTGTAGTTCCCAGGTTCGAGTAATAGCTGGGTCAGCGTTGAGATTTATCTCCGCAAAATTCCCCGCCCTGTCCACGGACAGTAGGGGACACCGATGGGCTTGGAAAGGCCGCCGTCCGTCGGATGGGACGTTAAGCCGTGGCCCCGTGTGCGGGAGAGACATACCCTGTGCACGTTAAAGAACACGCTGGATGGCCTTGAAGGGAGGCTACCATCTGTCTCCCAACAGCTTTTCCAGTGGGTCTCCTCCCCCAACTTTCTCTGAGCCTTCGGGGTCCATGTGACCTAGCCATTTAGCCCATGGTGTGCAAAAAAGTGCCGCTCAGAGGTAAAACAACCCAACCCAATGAGGGTTCAACTCACGACTCCTGGGTTACGAGACCAGTTCTCTAACTCTGAAATATGGTGCGCCATTAGAATATCGTCTTGATGTAAACATGACAAGAAAAATAACGACTTCAATTCATGACAGAATGAACTTCTGTCGATAGCAATCATAATGACTAATGAAGAGCTTTACCAAATTGATAATTATTTGCTCCTATTTTGTCTGTTCCGGAAACTTTAAAAAAAAAAAGTTATATTAACTCAGAACCATCAGTAAAGGTGTAGTTCACGATCCCAGGTTTCCAAAAAAAAAAAACTTGTGCCTTTATCTCTGAGCTTTTGGGTTGGGTTGTTTTACCTCTGAGCGTCACTTTTTTGCACACCATGGGCTAAATGGCCAGGTCACATGGACCCCGAAGGCTCAGAGAAGGTTGGGGGAGGGGGCCCACTGGAACAGCTGTTGGCAGACAGATGGTAGCCTCCCGTCAAGGCCATCCAGCGTGTTCTTTAACGTGCACAGGGTATGGCTCTCCCGCACACGGGGCCACGGCTTAACGTCCCATCCGACGGACGGCGGCCTTTGCAAGCCCATCGGTGTCCCCTACTGACCGTGGGCAGGGCGGGGAATTTTGCGGAGATAAATCTCAACGCTGACCCAGCTGGGACTCGAACCTGGGAACTACAGATTACGAGCCTGGCGCACTACCGACTGAGCCACCCCCGTCCCCACTCCCACCTCTGAGCTATGGAGGCGCCAAAGACTACAATGTAGATGGTTAACATAATGAAACTAAAATTAACGAGTTAAGTTCATGGTGGGGCGGTTTGAGTGTTTTTGAGAGTAATAATTAGAATTAAGGGAAAACCTTACTAATTAGCTAATTGTTTGCTGTTTTCCTTTTCCACAAACAAAAATTTCATACAAATTCGCAGCCACCAGTGAGGTTCGAACGCACGACCCCTGGCTTACGAGACCAGTAACCTTGTAAACATCTGAGCTACGGTGGCTACAGAAAGGGCTCTCTTCATGGAAAATAATAATAGTAATCATAATGTAATCATAATGACAATAGCAATCTTAATGACTATTGAAGAACCTTACCATTTAGTTAATTGTTGCTTTTTTTTCTTTTCCTCAAACGAAATTATATAAATTCTCAGCACACCAGTGAGGTTCGAACTCACGAGCGCTGGTTTACGAGACCAGTGCTCTACCTCTGAGCTATGGTGACTACATATTATGTCCTCTTCATAAAAAACATAATGAGAAGAAAAATAACGAATTCAATTCCTGGTTGGCAGAATGAACTTCTCTTGATAGTAATCATATGGACTAAGGCAGAACTTGATCAATAAGTTAATTGTTCCCTCGTTTTTTTTCTGTTCTTCAAGCAAAAAAAAAATTGCTATAGAAATTCTGAAACACCAGTAAAATTTGAACTGACGACCTCTTGTTTACAAAACCAGAGTCGTACCTTTGAGTTATTTCGGTACCATAAAATATCATCTTGATGGTAACAAAGCAAGAAAAACGAGCTTTTATTAACAGTAACGAGCTTTTATTAACAGTAATCATAACGACTAAGGCAAGTTGGGTTGGGTTGTTTTACCTCTGAGACGGCACCTTTTTGCACACCATGAGCTAAATGGCCAGGTCACATGGACCCCAAAGGCTCAGAGAAGGTTTGGGGAAGGGACCCACTGGAACAGCTGTTAGCCTCCCGTCAAGGCCATCCAGCGTGTTCTTTAACGTGCACAGAGTATGTCTCTCCCGCACACGGGGCCACGGCTTAACGTCCCATCCGACGGACTTTCCAAGCCCATCGGTGTCCCCTACTGACCATGGGCAGGGCGGGGAATTTTGCGGAGATAAATCTCAACGCTGACCCAGCTGGGACTCGACCTGGGAACTACAGATTACGAGCCTGCCGCGCTACTGACTGAGCCACCCCCGCCCCAACTAAGGCAAGACAATAAGCTAATTGTTTGCTCTTTTACTCTTTCTCAAGCAAATAAAAAATTATTACTCAAATCCTCGGCCACCAGTTAGGTTCGAAATCACGACCACTGGTTTAACGAGACCAGTTCTCTACCTCTGAGGTACGGTGGCGCCTCAGAATATCGCTTCGATTGTGAAGATAATGGGGAGAAAAATGGCGACTTATATTCATGGCGTGGCCAAATGAGCTTCTTCTAATAGTAATCATAATGAGTAAGGCAGAATCTTATCATTAAGGTTGTTTTTTTCTGTTCTTCAAACAAAAAAATTTCACACAAATTTTTAACAATCAGTGAAGTTTGAAATCACAACTTCTTGTTTACTAGTGCTCTTCCTCTGAGATATGGTGGCGCCAGATAATGTCGATCTGGATGGTAAAAATAACGATTTTAAGTCATGGTGTGCCCGAATGTGCTTCTCGTGATAGCAATCATAATAACTAATGCAAACCCTTAGCATTAAGCTAGTCGTTTGCTCATCAATTTTTTGTTCCTTAAAAAAATTGTGATATAAATTTAGCCCCCCCTCCCCCAGTGAGTTACGAATTCACGATTCCTGGTTGACCAGTGCTCTACCTCTGAGCTATGATAGTGCCAGAGAAGTCCGTCCCCCCAGAGTGCAGGTTAAAGAACACGCCGGATGGCCTTGATGGGAGGCTACCATCTGTCTCCCAACAGCTTTTGCCAGTGGGTCCCCTCCCCCAACATTCTCTGAGCCTTCGGGGTCCTTGTGACCTGGCATTTATCCACTGTGTACAAAAAATGCCGCTCAGAGGTAAAACAAACCAACAACCTAAGCAAAAAACGATATTGAATAACTTTATAGACAACAATGAAATTCGACAGGTTTAAAAAGTTTTGTTTATTACAAGTAATATAAATAAAATAAAAAATTCCTAATAGAAATTCTTTAATATCGTGATTTTCTTAAATATAGTGATTTAATTTATTCCTGTGATTAAAATTAAGCCTTTTGTAAAATGTTGTCTAACGTAGCACGCCCTTTTAAATAGCTGTTGACGGCTGGAACTCAGGTTTCTATGTATATCATAGGCGTTGTAGAAAAAACCATTTAAAGGGCAAATAGAAGCAGTTGGCAAACCTGCTGAATGTTATTATTCAGTCTCCTTTCTCAAGCTATATACGAATATAATTCTAGTAGAGGATAATATGACTGAGCTCTAAAGATTACTAAAATTATTTCTGAAAGAAAAAATATTTCTTGAATATTATAAATCGATATATCTTATATAACACTGTACCTTATGTAACACACACAACAAAAAAAATCGAATTTAAATGGTAAGAATAAGCAAAATCTATGGTTATAATTAGTTTTCAAAAATATATGTATATGAATTCAAACAAAATTATGCTTTAACCCCTCAGAATAAATATGAAAATATTAATGAGAAAATCGGTATAGATTATGATTTAAACCATTATTATTTCAATTCATAATCGATAACAATAGGTGAAACTATCTACTAGATGGCGCCACCTCTCAGGAATGGGTCCTGCCCGTATTTCTCGTATTGCCATAAAAGGAAGCGAAGTTCCACAGAAGCCGGTTCGGAAATTCAGCGTCATTGCTTTGTACAAGCTGACGTCACGAACGTAGGTTTAGGATGCGTCTCCATAAACAATCATTATGACTTCTGATGGTTTTGAACGCCGCCATTCATCGCTGGCAGGGGCATTGTTACTGAGAAATGCATTGCAGTGCCAGGGTCACACGAAACAGTTCATTGTTCCAGGATTCAGTGCAGAGGAAACGTCGAGTTAGGGCAGGATTCATTCGTCCAATGCTTCGTCGTCCGACAATAATGGGATACAACTGGAACTCGCCCACTCATTCACGATAACGTATAGGAAGCGGAAAGGGCGTTTGAATGCTTAAGTATGTAAAGCCAGATGTTAGTCTAATACGGTAATGATCATTGCAGACATTTAGAAAAGGCGACAAAACGATGTTTACGTCAAAAATTGAAATGTGTATGTGCAGAGGGACATTTTTTAAGAGTGAGAGTTCCGTTTCTAAAAAAGGTGCACTGTATACAGGGACAGGACCTACGTATAAGCTAACTAAGCTATAGTTTTAGGCCTTACGATATAAGTGGCCTTAAAGAAATTCATTTCTTGTTTTACTATGTCAAGCAAAAATTTTATTTAGATTTAAATTAATCTATCGCAAACACTGTTCATCTTAGCTTTACACAATCATCATTGTTTAGCAATTCCCGTGTAATATTTTCTCCCATCAGTTTCATGCTTGTTTTCTAATCTTCCCTACAATTAGAATAATAAATATACATTTCGACTCTCGAATTTTTAGGGCCTCAAACTTGTCGTTGTCTAAGGCCTTTTAAATATGTTATAGTTTAGGACTTCTTATATTTGCTATAGTTTAGAGCCTCAGATGGTCAAAATCCAGCCGTCACTGTATATAATTAATTGATAATAGGATGTAAGAATCAAGAGATTTTATGGAATTATTTTGTCTTGGATTTTTTTGGCACGCAGCCATTTTTTAAATGGCCAGGCCATAATGACTCAGAGTTGAGGAGGGGAAGATATCATACAGAATAAATATTAGGAGTAGTGATGTACCGAAAGGGAGGGTTGGGTTGTTTTACCTCTGAGCGGCACTTTTTTGCACACCATGGGCTAAATGGCCAGGTCACATGAACCCCGAAAGCTCAGAGAAGGTTGGGGGAGGAGACCCACTGGAAAAGCTGTTGGCAGACAGATGGTAGCCTCCCGTCAAGGCCATCCAGTGTATTCTTTAACGTGTAAAGGGTATGGCTCTCACGCACATGGGGCCACGGGGGTCATTTTAACAGGGGATCATTTTGTTTTCCTATACTCATTTACATACTCTTCTTTTTTTCCTATGTTGCGATCTAAACGGCAAGGCTGTGATATGTATAAAGAACAAATAGATAGGAATACGTTAAATGTAAGTATGCACATAAATCGGAAATTTTTTGATGTGTTCTTCAAGAAAGATGCGTTAGATTTTTATCTTTAATGTTTAAAGCAGGGATCCAAACAGGTGAAAATGTTATTTTTTAAATAGATGATCACAGAAATGATGAATATTATTAGAAAATAATATATGCCTTTAATCGTAGGCGTTTCTTCCTTTCAAACTTCAGGAAGTTGTGTGTATGTGTGGGTGGGACGGGTTGTTTTACCTCTGAGTGACACTTTTTTGCACACCATGGGCTAAATGGGCAGGTGATGGGGATACCTGTAACAACCTATGTTACAGGTATCCCCATCACAACCACCTCCATTACCAATGTAAGTGGTTATCCACCCATATTGGTAATCTATATCGGCTATATTTTTAATATCCTCCATTAACAACATAGGTGGAAATAACTAATGCCGGCCCTGGATATCCCTGTGTGAGCCTGACCACTATTTACAAATTCTGCGCTATTAACGCACTATAATTCAAGTGAGGCTATGATTTAGGCTCCAGCGTTTAATATGTCATATACGGTATATTTTTTTTTGTTACAGGTATCCCCATCACAACCACCTCCATTACCAATGTAAGTGGTTATCCACCCATATTAGTAATCTATATCGGCTATATTTTTAATATCCTCCATTAACAACATAGGTGGAAATAACTAATGCCGGCCCTGGATATCCCTGTGTGAGCCTGACCACTATTTACAAATTCTGCGCTATTAACGCACTATAATTCAAGTGCAGGCTATGATTTAGGCTCCAGCGTTTAATATGTCATATACGGTATATTTTTTTTTGTTACAGGTATCCCCATCACAACCACCTCCATTACCAATGTAAGTGGTTATCCACCCATATTAGTAATCTATATCGGCTATATTTTTAATATCCTCCATTAACAACATAGGTGGAAATAACTAATGCCGGCCCTGGATATCCCTGTGTGAGCCTGACCACTATTTACAAATTCTGCGCTATTAACGCACTATAATTCAAGTGCAGGCTATGATTTAGGCTCCAGCGTTTAATATGTCATATACGGTATATTTTTTTTTGTTACAGGTATCCCCATCACAACCATCTCCATTACCAATGTAAGTGGTTATCCACCCATATTAGTAATCTATATCGGCTATATTTTTAATATCCCCCATTAACAACATAGGTGGAAATAACTAATGCCGGTCCTGGATATCCCTGTGTGAACCTGACCACTATTTACAAATTCTGCGCTATTAACGCACTATAATTCAAGTGCAGGCTATGATTTAGGCTCCAGCGTTTAATATGTCATATACGGTATATTTTTTTTTGTTACAGGTATCCCCATCACAACCACCTCCATTACCAATGTAAGTGGTTATCCACCCATATTAGTAATCTATATCGGCTATATTTTTAATATCCTCCATTAACAACATAGGTGGAAATAACTAATGCCGGCCCTGGATATCCCTGTGTGAGCCTGACCACTATTTACAAATTCTGCGCTATTAACGCACTATAATTCAAGTGCAGGCTATGATTTAGGCTCCAGCGTTTAATATGTCATATACGGTATATTTTTTTTTGTTACAGGTATCCCCATCACAACCACCTCCATTACCAATGTAAGTGGTTATCCACCCATATTAGTAATCTATATCGGCTATATTTTTAATATCCTCCATTAACAACATAGGTGGAAATAACTAATGCCGGCCCTGGATATCCCTGTGTGAGCCTGACCACTATTTACAAATTCTGCGCTATTAACGCACTATAATTCAAGTGCAGGCTATGATTTAGGCTCCAGCGTTTAATATGTCATATACGGTATATTTTTTTTTGTTACAGGTATCCCCATCACAACCACCTCCATTACCAATGTAAGTGGTTATCCACCCATATTAGTAATCTATATCGGCTATATTTTTAATATCCTCCATTAACAACATAGGTGGAAATAACTAATGCCGGCCCTGGATATCCCTGTGTGAGCCTGACCACTATTTACAAATTCTGCGCTATTAACGCACTATAATTCAAGTGCAGGCTATGATTTAGGCTCCAGCGTTTAATATGTCATATACGGTATATTTTTTTTTGTTACAGGTATCCCCATCACAACCATCTCCATTACCAATGTAAGTGGTTATCCACCCATATTAGTAATCTATATCGGCTATATTTTTAATATCCTCCATTAACAACATAGGTGGAAATAACTAATGCCGGCCCTGGATATCCCTGTGTGAGCCTGACCACTATTTACAAATTCTGCGCTATTAACGCACTATAATTCAAGTGCAGGCTATGATTTAGGCTCCAGCGTTTAATATGTCATATACGGTATATTTTTTTTTGTTACAGGTATCCCCATCACAACCACCTCCATTACCAATGTAAGTGGTTATCCACCCATATTAGTAATCTATATCGGCTATATTTTTAATATCCTCCATTAACAACATAGGTGGAAATAACTAATGCCGGCCCTGGATATCCCTGTGTGAGCCTGACCACTATTTACAAATTCTGCGCTATTAACGCACTATAATTCAAGTGCAGGCTATGATTTAGGCTCCAGCGTTTAATATGTCATATACGGTATATTTTTTTTTGTTACAGGTATCCCCATCACAACCATCTCCATTACCAATGTAAGTGGTTATCCACCCATATTAGTAATCTATATCGGCTATATTTTTAATATCCTCCATTAACAACATAGGTGGAAATAACTAATGCCGGCCCTGGATATCCCTGTGTGAGCCTGACCACTATTTACAAATTCTGCGCTATTAACGCACTATAATTCAAGTGCAGGCTATGATTTAGGCTCCAGCGTTTAATATGTCATATACGGTATATTTTTTTTTGTTACAGGTATCCCCATCACAACCATCTCCATTACCAATGTAAGTGGTTATCCACCCATATTAGTAATCTATATCGGCTATATTTTTAATATCCTCCATTAACAACATAGGTGGTTGGACACACCTATCAGATAAGGTATCATTCTCCTCTGAGCTATTTCATCACATAGATGTGCCCTTTCGAGATATGCTAAATCCTATGACTTTGCACTCTTTATAATTCATGACTGAATACTGGCGTTGAAAGGAGCAATGATATTCCCTTCCCAAAAACTGTCGATCGTCGGTGGCATTTCACACAGGTCGTATTCACACGTACAATCGCTCAAAAAAATATCCGAACACCATGGTTGATTACAGAATTCAGAAAAAATATCTGGCAACGTTTTTTTTTTAGAAATTAGTGATCTGGCAACCTTCGTGTCACGTGATTACAGAATTCAGGAAAAATATCTGGAGCGTGTACAGCAACTCTACATGCTCCAGTTACCCTTCACAGCAAACTGGAGCGTGTGCAGTAACTGCACACGCTCCAGTTTGCTGTGAACGGTAACTGCACACGCTCAATATTTCCGTGAGGGAGCCCACACGATCTAGTATCAAAATAATATGACCACCTAAAATCGCTCAAAAAAAGAATCCGAACACTATGGTTGATTACAGAATTTAGAAAAAATATCTGGCAACGATTTTTTTTTTAGAAATTAGTGATTTGGCAAACTTCGTGTCACGTGACACGACTTTTGAGCGACATACACCATTGCCGCAATTTATTCGTCGTAAGTTGCGCTTCGTGGATTGAGATACATTTACATATGAAATCAGCAATATGTAATGTAATCGATCATGGTACTTTATCGTTTGGACAATTGTGGTTTGCTTGCAATTAAAACTGCTGAACAATCGGATCTTTTAAACAGGCTGTTATTTAAACCAATTGTATAAAGGTAAAAATTAGCAGAGGTGACGTAGCCATTTGAGTAATAGCGCAATGTAGTTGATTTCTGTAAGAAAGAAATGTAAAAATAAATCAATTTAATATTCTAATAGTCCTGTCTTAACAGACAGGATTACTGAGAGCTTAATACATGTGTAAAAGGTCAGTTGGTAGTTGATGGGAATTTTTCAACTTGGTAGCTTGGTTGTCAAAACAGAGCTATCAGCTAGACAGCACAACAGCAAAGATTTGTACCAGTTACTAAGTTTTTTGTGTGGGATTTGGGTTGGGTTGTTTTACCTCTGAGCGACACTTTTTTTGCACACCACGGGCTAAATGGCCAGAGTCACATGGATCCCGAAGGCTCAGAGAAGGTTGGGGGAGGGGACCCATTGGAACAGCTGTTGGGAGACAGATGGTAGCCTCCCGTCAAGGCCATTCTGCGTGTTACTTTAACGTGCATTGGGTATGGCTCTCCCGCACACGGGGCCACGGCTTAACGTCCCATCCGACGGACGGCGGCCTTTCCAAGCCCATCGGTGTCCCCTACTGACCATAGGCAGGGAATTATGCGGAGATAAATCTCTACGCTGACCCAGCTGGGACTCGAACCTGGGAACTATAGATTACGAGCCTGGCGCGCTACCGACTGAGCCACCCCCGACCCTACAATTAGTCTGTTTTGAATGGACTTCAACAGAATAAAACGTAGGAAGAAAGCAGAGGAAATGTGCTCTATGTAAGACAAATGTAAGAAAACTGTAAAAAAGTGTAATGTAGAATATCATGTTGAATGTTTTCCAGTACGGCATCAGTAATTTCAATGTGTATTTAATAACGTTTCCATTGCTCTATTTTTTTAAATTTACATTTTATAATTTTGTGAAAGCACACTCTATGTGCCACACAATCCCTAATTGGGGATTAATAAATAAAGTTGCATTTCCTATGTAATTCTGTTATATTCATAGTAAATACTCATATTACCTGTAGATATAGTATTCAATAAATACTTGGGTGGAAAAAATTATTGCCGGCAATGCCAACCATGAGATGATAACTTGTTCCCACTATGTGACCTTTGTTTACAATGTCCATGAAAAATTTCAAATTACATTGTATGATGTTACTTTGTTTTTGATTTTATTTCTAATTCTCTGTGTTTATGTAAATGTGTTGTATATGTTGTTTCAAAATGTGGTATATGTCCTTTTCACTCTTTTGTACTGATTTGTTTTTATATCTTTATACGTACTAATTCTGAATTATTCTCTTTTTTATGTGCCCACTGTTATTGGATCATTAATCTGTTTTGAGCACATTAAATAAATAAATTAGCCAAATAATTTATGCATATTTGAAATAGCTTAGATCCTTGTGGAACTCCAATACTGATCTGAAATTTATCATTGCAATTATCGCTTATATAAATTTTAATCATTCATTCATTTTAAATATTACCATTCAAAAATATTCCTTCTAATACCAAGTAAATATAATTTCAGTAGTAAGGTGTCAAGGTCAAAAAAACCAAATGTTGATAATACCGCAATGCATTTCTTTCGTACATTTAAATTAATAATATTTCGTCATATTATTTTTTTTGATCTTACTAAAAGTTTTGCGTTCCAGTACCTTTATAAAACCCAAGCTGCTGACTTGACAAAAAATTTATTTTATTAAAAAGATTTTGTAAAAACCTTTTTTACAATCTTATTAGAAATTGTTAATAGAGTGATTAGTCTACAATTACTAAACCTCCTTTTTGATCCACTTTTATACACTGGACGAATAATTTCAATCTTCAGAGTTATTAGTATTTTTGAATTTTCAAAAAAATTTTTCATAAGATTACATGCAGAAAATTGCATTTACATTCCTTTATGCATTTAGATTTAATATTGTGAAATTCAGGAGATGAGTTAAATTTTGAATAATCTATAATATTAGCAACATCGAAGTTCCTAGCTAGTGGAAAATACATAGAATTATTATTTATGTAATCTGGTATAGTATTCCTACTATACTAGATAACTGCAACTCACTAATAGTTATTACAAAAAATTTAACAAAATCATTTAAAAATTCTTTTGCAGCTTTTTCTCTAATCAAATGTCTTTCGACATTTTCTTCGATTATTATTATTATTCCCCCTTTTTATCATCAATAATATCATTAATTCCCACAACTTCGTATTGTTATTTTTATTAATTTTTAATTTATTTGTATAAAATATGCGTTTCTGATTCCTTACGATGGTGTTTACCCTATTTCTTTACATAAATTATTTTTTTGTTTATTATTATTAACATTATCTTTATATATTTTCCATAATTTGTCTCCATTCGTAATTGCCAAAACAATGTCATCTGTAAACCAATCTTATTCTCTCAGTTTCACCATTTGTTTAAAGCAACAAAAAATTTCCTGTATTTCGTCCATTTTATTTAATACTTTCTGATATACTAATTATATGCTCATATCTTCATCAACTTATTTCACTCCACTGTGTCATTTGCAATTTTTGAATAATACGAATAGCATTATAAAATTTTTCAAAACCTACTGCAGATCAGAATCTTGTTTCAAAAACGTAACCCCATTACAACTAAAATTCTTTTTACTTATTGTAGGGACTCGATCGTTTAGGGCAAACCAGCAGCTCGATTTTTCTGCAGAGCCTTGCAACAAGAAATGCAGCTTCGGCCGGGTGAAAAACAACATACGTGTTTAATAAAGTCCCACGCTCGGAGTTGCATTCTAGAAAGGTCCCCGCTAGCTTGGAACGTGGGCGTACATGACTGGGTCGAATGAGTCTTCACACTCCGAAATGCGATGCTTCACGTAACCGCACCAGCGATATTTCGAATAGAGAAAGGGAATTTCAAAAAGACAGTTATGCCTTGCATTCTAGCAGAAAACAGTCGTGAAGACTTCGTCTTTTTTTTTGCATCAACAGTTTTCCATTACTGCAACTTGAGGGAGTATTCATTTTTTATTTTACTTATAGGTGTTGGAAATACCTGAAGGCTTCGTTATAGCTTTGCTAGTAGGATTGGGAATCTTGCTGTCTTGCGTTTAGCGACATGCCGGGTGACAGTCGCCATAACTTGTAAATATGCATATGATTGTGCATGTATTGTTTTCAACTGCAAATAAAATATGTACATAGTATACATATTAATAGAGTCCATTATTTAAGCAACCCAGTAGTGCCCTTCTAACATCATGTTAGCAGTGAAAAGTACCCAGAGGTTACATACGAGGGGGTAGAAAGAACGAAAACCCGCTATACTCGTATCAACGATGATGCGCTATACTTAATTAAAGTTTCATAATGGTCTGCAAATTTATTTCTATATATCCTACTTTTAACGTCAAAACTGTTTGTTTTAACCAAAACATGATCAATAAACTTCCTTGTAAAGCTAATTTATGTTTCTTCTTCTGTAGTAAAACCCTTAACAATTTTTTCTAAACCAAATTCAATCCAAGTATTCAAATACATATCACTACCATATTTATTAGCATTTGCCGTATAAGTATTAATGCAACCTAATTCCTGCCTTTTTTTAACAAATATTCAGAAATTTCTTTTAGGAGCCTATTAATATTTTTACTAGGTGATCTGTATGATGTGATGATATTAATTTCAATATTATCAATTAACAATTTGAAATTATTGCTTCTGCTGGTTCTCCAATAGTTTCATCCAGTTGTATTAAATTAATTTTGTTTAGATAAAAAATGATTATCCCATATTGTTTATTTCTTTTGACTTCCAAATTCGCTTATCATACCCTTCAATGTTAAATAAAGATGATTCCTGTTCAGTTACCATAGTTTCAACCAAAATGATCAATTTCAATGGAGTTCAGAAAGCTTAATTTCAACTAGTAAATTATCCCAATATTGTTTTTGGTGATCTAATGTTTAAATATATCAATTTTAACATTTTATCACCCGACCCTTGAAACCAAACATTAACATCATTTTTATGCCGGATATTGTTGAGAATGGTGAGGTAGATAAGGAATTGTGATGGCATTTAAATCATCACAAAACAATTCCTTATCTACCTCACCATTCTCAACAATATCCGGCATAAACATTTAAAGAAGCAAAAGGGAAACTATTTCATTTTAGGACAGACAAAAATACACTGCACGTAACTGAAATTGCCCCACCTAGAAAGAGAGAGGGGATAGGGATGAAATGTAGCACACACATAGCAATACATATTGGCATACCATGATTTAATTTGCAGCCAATTACAGCGGTAAGAAGGTGAGATAATGCAGCACAATGTGACTGCTTCAGTAGGTGGTTGCAGCAGTTAAATAATATTGATATGAATTCAAACAGATGAAAACTTAGCGTGAGTTTAAAAATAACAACTAGTAACAATAAATCTAAAATAATGTGATTCAATACAAAAGTATGGATAAAAACATGTACATAAACTAAAGATACCAATATTTATCTTATGTGTGAACAAATTTTTAATCTAACGAGAATCATATATGTGAATACTTGCAATATCTCGAGAATAACCTTATCAATTACTAAATAACTATACATCAAATAACTTCCTTCTTAGGTTTTAATCCTCAAGTACCTCAAAACTGCGGCTAAGTGTACTGGTTTCTCAGAATCAATTCTTTTCAGACACTGATCACCACGCACAAGACGACGAATTCTTTTTTTCCTTTATCAGCTTATCAACACGATCTACACCAATAAACTAATCAACCTTCCGCGCACTCACCACATAAAAAAACTTCTTCCCTTTATACACCCATCATGTACATACTGAAACTAATTATGCCTCCTTTCGGATATCCACAACTCCAACATTACAATTCTATCTTTTCTATTTTTCAGATCGGTTCTGTATTCCAATTCGTTGGTTAAATAATTCTCACGCAGAAGCATACACGACTGTTCATGACACGTTTATCATAAATTCACTGTAGCATGTTCATCTGTCATAACAATATTTTAAGCAGGAAGTAGCGTTTCTTTTCAGGAATTCCAGCCAGAGCTCGAGTGGAGCCACATCAAATTAAATGGAAAGCTGATTTTGTCCCTAGGAAAGTACACCGCTACCGAGTACCAGAAGCCCTTAGGTCGCAGTTGGACATGCAAATTAAGGAATTTCCCGAAGCAGGAATGATTGAGCCTGTAGTCAGTGAGCATGCCCATCCCATTGTTTGTGTTGCTAAGAAGGATGGCTCTCTTCGATTATGCTTTGATTTCCGTGCCCTTAAAGTTGGCACCGAAACAGACTTTTATCCCAAGGAGGACATTGAAGGGCTGGTAACGCAGGCAGGGAAGGCCCATTATATTTCAACTATAGATCTGCTTCGTGGTTATTGGCAAATCCCTTTGGCAGAAAAAGTAGGCAGTTAACAGCATTTGTCACTCATAAAGGGCAATATAGGTGGGCTGTTCTACCCTTTGGGTTAAAGAACAGTTCGGCTTGCTTCAGAAGAGTTGTGAATAAGGCAGTGGACAAACACCAGGAGTATTCATGTGCTTACATAGATGATGTGGCCATATTTTCAAAAACATGGAAGGAACATCTTATTCACTTAGATAGAGTGCTAGAAGAATTGGAAGATGTCAGAACCGCTAAATGGACAAATGTACCTTTGCTAAGCCGAAAGTAAAATATTTGGGCCACATAGTGGGATCAGAGAAGACAGAGACGGATCTTGAGAAGCTAACGACCATTAAAAATTTGCCCTGTCCGACAGATAAAAAGGAACCCTGAAGTGTTCTCGGCCTTTGCTGTTACTACTGCGAGTACGTCCCGCATTATGCCGAGATTACGTGGCCGCTGATGGCATTGACTGGCAAGAGAGTCCCGTCGAAGCCGCCTTGGTCGGAAAACGAAGAAAGGGCATTGCAAGCGCTGAAAGCGAAGCTTTGCGATGCACCTGCGAGATATATGCTGGACTGTAGCAAACCGTTTGTTTTGGACTTGATTCTGCGGATTTTGCGGTTGGAACTTGTTTATCGCAGAAAGATACAGAAGGAAATTTGTACCCAGTGGCATTTGCAAATCAGAAGCTGACTCCAACCCAAATTCGATGGAACACAATAGAAAAGGAATCTTACGCTATTGTTTGGGCTCTGAAGAAGTTTGAAAATTGAATTTTTGGAGCTACGATATATGTGGTATCGGATCATAATCCGCTTTTTTAAGTTCTTGACAATGGACTGTCCACAGTGGCCGAAATTACAGAGATGGGCATTGGCCCTTCAACGTTATAATATTATAATCCCTCATTGACCTGGAAAATTGCATTGCAACGCTGACACCTTGTAACGATTGCCGCCTGTAGAGAGTCCTTGGGGGTTGGTAATTAGGCTAGGGGTTGCAATGGAAGGGGGCGAGCTGGCAACTCAAAGGGGTGTAAAAATGAGAAGGGACAGAATGCACTCGACTCACTTGTGGGGAAATGCTCTGTTCAGACAGTGGAGGTCACCAGGTCTGCAGCACTGAAAGAAGTGAACTGAAGTTAATTGCTTCTGAGTGACAGAGACGCTTTATACACTGTAAGTAAATTAATTGGACCGTCGTCGGGTGAGGACATTGTTCACCAGCCAAGCTGGGTGTTATGAACATTAGAGTGACAAAAGACATGAGTTTTATAAGTATGGTAAAAACTGATAAAACGCTTTGGGGAAGGGATATGTCATGTCCCTCTAATTTATTTATTTTTATTTTTGTTGCATTTTATTGTATTTTTGTTGTTGTAAACATTTTTATGTATTAAGTCTGTTCTTGGAAGTGCTGTTGTGGGGATGAGATTCATAGATGTTGTTTTCGGGTCTGAGCTGGCTGCCTGCATGGGTTGACGAGTTGAAAGACCTTTTATGGTCTTTTACAACTAGCCTGGTGTGCGAGTGTAAGCGCTAGAGACAAGCTGGGCAATAAGGGAACAACAGTCTTGAGCGTCGCTCTCAAACGGGAAGGATATTTCTGTACATCACTTGGTGCAGCAAATCTGAGGCATATGTCAGTATGGGTGTAACAACCCATGAACCTGTTATTTCACTGAAATAAGGGTGAAGCCAATCAAGGGACTAATTCATCATCCTCGAGCGCCATCACATTTGGCACTGTCCATGACACCATAGCAATACTTAGATATTGTCTGGAGATCCTTGCAGTGTGTACATGGGTGTTTTCATGCTGGAAAATGGGCTGCCTCATGCCTTCCAGGAATGGTAACAAAACAGGCTGCAGAACCGCACCAATGTATCATGCAGCTGTCAGTGTTCGAATGATGTGGGCGAGAGGTGACCTGCTGTCATATCCAATAGCACCCCATACCATTATGGCTGGCTGATGGGTGGTGTGCTGGTCGCGAACAAAAGCTGGATCCGTCCTCTCACCAGGTCATACACGGACCCGTCGATCGTCAGCACCCAGAGAGAAACGGGATTCATCACAAAACACAATAGTGTTCCATTCGTGCCCCCAGTTCGCTGAATTTCGGCACCAAGCCAGACGAGTGCTGCGATGGTTTGCAGTCAATGGCAGTTGATGCAACGGTTGACTAGAGCGGAGGTATGCCTCATGCAATCTTCAGTTTACCGTTTGGGTCGTTATGGGGACGTCCATGGCTGCTGACACAGCCTGTCGGATATCGCCTGCAGTGCTCTGTGGTGATGGATGAGTATGTCGAACGATGCGCCTATGAAGCTGTGCTGACCTGTCTGACGGCACCACTCCCTCTGTGGTGCATGCTAGAACCTTCATTTCACCACTGTTGCCAACAACGTCCAACAGTTCCTGCATCACGACGAACATGGGCAGCGACAAGACATGTAGTTCATTCAGCTTCACCTAGGCCTATAATTCGTCCTCTCTCAAAAGCAACCAAATGGTGATAAACTTCCTGACAGCATGTACAAGGCATTTTCGGCCTTCGCTGAACAATTCCAAGCAGAACCACCTAATCTCAACCATTCGCACGACTTCCACCTGCATAAACACAATACCGTTCCTGTTCCTTCTTGCATTCTTTATCTCTTGAGCCACACACGTCAATTGGCTCCGGATTATCATCATTTGCATATCTCAACTGCGCACACCCACCCTTCTATTTGCATGTTTGTACGACATGTCTTTCTGGGTGGGGCACTTTCAATATCGAGCAGTGTATTTTGGCCTTCTTTTTCTAAATTTTCTAGGCTCTGAATGCTATTAATAATAATCACTTGCTCATTTTCATTTTTTAAAATAAAAAGTCGACTCTTCTTGAACCAAACAAATTTATAACTTTTCTCCTTAGCCATTTTCTTTGCTCACAAAAAAAAAAATCCCAATTCATTTGCGTCAAATTTTCATTTATGTAGATAGGTAAATTTTTTTTCCTGCAGACACTTCCACATCTCAAACGAATCTTTTTTTCCCTATCCATTTGGCCTTATCTTTTCTGTTTTTAAATGGCACCAAAATGTTCGGAGTCCGTCCCTGTTTTTTTGGGTTGAATTCTATGTAACACATCAAAGCTCTCTCTCGTAAACTATTGAGGTTTTAACTCTTCCGCCAGCTTCTCCATTATCTCAAGAAGGTTGGGTTGTTTTACCTCTGAGCGGCACTTTTTTGTACACCATGGGCTAAATGGCCAGGTCACATAGACCCCGAAGGCTCAGAGAAGGTTGGTGGAGGGGACCCACTGGAACAGTTGTTGGGAGACAGATGGTAGCCTCCCGTCAAGGCCATCCAGCGTGTTCTTTAACGTGCACAGGGTATGTCTCTCCCGCACACGGGGCCACGGCTTAACGTCCCATCCGACGGACGGCGGCCTTTCCAAGCCCATCGGTGTCCCCTACTGACCGTGGGCAGGGCGGGGAATTTTGCGGAGATAAATCTCACTGACCCAGCTGGGACTCGAACCTGAGAACTACAGATTACGAGAATATGTCAAGAAGATGTTCACTTTCCCGTTTTCTTGCTCAATTCCACAAATCTATACATTTTTATTTCTACTATATTGCTCTAGATTATTATTTCCTATAACCAGTTCCTTTATTTTATTCTTTAATGTTTCAATAACCTTATAGTTCCTTCAACCTCTTATTCTAATGCTTTTTTTTTTGATTCAGCTATTTTATCCAGAAGCCGACATATTTGTCAGACAGGAATTCTGTTGACTTTTCTACACTGTCTAATATTGTTTTCATCTGTAGCAGAGTCATTAATTTACTAGAGGTATTATTATCCATTTTAAAGAAAAAAGTTATCAGGTATAATTGCAGGGTTATCAATCTCCTTTCCGATCCAGGTAAAGTTCTCTGTATTATTGAGCTTAAAGAATTTCGTTGACCGAAAAGGTTCGAGATGACATTGTCGTTTCAGAAGCGTTAAAGGATTCATGGATGAAATATTTTCATTTAGGCAGAATCTTAAGAAATGTGGAGTTCCAAAAATTTGCAATTACTAGTTTTGTACATTTCAAAAAGGTCTTTGGTTCTGTTTATCGTGAGACAGTATGGTATATTTAATAAGTAACATAATGATGTTTGTGTAATAACACCGAGACTCCGTGTGCGAGAGTTAGAAAAGCATTCAGTGATTGGTTTTAGCATTACAGTTGGAATTGAACATGAGTGCATTTTGCCTCCTTTTCTCTTAAGTTTGAGTTGAGTTGTTTTACTTCTGAACGGGGAGGGAGGGAGGGGGGGGGGGTGGCTCAGTCGGTAGCGCGCCAGGCTTGTAATCTGTAGTTCCCAGGTTCGAGTCCCAACTGGGTCAGCGTTGAGATTTGTCTCCGCAAAATTCCCCGCCCTGCCCACGGTCAGTAGGGGACATCGATGGGATTGGAAAGGCCGCCGTCCGTCGGATGGGACGTTAAGCCGTGGCTCCGTGTTCGGGAGAGCCATACCCTGTGCACGTTAAAGAACACACTGAATGGCCTTGACGGGAGGCTACCATCTGTCTCCCAACAGCTGTTCCAGTGGGCCCCCTCCCCCAACTTTCTCTGAGCCTTCGGGGTCCATGTGACCTGGCCATTTAGCCCATGGTAGCCCGAGGGTTCAGAGAAGGTTGAAAGAAAGGGATCCACTGGACAGTTATTAAGAGACAGATGGTAACCTCTCATCAATTCCATCCAGAATGGTCTTTAACTTGCACAGAGAATGATTCTTCTGCACACGGGAACGCTGCTTTCTCCCATCTGAAGGACGGCAGCCTTTACAAGCCCATCGGTGTACCCTACTCACCGATGGCAAGGCAGACAGTTTTGCGTAGATAAATCATCGTTTGAACGTGATGGTCAAGAACATCGTAACAAAGGAGATGAACTCGGCAGAAAATCACGGATAATAATATCCCACGTAAATAGGCAAAGATATCGAAAAACAACCCTCAGTCGTGGCCTTCAAACCACTTAAACAAGTATGAACAAATTTAATTATTAACTTTAAATCAGTATCTAAAATAACCTGTACATTGGCTTTATTACAACCCCCTGGCGTGCAATAAAATAATAATAACAACAAATAATGTGGGAGGAAAAAGGTTCAGACAGAGAGAGACAGGTGTTTGTTGACACAAACTGTTCCGCAAAACAGAACTGGTACAGTTCATCCATCAGCTGGGTGATATGACCACTGGCAGAATTTCTAAATTCATATCAATGAGCACTATGCACAGAGAACTGAAGAGTAAAAATTTGGGAATTATACCATGATATATACGACGAAGTGTTAAATAGGTATTCATAATAATTTGGCCAGGCAGTACATATGATAGTGCACTAAATAACGATTTCCTTCTAACGAACAATAAATACTGACCAAACGATACCTCGAGGAAGAAGGTATCCAACAAATCGTGTGGCATGAATTCTTTCTCGATCTCAACCCAATGGATATTTATATCTAATACTAGAAATCAATCGGCGCCTTCCTCAGGTCCTGATTTCTAGACCGTTTTTTCGACCCCTATTCGACCTTGACTGGGATACCAGATATGAAAATCCTCTTATTTTTGAGTTTTACTCCATGAAAGAGCCCTATTCACCAAGTTTTAGTTCTCCAACCAGTCCGGACTTTGACCTCCTGAGGGCCTAAGCTATGACAAGTGTGAGGCCCTAAGCTTTGGTAATATTATACCGATTGAAGGGAACATTTAAAAAATAAACGAATTTAACATCTTGAAAATATTATAATAGAAATGGTATACAATGATGACCAGTATTTGGACAATAGACTAATTTTTTAAAAAGTTGGTTACAGTAAACTCACTCATTTTTTGAGACCCCCTTTTAATCGTGAGAACTTAAGCTGTAGATTAGTTAGCTTATGCGTAAGTCCGGCCCTATCTCCAACAACTGTATATTGAAATTTGACCTTTGGCCCCAAAGGATACATCATATCCAAAATTTGGCATAATTTATGAGATCAATATGTCAAAATACCGTCCAGACCCCAATTATTAACCAGCTAACATCAGTAGATGTATATTTGACCTTTGATCTTGAAAAAATCATCGCATTAAAAAAAATTTACATTTCTGAGATCGATGACTAAAAGTACAGTCGCTCAAAAAAGTATCCGAACGCTATGGTTGATTAAAGAATTCAGAAAAAATGTATGGCAACGATTTTTTTAGAAATTAATGATCTGGCAACCTTTGTGTATTGTACACGAAGGTAGCCAGATCACTAATTTCTAAAAAAATCGATGCCAGATATTTTTTTCTGAATTCTGTAATCAGCCATAGCGTTCGGATACTTTTTTGACCGACTGTACTCCCAGGAATACACCCGGGTAGATCTAAATTTGACCTTTGATCTCGAAGGACCCTCTGGATCCGAAATTTCGTAACGTGTTTCGACATCTATAACCCAAAACATCCTCATACACAATTTTTCACATTTCTAGCACTTGTAGATCAAGGTTTGACCTCTACGTAATCTCCGTTCGATTTTTCCGGCTCGAGACTGACAGGAGATGACGCTAATTCTAACTAATATGCGGATGGTAGTGCTATAAGAATTTGTACCTAAGGGTAATCTGGGTCTTTGGTACCTTTGCTAAGTGCTTTCAAGGTATTTAACTAGATTTTAAAGGAATATATTTTACGAACATTCCAAAAACGGAAACGGGCGAGAAAAGATATAGAAAAAAATTAGGTATGCGTGAGTTGAGTTGTTTACCTCTGAGAGCACTTTCTTTTTCTCCTCAAATGAGTTGTTGTTGGGTTGTTTTACCTCTGAGCGGCACTTTTTTGCACACCATGGGCTAAATGGCCAGGTCACATGGACCCCGAAGGCTCAGAGAAGGTTGGGGGAGGGGACCCACTGGAACAGCTGTTGGGAGACAGATGGTAGCCTCCCGTCAAGGCCATCCAGCGTGTTCTTTAACGTGCACAGGGTATGGCTCTCCCGCACACGGGGCCACGGCTTAACGTCCCATCCGACGGACGGCGGCCTTTCCAAGCCCATCGGTGTCCCCTACTGACCGTGGGCAGGGTGGGGAATTTTGTGGAACCCTCAAATGAAATAAATGTCTAGGCCACAGGTAACCCAAGAGCTCAAAGAAGGTTGGAGGATTGGAAACCACAGATGAACTCTTACGAGACAGATGGTAGTCTCCCGTCATAGCTGTCTAGCGAATTCTTTAACGTACGCACAGGCTATGGTTCTCCTTCGCACGGGTCACAACTTTACATCTCATCCAACGGACAGCTGCCTTTCCAAGCCCATTGGTATCCCCTTTTCATCAAAAAGGCAAGGTGGCAGTTTAGTGGTAAACTTCCTTTGGACAAAGCCGCAGGATATTTGAAACTCAATAGAACAGTAGTTCCCCACTATGGGGGAGAAAAGGTCGAACCATAAGGATTGACCTTGACCCCGGAGGGTCGGTAAATCCCTAGGCAGACAAAAAGCAGGGAGGAGATAAACTCAACGCTGGCCTAGATACCACTCAAACTTGGGAGCTGCATATTGGATCTTGGGGCGCTATCGACAAATCAATGGTATGTATACATAGAGGGGGGAGAGGAAGTCTTGTGACTGGATTGTGTTGGAACGCCATTGCTGTATATAATTTTCCACTCCGCTTTAGTGATCTCTTAAAAAAGAATTTTTGCACACTATATGCAATATACACATTTTTCTTTTCACTTCCGTTCAGGTTATTGATATATTCAAATGGCATGGTCCCTTAACAATTGCAGTATTCCGTATCTATCTGCATATATTTAAGGTTCCCACCGCAGAGGTGAAATAGTATAGATCAAGGTTTGACCTCTACGTAATCTCCATCTGATATCATTGCTGAGACTGCGATCCGAATTAAACTCCTGGAATTTCAAATTTATTTTTCAGTAAGTATTATCTGTAATTATTTTACATAAAAAATACTACTAGCCGAAGCTTATCAGTGGGAATGTATATGGTTTTGATAGATATGATCTAGATTGCATCAGTATCATTACATAAAATAAAGAAGAAAAAGAACAAAAGAAATAATTAAAAGAAACAATAAAAAGATAAATGACTCCAAATAAAAACATCGCTTTTTCATCAACCACTGAAATAATTTTTCTTTAACATCATAAATTTTATTTAACAATTTCTCTAGGGAGCAAGTTAAATATGTAGGGAATTTGATATTTTTTGGAATTTCGTCCGTAATTATCATAAAATTTTGGTTGTTTCGAAAATCCCTTTGCCTTTTTTCTAGTAAATTTATTGTGGGAAATATTTTGCTTATTACCTATAAGCAAAATATTTCCCACAATAAATTATTAAAATATTTTAATTATTAATATTTTATTACCTATAAGCAAAATATTTCCCACAATAAATTTACTAGAAAAAAGGCAAAGGGGTTTTCGAAACAACCAAAATTTTATGATAATTACGGACGAAATTATTATTGTTAAAATTTTTTTATTATTTAAAAAAATTATTGTTAAAGCAGTTATTGATGACACAAACACATATACATAAACTTTCAACAGGCAAAATTTTGAATAAACTAAATATATCTTTTGTTGTAATGGAATTTTTAACATCTGAATTACACAATCCTTTTAGAAGACTAATTTGTATTCTTTTAATTTTATTTAATTCTGTCTTATAGGCTGTACCATAAACTGTTATTCCATATCTAATTATAGATTCAAAAAGTGTTTTATATACTACAGTAAAATAGGTAAATATGTATCAACAAACAAGTTAAGTTTCCTAATTTTAAATGCTACAAATCGTAACCTTGAACACATCCGGTCAATATGTTTATTCCATTTCATTTTCAAGCCTAGGTAAATTATTTCGTTTACTTCTGCTATTTCAGAGCAATTGCATATATCAGGTAATGTAGGACAAATGATTCGATGTTTAGTAATACTTCTATTAAGTGTAGGTTGTTGAAAACCAATACACATAAATTTAATTTTTTTCTCATTTACACTCAGTTTGTTAAGAGCAAACCATTTAACTGCTTTATTAAAATCATTTTCTAGATTGCAAATAACGTATTCTAAATCTGAGTGGAAATTGATTAGCACTGTATCATCAGCATACATACATATATACTTTACTATTGAAATTAGTATTAGCCAAATCATTTATGCATATTTTTTTTATATAGGGCCGAGAATAGATCCTTGTAGAACTCCAAAACTATAGTGATAAATTTCAGATCAATTATCATTTATTTTCATAACCATTTCTCTGTGTAATAAGTAGTTTTTAAACCATTCAGAAATATTCCCTCTAATGCCAAGTAAATACAATTTCTATAGCAAGATGTCAATATCAACGGAATCAAACGCTTAAGTCCATAAATAACGCAACACATTTCTTTCTTATATTTAAATTAATATTTATATTATTTATAAGATCTTCCAAAAGGCTTTGGGTTCCCATACTTTTACCCAAACCAAATTGTTGACTTGACAGAAAATTTATTTTATTTACAAAAACTTGCAGGCGATCTCCAACATATTTTTCCATTATCAAAAATAGTTAATAAAGTGATTGTTCTATATAATCCAATTTTATAGCTACTGGGATTTGCGAGTTTTCAAAAATTTTATTTATAAGAATTGTTATTACATGAACAAATTGTATTTAATTTCCTTTATGTATTTATGTTTAATATTATGTAGCATGTAGCATAATTATGATTTTTCGAAGTACCAGGATAAAAGATCTCATAACCTCCTCCATCTGTGGGTGCCCAATAAGTGGCATGAGTCGCAAAGGACAAGACAAAAAACAGCAAAAGGTGAGCCCCAAGAGGCAGAAAAACAATGATAAATATGGTAGATCAGGGTACGAGACCAAAAGGTTTTCCTGATCGAAAACCAATGGTCTAGCCCTCTTGAATCTTTTCATAGGATCATGATCTTACTTTAAAATGTTAGTAATGAAATGTGAGGGTTTATAATTGTAGATCGTAGATCGTATAATCATATTCGATGTACCGGGTAATAATTTTACCCCTAACCATCTCCATCAGAAAGATATGTCTATTTGGCAGGAGTAAGAACAAAATAGTAAACCACCCTTAGGTGGGCCCCCTAAGGGCAAACATAAGAAAAGCTAAAAAAAAAGCAGTAAAAATGTACAAGAAACCTAAAACGGGTAGGTCTCCTCAGAGAACCCTACCGTTTTAGGCTCTTGTACTTGTTCAAAACAGTATGATCGTAAAGAATCAGAGAAGAAATAATCTCATTGGGATTATTGCTTACAGCCTCAAAAAATCTTTTTGAGGTGGGTTTTATATGTGTATATATATGTATGGTTGATGCCCAGGTCTTTATGGAGTTGTCTATTAGTGACAAACCAGGGGGCATCGACCGCAGTTCTCAAAATCTTGGTTTTCTAAGACCTGAATCTTACGAATATTGGTGGGTGTAGTATTCGCCCATATGGGTGAAGCATAGAGAATCACCAGTCTGATGATTATGGTTTATAACTGTCAAATCCAGGAGATTAGTTATATTTAAGTAATCTATAGCATGTGTGGTAAGTTTGTGATGGTTTATTTACCATTCTTGCAAAAATCGGATTCACTAAAAATATATAAACAAATTACCACACTGGGGCACAAAATACATTAACTGTAACGAATTTTGCTCTAAATATTAGCATCAGCTTTAAAGTTTTTTAAACACATCAAAAGGAAGAACAGGACTAGATTTAGAAAGAAAAATTAGGGGACAAATGACTGCACTTAACAAGAATGGACCAGAACGTTGTTTCAGGTTTTTTAATATTCTTATCAAATATATCTCTGTACAGGCCTGGATCTAGAAAAAAAAATATAAAAGGGGAGGGGTGGGGGAGGAGAGCAAGAAACTCAATGGAGCTTGAAAAGGGTAACTGGGCAGAAGGCAAGAGAATAGTTTTCCTTTGCAGTATAACGTTTCTCCTTTCGTTTTAGAAGTTTTTTAAAAAAGTTCAAAATTTCAGCAAATATTCATAATATTAACAATTTTTTGTCTCTATTACCCTTACTCAAGCATTCTCAAAAAGAGGAGGGACATGTCCCCTTTTCCTCCTCCTCCCTAGATCCGGTTTTGTCTCCGTAATTTTCCTATCAAATATAAACAGAGTAATATATTTTTCCCCTACCCCCACCCTTTTCGTTATAGGATTCCTTTCCCTTTTCTTTTGTTCGCCGCATTCTAACCTTATTTGCTTTTGCACCATTTAACGACAGAAATAGGAGGAATGATTTTCCAAGGAGAAGGGAGAGTCATCTTCATCCCCCAATTACTTATGCTTTGAAATAGACTAAAGCGTTTACCTTTTCATTTATTGGAAAATTGTTTCCAGTTTAAGCTTCACTTGGGGAGGGGTCTAAATTTCCCATGGACAACATTGAGTTATTCCCCGTCCCGTCCTCCCATTATCCACCAGTAATTCGCATTATGGTTTCTGATTTCTTGATAATTTTAAATTCCCTAGAATCGGGAATCAGATATCCAAATTGTACATAAAATAATTGTTTTCTTAGATGTTTCTGATATTTTTTTTAAAATAACTAAAATTGTAATTACTAAGTAAACAACAAAATTGTATCTACAAAACAATTTTTTTATTATATTTATTAGTTAAAAAAAACAAAAATTATCATCATCATCGTCATTATTGTTATTAAACAAAACTATTCTCTTTTTTACTTAATCAATTCTGATAATTTTTGTCCTTTGCTTTGAAACAAAAATCCCTTGAAGTCGAGAAATTTCTTTCGTTTCGTGTTGGGTGGTCTTATAGTTAAAAGGGCATATAAAAGATGTCAGATGTTTCGTGTTGGGAAATTTCATAGAACCTATCACATATTAAATTAATGTCAAGTATAAGTGTTGACACATATTTTAAAATAGTTTTTTTTATTATAGCAAAATAATAATTTATTGACAAATTTCTCGAGAAGTGAGCATTTCGTAAATCGTATACTTGAAGAAACCTTAATTCGCACCCAATTTGCTAAATATCTAAATCCAACCAAATACAGTCAACAAAGTATGAAATGATTTATACACTGACACACGTAAGTAATTTTTTTATTTAATGAAATATACGAGGGATATCACGATTTGTAATAAATACAATACTGCTGACAAAGACACAATTTGCTCTCTAGACCATAAAACACGTGACCAGTGACGTCGGAAAGCAGATGTCACTCGAGTTGGCCTTTGCTTTCACATTACGTAGGACATGACGGATCAAATAACTTTCGAGGGAAGAGAAAATATAACGGGTAAAAAGACTCTGAACGAATATCTTCCCTTTCTTACCGGTCAGGAATGCGTCACGCACCAAATACAAGGAAAGATAACTATGATATATAATTATACATGACTATTTACATGTTGTCCTTGCTTGGTATGGATGAATGGATAACAACCTAAGAAACTTCGTAAATTTCTCACCACCAAAAGTTAATGAGAGGAAATATATATATATGACATAGTCATTAATGTACAGTATTAAATAATCCTACAATGCCAGAACGAAACAAAGAGTTAATCCCCTAACATTTCACTTAAAAGTTATTCTGTTAAGAATTTCCCTTGCATTCACCGCGTACAAAAGAGATTTATACATCACAGAATGTCATGTATTAAATAAAAGTAGCTGTCAAACATTATACTTCGATAGAAGACATCACAGATATCTAAATAATAATTAAATATTTATGTCAATGAGAAACCATTTATCGAAACTTGATAACTTTTAAAATAAGTACCTAATAACATAAATACCAGATGAAAGCTAAACTAGTTCAAATATATTTATTTCTTTACATTCGGGAAATGTTCGTTATGCGGTCCAAGAATTAGTGAATTTTGACTATGATATATTCAGTGGCTATCACGAAATTTAATTTTCAAGAGAATTTAGCATTTCAGAGCAGTCAAATTTTAGAGTACATATTTGTTTCTCTTGTGTAATAAATTTTGCTTTTCGGTGACTTCGAAATAATTCAGTAACTGGGCTCAGGCACGGATCTGAAAAAAAAAATGCAAGTGTATGTGTGTGACAAAAAACAATCAAGTTATATAAAACTAAAGTTGGGGGAGGCGCGAAGAAAAAGTATTTCCATTGCATTATAAAATTTCCCTCTCCATTTTAGAGGTCTTTAAGAATTTCTTGAAAAATGCATGAAATATATATATAAGTTTCATAATTTTTCTTCCTTAATTACCCCCATTAGCATTGTCAAATGGAGGGGAATACCCCCCCCCCTCTTAGATGCGGTCCTGGCTGAGCTATGTTCCATTTTGTGAGAAATAAAAAAAAAAACGGTTTCGCACAGCTCGCACTTATGAAATGAACAATTTGTTAGTTTTTTCATGTTTCATGTTCAAACTAATTTCGGTGAATAGGCGTGGATTATTACTTTTGCTTTTATAAATGTTTATATATTTATAGTGTGTTTTTGAAAGTCAAGAATTAGAATGCTACATCTAATTCTTGACCATTTTGGCATTTTTATATAATTAACTCATTTTAGAAGTTACGAAGCTTTGAAGTTGATTTTTCATTGAATATTATTCAATCGATCGTTTTATTTTTTCCAGGCCTCAGCTGCAAAGCTGAATAACACACATTTGACGAGTATCAAAGTTCTACCTCTGAAAATAAGTACCATTGCGATGGACGAATATAAAATTAATAACAAAAGAATTATATTAAGTTTTCTAAATGACAGACTTAAAAACTTGTTTTAAGTAATTCGTTTCAAAGTGTGTATGTTTCACCAATTTAAGAAATCACTTGCATAAAAACAAATTTCAATACCACATAAAACACAGATTCACGAATGTTCAGTATCCTTCAACATAATTTTAATGCATTATAACGAAAATGTAGTTTAAGTATGAAAAAAAATCGGTTTGAACAATATAAGCAGACTCGCTTTTAAAGCTTATATTTTATTGTTTTCTAATGCAATTAAGAATATAGTCACACATAAAGAATTCAGCGCATAAAAAATAAATACGGATATGTAAATTAAGATGCAATAAACAAGTAAAATCCGAACAAATAATGAAACTAATATAGGGAAGAATATTTACACTCTTTACATAAATGATACAATGGAGGATATCAATAAGGGTTAAATACATCTGATTAAAAGAATATAAGAAGACATTTTTCTGACATTTGACTCTAGATGAAGAGTGTGAACTGTTGATTAACAGAAAATGTTGCAATAAAGAGCACCTTGTGCATCCCAACAGTAAACTTTTAAACGGTTAAATAATAGTTAACCTAGATAACAATATTAACTAACCGTTCTTTCTGTTGTTTTTGATTAAGCAGGGCACAGCACTACAGTTATCCAGCTTTAGGATTAAAATCCAAGTCCAGCTTTTTAGTATCAAAATCCGAGTCTAGATGCCACTGGTTTTTCGGAAAGTTATGCCAAATCCTATTATTCTGGCGAAAGAATAATCTCATATTGGGTTGTTATGTGAAAAAAATTGACACTGAATCATATACATTCGACAGCTGCTGAGGGTTAAGCTCCCTTTCCTGCGATTGCTATTTCAAAAATAAAAAAGGGTATCTAAACTCTGTCTATTTGACTTTAGATGAACACAAGTGCAGTTCAGAGAAGTTCCTGGAACAAGAACAAATTGACATTAACTATTAATGATAACTATTTTGCTCGTAATTAACTATTAATGATTGATCTATGGAGCATTTATTGTCAACTGTTTACAAATTAGTTTTCTAATTAAGAATTAATCACGCATAAAATATATATTAACAATAAGAATTTAATCCATAGCTCATGCAAACTGAAGCAGATTTTTCTGTTGGTAAGATTGTTTAGGTTGGGTTGTTTTACCTCTGAGCGGCACTTCTTTGCACACCATGGGCTAAATGGCCAGGTCACATGGACCCCGAAGGCTCAGAGAAGGTTGGGGGAGGGGACCCACTGGAACAGCTGTTGGGAGACAGATGGTAGCCTCCCGTTAAGTCCATCCAGTGTGTTCTTTAACGTGCACAGGGTATGGCTCTCCCGCATACGGGGCCACGGTTTAACGTCCCATCCGACGGACGGCGGCCTTTCCAAGCCCATCGGTGTCCCCTACTGACCGTGGGCAGGACGGGGAATTTTGCGGAGATAAATCTCAACGCTGACCCAGCTGGGACTCGAACCTGGGAACTGCAGATTACGAGCCTGGAGTGCTACCGACTGAGCCACCCCCGCCCCAGATTGTTTAGGAATCGGATTTTATTTTCAAGACTAACTGGCCAGGCATTCAGGAATTTGAAATGGAATAAGAATTTAATGATAAAGAAAAAGGACACTCAACCAATAGTTTCAGCAAATAGCATTATTTCAGCCGAATAACAGGATTTGCAATCTCGTCAGATGCAGAACAAAAGCAATGGAAGTGGCCGTGGGTTTCTACCTTCGCGTCAAAAGCACGAGGCATTGCTCGGATCAGTATATTGCAGAACCTACTTTTTTCACTGTCATATTTATGTTTTGAGACTTCAGAGAAATTTGGAAAATCCTGACTTGGTAGAATTTTTTAGTTTTATTCCCCAACTAGTTAAATGTGATACCTCCTCATTCATTCGAAATCTTCAGTGAAAGAATAATGATTGCCATCATGCTCGGTTCTAGAAAAAAATTGATTTTTGATTTTTAGGAGAAGGGTGGGGTGATTAGAGTCGAAAAAGCGTTTTGGTACATAATATTTTTTCCTTCATTTTAGTTCTTTGTTTTTTTTAGTTTTTCCAAAATATGCATTCCTTTATGAAATGAAGATATACTGAATAGACGTTCTGTTTACATTGAACCAAAAATATACAACAGTTTGGATATTAATATTAGAACAGAAAAACAGAGCGTTTTAAAAAGAAAATTCAAAACTATGTGCTTGATATAGAAAGTATTAAAAACTTAATAATTCAATGGAACTGTATTTAAACCTGGTTGGAATGCCTATTAATTGCTGCTATCAAATTTACTAATATACCGTGTATGACATATTAAACACCGGGGCCTAAATAATAGCCTGTGTTTGGATTACAGTTTTGTAATAGCTCAAAATTTGTAAATAATGACTGGGTCTCAGACAGGGATGCCAGACGTTTGAGTGGGACATGCAGATCCCCTTTTCGTGAAAGCAGAATTGTACAGTTATTGAATGAAAGTGATTTGCCATGGAAAGATTTCTAAAATTTTTATGTATATGGGTTGGGTTGTTTTACCTCTGAGCGGCACTTTTTTGCACACCATGGGCTAAATGGCCAGGTCACATGGACCCCGAAGGCTCAGAGAAGGTTGGGGGAGGGCACCCACTGGAACAGCTGTTGGGAGACAAATGGTAGCCTCCAGTCAAGGCCATCCAGCGTATTCTTTAACGTGCACAGGGTATGGCTCTCCCGCACACGGGGCCACGGCTTAACGTCCCATCCGACGGACGGCGGCCTTTCCAAGCCATCGGTGTCCCCTACTGACCGTGGGCAGGGCGGGGAATTTTTGCGGAGATAAATCTCAACGCTGACAGAGCTGGGACTCGAACCTGGGAACTACAGATTACGAGCCTGGCGCGCTACCGACTGAGCCACCCCCGCCCCTTATGTATATGAAACTGGAATAATTTGGTGCACGTTTTCTTGCAATAACATGCTCTTAAATGAAAAAAAATTCTTCCCAGTAATTGTGAGGATCTCAGCTATTTTTAATTTGTAGCCTTGGCTTTTATTAGTAGCCCGGGATAAAAGGCTGCAAGAAATCCCACGTTAAGTATCCCAGGCTACAAGAAATTGTAGCCTGGGCTCAAACTATAGTCGGAACAAACCAGAAATTGTTTCCCGGGATATTGCTATTTAAACATTTATGGTATTAATTATGTACGTAACTCTGGACGAGTATTTATGGTATAGAGTTTAAGCATAACTGCTTTATCTGCAGAGAGCATAGGTGTCATCGGGGGCAGAAAAATTCAAAGCAATAACAATGAAAGATATATAAAAATTGAAATAATCAAAAATTTAAAAATAAAGTGAAGCAGAAATCAGAGTTGCTCCTGATTCCAAATAACTAAGTTGTTAAAATTTTCAGAATGTGTAGAAATACAGGCAATACAACGACAATATGATGTCGGCAAAAAGGGTCAGTTTTAGATCCCACATTACAGGATCGCTTCGAATATTGAAATTTTATTGATCAGATTTCACCATTAGTGAGGAAGAACTTTTGGTACGTTTACGACACATATCCTTATGAACCTTTGGGTGTTCCTGATTACACTTTGCATTTGCGAAACAATATCTCTTAACATGATTTACGTTCTTAATAGTTTTAAAAATAATTCAGCTTTTCTCTAAGTCTCTTTGAATGTTGTGCTTGTTAAATATAATTTTTATTTAAAAAAATCATAGAAGAGAGCGGTACTTGTTTTACATATACCAACTATTTCTCTGAGAAAATTTCTTCGTTTTAAATATAACACGACATAGCATTTAACTTTGTTTCTTCTTATAAATGTTGAGCTGTTTCCTTCACTCTGTGAATTGAAATTCTCTTCTTAAAACGTAATAGCTGCATTCTTGAATGTTTTGAATCATTTTTCATACGTTATTAAGGCAACAAAAATTTCGCATTAAACATTATAATTGATCAACATTTTCTTAACAACGAATTTTGAATTCTAGTAAAGGTTGATTAGCCTTATGCAGGGATGTCCCGGGAAGGAAGAGGAAGGAGGATACGCCTCTCTCCCTAGAAAATCCGATTGTCTTACATGAAATCTCAGACTTGTCTATCTGCATTGAAACTAGTTGTGTTTTCAAAATTTTTGCTACAGTTATGTTTGTATAATTTCATTTCAGCCTCATAGTATATGTCCGACACTAAAAATAAAAACTATCAAATTCTATTCCATATAGAATATATCATAATAACCTTTAGTGTCCGGTGGAATATTTTAGTAATTGGGAAACACTAGTAGTTAGCGCGCTTGGCTGCTGATCAAAAGGATCTGGGTTCGAGCTCCGGGTAAGGCATGGATGTTTGTGTTGTCTCTGCCGAGGTCCCGCCATCATCACAGACCTTCTACAGTGTCATATTAAATTGACAGGCTCCTGTCATAACTCTGTGTCAAGTAGCTGCTTGAGAGGTATTTTATTTTATTAATACTCAAGTCATATTCTCAGACCCCCTCTTGCTCGAAACTAAATTGTCTGACCCCACTCCCCTCGAAACTAAATTGTCTGACCCCACTCCCCTCGAAACTAAATTTTCTGACCCCACTCCCCTCGAAACTAAATTTTCTGACCCCACTCCCTCGAAACTAAATTGTCTGACCCCACTCCCCTCGAAACTAATTTTTCTGACCCCACTCCCCTCGAAACTAAATTTTTGGACACCCCTGAAACTAAATTCTGTCCACCCCCCTCGAAACTAAATCATGCCTAGCCTTATTAGCACTTTTAAAGTGGTTTGATAAAATTATTAAAGTATAAACATATTTTTAAAAAACTTATCTTTTGTAGTAAATCTTTCTGAACATCATAATTAAATGTTTATATAATTAAATGTCAAGAATCAAGCGCTTATATAGTTGTTCCTGATTCAATAAATAAATTCTACATTGAGAACATTCAGTGTTCCATTTATTGTTATTAATTAGGGGTACAATGTTGAGAACTCATTTTTACGTTCTGTCGTAAACAAATTCCAAATCAATATTTATTCAGAAGCGAAATATTTAAGGGCAATGTCATAGATTTGGGGGGGTGGCAATCGGAAGCACTTTACTCTTAAAAATCATTAGCTCATCAATTTACAGCAATAAAAACCATCAAAATTCTTCAACATCCCCTTCACAAAATCCAGGCTTTGATATGCTACAAAATGTACATTTATCAACATTTAATATGTTTTTAAATATTTTGCATTTATTAACGCAAAATTTTAGTGACCCTGTACATAACGTATTCGTTCTCCGAGTCGACAAGGCAAATTGATGTTAATGCTTTTAATTGGATAGCTTAGAAACAGAAACTCCCAGAGGTTCTGATACGGTTAGTATCCAGAAAATCATCAAACATTTGATAACTGGAAAATAGGAATTTAAAAGGACTTTCATGTGGGTACAAATGAACACTGATCCCTTTTCCCGCCATTTACTCTGTAAGGATCTTCTAATAAAAGTGACATAATGTAAAATTTAATAAGCATTTTTTTTCTTATTACAGAACACATCAAAAATGTTATTAATACTTTATTTAGAAACGTTTAGCTTTCGATTTGAATATCCATAATTGCAATACGTAATAATTATTTCAAAATCACATTTCATATTTCTTGCTATATTCTAATGATATGAAGATTTTGACATATTTAATAATAATAATTAGCTGTTAGTTTACATAACCATCCACAGGTACTAAAATTAATATTGTGTGGGTTTTTTTTTCAATTCAGTGTGTTTATTAACATTCTACATTAAATATCTACGGAAAAATATTCAACACCAAAATTCCCTTCAATACAATCACATTACAATCATCTTTAATGACATTAAGCTACTGGCTTTAATGTATATATATTTTTTACACCCGATTATATGATTACAAAGCTCAGCAAAGACATTCGAATTGTCATATCGAAGTTATGCACACCCTTTGAATAAGTATACACTATTACTTTCTGACAACAGGTACATGTTTAACTTTCTGATACAGAATACAGTGAAAATTTTATTACATTATAAATACATCAGATCTTTAAACATAATAGATTCTAACTTCTAATTAGAAATGAAGATAACTTTATATATTTTCTGCTTTGGAATGTGCATTTTATAGATTACTATAATTGAAAACCTATATTAAGTGTTTAGAGGAGTAATAACTTGACCGGCTCACCACATTTTTCTTTATAAATCTAACATTCCTTTTATGAAATACTCTTCATTGTACCTTTTAATTCCTAGTTGTCTTTTTTTCTTGTGTTTAACAGAGATGAAAAAAAAAAAGGTTTCTATTAATTTTAAATGATTATTCATTAAATATCCGAAGAATTCAATCCAAGAACTCAGTAATCGTAAATGATTATTTACTGATATATTCGCCCTGTGACACGATTCAAGTTAGTCTGAAAACGTCTATGGATATGGCCACACAGAAAGCGGTTTAACGTTTATGAGCATTTCAAACACTCTGGCCCCAGAAAGTTTGGAAGCATTGATAACGCTAAACAGCTGAAACAGCTTTCCGTGTGGCCATATCCTTTATGTAGCATAAAAAATAATTCAACATCTACTCACAACTCCATTTAAAAGTCCCATTTGAAGATGTTAACCTTTTTACTTCCACGGAATAGAGATAAATTTTAGTACTTGAATGGCGATATGGCTATTGACAGAATAAGAAAGATACAGATTATCAGGATCCCAGAGTTTCTATATCAGAGTGTGGCAGTGTAAGTGGCAGTATCATATTTTATTCGGCTTGTAGTTCAGCTGACGACTGAATGAGAAAACTCAAAACCTGATAATTGCAAAACGTTTTTTTTTGTACGAAGGGGAGGGATCCGAATTACATGTTTGCTAGCGCACAATAATTTTTAATTTGGCCGTGTGCATGCCTGAAGAATAATCAAATGAAAAAAATCATTTTAGTATAGGGTGACCTGACGTTCCAGTTTTCTGAGGACAGTCCCTGGAGATTGTTTTTAGGTGTTTTGTTAAATATTAACTGTACAGCAGATCTCTTACTAATAGAGTAGTAGTGTAAACACTTTTGTAAAAAAGTTTCTGTCAGTATCTGAAAATTTGAGGCTAGAATTTTATAATGAAAGTCATTTGTGAGGAGGTAAACTAGGGTGACCAGGCGTTGGGTTGGGTTGTTTTACCTCTGAGCGGCACTTTTTTGCACACCATGGGCTAAATGGCCAGGTCACATGGACCCCGAAGGCTCAGAGAAGGTTGGGGGAGGGGACCCACTGGAACAGCTGTTGGGAGACAGATGGTAGCCTCCCGTTAAGGCCATCCAGCGTGTTCTTTAACGTGCACAGGGTATGGCTCTCCCGCACACGGGGCCACGGCTTAACGTCCCATCCGACGGACGACGGCATTTCCAAGCCCATCGGTGTCCCCTACTGACCGTGGGCAGGGCGGGGAATTTTTGCGGAGATAAATCTCAACGCTGACCCAGCTGGGACTCGAACCTGGGAACTACAGATTACGAGCCAGGCGCGCTACCGACTGAGCCACCCCCCGCCTCATTGTGACCAGGCGTTCTTGTTTTCCTGGAAAATCTGGTCAGTCTTTCAAATTGAATTTCCAAAAGTTCTTCGATCTTTTTCTTTAAATGTGGTCACCCTATTTTAGTACAGTCGCTTAAAAAATATCCGAACACTGTGGTTGATTACAGAATTCAGAAAAAATATCTGCCAACGATTTTTTTAGAAATTAGTGATCTGGCACGAAGGTTGCCAGATACTGTTTGGATACTTTTTTGAGCGACTATACCTTCCACAGCAAACGTTTTAACAGAGGAATTATCATAAGCAGAGTATTTATAAGTTATTCTTTGTAATAAGCATGTTAACAATAAAAAAACAATTTTTAGCTTTTTTTTTTTAAAAAAAGACAAACTTTCTCGTTTTCTTTTGTTCTATTGTTTGTCTGTAAATATTCAGCTTTTTGTTTCAAGAGAGAAATGAAAAATTGTTTTTGAGTAGGATAGTTACTAATATTGTCATTACTTGAAATTTCTACAGTTAAAGACACTAAAGTTCAAAAATGACCACAAAACTTTAAACTAATTTTGGGTTGTTGTTGGGTTGTTTTACCTCTGAGCGGCACTTTTTTGCACACCATGGGCTAAATGGCCAGGTCACATGGACCCCGAAGGCTCAGAGAAGGTTGGGGGAGGGGACCCACTGGAACAGCTGTTGGGAGACAGATGGTAGCCTCCCGTCAAGGCCATCCAGCGTGTTCTTTAACGTGCACAGGGTATGGCTCTCCCGCACACGGCGCCACGGCTTAACGTCCCATCCGACGGACGGCGGCCTTTCCAAGCCCATCGGTGTCCCCTACTGACCGTGGGCAGGGCGGGGAATTTTGCGGAGATAAATCTCAACGCTGACCCAGCTGGGACTCGAACCTGGGAACTACAGATTACGAGCCTGGCGCGCTACCGACTGAGCCACCCCGCCCCTAATCTTTGTGTGCTGTTTGCATTATGCAAAAAGGAAAATAATTGGTTTAATTTCTTATACATTCAATAAAATATTGCACCTATTGTGTATAAATCATTTCTGCTGAGAAGAGAAACTTAAAACAATTTCGGTTGTCGGACAAGTTCAAATTATGCATTTGTTCACGTAGTAACGATAAGGACTTTATCGCCACAGTCTGACATTGGTCCTTATTAAGAGTCATACTACAACAATTATCTTGATTCTATTTCACATCGTCGGAAGGAAATAGGACCTTCAATCTTGGAGATGCTTCAAAAAGGATATGATACTCTCCATGCTTCGAAAGAGATCCGATACTTTCCATTCTTCAAAAAGGATATTGTATTCTGATGCCATGATGCTGTTTATCTCATCTGTGGCAAGGATCATCTGTAGCAGGTATCATTTTTGGAAACATCTGAATAAGAGTTATAGTTAGTCAATGAGGAAAACAATCCAATACGAAAAGATGGAATCTAATGGGTACGAGATACGATGGACGATACGATTCTAATGAATTTGTTCGATATTTGTGGTGAAGTAGGGTAAAGCACACGGCACAGAAGCAGAATGGGAACTTATCTGTATCGCAGACAGAGGGTTGGGTTGGGTTGTTTTACCTCTGAGCAGCACTTTTTTGCACACCATGGGCTAAACGGCCAGGTCACATGGACCCCGTAGGCTCAGAGAAGGTTGGGGGAGGAGACCCACTGGAACAGCTGTTGAGAGACAGATGGTAGCCTCCCGTCAAGGCCATCCAGCGTGTTCTTTAACGTGCACAGGGTATGGCTCTCCCGCACACGGGGCCACGGCTTAACGTCCCATTCGACGGACGGCAGCCTTTCCAAGGAAAAGGGGATACACTAGATAGATATTAAGAACAGATGAAGCCTTCTGTCAAGATCATTCAGCGTGTTCTTTAAGATGCATAGGGTATGTCTCACCTGTACAAGAAACACGGCTTAACATTCAATCCGAAGGATGGCGTCCTTTTCACGTCCATCATTGTCTGCTTTCTAAAGTTTGGTAGGTTGGGGAGTTTGTGAAAATAAATCTCGACGCTGGCACTTTTGGGACTCGAACCTGGTAGCTGCGGATTAAAAGCCTGGCACTTACCGACTGAGCTACCCTGTCCAATATCTTTTTGAAATGTCTTTAATGAACATAACGTTTAACACAGGAACTAATTTTTATATTTTTTTTAATTCGCCTTATTTTTATATTTAAGCAGCTTTGGGCGCGGTCAGTACCTGGGAGGGTGACCACCTGGGAACACCGCGTAAAGTTGACAAAAATTCTGAGAACCCGCCATCCTCACAGATTCTCTACTATGACGTATTAAACTGACAGGCTCCTGTCAGATCTCTGTGGCAAGCAGTTGCTTGAGGAGATATTTATTTATACTTTACGACTCATTACTGATTTTGTTTCCCATGAAGCAGCTTTGAGTTTCAGTTCACAAAATTTCATTTCCATTATCATTTTCGCCAACTCAAATGTTTTAGTTATTAGTTAATGTCCAATAGTTTAATTATTAGTTTATGTCCAGCAAGTGGAAAAGTTTCTCCTCTGCTTTGTTTACAGTTCCTGTGCAAATTATTGGATGTCATTTTTTTTCACTTTGATTATGCTTCATATTGCTTTGTGAAAGTTCACAAATGAGCAAAAACGAATTTCTTCGAACGCGAATGAAACTGAAGATAAAAATGACCATCACATATACAAAAATAAACAAAATAATGAATATTTTTTGTTCTTTAATTTTGCTTTTAATCTTGTTTTTACAAACCTTTCGCATTTTGTAGTTTTAGTCCCTCTGTGATGAAGTGACTTGAATAATTGAAAAAAGCTTAAATTCAAACGTTTTAAATAATATATTTAATTGGGCGTGTTTTTAATACTTGATTAGCACTTTTTGATGTACTGGACTGAGTTAACAATCAGTTGCGCGTTGTCTCCCCACATCAGACAAAATGAGGGAGTTATAAGTACATCAAGGACCAAAGAAAGGCTAGGGAAAAGTCAGATAAAAATATTCGAGCGAGATCATTCAGCCTAAGCTCTTCTATACACGAGAACATCGCTTTACGTCCCATTTGATTGAAGAAGAGCAAAGTTCCGGAGTTCATCGGAATATCTTCTACCAGCCAAGGTCCGATGGGACAAGGAATCCTCAGCACTGGCACAGTTGGAATTCGAAGTCTATGAACTTTACCAAACAGAGACTTAAGCCTCATCTCCTTACTATGAATGTGATGAATGGTCACTCGACCCTAAAACTCAACTACGTTAAAAAGTAAGTTCTTTAATCCAGAGTATGTTTTAACGTACCAGTGTAATGACTCTCCTGTACATGGGACCACATTTCGATATCTCATGACGGATGGCGACCTAGATATAACTTAAATTCGCGTACAGTTGAACGTTCCCTGTTTTTCAAGATTCTTGAGAATTTTAAGTACCTAGAAATTTAGGAATCTCTATATTGACATAATTAATCGAACACCTAAAAACAGGTCCATATCTAGAATGAAAAAAAAAATAAGCGACGCAATAGAGCTGAGAAAAAAGGCAAGAGACTGAATTTTCATTGCAGTATAACATTTTTTCCTTCATTTTAGAGGTTTTAAAAAAATCCTTGAAAAACGCTTGAAATATGCAGAAGTTTAATATATTTTGGCCTTCATTACCCTTACTACCATTCTCAAGGGGAGGATGCACATTTCTCCCCATAGAAACGGCCCTGCCTAAAAACAATAGATTTTTATTGACCATAAGGGAGACACATGGTCATCAATCAAAGATGTTTCGAGTAAGAGAGATGGAGATTTACCTTCCCCCTTGGGAAACACTTTCTAGCTAAGAGTACAATATTAATTAATAAAATCATTAACATGAAATTTAACATAAAATAACATTTTAATACTTTCTTTGATAGATGTTTGAGAAAGTTTCCCTATTCTTCCAAAGTTTTCCATCATTAAAACTAGAGCAGAAATTTTTCCGAATAAACTTCGCATACTCTCGATTTCAGATTCATAATAACGGGAGGGAAAATGGGTAAAACCTTTCATGCGTATTATGATATGTGTATCTGTGTATATAACCTAACAGTGATTCAACGGCTCCTGGGAAATTGATTTGCGACCGGAGAAACTTAATTTTTGTGAAAAAAGCAAATATTGAGAAATAATTTTCATTTCTAAATCTTAATAATTCTGAGATACACAGACATCGCAAATAGGTTTCTATTTTGATATTTTTATTACATTAACTGTACATATATAGTGTATGTAGTTATTTATAACTTTCTGTTCCCAAATTTTTTCAATTTCAAAATAAAAATTTCTCTTAAACCTTGTCATTTGTTTTATTTAAACATAACTTAAAACTGCAATAAAAATGGAAAAAGCTATGGTCCGTAAAATATTAAAATGAAAATAACCAAAAATTAGAAGTGTAATAATAAATAACCGTGGTAGATTTAACATCCTTAAGAATAGGAGTCTCTCTCTCTCTACAGAGCCTGAATACAAACCGTATATCTCTCTTGCTTTAAGAATAATGTATGCAGTTCCCAGTGTTAGGTTTTATCACCATCCGTTATATACATGTAAATTGGATGATCAAAGAAAAGACCCAGTTGCAAACTGTGCTTTCCTAAAATTCCAGAGCATCGCAGAAACTAAATACAAACTTAGTCATTTAAACGTTTGAATGGCTAAAATGTTAATAAAAATAATTTTTTCGTTACCACTATTTTGCAAGAAAATATTATGTCGAAAGTTTGAGAAAAATGGAAACAAGAAAGGTTTAACAATGATTTTTAATGTTAAAACTGCGATTAAAGCTAAAATACAGAAGAACATTTGAGGAAAAAATTGAATAAAAAAAATTGAGAAAAAAATACTTTAGAAAAGTTTTTAGACTGGCAGTGAACAAAATTGTCTCTCTAATTCAAATGTGAATTCAATTTTCATTCATATTAGGATGAACGCATTTACCTTTCTTCAACATTCAGTAAGTGAAAATAATTACTACAGATCTGAGTTGTTATTGTAAATTAATTGATTTTATTTGGAATTCTTTTGTAAATAAAACTGCGTTATCCGTTATGAAGGAAAGAATTGTTCAAATGTAATCAAGGACGGTTTTAATCAAACGTAGACAATTATTGTTTGCCATTGTCTGCCAATTGTTTATTCAAGAATATAATAAATATAAAGAAACAATGTACAATTTAAAGAATTTTAAAACGATTGAATTTTCTTGCATTACTTGTGATATATGATCGAAAGGTAAAATCTCCAAATGTTCAATGCACATACCTCAATGCAAATTCGAATAGAACTACTCAATGCCATCTTAAAAAATCAAACAACACATAAGAAATCATTTGGAACTTGTTAATTATGAGTGTGAAGTTACCACAATATTTAAGTAAAATTTCGTTTATTCATTTTTCCGTGCATAAATCTACGTCTAGAGCAAGAGTCACCAATTTGTTGCAACGATGAACTCTGATGTGAGAAATTACCTACAGTAAGCAGTTATTATATATAAATGAGAAGAGGATAATATTGATCAGATGGGGATGTGAAATTTTTTATTACAAATCAATACATTTTAAGTTTCGAAATCTTTTAAATTTTTAATTTAAATGATCTGAAATATAGAGCATTATCAAATTATATTTGAAGCTACTTAATCTCTGAGAGGACCATTTTATGAGAAAATGAGAATGAAGATAAATATTTATATCTAATCTGTCTAAATTCTGATTTTTTTCAATGATATTCATCAACATTTAAAGAGTTATAGAAAGTGAAATCTTTAGAGCAGCATTAATAGTCCTAGAAACATTTTATACAAAATTGCAAATATTAAAAGAAGCATTATATAAAGGTCTAAAAATTTCTTTACTTTATTAAAAGGTTTGATTAAACAATTATTTAGGTATTAACTAACTTCTAAGGCAAATTCTTATGGTTAAAAATGCTGTAATTAAATATTTCAGTTTCCAAATTCTTTAAAAATTGAACAAAAATTTTTGAAAGTCCCAACTGAGATATTTGATTTAGATTATTAATTACATTAAGATGTTGCTCTCAAACGATTATCAGATTTCAAGTATGATTTAGAATTATATATATAATGGCATATAATTTACAAAAAAAATCGAAACACTGTGTATTTCTAAGAGATAAAATCAACGCATATGTTGCCACATATTTCAAATCTTATTACTTATTCTCGAAACTGGGACAGGCATAAAGTGCCCCTTGGTTCTGGTATTGTAATTTCAAATTATTTTTCTTTAATTCTTTGCATTGTTTTATGTTGTTACTATTTTTTCCACAGCTGAATTTGTCTCCTATAATACTATGTGAAACTATTATGTAAAACGATTTTAAAGCAACAAAAATAAAAATGATTATTTGATTATTATTAGCTCTTTAACAATCTCATGTTTACATAAAAAACACAATTTCAAAAGTTTTTGAGAATTTGGCTTGTCACTGCTGCATAATGAAAATGCTCTAATAATTTGTTGAGACCTTTTCTTATCTGTGTCTTATTGATTCATGCACCTGATTGGCGGCTCCTGATCTAGACTATTAGAATGCAAAACTGCGAACCACGAACGTTCTTTATTCGAAACAGAAAAATGTTCTACATGACAACTCACTCACTTAATTGACTGTCACAGGGAAACAGAGAAAAGTACATGGCAGATATTAAAGGTCGACACACTTTTAAGATGGAGGAAAGGCAGGATTTAAAAACAGTAGTAATTGTAGTTTTTTCTTTGTACAGATCTAACTTACATGTCTACAATTACTATTCCAATTGCTAAATATGCCACTTTCATGACTACAAGTAAAATCGGGCATTGACTGAGCATAAAGCACACATACGAGTTGTTATTTATGTTTATATATATATATAATTTTCCTTAATTAAGACTCTAATCTAACACTTAAAAAATCTAAATTTCTGGTCATAAACTTACATAGATATAATCACACTAGAAACATGGAATCAGAAACTGTCGTCCAAGTAATCGTTAGCAATCTTAATTCGAATACAGCGAAGAGGCAATAAAGTTGGCAATAGACTCTGTACTGCAGTACAGTGTTGTAAAATGTTGACATAAACTTACTAAATTTCTGGTACTATAATTACACACAACAGAAAGCTTATGACTGAAAAATGACTTATGGACATATGTGTGTGTTTACACGAATGAAATGTGTCATTGTTTTTAGAAAAAGTTGAATAAGGCTTGAGTGTACTACATGCATCTAATAGAGTATAATAATATACGTACTTCTAACACTACCTAGTCACTATGCGATGGTTTGGGCTTGCTTCAAGTTTTCTCTCGTCAGTGCCACTGACTGGTTCCAAAATACACGTATTAATCAACCGGTACCGACATATGGGCTCTAAAACTAGTAGTGAACATTTTCGGACTAAAGTGAAAAAGGACGGTTTTTTCCTAACTTTAACTATCATGCATTATTAATAATTGATCACTGCACTTAAGTTAAAAATCATTTGTGAAAACCGACATAAAAGTTAAAGGCGTTTGTGCTTTGTTATTTCAAAATAACATTTAAATAACAATTCTGAAAGTATTTGAGAAAACGAATTCTTTGTTAAATATGCGATACATTTTGTGCAGTACCAAACGACCACCACGACAATTCTTTAACGACAAAAGTGCGTTTGTAACAGTGAAGCATTTAACAAATTTGAAACATTTTCTTTGGGCTTCCGTTTGAAGATATTTTCCAAATTTTAACAGGAATGAATAGAACCGTCTACAAAAGACTGCATAATGTGCAGTGTAATTCGTAAGCGTAGAGGTCGACAAATCGTTCGAGTCGCCGTTTCCCGAAAAACTACACTTTAAATCGGGAGAAAAATAGCATATCATTCATAGGATTATACTGGGAATGAACTAAAACTTTAATTATGTTCTTGGTCCAGCTTTCAGATACTTTAAAAAAACAACTTTATATCACTATATATTTAATTTCTATCTCAACGAGGTTAATGCTACTTTATATTTCTCATTATTTCTCACTACTTTGTACCTTACTTTTAATTCACTTAGGTGAATCTTTTATTACAAGAAAAGGGATAGGATTCACAGTCATTTGCTTAGGCCACTGCTTATGTGTTATTCTCATGATAACATATTCTTAAGCACAATTACATACAGATAGATATGCACATATCTTTTTAGCACTCATTTCATATCTCTTTGCAATACATAGGACTCAAAATGTATTCTTCATTGATAAATATATTTCGCATAAAAATCCTGTAGGAAAAAAATACATCACTAACTTTATATCAAGGTTAACTTTGCAAAATATGTAGCTACATCCTATTTTTTTTTATATATATATAAATTTCCAGCTACTCCATTTCTGGAGGTGTTTAACACATTTTCAGTGCAATTATGCTTCTTCCCAATTCTTATTTTACAGAAAATATTCGTGGCATTATTACATTATTTTATATCTGGTGCTTAACATTTTTTACTGACTAAAATTAATTTTTCCGATATTCAATATTCTTTTGCAGGTTTCTCAGTCTTTCAAGCAATGTTTAGGAAACAGATTTCGTTATTCAATTCAGAAAGATTTCACTTAATCGATAGAAAGTTACTTTGATTATAAAGAACAACTGTTTAACATTTTAGAACATGCAAGTGTTGTATTCGCAGAAATTTATACAATATTAGACAGCTTACTTACTGTATATACTTTTTAATCCTTGGTAATATTTCACAGTATAATGCATTGTTTATACTTCTTCTGGATAATTTTTTCTCTTGACATGTGTATTTATCTTCATTCCACTCACATTTGAAGTGAGCATTTCGACTGATCACGTTTAACACAAGTTTGATTTTTAGAAATATTTGACCATTTAGTATTGCACATTAAAAGAAAAAGTAAATCGATTATTCTTATCTTATCTCATGTCTCCAAAAGTCTTTTTCGGCTACCCATAACATTAATTACCCAAATCACAATCAGAGTCAGACGAAGCCTTATGCTACACTTGATCGGTGTCTTGATGACAGGAATCGAAGTTTTGTTTTCTTTTTGAAGCAGGCTGGCAGAGAGAGAGGAAAATTCAATTAGGGCACAGCCTGCAACCACCACATGACGGTTCTTTGGAATAAGAGTCCGTGCTATAAGGAAACTGTACAACAACTTGGCGATGATGACTAAGTGGGGAATAAAAGCAATCGAAAACCGTGAAGATGAACTTCGCAAAAACAGACATTCAAAAAAAGATGCGATGAGCCTACATGGGAGATGACGAACTGGTCAAACTACCAAATCAGTGAAGAGGCCGAGGTGATTTTGCGGCCATTCTGTGAACTACTCTTTCGCTCGTACTGGAAAGGCAGAGAATTTTACATCAGGCCTACCAACTTTTTACCTCTGTAAAGTAGAAAAAAATATAGGATTAAAAATTTGATGAAGAGATTTAATTTCAGTTAAAATGCAGATCATTTAAATGCAGTGTTTTTTCTTCTAGAAAAAAAAAGAAGACACCAGGAAAAAAGTTGTCACTAATTCTAAAAATAATAAGAATTTTACAAAAAAAAAGATATTTAAACTGTAAGATTTAGTTTTAAATTTATGTCTAAAGCAGCCGCTTGCTACAGTGGTCTGAGAGCAGCCCGAATATACCAGACAGGAGATCTGTGAGGTTGGGATGTTTTACCTCTGAGCGGCACTTTTTTGCACACCATGGACTAAATGACCAGGTCACAAGGACGCCGAAGGCTCAGAGAAAGTTGGGAGGAAGGGACCCACTGGAACAGTTGTTGGGAGACAGATGGTAGCCTTCCATCAAGGCCATCCAGCGTGTTCTTTAACGTGCACAGGGCATGGCTCTCCCGCACACGGGGTCACGGCTTAACGTCCCACCCTACGGACGGCGGCCTTTTCAAGCCCGTCAGAGATCTGTGAGGATTGCGAGGCCTCATCAACAACATTTTTCTATCCATACCTTATCAGGGGCTCAAAATTTCTTACGTTAAAATTATTCATTAACAATTTTTCGGAAAAGTGAATAAAAGTCTAGAACATAAGGAAAATTAAAAAATGTTATTTTTTAATTTTCCTTATGTTCTAGAATGAACCTTATGTTCTATTATGTTCTAGAATGAAGTGATTGAAAAATAAACATAACGTTACAGATTTTTACCAATATTCTTATTTAACCACAACCGTGAGTGAATTCACAATAAACAAAAAGATAGTAAGTGAACTGATTTAATAACTGAGGCAATTAATTTGCACCAATAACGTAAAAATTTCAGTATTAATTACTTGAAATACCAATAGGCTAACTACTAATGACTAATTACTTTTGACAATCATCAAATACCAAATGATAAATAAATACAACATTCGAAAACCGAAACATAAAACAAATCATAGGTACAACTCTTACCAATCACCTTTTTTTACTGACTATACAAAATATTTGCAATAAAAAGGCACTCCTTACAATAACTAAAGATGATCTATTATTCATAAAAACTTTTACTAAACAAACATCGGCAATCTAAGCTGTCACCGCGCACTACACAAAACAAAATCTTTTCTACATCTGCTGCAACTCTTCTACTGCATTTTTCTATTTTTAAAATCAATTGTGTTCTATTCTGATCATGACGTAATCCGCACTATGCTGTATCTCACGTATCTCGTTGTAAAACAGATATACTTCCATTGTTATATATATGCACATCTCTTCAATAAAAAAAGGTATATTTAACAAACGTGCAAGTTTCATGAGAAGTGCTGGTACACTGTAGTCTTGATTTCTAGGGGGCGCGGGTGGCTCAGTCGGTAGCGCGCCAGGCTCGTAATCTGTAGTTCCCAGGTTCGAGTCCCAGCTGGGTCAGCGTTGAGATTATCTCCCCAAAATTTCCCCGCCCTGCCCACGGTCAGTAGGGGACACCGATGGGCTTGAAAAGGCCACCGTCCGTCGGATGTTACGTTAAGCCGTGGCCCCGTGCGCGGGAGAGCCATACCCTGTGCACGTTAAAGAACACGCTGGATCGCCTTGACGGGAGGCTACCATCTGTCTCCCAACAGCTGTTCCAGTGGGTCCCCTCCCTCAACCTTCTCTGAGCCTTCGGGGTCCATGTGACCTGGCCATTTAGCCCATGGTGTGCAAAAAAGTGCCGCTCTGAGGTAAAACAATCCAATCCAATCTTGATTTCTATCCCGTCACTCCGACCCCTATTTGACCTTCAATGTGACACTGGATCTGAAAATTCCTCTTATTTCTGAGTTCTACTGCCTGAAATAGTCCTATTCACCAATGATTAGCTCTCCAGCATCGGTACATCGAATTTGACCTTTGACCTCGAAGGACACATCGCATTCAATATTTGGCATAATTTCTATCTCAAAAACCCCCAGATACCAATTTTTAACCCTGTAACACCAATAGAGAAAAATTTGAGCTCTAACCTAGAAGGACCCATCGCACCAGATGTTCGACAACCTGCTTCAGAGTGACGAGAAAAAGGCTTGGGATGCGTTTCGTCTGGTGTCAACTAAATTACTCGGGAATATCAGGGCAGACAACTACAAGAAACTGGTTAAGGACATGTTGTCTCTGTATCACAAACTTAGCTGCAATATGTCCTTAAAGATCCACTTTCTCCATTCCCACTTAGATTTCTTTCCCGACAGCTGCGGCATAGTTAGTGATGAGCACGGTGAACGTTTTCACCAGGGCATTGCAACGATGGAGAAACGATAACGGGAAAACTGGTCCACTTCAATGTTGGCTGACTACTGTTGGATGCTCGCCAGAGATGATCCTGAGCAAATAAGCAAATATACAAGCGACGGGCAAAGCGACGTCGGAAGTAGAAGCGGAGTTTTACCAATGCATGCCATATGTACGTAATACTCTGTTATACAAGAAACTATTGCGGATTTCTCAGCAATCGTAGCCAATTTTGCATTTTCATTGTCATATTCGAGTTCAGTCCCTTGAAATCTTTAAGAAATGGATATTTTTATCTCAGAGGCATGACTTTTATGAAAATTTGCTGCCCAGTGAAAGAGATGTTCTATTCCATGCTACAGATTTTCAATGGGTTTCAGATCAGACGAATAGGATGGTCAGAGAAGATCACTGAATTCTCCATCATATTCCTCAAACCATTCACAGACAGATTTTGCATGATGGACTGTTGCATTATCATCCTAAAACTATCTGTCTCGAATTAGGGAAGAAATGAAATGTATCAGAATGTATGTGATCAGATATGTTGTTTAAATATGGTACGTTGTTTTCCGACCCTTCAGACGTATCAGTTGGACTGGGTTGTTTTACCTCCGACTTTTTTGCACTTTTGCATTGTGTGGGAAAAAAAGTGAGCACTTTTTTGCACACAATGGACTAAATGGAAGGCCACAAGGACCCTGAGGGCTCAGAGAAGGTTGAGGGAGGGGACCCACAGACATATGTTAGGAGACAGATAGTAGTCTCCCATCAAGGGCATCCAGCGTGTTTTTAATGTGAAAAAGATATGGATCTCTCACACACAGGGCTACTGCTTTATGTTCCATCAGATGGCTCATCAGTGTCCCCTACTGACCAAGGGCAGGGCGGGAAAGTTTTGCAGAAATAAATCTGTACACTGGACCAGGTGGGACTTGAATATGAGAAATGCAGATTATACCTGGTGTTCTACTGATTGAGCCACCCCTGCCCCTCAGACGTAGATTAGGTCCAGATACTGAATGAGCCACCCCTGCCCATCAGATGGTTCAGAGAAATCAGAAGTTTCTTCACAAGGAGCGAACTAATGTGTAAATTTTAAATGTGGACCTAGTTGCGACCTGAATTTGGTTCCAGTCACAGGTTATGAAACTAACACCTTGTTGGAATGCATTTATTTGTACCCGGTTGAGGTTTTGCAATATCTAGATTTTTCAATGGCCCAGGAATTAATGTAAGATGCAAAGAATTGTCAAATGAGCAGCTTTATTTCTTACAACATTAAACTTTTTTTCTAAAATCACCTTAGTATTTTCAAATGTAACACAATCTTGGTAGCTATGAATCTAGTTTTTTCCTTGGTGACTATGAGTGATTTTTTCCTTGGTGACTATGAGCGATTTTTTTTCTTGGTGAATATGAGTTTTGTTTCTTCTTGGTGACTATAATAAGAATCTTGTTTTACTTTGTTGCTTTGAGTCTGGTTTTTTCTTGGTGACTGTATATAATAAGTCTTGTTTTTTTCTAACATTTTAATAAGCATTTTGCAATGTAATGTTTTTTAGAGAATTATTGCTTATATGTGTTTAATGTTTTACCACTACTAGAAAGAAAAGGCTTTTTCAGAATTGTTTTCCCCATAGTTCTGCAAAGCATCAAGCCAACATTACTTTCAAAGTTACGTTTACTAATTATACTTCATTAGCTAAAAGAGGCAATGAACCTACCATGAATTGGAACATTGTACATATTACCTCCCTTTCTTAAAGAAGAAGAAGGGGAACTTTGATTTCTTTGTGGCTGGGGGTGCCATTAACATGGGCATTTGGTTCTTCTGGCTGATGTGTATCTAAAGAGAAATGGGAATTTTTAACCTTTAAAAGCTCTCATCAGTATAAATCTAATGCTATAACAAACAAATATAGAACTTTTTAATTAATGAACTTATTTATTTTGTCATCTTCTACTCTTATATTTAGTGATATTATAAATAATTTTCTGACAGTACTTGATGAATTTTCTCGTGTTACACAAGTGTATAAGTAAAACAACAATATTTAAAAACTTAACACTATTGTTATTAAAACTTTAATAAGTTATGTTAATGTCGAATGAATATTTGAAAGCAAGATAGTCAGTTTTTACAGGCTCTTAGACTTTGAGAAATCTAAAATGGTACTGTAGATACACTAAATATGAAATAAAAGTTTAGTACTCATGTTAAATTAAGTATTAGTATATTTGCTATTTAACAAAATTAGGTTCAATTTCAACGAAGAATTCCCAATGATGAATGAATATGCTTATGAAATAAAAATTACATGGATTAGAACATTTGAAAACATTTTTTGGTTCTTCTCAACTTTCATTATATCGAGTTACTCAACTATTTATTTATGACATGAATGAGTTACAAAAACAAAACAAATTTTTATTCTTTCACTTGAATATGGAAATTCGAAGTTAAAATTCAATGTGCTGCGGTCCTTTCTAAAGATTTCGCTACCCATACTTGGAAAAACATTGCAACGATTCTTTGAAATTGATGTATAAGAAAAATTTTACTTTTATTACTAAGATTCAGAACTTCTATTATACATATATGCTATTATATATTCTGTTATCACCTCATTTAGTGCAGATTCATGATCTCTCTACAGAAACTAAATGGAACTATTTAAGGAATAATAATTTTAATTTACTAGTTAAATGAATGTTTTAGGAAAGAAAAATCGGTTGGGTTGGGTTGTTTTACCTCTGAGAGGCACTTTTTTGTGCACCATGAGCTAAATGGCTAGGCCACATGGATCCCAAAGGCTCAGAAAAAGTTGGGGGAAGGGACACAGTGGAAATGCTGTTGGGAGACAATGGTAGCCTCCTGTCAAGGCCATCAGCATGTTCTTTAACGTGCACAGGGTATGGCTCTCCCGCATATGGGGCACGTCTTAACACCCCATCCGATGGACGACGGCCTTTCCAAGCTCATCAGTGTCCCCTACTGACCGTGGGCAGGGTGAGGAATTAAATCAAACTGGCATAGCCTGAATGATAACAGGATAGGCTATACTAAACTATGAAAGTTGATGCTTCAACCATTCTTCAATCATTGTTATTACTCGTTGGTTGACTAACAGGATTAAACTTCTGATCTACCAGATATTGACTTATAATCTAGGAGAACGTTCAAAGCATCACCTTCACAGTTTTACAGCCTCACCATAGAAGCTCGCACTACACCATTGGCTAATAATACAGATGGAACAGTGAAAATTACTCACTGTACATGGTGGCTGTATCCAAGGCTCTCCATCTATCTGCATTGGAAATCTTTTCTTTGTCCTGAGAAGAGGAAGAAAGTACAGATAAATCTTAAAAGTTTGATCATTATGTTCATAGTAGATAAATTCATTTAAAAAAGTAGTTTTTCAAAATGTAAAAAGTGTATGGAAATGAACTGTTCTGATCATTGTATTAGTATGATACAAAAGTCGTGCGAAATTCGCCAAAATGCGTAAAAATTGGAATGAGTGCATAAATTGATATGCTGCATGGCCAAATTATTATGATATATTCGTGCACAAAATACAATGAAACATGGCAATGTATTCAAAATGTCATATTGGTATAAGCGCTTTACATCCCTACAAAGTCTAATAAAAGCATGGTACAAGCAAATTAAAATGAGACATGGGTAAAAATGTTGATCTGACTGACTTCGAAAGGCGGTCTATCATTGGAGACTGATTTGTCATTTTTGGTTTTCGGTTTTGTTTTAGCTCTAAGTGGCATCTTTTTGCACACAATGGACTAAATGGGCAGGTCACAAGAATCCAGAAGATTTTGAGAAGGTTGGGGGGAAGAGACCCACTGGACAGTTGTTGGGAGACATATGGTAGCCTATTGTCAAGACCATACAGTGTGTTCTTTAATATGCATAGGGTATGGCTCTCCCATACAAAGAGCCAAGGCTTAACGTCTCATCCGATGGATGGTGGCCTTCACAAGCCCATCGGTGTCCTCTACAAACTGTGGGTAGGGCGGGGGAGTTTTCGGAGATAAATCTCAATGCTGGCCCAGCTGGGATTCGAACCTGGGGACTACAGATTATGAGCTTGGTGTGCTACCGACTGAGCCACCCCACCCCAGCCTGATGGGCAGGAGCATTAGTAACAGAGGTGATGGAATTCAGAGGAAAATCTGGGGCACAATATCCCAAATGTATGGAAAATGGTGAATGTATGGAACACGGGGCCACAACTTAACGTCCCATCCGACTGACGGCGGCCTTTCCAAGCCCATCGGTGTCCCCAACTGACCGTGGAAAGGGCGGGGAGTTTTGCAGAGACAAATCTCAACTCTGACCTAGCTGGGACTCGAACCTGGAAACTGCAGATTACGAACCTGGCGCACTACTGACTATCCCCCCCCCCCCCCCGTCGAAGTGGAATGGGACATTAAGCTGTGGCATTTGATGTGACATTAATACAAACGTCTCTAACAGGAGAGTGAAGCCTTAAAGTCTATCCCACTTCACCCTGCATCATTAAGAAAAAAGATTTAAGTTTTAATTTAATTAAGAACTTAAATTTCAGCTTAAGGCTACCATAGGAAGGCACTGTGTCTATACAAGCATCAGAAATCTTCATGAAATAGGCTTAATTTACAAAGACTTGCCCTTCAACTCACTGCATTAGCAAGCCCAGTTCAATTTTAATGTGAACATAGGTTGGGTTGTTTTACCTCTGAGCGGCACTTTTTTGCACACCATGGGCTAAATGGCCAGGTCACATGGACCCCGAAGGCTCAGAGAAGGTTGGGGGAGGGGACTCAATGGAACAGCTGTTGGGAGACAGATGGTAGCCTCCCGTCAAGGCCATCCAGCGTGTTCTTTAACGTGCACAGGGTATGTCTCTCCCGCACACGGAGCCACGGCTTAACGTCCCATTCGACGGACGGTGGCCTTTCCAAGCCCATCGGTGTCCCCTACTGACCGTGGGCAAGGCGGGGAATTTTGCGGAGATAAATCTGAACGCTGACCCAGCTGGGACTCGAACCTGGGAACTACAGATTACAAGCCTGGCGCGCTACCAACTGAGCCACCCCAGCCCCATAATGTGAACATGCAACCTGAACTGTGGCTAAATGGTGTGTTCAGAGATTCTGAGCCCTTTTCAGCCGAACGTTCCTCTTTCATCATTATTTTCTAATTATTATATTCTTCATGGATATAAAAATAATTTTTATCTGTCTAAAATTAATCGAAAACTAGATGGCACTAGCACTTCCATTTGAGGTTTGACAAACCAAATTCAAAAATTTCAAAAAAGGTCCCCTAGTGGGCCGTGTGTCGGTGCGGCCCCTCTTTAGAAACCACTGTTCTACATTTTAATATAATTGAATTAGAGCAATTTATTCTAGAAACTTTAATTTTTGCATTAGTTGAATTTGGCATTAAATGGATCTTGCAATATAAAATCAAAGAATGAAACAGATGTTTCATCATTATTATGTAAAAAAAAAATCCGAGGTTATTAAGCGATGAAGAAATTTTTGCACCAACCTGATACAGACTGAAGAGCACTGGGCCAACCTGCGGCCTGATGCTCTTAGTCCCGCTTTCACTTGACCCACATGCATGCAATTTTCCAGACCAATTACTTCAATAAGCTTGTCGCCGATATCTGTAGAAAAATATAAATATGATTTAATTGCAAACAATATTGAGTTTATCAATTCTTATTTTGCATTAAATTTATCCCCTAAACTCTATTTAACAAAATATGGCAAGAGAAAGTGCAATAAAATTAAATAAGATAAAATGAATAATAATGAAAAAAATTTGAAATAGAGAAAATTATTGAAAAACATATGAATTAAGCAATTTTTTTGGTAAAATGTTTTCAAGTATATTATTATACATTAATAGTATTGAAAATTCGTTTTCTTATTGTTTTTATTATATTTTGTAAATATAAAATATTTTATTAAAAATACTAGAATTACGTAGTAACAACTCTTAAATTACTTCCAAGCCAAGTTGTTTTCATGATGCCCTGCTGTGTGAAACTCAGACGTGATCATTTAAGGCAGACACTCAGTGGTCAGCAAAGGATTCACAGCAATTTATATTTTGTGAATCCTTTGCTGCATCTTTTGACAAAAGGTATGTGGAGTGCGGCCGTTCCTTCATCATGGGTGCGGCCGTTCCTTCTGCTACATCGCTCACTTTTGAGGGTTTGCCGTCGGAATATCTTTACTTTCTTTAGCTTCGCCCGCATCGAAAGCGGTGCTCAGTTCCCTTAAGGTAGAGTGACCAGAAATAAACATCCAGGGACTTTAGAAAATTCAATCTGAAGAATTTTTTTTCATTATTCTTTGATCTTAGGTAATTTGTAATAACAGTATGTTTAGCCTTCTATCATTTGATGTGACATTAATATATGATGAATGTAATATTGACATTTAAATGTGACATTTATAATAATCGGCAAAGAAATTAATGACATTGACAAAGAAAAATCGATAGTAAAATAAAATTTCCAAATCAAAAGCAAATTTCGTGTACAGTAGCTCAAAAAAGTATCCGAACACTACGGTTGATTACAAAATTCAGAAAAAATATCTGGCAACGATTTTTATTAGAAATTAGTGATCTGGCAACCTTCGTGTTGCCTTCGTGTCACGACAAGAAGGTTGCCAGATCACTAATTTCTAAAAAAAATCGTTGCCAGATATTTTTTCTGAATTTTGTAATCAACGGTAGTGTTCGGATACTTTTTTGAGCGACAGTACATGTTTAGAGTATTTCATATTTACAGTGTTTCTCGTTTAACATTAATCTGTTTTGCACTAAAGAAATCCTTTTCCAGGTATAATACAATCTCTTTTTCTTACTTCGGTTATGTACACTTATTGTGGGTCTGAACAGTTGGTTAGAGTGAATGTTTTTGTTTCTCTGATTCTATTTTGTCTTTCGATGAGATAATTACGTTAAAAAGCGACCCATTTTTTTTCATTTAGAATATAATTTTTATATAATTGTACATAACATTAAGTTGCATAAAATAAGACTTGAATAACGTAGGCTATTTGATAAAAATCGTTATTATTATTGTGTATTTTTTATACGAATGGATTTTCTGTAAAATATTTTCATTTTCGGCAGATTTCGCGCTAAAGATTTCACAAGAAACACGAACAGGGCAGAATCTAGGAAGGATGGGGGCAAGGGCCCCATCCCCCCAGAGGCAGACCCCTTAACAGAGGCAAAAAAATTGAAACTTATTTATATTACGTGCATTTTTCAAGAAATATTTTTAAAGAACTGTAAAAAGGATGGAAAAATATTATACTGCATTACAAATCCAGTCTCTTGGCTCCCCCTTTTGCAATTTTTAGGCTCGATTTTGTTTCTTGTCCCCTCCCCCTCGAATTTTTGGCCTGGACACGAAATTGGGTCACACGAAAATTTGTTTTCACTTGCTGTAAATGTAAAGCCTTCACACTGTCCACTTTTATACGGGATTTCACATCTCTCCATATTAAATTCATGTTTGAAAAAATTATTTCAATTGGATGGAAAGGGAAATTCTCATCCAGCAGTTTTCTCTTTTTCTTCACTGATTTCTTCGTTCCCAAGCTACGAAAGTCGAGGCAGAGATCTTCCACATTCACAAAGATGTGCGACCTTCTAAAAACTGCCCCATTACAGTTTGGGACTCAATATTTTAACCCAACATAGGGTTACATAGGGGTAATCTGTATTCCAAATTTGAGACCAGTCGGTCAAGTATCTGGGGAGCTACACGACACCGAAGTCTGTTAAAATATAGATAAAATTTGCATAGTAATTAGGCCATCGGCAAACCATTAGGTAAGCGTGGTGTCAGCAAGTAGATCGGTTTGGTTGTTTGGGGGTTTAATGGCGCAAAGGCAACTAAGGCCATATTGTGCCAAACATATGATGTGTGTATATAAGAAAAATAGATAAAAGTCATGCAACCCTCAACCAAAATTTAAAAGCAATACACAAAAGAAATAAAGAAACAAGAATGCGTAAAACATAACAAGAAAGGAAAGTGTAAACAAACTATGTAAAACCAGGATAAAAACAGTCAACAATTGTAAAAGAGAATAATAGCAATGGGTGTATAGGACCCATAGAATAAATAGAACAAAGCAAATGATACAAACGTCAAATACGTATAATATTTAAATACATATGGTTAGCACGCTTGGCTACTGATCTACGGGACCTGGGTTCGAGCCCTGGGTAAGGCATGGATGTATGTGTCGTTTTTCTGCTGAGGTCCTGCCATCCTCTCAGACCTTCTACTATGGCATATAAACTGGCAGGCTCCTGTCAGACCTCTGTGGCAAGCAGCTGCTTGAGGGGGTATTTATTTATTTATTTTATGTTATACCCTGTATAGCGTAAAAATGCAAAAAACGGTTTTAAAAAGGGGTCATTATGTAAAAGATATCCGTGTGCCAGACGTAAAATCGTGAAATCTAAAAAAGAAACGTAGTTCAAGGTTAAAAGCAATACAGTCAACTCAAATATGTTTGATGGTTAAAATGGTGTCACAAAACTGGCACTTAATTTCGTCGTCAGCCCGAAGAAGAAAATAACGTGTGATAAACGAATGACCTCTGCGTAGCCGAGCAAGAACAACTTCCTCCTTGCGATTCCTGCGAAAATAATGACTGCCATGGTTTGACAAGGGGCTTGATCTCGAAAAGATTGTTACCTACCTGTTCAGACCAAGATCTCTGCCACTATGCCCGGAGCTCGATGGAAAAATACTATTGTGTCCTCGCTGATACCCACTAGCATTATGATGATGATTCTAGCTTCAATTTTTCGATCACCTACATTGCGAACAGAATTTTTTTTTATAACAGTGTTGTTTCTAATATTTTACAACTAAAGATTTTCTCAAGCTGCATAGTCAATTTAATATTTAAAAAAATGTCTAAAAACAAATTCCAGGGACATTTATTCATCGGAGACATATATCGGCATTTCAAAATTTATCCAAAGTTTTATATGTTCACTCTCAAAGCTTGGCATACCTATTAGACAAAAATTGTTACGAATTCTATTTAAGGACTTCTATGGTATGATAAGGTGATTGTGGCAGCATACAGAAAATGTAGTACTATCCTTAATAGTGGAGCATTGAGTATAATCATTTAATATACATTTCTACAAATTATGAGTCTGGAGCGCTATCGACTGAGCTGACCACTTGGCCTTTGTTAGTAGACGTAACTTAATATTATGCATTTCAAGAGCATTAAGTGTTTTTCCCAAAGTTACTTTTCTTTTTATTATAATTATGCTTATATGCTATTTTTGTTCTGAAAAAAAAAATGTGTAAGAACACTTTATCTTTGCATAATGTGATTCAATAGAAAAATAAGATCTGTCATAGGAAAATTCGCTTCATGGCCAACTTTTTAGATGCAAAAATGTATAATATTTGTCATCTTAATTAACAGATTTCATCAAATATTACGTAAAAGGAAAGAATATGCATCACTCAACAAAAATCCGTATTCATTACCACTTCCTTGAAACAAATACTTTTGTAGCACCAAGAAGAATCTCCTGCTCAACTAAACACTGAATAAAGGAGTTTCAAATGTTTTTTCTCATTGAGGTTATTCTTCCTTACCCTGCACCGCCATGCTGAGATCTACAGAGTTGAAACTATTAGTTGAAGTATCTCTGTCTTTCTTCCTCCTTTTGGACTTGGTCCTTTTCCTCTGAGCGCTGTCTCCCCAGAGGTTGGAGCCTCCGTAAATGCTGGGGATGTTGAGGACTGCAATTCCCTGAAGAGATGGCCCATTGGCCAGATCAAGCGATGCTCCATCGCACTGACAAAGAAAAATATCGCGTCATTCTCAAATACCATTAAGCAGGAAAATGTTGCAGCTCTAATATATAAATTTGTAAATATAAAGATGAATATTAAATAAGGTAAATAGTTTTGTAAAAAAAAATGAGTTTTGCCGATGAGAGGAACCATTCTCGTCTCTTCGGATTCATGCCAGTTTTCTAATCACTAAACTAGCACTGGCTCCATCATTTATCCCCAATATGTGACTTATAAATCTTTTCCGCATTAGAGGCTAAGTGACATGGCCGGTGTTAATTTAGTGGTTAGAATACACTTAGAATATTCTATTACGAATCTAGAAAGACGTGGTTCGAGTCCGGCGCATCGGCAAAACCTATTTTTTCCAGAAAACTATTTATTAATTTATCGACTTCTTTGGCAATAGGCAACTATATATGTACTATTGTTTGATTACTAAATAGGTATTTTACAAAAGAATTAGGTTCTCAGTGTGAATTAACCATACATGAACTATGAGAAGTTTATGTAAACTTGGAATCTATTTTATTAAGAAAATAGGCATTAATGTAAAAATTATCTGAAAGGTCTATGATACCAGGTGTGTCAATAAGCCCAATGTTCCTAATTCACTTACAGGTGTGGGACATTGGTTATTACCAGCTGCGGGAATTTCCAGTTTTCTTGTTAGACGTACCTCTGAATGCTTCAGTTGTTGTTTGGGTTGTTTTACCTCTGAGCGGCACTTTTTTGCACACCATGGGCTAAATGGCCAGGTCACAAAGACCCCGAAGGCTCAGAGAAGGTTGGGGGAGGGGAACCACTGGAACAGCTGTTGGGATACAGATGGTAGCCTCCCGTCAAGGCCATCCAGCGTGTTCTTTAACGTGCACAGGGTATAGCTCTCCCACACACGGGGCCACGGCTTAACGTCCCATCCGACGGACGGCGGCCTTTCCAAGCCCATCGGTGCCCCCTACTGACCGTGGGCAGGGCGGGGAATTTTGCGGAGATAAATCTCAACGCTGACCCAGCTGGGACTCGAACCTGGGAACTACAGATTACGAGCCTGGCGCGCTACCGACTGAGCCACCCCGCCCCGAATGCTTCAGAATCTGAAAAACAGTGTGTGTGTGTGTGGGGGGGGACCTCCTTGTAACCACTGCCAATTGTCCTCATATTGCGGGTCACAGAGGTGGTGTTTTTATGTATTAACGGGCAAATCAAGCCTTAGAGAGGCCTAAATCAGTTCCCATTCAGATTCGCTCAGTTACACATGATTTATCACTGAAAGTTATCTACTATTTCTAACCTTGTTTCGATTGTTCGTTCGACAATATCAAAACATTTCTTGCCACATAAGTAAGGAACAACTCTCATATTATTTATACCACTAATCTCTCGAGCAGTGTCCTTAATGGAGGATTGCTGGTGCCTTGGAAGATCTGCTGGCCACCGTCTGAAACAGATGGTCTGCCGATCAACAAAACATTTTCTTAGACAGTGACCAGCCCATTAACAAAATGTCTTAGCCACATTTAGGTGCACAAAATATTTAAAAAACAAAAATATATTATACATATAATATAATAATTTTCCATAATTATTATGTGTGTAATTAGAACAGGTGTCAGATGATTTTCCAGAATGTAGAACGGGCATCAGATGATTATCGAGAACATAGAACAAGTATCGGATGGTTATAGAAAATGCAGAACAGTCATCAGATGATTATCGAGAATATAATGTAGAACAGGTATCAGATGATTATGGTAAATGTCTAGTAGATCCAGTCCACCTCTGAGAGACTATTTCTTTACATTTTTCCCCAGTAATTTTATTTGAAGACCATTTGGGTTTATGATCTGAGAACGCTCATGCAAATTTTCTGGCAAGACCTATATCCACTTTCAGCCGGTGACAATTTTGCTGAAGCATAGTCTATGCAAAATTACCAAAAGATGAAAATTATTAAAAAAAGGAATAAGTTTGACGCTTCTTGAAGGCCGGCGATATAAATTATAAATGATGACAAAACCCAGATGCTCCGCAATACATGGACTGCACTACATCTATAGGAATAATGCCAAATCTCCACTACCTACGTCGAGGGCAAGACAACACCATAGAGATGCAGCTCACCCCATGACTACCTATGGCGAACAGTACTATAGAAGTTTATCCATCGGTCAAAACGTAAATTGAATCTGTGCCCCGGTTAGCCACAAACAAGGATATATAGATCAAAGTTGCCTCGGCTACTGTGGTGGGAACTCTTAGTCAGGCCTTACCAGGCCCCTCCGTCAGGACCCCGTCCAACCTAGGTAATCCCAATACCAGTCAGCGGATCCCTCAACTTCACCAGGGCCCAGCCGTTCCATCGGAACCCCGTCCGACCAGATACTCCCCAATACCAGTTAGCGGAGCCCTCAGCTCCCCCACCACGACAAGGTGGTTCCCTCTCGGGGGGGGGGGGGGGACGATATATAAAGTTACTTTTAACTTTGCCATGAAAAGCAACAGAAAATAAGTGGCTTTTTTAATCATAGACTTTGCAGTTCTTTTTTTTAAGTCTGGCAAACAGTAAAATTCATCTGTGCGAAATGCAAACGAGATCGAAATCATTATCAATAAAAAATAAAAATTATAATCAATAAAATATATATGTAATTCACTAACCATGATATCCACATCCTCGTGGAGGTTTTTACAAGTAGCGAAAAACGTTTCTGACGTTGCGAACTCAAAATACCACATTTTATTCTTCACCCTAAAGAAAAATGGATAATTACACATATAATTTTATAAATTTTCATCTAGAAAATATTATTTCTGTATTAGGAGGATTATACATTGTTACATTGCACATATTTATGAAAGAACAGCTAAGTATCTCTTATATCAATGGCTTAGAAATAGGTGCCAAATCAATTGTTTTTGGAAAACATTCTTTGGAAGTTTGAAAAAAGTTTCTAATTGTGTCAATACATATATTTCTTCATACAATTCTTTTTGAATATGTCCCTTCTTGATGTAAAGAAAATTTATACTTATTGGCTTTTACATTATGCATTTGTGTAAATTTTATTGCACGCCTGCTGTTGCATTCTATCTTATTACAAAATGTCGCCTGCATGTTAGAGCCAAATCAGAATCTCACAATTTCTGCAATCAAATTATTTTATCTGGAAAAAAAAGAGACGGTAAATAACATCTAAATCTTGTTTTACAGAGACTTTAATACGATATGGGATATGAAAAATGTTTGATAGCAACTTTTTCCAACTTCTGAAAGACTAACAAAAATAAGAGAAGTATTAGAGACAAATATAAAACTACATATCTTCTAGTACAGTGGTTCTCAACCTTTTATGCTTCACGTACCCCCTGGAAATGTGTATGTAACTGGCGTACCCCTTGTATAGATAGATAAAACTATAGTTATAGTATAACAATGGGAATAAAATAAAACGTATATACAGGGTGTCCCTGAATTCATGGCCCAAACTTGAGGGGATGGTAGTACACACCGAACCCACCAATATTCGTCATAGAATATGAGGCCGAAACGCAGTGAGGAGTCGAAAATGAAGGACAGACACAGATGTTTCCAGAGTGACATTTATTGGAGATCATTACAATAAATTCTCGAACGTCCCCCATCAACGTTGATACAGGCGGCACAACGGCGGAGTAGTGATCGGCGTACCTGCTCGTAAACACCAGGCTTGTCGCGCACATCGGCGGCTGCGACGGCTACAAGATTCTCTGCGGATTGCATGGGCGTCTCGTACACAACACTCTTAAAATGTCCCCATAGAAAGAAATCGATACATGAACGATCGGGTGATCTGGGGGGCCACGGGATGGGACCACTGCGCCCAATCCATCGTTTTCCAAATGTAATATGATGATGCTGACGCACATCCATGCTGAAATGGGTGGGTGCCCCATCGTGCTGGAACCACATACGGGCGCAGATTGCTGCTGGAACATCCTGAAGCAATTCCAGCAAACCCTGTTGCAGAAAAATACGGTACGTTCGCTCATCGAGGTGGTCTGGCAGTAGGTAGGGTCCAATTAAGTAGTCATGCACGATCCCCGCCCAGACATTGACGGCGAACCGTTGTTGATTCGAATTTGGACGTGTACCATTGGGGTTCTGTGCCGCTCACAAATGCGCATTATGGACATTCACTACGCCTTCACGTGAGAATGTTGATTCATCCGTAAAGAGCACATGCGCGGGGAAATCGGGATGTGCGGCACTTTGCTGCAGGAACCACTGGGCGAAATCCATGCGCAGAGGATAATGGACAGCTGTCAATGCCTGCACTCGCTGCAAGTGATAGGGGTGTAGCCCTTCATGCAGTACTCGCCTGACACTGTTCCGATGCACACCCAGGCTCTGGGCGGCGGATCGCGTGCTTGTACCTGGGTTATCTGTCACCATACGCAAGATGTCCTCGCTCATAGCTGGCGTTCTGACCGTCCGTGCTCTTCTGGCATCATGTCGACTGAGGTGAAAGGTGCCTGCCTCAGACAGTTGGTGGTACAGTCGTGCAAACATTTTATAATCGGGCAACCGGCGCATAGGATATCGTTCACGGTAGAGTCTTTGCGCCTCTCTACCATTGCCCACGGCTACGCCATACATCAGGTGCATATCGGCTTTCTCTGTGTCCGTAAACTGCTCCATCTCGTGTCCGGTCGACGCTGAGAATGCTGGGATTTGGCCGATCCAGTGCTTTTAAGCCATGCCGCCTCTGCGCCCCCTACTGGCACTGAGCTGCGTTTGCGGCCGCATATTTTATGACGAATATTGGTGGGTTCGGTGTGTACTACCATCCCCTCATGTTTGGGCCATGAATTCAGGGACACCCTGTATAACATATATCTAGCGACTTTTGAGCTCTCACGGCGGACCCCAAAAACTTTTACCGTGTACACCACGTTGAGAACCCCTATTCTAGTCAATGATTTAATCAAACAGTTTGGTAGTGAAACATGCATATTTTGTGTACCAGTTGGAAGTTAGAAAAAGTAATCATGGGGGAATTCCCGTCAACTTAGAAAAATTGAAAAGTTAGTTGACTGTGCAAACAAAATGTCAGTGAAACAACGTTGAGGCTCTTCTTTCGTTGTTGCTGTCACACTCATTATTGTTAATGTTAAGGTCTGAACTATCCCTGTTCTTTTTTAAAACAATGTTAGTTCAGTAACATTTTTAGTACCAATCAAGGATATTGCTTATACAACATTACATGGATGGATCTTGTTTCTTCACTAAAACTGTTCCTAAAGTCTCACCCAATCTAATACCTGTGAAAATGCTGAATAATCTCAGTCCGTTTTAAGTCATCTTGCCAAAATTTCGAAGCATTAGACACAAGAGTATTTCAAACAATATTTTCCAGAGATCGAGGTGCATCTTACTATCCGAACAATAGGAAAAAATTAAAGTTTAAAATCCCGAGATGGTAAGAGAGATAAGGGTTGGGTTGTTTTATCTCTGAGCGGCACTTTTTTTTGCACACTGTAGACTAAATGTTCAGGTCACGAGGACCGCGAAAACTCAGAGAAGGTTGGGGGAAGGGACCAATCGAACAGTTGTTAGGATACAGATGGTAACCTCCTGTCTAGGTCATCCAGCGTGTTCTTTCACGTTCACAGGATATGGCTCTCCCATGCGTAAGGGACCACGGCTTAATGTCCCATCCAACGGGCGGCGGCCTTTCCAAGCCCATCGGTGTCCCCTATTGACCGTGGGAAAGGCAGGGAGTTTCGCACAGATAAAGCTGAAAGCTGACCCAGCTGGGACTCGAACCTGGGAACTGTAGATAACGAGCCTGGTGCGCTAGAGTTGAGCCACCCCCGCCCCTCAGAGATAAGGGAATAAGTGAGGTTAAAAAAAGTCAAGACATTTGCGCAGATAAGGATTCTGATCTCTACATGTTACTACCAGACAGATATATCGTTTCTGCAGATATAAGTGGGATTTTTCATGTACAGTCAATTTTCGTTATTTCGATATATCGAATTTATCGTTAACTCAAATTTTTTAAAATTCCATATCGCATCCTTACACATTCTCTCTCTCTCTTTAACAAACTATTTTTCCATCGTCGCCTCGATAAATCGAAATTTTACGATGGATATTTGAAAGAAAATCTCTTTGTGACAAGTGTTTTTTCCATGAATTTTGTTTTGACACTGGGTGTTACCACAAAAAAATTTGTTACCGCAAAACTCCTCGCTCTGCCCACAGTAAATAGGGGACACCGATGGGCTTGGAACGGCTGCCATCCATCGGACGGGACGTTAAGTCGTGGCGCCGTGTGCGGGAGAACCATACCCTATGCACGTTAAAGAACACACTGGATGGCCTTGATGGGAGGCTACCATCTGTCTCCCAACAGCTGTTCCAGTGGGTTCCTTCCTCCCAACTTTCTCTGAGCCTTCGGCGTCCTTGTAACCTGGTCATTTAGCCCGTTGTATGCAAAAGTGTACCTCAGAGGTAAAACACCCCAAACCAACTGGTGATGGCAGGTTTCTGAAATTCTTGCCAGGTGGACAAAGCGATACTCACTGGCTACGCATTTCCCTGTTCCCGCACGGCTAACCAACGGCAAACTGTTCCTGATAGGAACTGACAGTTTAATTTCAGTTTAGAGCTTGTTTCACTTAGTAAAGATTATTACAATGACAGTAAAGCGTAATTTAAATGCGTTGTTATTAAGAGATAAAGCAAAAGTAATTACAGTTTTTGAAAGTAATGGAAAGAATCAAAATGATAGTGCCAAAATAATCGGAATTCCTAGCCGTACTCTGTCAACTACTTTAAGGAACAAAGATATAGTAGATTGCAATAAAAGAAAAAAATTTACATATAATATTAATGCGCATTACATAAAACATTTCCAGCATAAATTTCAATGCATAAGGCATTGAATAAAATAGTAGCAGTACTCTATGAAAAATTTTAAGGAACAACTAGATTGCGATAAAGGAAAAAGAAAAGGAACGAGGTATGCAGGAGTTCCTGATGTTCGAGTTGGTAAAAGGGTTTGTTCAACATAGGAACAAAAATATTCCTGTACGTAGGAAACTATTACAGGTTCTGTAACTGATTTCTAAACTGCTAATGCATATTTTCAGCACAAATTTGATAATTCGAAAGTTTTTTCGTTTCCTTTGAGTTAACGATAGTTGAGTGTACATTAATTTAGCATATTATTGGAGAATATTTCGATATTGCATAAATGTTAAATTGTAAAAAAAATAAATCGAAAAATGCATATGAAACATGCAGCGACTTGACAACAGAAGTAAAAATAAGTTATGCTTTGACTTACCTGCTGTTGAATTTTTCTGGATGTTTTTCCCTTTCTAAATGAAATTTGATAGCTATAGAGGCATCCTACAAAAACAAAATAACACTTTCACATCTAAGTGTGCACACAATTACTTTTAATGCATAAAATTTGAATCTGTTACATATTTTAGAGAGTTTAATTCAAGAATGGTATGAATCTTGACTAGGATTACTTCACAAGAAACCTTACAGAAACGAGATAAAGTAACCAAATGTAGAATGGTGCTCTATTTTGGCACCTGTAAATTTAATGCTTAAGGTGTTAAGACTAGAAGATAATCGTTTTTAAAAACAAAATTGACAATTTATGAGTATGTTTTGTTGTTTATTTTGTCAAAAAACGACTGATAAATTTATAGTGATTAAGAAAATACAATTTGTGGAATTACAATTCAAAGAATTACGAAAGAATTAACGGACGTACATTTTTAAATCCCGTATTTTCAAGAAATTGGAAATAAAAATTCTTAAGAACTATTTCATATTTTAGAATATGTAATTGTAAACTTAATGTGTGAATAAGAAGTCTGTAATCTATCTTCTAAAAAAAAAAGAAAATAATTGGGGGACGTGATCAAAGCAGGAGGAATCTACTAATATTGGATAAAAAATATTTCTAAAATTCGGAGTTTAGGTACAAAAAGAATTATCAAATTCATTTGATTTTAATGTATGTTTCATAACTGGGATCAGGCTAGGATATAGGAAAAAAATAAAAAAAGTAAAAATAAAATGAAACCAGAAAAAAAAGGATTATTTTACTTCTGAGCGGAACGTTTTTTTTTTGCAGTCTATGGACTTTTAACAGTCTATGGCAGTCTACTGACCAGATAACAAGAACCTCAGGGGTTAAGAGATGCTGGGGAAAGGGGGATTCACTGGACAGCTGTTAGGAGATAAATAGTAGCCACCGGTCAAGCATCCAGCATGTTCTTTAACGTGCACAGGGTGTGGTTCTCCAGCAGACGTCCATTCGATTACGTCCCATCCAACGGACGGTGGCCTTTCCAAGTCCATCGCTGTCCCCTTTCTGACCGAGGGCAGATGGAGGTTTAGCGGCGCGCTGCCAACCCCCTCCCCCCCTTCCGCCGTCATAAAATGGAGACCAAGAGATTGGATTTCCACTGCAGTATAACATTTCCTTTCTTTTTTCAGAGGTTTTAAAATTTTCTTTAAAAATGTACGAAATATACATAAGTTTAACATTTTTTGCCTGTATTACCTTTACTAGCATTCTCAATGGGGATGGGCACGAGCCCCTTTCCCCTCTTCTTCTAAATATGACCCTGACTGGGAATCGGCTGCCTGCGGCTTTAGAATTGTGTAAGGCAGCAAACCTTCTATAGGAATTTTTTTTTTATGAAAGTTTTGAAATATTTCTACGTTTTCTTTAGCAAAATATGTTTTGTCTCTTGAACAAAAATAATAGAATGGAAAATAAAAGATTTTGTTAACTTCTGCATACGCGTAATATTCGGAATTCTGTTTTGGAAGATATTTCATACCTCAGGGAGGTGACAAAATTTGATTTGTGGCTTGTCTTAGAATTCAAATATGCCTCTCACACACGGACCACGGCTTAATGTCACATCCGACGGACGGCGGCCTTTCCAAGCCCATTGGTGTCCTCTACTGACCGTGGGCAGGGCGGGGAGTTTTGCGGAGATAAATCTCAATGCTGACCCAGCTGGGACTCGAACCTGGGAACTGCAGATTACGAGACTGGCGCGCTACCGACTGAGCCACCCCGCCCCTGGGGGAGAGAACAGTACACAGACATCAGTTAGTAGAATGAAGCCCTCCATCATAACGCGTATTATTCGGAATTCTGTTTTGGAAGATATTTCATACCTCAGGGAGGTGCGAAATTGGATTTGTGGCTTGTCTTAGAATTCAAATATGCCTAATGAATTACATTCTAAAGTGCTTAACAGCCATCAGTTAATTTTTTACTTTCTCTAACTTTTTATAAATTGGTTCGAATTGGAAAAAAGTTCTGTTCTCAAACATTTTTCTTGTGAAAAAGACTGAAGAACAATATATTTGTTACGAATAGCTAAGAGTTCTTATGAAAATCTTAATTACCCATAAATATACTCGTTTTTTCTTCTCTGCTGGGTCGGATTGTCCTACCTGTGAGCAGCACTTTTTTGCATACAATGGATTAAACGGTCAGGTCATAAGAACCCCAGAATATGCGGGGTGATGAGAGGAAGGAGACCCACTAGATTCAGTCGTGTCCAACTCGCGTCCCTGGACAGCTAGTAATGCGGCCCACAAAATCGTCAAGTTTACGTGTTTACGACATAAGCTTTCAACATGATTATGTGATTTTCAGCGAGTTTTTGATATCCCACTAGTTTTAGGTTGCCCTTTTTTTAATTTTATAATAAAAAACATAAGAAAATAAATGAAGTTTTATTATTCATATACATTAACTATATTATATATTTTATGTGCGGCCCAAAACAATTCATCTTCACTCAATGTGGCCCAGGGAAGTCAAAAGGTTGGACACGCCTGCACTAGATAGTTCTTAGGAAACAAATCGAAGCCTCTCTTCAAGGCCCTCCATCGTGTTCTTTAACAGGCAGAGGCTAAGGTTCTCCTGCACATGGTGCAACGGACTAACGTCCCATCTAACAGACGACGGACTTTCCAAGCCCATTGGTGTCTTCTTTTGTCAACTTTGTCAACTATGTCAACTTTGCTCTTGGTCATAAATGACCAAGAGCAAGAAAACACAGACTAGCAAAAGTACAGAGCCCAATTTTGTATATGAGCTAAAAATAATAATATAAAGTTCATACTCACCACACCAATGGAAAAATAGTTGTTAAATATATTGCAAGGGATGGGATCTCCTTTCTCATCACAGTTACCAGAGGAACTAATCTCAATCTTCCATCTATCCATCATCAGAGGTGCAGACTTTTCCACTTTCTTTAATATTTTTGGAAGGCTTTCATTCTCATAACCTAAAGTTAAAAAGCAAACGGAAAAACTTTATTTGAAGCATTTTTAAGAGAAATATGGAGTCACGATTCAACAGATGAAATTCGCATGTAAGTCTTTTTTTTTCTTAATCTCTGGTTCTGAGAGCCCCTTTTGTGCACATAGATGACCAGGTCACAAGTTACTCAAGAGCTAAGAGAAGGTTAGGGGAGAGGGTTGGGTTGTTTTACCTCTGAGCTGCACTTTTTTGCACACCATGGGCTAAATGGCCAGGACACAAGGACCCCGAAGGCGCAGAGAAGGTTAGGGGAGGGGACTCACTGGAACAGTTGTTAGGAGACAGATGGTTCTCTCACACACGGGGCCCACGGCTTAATGTCACATTCGACGGACGGCGGCCTTTCCAAGCCCATTGGTGTCCTCTAGTGACTGTGGGCAGGGAGGGAAGTTTTGCGGAGATAAATCTCAATGCTGATCCAGCTGGGACTCGAACCTGGGAACTGCAGATTACGAGACTGGCGCGCTACCGACTGAGCCACCCCCGCCCCTGGGGGAGAGAACTTAACAGTACACAGACATCAGTTAGTAGAATGAAGCCCTCCATCATAGCCATCCAGAATATTCTTTAACATGTACAGGGTATGTCTCTCCTACTCACGGAAACACAATTACACAATTTAACGCTCAAATCCTTTCCAAGATCATCAGTACAGATGAGGAATTCGGCCTTTAGAAGACCAAATTCTTGGAAAGGCCGAACGGCGGCCTTTCCAAGACCATCAGCAGGAGTGGGGAATTGGAAAAATTGACCAGTCAACAGTTTTGCCAGAACCAGAATAAAGGCATACAGCATTGACATGACCGCTGTCCCCTTTCTTATTCTGGGAAGAGCAACAGATAGCAGAGGAAATTCTCAACGCAGGCACAACTGGGACCTGAATACTTGGAAACAACAGATTATGAGCTTGGTCCGCTCCCAACTGAGCTCACCCTCAGTTGGTCCAAGCGAAGGCCTAATAGTTGCCCAGTTTGCTCCAAGCGAACTGGGCAACTATTAGGCAAAAGATGGAATCCTCTTGTCAGATCATCAAGTGCGTTCTCTAACGTTCACAGGGTGTTTCTCTCCTGAACACGAGGTTACCTATTAATGTCCCATTAAATGGTAGAGGCTTTCGCAGCCCCTGGTGTCTCCTTTCTCACCGTGGTGGGGGTTAGCGGATATAAATCTGAACGCTGATGCAATTGGGGCTCGATCCGGGTAATAAATTAATAATTTCATTTTCATTTCAAAACTGTTTTAATGCTACATTTAAAAGATCAAACGATATTCTAAATTCATATGGAAAAATGTGATTTAATAATAGTAATATTAACAATAATGCTTTCTTCCCACTAAATTACGTTTAACAAAATTATATTATTAACATTTAATAACTATTTATTAATATCAAACAAGGAAAAAGATGTACATAATATACATCTATAATAGCCGATAATTGGAGACTGGAGCTTCAATAAGCTAAAGTTGGAAACATAATTCAGAGATCAATTTATCCTTTATTGTTAAAATAATTAATAAATTTTGTGTCAATAACTTCGTTAGAGGAAAACGTTTGTAGAACATTTATATTTTTGAATTAAAATATATATATTTCCCACATTTTGTATCAAAATTCATATAAAATTTATGAGTTGTGGTCAAACAACTGTATTTAGCAGAAAGTTTTAAAATAGGAAAAAAATATTTAGGTGTGGAAGAAAATAAAATGTTCTAAAGATATTATATCAGGAAAATTGAAATTACTATAATGAAATCATGATAAGCAAGGCATGATTAAGATCTAGTTCAAATAGATAGGATTGGAGTATGAAAATTTAATCTTTTTACTTAAAGTATTTTTTAGGTTTTATCAGTTACTGCAGCAAGAGCAAATAAGGATATTTCTGCACTTAAAATATTTTTTAAGGTACACAATGCCAGAAGAGAGAAAAAATGGGCTACAAGCTACTCCAATTAAAAAATACATTTAACGCAGGTTAGTTTTTCGAGAATTACTTTGCGACATTCGTGTTGTAAAAGAGAAAAAGAATATTGTATTTACTGTATTTTATGAAAACTGATTTTAATGAGAGTCCATCACAATCATAAAAACATTTTACCTAGCAAAAAATAAAAGTTATTAGACTTTTACAGTTTCAAAAGGAAAATGCTAAATGCAGATGAAAGAAAATTTAAATTTTTACATCGCTATGGAGTATAAATTTGAAATAATTTACTATAAGAATAAGAAATCGCCTCTGGCGATTCCAGAGCTGATATCTAAAATCTACAAATAAGTTCCTAGTCTTTAATCCGGTAATAAAATCAATTTGTGTCTAAAGGCAACTGACATTTTAATAAGTTAAAAACCCAGAAGGGACACAAAGACAAAAAAAAATGGTGTTCATTAAGACATAACTGAAGAAGAAAAACTCGGTCATCGGAGATCATCCCCTTAGGACAGGGGTGGGCAATTGCTTTCGTATCTACACTGCGCTTGCGTATTGACGTGGCCGTCCTAGTGGAAAATACGAGACGAATCTACGGTCGCTCACGGGAAGGACATCTCGGTTCAAGGCGGATTTTTCTGACTGTCTTGGCGGGCCACAAAAAACTCGTAGCGGGCCGCTATTTGCCCCCCCCCCCCTGCCTTAGGGCGATTAAATTGGTTTAACCCCAAATGATCGTAGTTAATGGCTTAAGATTTCTTAAGGATGATTTGCCACTGCCACAAAAAATGTTTGCGCGAGATTCTTAATATTAGTGTAAATGTGGTAAGTTGGGTTGGATTGTTTTACCTCTTAGCGGCACTTTTTTGCACACCATGGGCTAAATGGCCAGGTCACATGGACCCCGAAGGCTCAGAGAAGGTTGGGGCAGGGGACTCACTGGAACAGCTGTTGGGAGACAGATAGTAGCCTCCCGTCAAGGCCATCCAGCGTGTTCTTTAACGTGCACAGGGCATGACTCTCCAGCACACGGGGCCACGGCTTAACGTCCCATCCGACGGACGGCGGCCTTTTCAAGCCCATCGGTGTCCCCTACTGACCGTGGGCAGGGCGGGGAATTTTGTGGAGATAAATCTCAACGCTGACCCAGCTGGGACTCGAACCTGAGAACTACAGATTACGAGCCTGGCGCGCTACCGACTGAGCCACCCCCGCCCCAATGTGATCAGTGGTGAGGTCATTATGAACGAGTTTGCTATTCACAAACCATGTAGCAACGACTGAAGACCTAAAGATCTTCCGGTGAATAGGAACGTTCGTTCAACAGGGAATGGGTTAGCCATTCTCAGAGTTTAACGCTCTCTAACGGAAATAATTCGAACTACTCGATGATTCTAGAAATGCCAATAGTAATATTTCATTAGTAAGTATCCAACTCAAAATTTTTAGCTTATCTCACAAAACTAAAATTTTTCCCATTATAATTCCATGGGGACAAATAATTGCTGGTGTCAGTGCAAATCCCTTGACCATTACAAATTTCGATTTGAAGCATGAATGGATTGATTATAATAGTCATATAAATTTTCCTTTCAAATTGTTTCCAGTGTTAGACAGATCTATTAAAACTAGTGGGAGATTAAAAAAAATGAGAATCCTCATATTTCATTAGCACCTGCTCAATTTATAAAAAAAAAACGTTTCATTTTTCTCTAAAAGCAAAAAAGTTGAATGTTTATTGATGGACGGGTTGGGTTGTTTTACCTCTGAGCGGCACTTTTTTGCACACCATGGGCTAAATGGCCAGGTCACATGGACCCCGAAGGCTCAGAGAAGGTTGGGGGAGGGGACCCACTGGAACAGCTGTTGGGAGACAGATGGTAGCCTTCCGTCAAGGCCATCCAGTGTGTTCTTTAACGTGTACAGGTATGACTCTCCCGAACACGGAGCCACGGTTTAACGTCCCATCCGACGGACGGCGGCTTTTTCAAGCCCATCGGTGTCCCCTACTGACCGTGGGCATGGCGGGGAATTTTGCGGAGATAAGTCTCAACGCTGACCTAGCTGGGACTCGAACCTGGGAACTACAGATTACGAGCTTGGCGCGCTACCGACTGAGCCACCCCCGCCCCTTATTGATGGACGGATCACAAAGTGACAACAATAGTTTGCTTTCGAAAACGAGCTAATAATAAAATTAAAAAACACTGAAACCAAAAACTCAACGTTAACTCAATTCTGGAAATAAATTTCGGTTTCGTGGAAAAAGCGGGGGAAATATTTAGCCCAACCTGGGCCCAGTGATATCCTCCTTCGGTCCATTCAACAACACGTAACTAGGTTCATACTAATTTGAACGTAGTACATTTACCAAGTTTATTTCTTTGATATCTGTTCGTGAGGAATTGAAACACCAACACTTACCTGGTCCCCACCGAAGACACCTGGCGAGGTCATTTCCTGTTCCTAACGGAAGGATGGCAACTGGCGGAGGGTTCGAGAAGTTCATTTTATCTGTGTGGGAGATAATTAAATCAGATCTCCAAACTTGTAAGTGGATAAAATGTGAAACAAAAGATAAATTTGGAGAACAAGAACTTTTACAAACTTAAAATCAAATATTTTAAAAAATATGTTTTAAAATATTCAAAATACGTTTCAGACATTCGTTGAGAACAGGCTGTTATTTCCAAACCGTGGCTCATTACAAAAGAACTTGCGGGTCATAAGACAAATAATTAATATATTGAATCTGGCTCGTTTCTTCCAATATTTTTACTAAATATTTCTAGATGGATATTTAAATCATTTTTCCAATTTATAGTTGGGTTGTTTTACCTCTGAGCGGCATTTTTTTGTACACCATGGGCTAAATGGCCAGGTCACATGGACCCCGAAGGTTCAGAGAAGGTTGGGGGAGGAGACCCACTGGAACAGCTGTTAAGAGACAGATGGCAGCCTCCCGTCAAGGCCATCCAGCATGTTCTTAACGTGCGCAGGGTATGGTTCTCCTGCACACGGGGCCACGGCTTAACGTCCCATCAGACGGACGGCGACCTTTCCAAGCTCATCATCAATTCCAAGCTGGGACTCGAAACTGGGAACTACAGATTACGAGCCTGGCGCACTACCGACTGAGCCACTCCCGTCCCCCAATTCATAGTTCTCATTAAAATGTATATATTTCTGTTGTTTAATCAAGATAATTTCTTGATTCCTTCCTAACAGCTCTTCACTAAGTTTGGGTTGGAAGGGCCTGGTTTAGAATATCTAACCAACCCAAATGTAGCGATGAGCCAATAGAAAGAAATTAAACTACAGTCTCAAAAAGCCACAAGAAATTTTTATTTCAAAACGAAAGTATACATTTCAAATAAGTAATAAATTAAAAAAAATCTGCATTTTTAAGGAATCAGGAAAATGTTTTTATTAAAAAACAAAAATATGCTTTTTTATTAGTACTATGAATTGAAAAAATCGTTTAGTTTTGCATCTAAAAATGTTCTGTTGAAAGATTGAAAGAAATGAGCCAGATTTAGAGTAGTGATCAAGTTTTTTATCAGTTCCAAATTCTTTCGCAATGAGCTTCAGGATAGCAAAGTTTGATTTATATTGTTCAAGAAATACTAGACATATTTTGCTTAAAAATTTCTTCTAGGTTATAACATAAAAAAACTCTATCATTCAAAAAATACTCTCTATTAAATCAAAGATATCTCAAAGCCCTTATCATTCTTAGAATAGGAATGGAAAGATTAGAAATGGACGCTTAACCCCCTTCAGACCCTGTCTACAATTATAATCCACATTATGTTTTAGGCCTTTTTAAACACTGGGAAGAAGTGGCTGTGGTCTTGCAAAGTTAACACTGATTTATCTTAGTGAAACTGTCTTTTACGAGTCAGATATTTGTAAATGACTTAATACTCTTAACAGCGTATTCAGCAAAAAATTCATAGTATTTATAGGCAACAACTGATTCAGATTTATCAATTTACAATATACCAAAAATTTATTGTTGCAGTATTTTTCAAAAGTTGTATGTCCGAAAACATATTGCTAGGTGTTGCCCCTTTAATCCGGCCAGTTCAAGAGCCTCAAAACTTTACCCTCGAAAAGCGAGGCCTACTGTACATGTAGAAGAATACTTATATAAAGGTACTACATCAGCAAAACCTATAATGACATTAATTTTAGGTGGATTTTTCCGAAATTTCTGAATAATTGTTAATTGAAACGTGCCTAAGTTGTATCGCTTAAAATAAACAATGCAGAAGATGTTGCAGCATTGACTGCATTAACTGACTCTCAGATTGTTGCAGCAGATACATCATCATCCTCAAGCAGCCATGGATTATGAAGGTCCAACCAGACCATGCAGTTTAATTCTCCAAGCATATCTGTCCTGAGCTACATCTGCTGCATCTGACCACTGCACAACAATTCTAACAAGTCCTGTTTGACATTGTTTGCCCACCGCATCCTAGGTTTCCCCCTCTTTCTGAGGCCCTTAGGCACACTGTTCATAAACCTATTCGCCAATCTACAATTATCCATACGGGCAACATGGCCAAACCAATGGAGTCTCTCTCTGCACAATATACTGCTTAAAGGAGGTTGCCGACTCCTTTGCCTAACCTCATCATTAGTTACAAAGTTAAACCACCTAATGCCCAAGATAGTAAGCAACTAGATTCAAAAGCATCTAGTTTCCTGTTATCTTGTTTACAAAGTGTCCAGGTTTCACTACCATAACTAACCCTAGAAAGAACCAAACTATTATACAGTCTAATTTCAATCTTTAGATGTATACGCCTATTTATCCACACTCTGCATAAATTCTTAAAAGTCCTGGCAGCAATCCCTATTCGTCTGTTAATCTCATGCTGCATATCACCAGTATCTGTTACATAGCTCCCAAGATAATTAAACTGTGACACCTGCTCAAGACTGCAAATATTCAGATTAACTGAATCACAGCCTGCCTGACCAATTTTCATCACTTTAGTTTTCTCTCTGTTTATAACCAAACCTACTCTACTACCAGTCTCATCAACAGCTCGAATGAAAGAGTTCATCTCATCAACATCGTTTGCGAAAAGGGCTAAATCATCAGCATAATCTATATCAGAAATTTTAGTATCTCCAAACCATTTAAGGCCAAAATCTTTCCCTTTTGCAGTGAATTTCGCATAACGTAATCAATAACCATACTAAAGAGAAAAGGAGACAAAATGCACCCTTGTCGAACACCAGAAGTAATGCTAAACCAATTGCTACAAGTCTTACCAACTCTTACACACGACTCAGTGTTATTATAGAGAGCTTTCATTATGTTAACTAACTTGTCTGGTATACCATATGATCTCAAAATCAACCACAAATTATGATGATCAACAGAGTCGAAAACCTTTTTGAAATCAACAAAGCTAGCAACCAAAGGTTTCTGAAACTCTAAACATTTCTCAAGAATCTGCCTAAGTGAAAATATCTGATCTACACATCCCCTACCACTTCTGAATCCACATTGCTCATCACGCAATTGACTGTCAACCAGATTCTTAATTCTATTAAGCATAATCATAGAAAGAACTTTACCTGGAACAGAGAGTAGGCTGATACCCCTATAGTTATCACAAGAACTGCGATCACCTTTTTTGAAAATAGGGATAATAATAGCTCTGGTAAAATCCTTAGGAGCCATGACTTTATCATAAAAGATATTCAGAATTTCAGTCATCCAAGTGGTAACCGAAACATTCCCAGCTCTAAGCATTTCCGTAGTAATTTCATCCACCCCTGGGGATTTATGTAGTTTAGGTTTAGAAATAGCCAAAATAACTTCTGATTGTGTTATAGGGTCAACATTAAAGCCACCAATGCATCTATCATCATTGCAAACAATGGGAGTAGAAGTAACCACATTGTTTAGAACATCACTGAAATGCTCAGCCCACCTAGCCATAACAGAATCCTCACCTTCTATAACTTACCTTGTTTATCCTTCAATCCTTGTATGCCTGTCCGTTTTCTACCACACAAAACATTAACCATCTGGTACAGCTCTCTGCTGTTGTGCTGCCTAACTGCTTCCTCAGCTTTGTCAGCCAAGCCATGAAGCCAAAGATTCTTATCAGCAGCTAACTGCTCTTTTACACGTTTATTACGTTCTCTGTAATGCTTTCTATTAGGACTAGTAGGGTACTGATTAAGGACATTCCTGCAGTTCCTTCTTTCAGAAATAAGCTCAAATGCCTTATCACTCAAATAATTCTGCCTGCTATGCTCCTTTTTTCCTAAAAGAGTACTGTTAGTGTCCAAAAAAGCCCGTTTAAAATATCCCATTCTTCCTCAACTTCAGTAGTAAGCATATCATGATTGTCATAATGACTAAGTAACCTATCATGGTAAACTTTGGCTATAACAGGGTCTTTCAGAGCTTCAGTATTAAGAGTAAATTTTTTAACCCTATCACAACACTTTTTAAGTTTAAGTTGCAATACACTTTTAACAAGGTAATGGTCAGATCCAATTTCAGCTCCCCTATATGCCCTGGTATTCCTATCAGAACTAGCCCATTTGCTGTTAATTAATATATAATCAATCATATTCTTATGCAGCCATCAGGTGAAACCCATGTGTACTTATGTATGTTACGGTGTTTGTAATAAGTGTTAGTTATTCTGAATCCATTGAGTTTACTTACCTGTAGGAGACGTTGCCCATTGCCATTGCAGCTACCAATACCAAAAAGGCCTTTCACTCCCCCCCCCAGCCTTACGTTATTTTGTCCAATACTTTCCGTCGATAAAGGATAAAGCTTGCGGATCATTTTTCAATTAAATTGTTTACGAATGATTAATTATCTGCTTTGCAGCAACATCAGCTCTTACATCACACGAAGTTAGTCGTCAGGAACACTTTTCTCTTTACGTAAGAGCCCTGATTAGCAGATCCGTTTTGTAAATGAAAACATAAAATGCAGCTTTAGCTTACGAGTTATTATCGTGTAACATCTAGTAATGATCCCAGTCAATCTTGGGAGTTGTGAGGTGTCCCTTAGTTAAATCCTGTATCTAAAATTTCTATCGACAGCCCTATGTAGCGCAGTTATACAGAAAAGTTGAACATGAGCTACCCGATTGTTTAGCTGATAGGCGAATATTGATGTTTCCAATAATCTGCTCCAGTGGGGCATTCCATTCAAAACCGCTTTTAGGAAGGAATAACTCTTTCATTGCTCAGTACTCCATGATAAAATTAAACTATATTAATATTTATCATTTCTACCTCTCTCGTAATAGGAAATCCAATAACCCTAACTGTAAAGTTAGCAATATCATTCATTAAAATCAATGCAATATTTCTTCATATAGAAATAGGGTGACCCAATTTAAAGAACAAGATCAGACTTCTGAAAATTCAAACTGAAGGATCGACTTTTGATAAAAATTATTTTATAAAGAAACACTTTTTTTTTCATTTGGAACATATTTTATACATTACTGCACATAATAATAACCTTAATATCTAGTAGGAGAAAATTGAAACTTGCATAATGTCCTGTTATGAAACTCTGAAATTTCTCGACGCCCTTCTGCAACAGTCAAGGAAATTACTTCTCTTAGTTCAACGTCGATATCAATTCAATTTCGAAGCCAGAGCACCTGAATGTCATCGGGGGTCGTGTCAGGTCCTGGCTCGAGACAATTTTTCTTCTAAAGCTGATACCGACGATGAATTAAGAGTGATAATTTCCTTGACGGTTGAATAATGTAGGTTAACAAAAGTTAACTATTATTTTGTGCATTTTTTTATACGAAAAAGGTTTTTTTTTTGTAAAACATTTCCGGCAAGCTTTGCACTAAAGATATCGCAATAGGCACGAAAAATTGTTTTCACATTCAGCAAAGCCTTCGCGTTGTCCACTTTTATACTTGATTTCTCATCCTTCCATATTAAATTCATGTTGGAAAAAATTCTTTCAATTGGATGAAAAGTGAAATTCTTCTCCATCACTGCCAGTCCCATTACACTTCGGACTCTTTTTTTTTAATCCAACGTATATGGTTAGATAGGAGCAACCTATGTTCCAAATTTGGGACTTGTCGGATAAAAAAAAAGATAGGGTCTGAGGAAACACAGGGCGGAGAAATTTGTTAAAACAGAGATAAAATTGAGCAACTTGCATAGAAATTAAGCCACTGGGAAACGTAAGGTACACGATGGTGACAGCAAGTGGAAGACATGCAGTCTCTACTAGTGTCGGCACGATACCACTACCATTATGAAGATGATTCTAATCTCAAATTTTCAGTCATCTGCATTGCGAACAAAAATTTTTATAACAGGGTTGCCAATATTATTCTATTACTAGGTTGGGTTGTTTTACCTCTGAGCGGCACTTTTTGCACACCATGGGCTAAATGGCCAGGTCACATGGACCCCGAAGGCTCAGAGAAGGTTGGGGGAGGGGACCCACTGGAACAGCTTTTGGGAGACAGATGGTAGCCTCCCGTCAAGGCCATCCAATATGTTCTTTAACGTGCATAGGGTATGGTTCTCCCTCACACGGGGACAAGGCTTAACGTCCCATCCGATAGACGGCGGCCGTTCCAAGTCCATCGGTGTCCCTACTAATCGAGGGCAGGGTGGAGAGTTTTGCGGAGATAAACCTCAAGCTGACCCAGCTGGGACTCGAACCTGGGAACTACAGATTACGAGCCTGGCGCGCTACCGACTGAGCCATCCCCGCCCCATATTCTATTAGTAAAAATTTGGTCAAGTTCTACAGTCAATTTAATATTTAAATATATCTCAAACCGAATTCTAGGGGCAGTTATTCCTCGGGGGCTGAGACTTTAACCCAGGGACTATCCCCGGAAAACGGGCACGTGTTGTCACTCTACATTGAAATGGAAGAACGTTCTATTAATCTCCAGTGTTTATTCCTCTTTCACTTGTTGCTATAGCTTTTCTTGAACAAGCAAATGGCCATGATTAAATTACATTTTGTTTCTGTAAGAAACAATATCAATTATGGATAAGAAAGTTGCTTTACCTGTCCACTCACCTATCGTGTCCAGGACCCATCCCACAGTGCCATCTCCTCCGCAACACAGCACCCTGAAGTTGGCAACATCTTTGTACATCTGTAAACTAAGAAACGAAAATATCTAAGTCACATTATCTTTCACGATGGCAGTGGCGTACCCCAGGGTGGAGTTATATACTTCCACCCACTTGGGTTCTTAAATAAAGCACATTTTCTAAGAAATCCCCGCAAATCAGAGACTTAAGAAACCCCCCCCCCCCCCTCCCCGATTAGATTCAAACATATCAAACATTTTCCATTGAAAGCTTCTGGGTACTCCACTGCATTATAATACATGATATTTATACTTCAAATGTTGTTTCGATAGGAAAGTAATTATTCATAACTGATGATGCTTAATTAATAACTTTATAACATTATGAAAGCTGGTAACCGAACTCCCTTTCCAATTAAATGTGTCAAATGCTAATTTACAATTCTGTCTAATACTTCTATGACTCTACCATGTAATATATTTTTAATTTTCATTCATCTCTTGATATAGCTTTAAGACACCTGGAACATTGTTCTACCAGAAAAAGCAAATATTGAATGAATTTGAACTCTAATACTTATTTGCAATATTTATTTGTCTTGTCTAAAAACACATATTTGCATTCGTTGTCTAAATTGTCATTCGTAGGATCAGGCGGATGGATGACGGTAATGCAGGCCAAATATGATTAAACTCGTGCATATTTCATTCATTTTTTTTAATAATATTTTTTTACAAACCTCTAAGACGAAGGTGAAAATGCTGCACTGCAATGGAACTCACTCCCAAGTTCTCCTCCCTTTTCCGGATCGATTGCGTCGGGACGGAAAAAGTTATTCCGAGAACCGGCTCTGCTTACAATTAAGTTTTGGCATTTGTGTTCCATCGTTTTACTGTTTAGTTGTATCAAATTATTCATTATCAATTCCGGGTTGGGTCGTTTTACCTCTGAGCGGCACTTTTTTGCACACCATGGGCTAAATGGCCAGGTCACATGGACCCCGAAGGCTCAGAGAAGGTTGGGGGAGGGGACCCACTGGAACAGCTGTTGGGAGACAGATGGTAGTCTCCCGTCAAGGCCATCCAGCGTGTTCTTTAACGTGCACAGGGTATGGCTCTCCAGCACACGGGGCCACGGCTTAACGTCCCATCCGACGGACGGCGGCCTTTCCAAGCCCATCGGTGTCCCCTACTGACCGTGGGCAAGGCGAGGAATTTTGCGGAGATAAATCTCAACGCTGACCCAGCTGGGTATCAATTCCGGAAATTTCAATTGATTCATATTATGTGTACATTCAACAGCTTTATTAAACGCCCTTAATTCATTTTTATTTCAGTTTTGAGGAACTGTTGATAATGACCCTATGCAGCATGATTGGTTGCGAGTAATTAGACCAATAATCAAAGAACTTGTTACTTGAAAAATCTATTTTCCTAAAAGTTAAAGTGATTTTTATGCAGTCGAATTTTATGTGAAAAATGGTTGAAATGAATTCCAATGCAGTATTGCAATAGATAATTCATACACTGTCTGGCCAAATTTTATTATGTAATATTATGAACACTTACCTAATATTTCGAGGTATGTATCACGGTACAGTTAGCAAATTTCAGAGTTTTCATTTCTCTGAGCATAGTCTCCTTGAAATGGGTTTTGAAAAACTGCTAGCGGTCATCTCTCTCAGCTGACGAACTGTAGCAGCTGTTTTACCGTACAGTTCGTGCCAACAAACTCCTGTCTGTCAGAGACTTTTTCGCTCCGCATTTGCCACGATTAGCGGCTGTTTTTTCTGGCAGTTACCATTCTCTACACCAGGGATTCTCAACATTGGGTTACGCGGTAAAATTTTTAGGGGTACGCCGTGAGAGCTCAAGGATCTAGTAACAAAGTCGCTAAGTTGACATTATTATACTGTAACTATAGTTGAGTTGATATTTTACCTCTGAGCGGCACATTTTTGTACACCATGGGTTAAATGGCCAGGTAACATGGACCCCGAAGGTTCAGAGAATGTTGGGGGAGGGGATCCACTGGAACAACTGTTGGGAGACAGATGGTAGCTTCCCGTCAAGACCATTCAGCGTATTCTTTAATGTGCACAGGGTATGGCTCTCCCGTACAAAGGCCAACGTCTATAACGCCCCATCCTACGGACGGCGGCCTTTCCAAGCCCCTCGGTGTCCCCTACTGACCGTGGGCAGGGCGGGGAATTTAGCGGAGAAAAATCTCAACGCTGATCCAGCTGGGACTCGAACCGGGGAACTGCAGATTACGAGCCTGGCGCGCTACCGACTGAGCCACCCCCGCCCCAATATAACTATAGTTTTATCTATCTGTATAAGGGGTATGCCAGTTACGTACACATTTCCAGGGGGTACGTGAAGGATAAAAGTTTGAGGATCACTGCTTTATACACTTGGAATATTGTGCCCCGTGATTTTCCACCGAGTATCATCCTCATCATTACGGCTGTTATTCATCTTTGCGCTCCAACGATTAGCCAGCCCCCTTTCGAAGTCTGTCAAATCAGCCTCTTTAACCCATGTCACACTTTGCTTTTCACTTGCCTTTACGGCTTTTGTAAGACATTCGCAGTGACGTAGAATACTTATTTCAGTAAGACATTTTGCATCCATTGGCATGTTTCATGGTACTTCGCGCAATAAGTTGGTTACGCAGTATATAATTATTTGTGTGAAGGAATATCATAATTTAGAGATATTTTAAGAGATACGTATTCAATTATTTCTTTATTACGAACCATTTATCATTTACTTAATTTGTGCTACTAAAAATAACTGCAGAAAATTTAAAACTCTCGAACATAAGCCGTTTTCATCAAATAGAAATACTTCACGCATCAATTCCAAAATGTGGCCTGTAATAAAAAACTTCGACTATAATGGGTTAACGAATACAAAACGATAAAGTTAACAATGAAAGCAATTTTTTTTAAACAAATTCTAGTAATCTCGTAAGGGTGTCCACAGGGAGATTCAAAAGGAAATGCCGGTTTCTCTTGGAATGAATAAAATTATGCACCTATTTTTATTGCGTAATATATTAATATTATTTATCAATAAATAAATATTTTTGCGTACATAAATCTTTATCAAAAACGTTTAGCTTTGCGAAGGTACAAATGCTTTCTGATGGTAATTTCCTTTCTTCCAACTTCACTAACTATACCCCCCTCAAGCAGCTGCTTGCCACAGAGGTCTGACAGGAGCCTGTCAGTTTATATGCCAAAGTAGAAGATCTGCGAGGATGGCAGGACCTCAGCAGAAAAACAACACACACAACCATGCCTTACCCGGGGTTCGAACCCAGGTCCCGTAGATCAGCAGCCAAGCGCGCTAACCACTCGGCCACGGGACGGACTAAATAAATAAATACCCCCTCAAGCAGCTGCTTGCCACAGAGGTTTGACAGGAGCCTGTCAGTTTAATACGCCATAATAGAAGGTCTGTGATGATGGCGGGACCTCAGCAGAAAAACAGCACACACATCCATGCCTTACCCAGGGCTCGAACCCAGGTCCCGTAGATCAGTAGCCAAGCGTGCTAACCACTCGGCCACGGGACGGCTCACTAACTACAGAAATCTTTAATTTTGTCCCATTTCAGGAATCTTTTGTGCTGATGCTCTTATCACTACGATTAGCTTTCAGGTAATTTCAAATGAAATGAGTAATAATAAGCTCACCGGACAAAAAAATTAGTCACCCCTGGCTGAATGTCGCCTAACAGCGGGTAACGCCTCCGTGCGACCAAAGAACAGCCGAAATCCTGTCTGGCATGGCTGCCACCAGTGTGCGGATGTAGTGCACATCAATATTGATCCACTCTTCCAGCAGCAAATGCCGCAGTTCGGCCAGATTGGCCGGATGGCGGGGACGGCGCTTCACTCGTTGCCTCAAATAGTCCCACAAGTTTTCTATGGGATTCAAATCCGGGATTTGGCGGGCCAGTCGAGATCTTCGAAGGCTTCAGAAAGCTCGTTGTGCCAATCCGGAACACTTCGAGCTCTGTGCACGCGACAATTGTAATCTTGGAAGACTGGGGTATCCTTCTGGTGTTCACTGTGGAGATGCTGCACAAAAGGAAAATGTGGTCGTCCAGTAGCTACATATAGTCCTTCTGCTTCAAGTGTGACGTCACCGTAACCAAAGAACCCATTTCCTCGTACGTGAAACACCCCCAGAACATCACAGAGCCTCCTCCAACTTGAACAGAACCTTGCACACAGTTCGCATGGAAGGCTTCATGCGACTTACGATGTACCCGTCGCCTCGTATCATTCGAGTACAAGCAAAAACGTGACTCATCCGACAAGATCACACGCTTCCAAGAGTCGACAGTCCAGTTTTTGTGGCGCCGCAACCATTGTAGCCGTGCAGCCTTGTGCAGAGCTGTTAACACGGGGCTCTTCCACTGTACTCTACTCCAGATATCCATGGCATGCAGTTCCCTTTGGAGTGTTCATTCGGAAGCAGCTTGTTGTAGGCCTTCATTGACTGGATCAATTCCTGCTCAGTGCAAAAAGGTTTGCCCTAACAGTGTGTGACACACTGTGTGGTCTCTATTGGTGAGCACAGTCTTTCTGCCGCAGTTCTGGCGACGATTAGCGGTGGACTGCGATGTATGCCAGTGCTGGAAGACCCTTTGGACAGTATGTTTCGACACACCTGCAAAGGTAGCAACTTCTTGTACACTATGCCTTTTGGCTTGGCCAAACGCAACAGCACCTTTTTGCCACTCATTCACATCTTTGGCGCGACCCATGTTTCACAGAGCGACTAACACACACGTGGCACACAACCATTTCTTGTCACTATATGAACCATGTAGCGCATGGCACAGCTATTTGAAGAACGCGTTCATTACTGGTGTGCCCTCTGTTGCTGTCGGGATAGACGACAGCAACAGAGCTGTTACGGCAGGAGATAACTAATTTTTTGTCCAGTGAGCTTATTTATTTCAGGCTTTTATTGCGGAAAGACATTTGCTTACATTCCTGTATTTCTTGTTCCTTAGTCTAGTAACCCCGTTTCAAACGTTTCCATTCAGATTTGGAGATCCGTGATTTTATCGATCGTAACAGCTTGAGGGGGTATTTATTTATATTTTATAACATTTTCGAGGAAAGCAACTACCACGCTCGATAAGTGTTTTCCTGTATTTTACTTAGACACCCACGGGCTTGGAAAGGCCGTCGTCCGTAGGATGGGACGTTAACCCATGGCTCTATGTGTGGGAGAGCAATATCCTGTACCTGTGTATGTTAAGGGCACACTCGTTAAGCCATGGTCCGTGTTCGGGAGAGACAAACCCTGCGCACGTTAAAGAACATGCTGGATGGCCTTGACGGAAGGCTGCCATCTGTCTCCCAACAGCTGTCCAGTGTGTCCCCTCCTCCAACCTTCGGGGTTCTTGTGACCTGCCCATTTAGCCCATTGTGTGCAAAAAATGCCGCTCAGAGGTAACTCAACCCAACCCTCTGATCTTAACATCTTTTTAGCCATATCATTATCGTCAAGAATTGTTTTAACTATTCTTTACTGAATCACATTATTAAAAATAATTCATGCCAATTAGTAACGATTTTCCTAGAGTACTAACTGTTAATCACCATAAATAACAATAGGAGTAATATCAATCAAACAAAAAAAGTAAAAAGCAAATTCGCATTTCTATTGTAACATTTTAGAATTTTAATAATTATCAGAAAATTTCTTAAAACCTCATTCAAAATCTAACAAAGTTTTTAAATGTATATTAAAAAAAAAAACTTTTTTACATCCTCATTTCCCTTTACTCTGCTAGTTAAACTGACTCAGCGCTTATCTCTTCTGCATATATCTATAAAGAAAAAAAACCCTAATGTCTTAATTCTTTCACGACTAAGGGAAACATTTTTCCCATTTTAAAATTGGTGATTGTCGTATTTAATTATAACCTTATCTGCATTTTTTATACAGAAAGTCAAAATAGAACGTATACCGAACGCAATTACGTAAACGGGAACGTTTAGAAAAAAAAAGAACTGTCAGGACGCATAATATATGTACTATGTGCAATGTCCATCTTTGCCTCACTACCAAAAGAAATTGCTTCGCAGAATATCATAATTAGCACATCATTTTGTATAGTAATTTTATTTCATAATTTTGTATTATTTTAGTTAACATTTTGTTCTAATAAACCAATAAATAAAAGACATTGCATAATAAGCCTAACTATAATTTGTGTTACCTTTATAGTCCATTGGGAAAAATATTTCCCATAAAATTCCAAAAAAATACACATTGTTATGTATTTTTCTTATGATTTTTATTTATTTTACGTCTAAACAAACTAAAATAAACAGTTACATACTAATATTTACTCTTAGAAACCTTATGGTCCTGAAAGGGTTAAAGTGGTGGATTCCTATTTTTCAACTGTCGCGTGTTGGCACAGAAAATTCTAAAGAGGCTGACAAACCGTTTTCTGTACATTTCCCGCCCTGCTAGAATAACAACGAGCATCGATGGCAATTCCATTGCATAAGCATAGGGCCTCGTTTTTAGATTCCACCTGAGCCTTTGGTCAGCGGGGAATTCAAATGCTACTAAAATGCTGGAAGCAGGGCATTTAAATTCACGGTGGATATTGGAGGAAAGGAAAACCCTTAAGCTTACTGTTCAGTGAAAAAACGCTTTCTGCTTAGACGACAAAACATCAATATCCGTTAACATTAGAAATGTGTAATAAAGAAACACGAAAGCTGTGGCAAAGATTTCTTTTCCACGTATTTCTTCAGCTTATAAATGCGCAAAAATGTATAAATCTTAATATATTAATAAAATGATTTCGTTTACTCTGTGTTTGGAGAGTGTCACGATCAATTCAGTTCTTTCACGTAAATCTATCAAGAGCGGCTATGATAGCGCAGTGGTGCCGCGTTCATTCGCAGTAAAACTACAACTGCTAGAATCTGGTTTCGAGTACTTGGATGGCATAATAATATATTTATTCTTCATCATTGTCATCTCAAAAAACACAGATGTAGAGAGATCTTATACATTTGATCCGCAAAGCTAATAGCTTATCTGCAGGAAATATTGATGAGCATTAGTTTTCATATATAAGTGAACATAGTAAAAAAGAACACAAAAGCCATATAGATACAGGTTTTCTCAGGATTACAGATTAACAGACATTTTTTAAACAGTTTTTAACCTGTAACTTAATTTCACTAAAATTAGTTAGATATATGATTTCTTTTGGTAACTGGTTAAAGATCTCCGGCACTTTATACTCTTTAAAATTTTTACCGTAATTATTAACAAAATTCGGGGGGAGGGGACCCACTGGAACAGCTGTTGGGAGACAGATGGCAGCCTCCCGTCAAGGCCATCCAGCGTGTTCTTTAAAGTGCAGGGGTATGCTCTTCCGTACACGGGGTCAAGGCTTAACGTCCCATCCGACAGACGGCTGCCTTTCCAAGTCCATCGGTGTTCCCTACTGACCGAAATAAGGGCGGAGAGTTTTGTCGAGATAAATAATGCTGCCCAGACGGGACTCGAACCTGGGAACTGCAGATTATGAGCCTGGCGCATTACCTACTGAGCCACCTCCATTAAGTAAGGGTTGGGTTGTTTTACCTCTGAGCGGCACTTTTTTGCACACCATGGGCTAAATGGCCAGGTCATATGGACCCCGAAGGCTCAGAGTAGGTTGGGGGAGGGGACCCACTGGAACAGCTGTTGGGAGACAGATGGTAGCCTCCCGTCAAGGTCATCCAGCGTGTTCTTTAACGGGCACAGGGTATGACTCTCCCGAACACGGGGCCACGGCTTAACGTCCCATCCGACGGACGGCGGCCTTTCCAAGCCCATCGGTGTCCCCTACTGACCGTGGGCAGGGTGGGGAATTTTTGCGGAGATAAATCTCAACGCTGACCCAGCTGGGACTCGAACCTGGGAACTACAGATTACGAGCCTGGCGCGCTACCGACTGAGCCACCCCCACCCCATTAAGTAAGGTGCAAGGCTGAATTCGTAACATGCCAGACAGTTTTTGTAACATGAGGTATGCAAGCTCGATCTCTCATCTCGTTAAGTGTCGATAGTTTTTCTCCTTAATTTTTCCCTTTACGGGGGGGGGGGGGGGGATAATATAGACACTAATGTGCATATAAAGGCTGCTTCCAATCGAATGGCTATTTGAGCCATAACCATAGGTGAAAGAAAGACATACCTTGTGGGTGTTAAAGAGCAAGCTGGATGACAACCATAGTTCTTTTTTCATAACCGTGTTCTGCGAGTCTTAATAACCCAAAATTCTCTGTGACCCATCTCTTTAAATCATTGAAGCTAATTCCCTACACAAAGGATGGAGATAACCCAGAAGCTACATTAGGCTTGTCCTGGTTTCTGATACAACAAGAAACACTCATACAAGGACATGCCCCTCTGGTCATTGTGGTCAAGTATGCGAACCACTAGACCAGGTAGGGTCTAGTGGTTAGGAACCAGGTAGGTCTAGCTGTTGAGCAGAACGAAGCTCAGTTATTAAAAATTACGTTATAGCAAACTCGTCTTTTTCTAATTCTCAAAACTTTCTTCAAAACGCTTTTAGAAAATATTGTTTTATCGACAAGAGAATGAATTATAAACTGAAAACGAATTTTAACTCTTTCAAAATAAGCTATTTTCAAAGTACTTCTCTCTCGAGCTAGGGGCGGGGGTGACTCAGTCGGTAGCGCGACAGGTTTGTAATCTGTAGTTCCCAGGTTCGAGTCCCAGCTAGGTCAGCGTTGAGATTTATCTCCGCAAAATTCCCCGCCCTGTCCACGGTCAGTAGGGGACACCGATGGGCTTGGAAAGGCCGCCGTCCGTCGGATGGGACGTTAAGCCGTGGCCCCGTGTGCGGGAGAACCATACCCTATGCACGTTAAAGAACACAATGATGGCCTTGACAGGAGGCTACCATCTGTCTCCCAACAGCTGTTCCAGTGGGTACCCTCTCCCAACCTTCTCTGAGCCTTCGGGGTCCATGTGACCTGGCCATTTAGCCCATGGTGTGCAAAAAAGTGCCGCTCAGAGGTAAAACAACCCAACCCAACTCTCGAGCTATATAAACATCCGTAAAACGATTTGCCACTGCCACAAAAAAAGTTTGCGCTGACCCAGCTGGGACTCGAACCTGGGAACTACAGATTACACTGCCCACGATCAGTAAGGAACACCGATGGACAAGGAAAAGTTATCCATAGGACATAATTAAGCCTGAGATTTAAAGATGTAATATTTAATAAAACAAAATGTACACTTCAAAGCCGTGAAATCCAAGCATTGTACTTTAAATTTTACGTTATTAAGAAATATATTAAAATATGTATATATTAATACATATACATCTGCTTTAACGCCCACATCTCTCCGTAGAAAGAAAAAACCTTGGAATGCTCTGCAATCAAACTACTTATCTTTTTATTAGCTATCAGATACAATTATGCATCGCGTTTTCAAAAAATTATTCAAAGTTGAAAACTGTGTGGATGGATTTCAACCAACGGTAAAAAATTGCACCAAGTATTGCAATATAAAAAATGTTCAAGTATTGTAAGTACAAATATTATTGCAAAATACATATATCTTTTTGCGAAATTCGAAAATTTCGAAAAACGCCAATCATCGTGAATGTTTTAGCTTAAATAATGGGAAAGGCGTTAGATGGCGAAAATTATAAAAAAAAAAACTGTTTCCAAATTAGTGAAGGAGAGGTGGGGGGTCGAGTATCAACGAAACTTTTAATTTGGGGTATCCAGGAGGGGGGGTTGGATTGGATTGTTTTACCTCTGAGCGGCACTTTTTTGCACACCATGGGCTAAATGGCCAGGCCACAAGGACCCCGAAGGCTCAGAGAAGGCTGGGGAGGGGACCCACTAGAACAACTGTTGGGAGACAGATGGTAGCCTCCCGTCAAGGCCATCCAGCGTGTTCTTTAACGTGCACAGGGTATGGCTCTCCCTAACACCGGGTCACGGCTTAACGTCCCATCCGACGGACGGCGGCCTTTTCAAGCCCATCGGTGTCTCCTATTGACCGTGGGCAGGGCGGGGGAAATTTTGCGGAGATATCCAGGAGGGGGGATATATTGTTTTGACTTCACTCTCCCCTCTGCTGTCGTATCTAATTGCTACACCGTCTTTGAGAGGAAGAAAATATAGATTTGAACATTGGATTAAATTGAACTTTCACTGCAGCAAAAAACACTACTCACCCATGCATCGGTCCACCTTTCGCTAAGTTGTACACTTGTCGAGGATTTAGCAAATATTGGAACTTCCGAAATATCCTGCAATGAGAAAGTTTCAAAATGAAATGCAGTATTTTTAAAATCCAAGTGTAGCTTTAAATATTTAAATGTTTGTGTAATAGAAATATCCACTATTTACAATTTCTGCTCTGGTCAGTACCTGCTACAAATTCGAACCCCGACTACTGTTTTGCACGGGCACAGCTGGAGCCCAAAACAATAGATTGGACGAAAGATTTTCGGTAACAACAAACCTGAATTCTAACATTTACAGCAATTCTGAACTCTTGCAATGAAACAAGAATTTTTAAGCAAACACACACAAAAGGTAGTAACTGGTTAAAACAATAACTCATTTTGGAAAGTTATCTTCATCAACCCATTGTAATAAGTTGCTTTTCCTTTGAGAAACTGATGTCATCAGCAGAATGAAACAAATGCCATGACACAAATGTGTGCAGGAGGTCCACTAGATAACTATTAAGACAAGAGAGAACTCTTGAATTTCCCGTATAATACATATAAGGAGTGGCCGACTCGCATACGGATATCTTCGCTAAACCCCCATCCTGCACTCGAGAGTTGGGTTGTTTTACCTCTGATCGGCACTTTTTTTGCACACAATAGGCTAAATGGCCAGGTCACAAGGACCCCTAAATGGCCAGGTCACAAGGACCTAAGAGAAGGTTCGGTGAATAGGACCCACTGGAACAGCTGTTGGGAGGCAGATGGTAGCCTCCCGTCAAGGCCATCCAGCGTGTTCTTTAACGTGCACAGGGTATGGCTCTCCTGCACACGGGGCCACGGCTTAACGTCCCATCCGACGGACGGCTGCCTTTCCAAGCCTATCGGTGTCTCCTACTGACCGTGGGCAGGGCGGGGAGTTTTGCGGAGATAAATCTCAACGCTGACCCAGTTGGGACTCGAACCTGGGAACTGCAGATTACGAGCCTGGCGCGCTACCGACTGAGCCATCCCCGCCCCTGCACTCGAAGAGAAAGGGAGACATCGCTGGTCTTCGAAAGGCCGCCGTCCGTCGGATGGGGCGTAAAGCCATGGTTTATGTGCAGGAGAGCCACACCCTATGCATGTTGAAGAATACTGTAGATGGTCTTGAAGGAAGGTTGCCATCTCTCTCTCCTAAGAGCTGTTCAATGGATCACCTTCCCCAACTTGGTCTGAGGCTTTGGGTTTCTTGTGGTCTGTCTATTCATTATCTGTCTGTTATTAATTAAAACTGTGTGGCGCTGAGAGGCAACACAACCCAACTCTCTTATGCGGATATATTAGGGGCTGGGATGGCTAAGTCGATAGCGTGCCAGGCTCGTAATCAGCAGTTCCCAGATTCGAGCCGCAGCTGGATCAATATTGAGATTTATCTCCGTGAAACACCCTGCCCTGCCCACGGTCAGTAAGGAACACCGATGGACTTGGAAAGGCCGTCGTCCGTCGCATGTGACGTTAAACCGTGTGCGGAAGAACCATACCTGCACAAGTTAACGAACACGTTGGATGGCCTTGACGAAAGGCTACCATCTGTCTCCCAACAGCTGTTCCAGTGGGTCTCCTCCCCCAACCTTCTCTGAGCCTTCAGGATCATTATGTCCTGGCCATTTAGTCCATTGTGCGCCAAAAAAAAAGTACCGCTTAGAGGTAAAACAACCCAACGGACATCTAAATATGATTGATAAGGCCGTTATAAGATACAATGATCAGATTTAAAGAAAAAGATCCAGGGACGTTTGAAAATTCTATCTGAAGGACTGACTTTTTATTAGGGTGATCAGATTTGAACAAAAGGATCCGGGGACTTCTGAAAATTCAATCTAAAATGATTGACTTATGAAATTATTACGTTAAAAAGTAACACGAACTTTTTCATTTAGAACATATTTTATAAATTATTGCACAAAATAATAACCTTAATATCTCATTACATTAACCCAAAATGAAATTTGTATAATTAACTTTTTGCATGATATAAGTTAATTAACAAAAATGACTGTTATCGTGTGTATTTTTCATACTAACGGATATTTTCAGTAAAATATTTTTACTTCGGCACGTTTTGCTCCGAAAATTTCACAAAAGGCGAAAATGTGTTTCCACGTGCGACAAAAGTCAGATTTTTATTTTCAGACAAAAGTGTCCACGTTTATTACCCGATTTCTTTTCCGTTCATATTTGAAAAAATTCTTTCAATTGGATGGAAATTCAAATTCTCCTAAGGCAGTTTTCTTCGTTCCCAAGCTGAGAAAGTCGCGACAGAGTGATATCAGTTAGTTACTTGTAGTAGTAGTAGTTACATCGCGTGCCTTATGGTTGCCGATGGCAACCATAAGGCACGCGATGTGATGTCAGCACATAGATCAAAAGACATACATTATCTACTGGTGTTCACATCTACTATTTGAATTATTGTATACTTTACTGTTGTCATAATTGAACTAAAGGAAATAGGGAGCATTAACTAAAAATAAGCGTCAGCTTACTATGCTCCCCTTTTTCGTTTCGCCTTTCCTATTAAACACCAATATTTAATATGATTGTTATTTACCTTTTCTGATGTAATTGATATTTCTCAGCTAATTCACTTCTCAATTTTTCTCATGTATATATTAATTGTTATTAGATAATTATGCTATGTAAATGTATATTGTATTGACTGGCGGAATAAAATAAAGATTATTATTATTATTATCATAATGATGATTCTAGCCTCAATTTTTCAGTCACCTGCATTTCCACCGAAATATTTTATAACAATATTGCCACTACTATCCTATTAGTAAAGATCTGCTCAAATTGTACAGTCAATTTAAACATATCTAAACCAGAATTCCGGGGACATTTTTTCGTCCGGGACAGAGCCTTCAATCCAGGGACTCTTCCCGGAAAACGGGGACGTAAGGTCACCATTTTTATCATAAGACCCTTTTTCAACTAGGGAAGGTCAATGACAAGAATATCTCGATTGAAACAAAGTCAGGTCTCTCTCTCTGAAGAAACCAAAGTGTTCGCCCTACATTTAATTTTCAGCAGAATTTCTAAGATTCATTTCTGTTAAATATTTTATAAGTACTGATATTAAATGCCGTCTGGCATTTTTCTGAATCTTTTGATTTGCCAAGTATTTTTCATTTTTGAATCTGCATACTCCTTTTTTTTCTTACTGTCAAAGGTTCTTTGCTCATCTCATCTGAACGTCTACCTATCTTCACGTCGTCTTTCTTAAGTTTCATTTCCTGTTCACATTTTGTTGTTGCTTCTACCTTTTTCTGTAATGGGCGAATTTCGAACTTTGATCTTTCAGAATTGTGAAGAAAATGAAAAGCATTTCAACAGCTTAATGAGAAAAGTGACGTAGATTGCTTCTAGAGTGACGGGTGTCAGTTTTGCGTGAGCTTCCGCAAATATTCAACTGTTTGTTTTTCCTCAACATGATGGATGAAAAAAAAAACGCTCAAGGCTCCCAAGGATCAGATGTCAGACGATATTCAATTAAGTTACTTGTCTAATAAAATGCATGTTTCACTGTTATCATTATTTACTGCAATCCAACGACATTATGAATATTATGCCTTAAAAATAAACACTATCAATTTTTGATGGAACTAAGCTTTCGTTATGATATATTGAACAGATATTTTTTCCATTTTCTCTCTGAACATTTCAGTGTGTCTAGTAACTGAAATAAGCTGTGGAAGAAATTAAAGATCTATACAAAGAGTTTTTTTTATAAATTGCACAAAACATATGCATGTTGATCACTAAGGCAAGATAGGGCCCAAGTATCATGACTTAAAATGTCTCATGATTATCGCTAATGTGAATTCCATTGCTACTTATCATGTGATGGAAACAACGGTCCTGGCCAATACATATTAGTTAAGTTTTTATCAAAACGTTCCTACTGAGAGAGCTATTATGGCTGAATGTAACCTGCTGTCCGCTAAATTAGTTCAAGTTTGCTAATAAGGTAAGCAAGTAAGAAGTTACTTTAGCAAACTTGTATTTTTCTAACGTACGACTATGTGGTAGCATTCACTGATGAATTCCCTGTAAATAGGAAACTTTCAATTAAAATCATGAGAGACATTTTTGGAAAATTGCTTTATGTCAAGCATCCAGGAATCTAGAAAATAACTTAGGGATAGCAGAGTTGGGTTGTTTTACCTCTGAGCGGCACTTTTTTGCACACCATGGGCTAAATGGCCAGGTCACATGGACCCCGAAAGCTCAGAGAAGGTTGGGGGAGGGGACCCACTGGAACAGCTGTTGGGAGACAGATGGTAGCCTCCCGTCAAGGCCATCCAGCGTATTCTTTAACGTGCACAGGGTATGCTCTCCCGCACACGGGGCCACAACTTAACGTTCCATCCGACGGACGGCGACCTTTACAAGTCCTCGGTGTCCCTTACTGACCGTGGGCAGGACGGGGAATTTTGTGGAGATAAATCTCAACGCTGACCCAGCTGGGACTCGAACCTGGGAACTACAGATTACGAGCTTGGCGCGCTACCGACTGAGCCACCCCCGCCCTTAGGGATAGCAGAACTAATAATGATTGCATATTAAGTTTAATGGATAAATAATTATCATCATACACTGAAATAATTATCCTTTCCTTGATTTGTAAAAATCCATGGAAGAGGCAATGCTCTTTTATCTGGAATCGCTGATGTCCACGATTTGCCTTTATTGGGAAAATTTATGTGGCTTTCCGTGGAAGTGTCCCAATAGTTTTGTTAATATAATGTATGTGAAAAATACACTGAAAGCACAATTTATTATACACACCGCGCTAATCCACAAACCTGTCCTACTCCGCCACAATAAGGCGGCGCCGAAACCCCTTGCGGCTATACATGATACCTGCATGCTATGTAGCATACCTGAGATTGATATGACAGGTAAAGGCTTCGACCACTGATGGTGGGCAGATAGTCTGTGCGAAGAAGATGGGGTTTTCTATATTCGCAACAGCACAACGTCTGGGATTTATGCATGTGACCGTTGCGTGTGTGTACAAGGACTACTTCAAAACTGGCAGCCTCTGGGAAAAATGTGGCCATAACTGAGTCATTGATGTTTGAGAAGAAAGTTACTTGTCCCGTATCATAACGTTGGAATGGAGGACCACAGGTGAAAACACCAGCATTCGATGAAGGGGCAGCTCTTAAGGTTTGGGCAAAGACCATTCAACCATACGATGGCATACACCGCCCATATCAAGTACCCATGTTAACAGCAGATTATTGGGCTATGAGCCTGCAGTGGGCGAACGAACATCGCCAATGGACCATGGAAGACAGGAAATGGGTAACTTGGTCCAACAAATCCACGATTTGTTGGACCAAGTTACATTGCAAGTACAATATGTCGACTGGAGATTATGTGTGGGGCATAGACTACATGAGGCCATGGACCCCAACTTGGTATTACATGCCGGTGGAAACAGTGTAATGTTCTGGGGCATGTTTACATGGGCCACATTGGGGCCTCTTGCATCTATTGAGATCACCATCACCATACAAGGCTACGTTGTCGTACTCGCCGCACACTTAATCCGTTTATGGCTATCCATTTCGCACAGCAGAATGACTTCTTTCAACAAAACAACGCCCTCTCCATCTCATCGCTCCTGTTTGTCAAAGGACTGGTTGGAAGAGCATTCCAGTGAGTTCAAAACCCCCCTCACCTTCGGATTTGAACCCTATTGAGCATCTGTGGCGCGAAGTGGAATACATGAAAGCCTGAAACCACCACGTGCAACTCTTGGCACTTTATGGGTGGGTGCAATACCACTCGAACATTTCCAAAACGTGGTAGAATCCATTCCGTGACGTGTTTTGTCTCTGTTGTGAGGGTGAAAGTTGGACCCACACGCTATTAGGTTGATGTGTATAATTCGCAATTTCAACACTTAGAATATAATAATAACAAAAATTTTATGTTAATATACAGATTTTGAACATTATTTATAATAACTCGTTTTTCCTTCCATGAGCTGCAATTTTTTGCTTTATGAATATGTTAATTACTATTCTTAAAATGAGCAATTTACTCACCTCATTCCCTGTCGTCCTCCGCTTTTGGGGTTGATTAAAACTAATAAAGGATGGGTCCCTGGCAATGATGTAATTTGGAATGACATGGCGGAGCCCTGTTGGAAAACAAACATTTCAATTCAGGATAGTTTACAAATTTATATTTAAATCTCGTTACATTTCTTTTATATTATTCATTGAAACAGATAAAAGAAAATAATAAAGACGTGTTAATTTATATAAATAAAAATATTAACTAAACTAATTTTCTATGCAGTAATAAGAATTATTTACAAGTATGTCGTGAAAACTAAGTTAACGCATTCGATTTTCGGAGCGTAAGGTACTGAGGTTCTATCGAAAATATATTTTTCGCAACGTAGAAAAGTTTCAAAGTTTTTCCTTTTGAATTTCTCATAAACCGATGTAATGCAGAATAATTTTACCCTGTACGATTGAATTCGACAGCTTAAATTGAAGACATTGTAAATAAGAATTTGAAATTAAAAAACTGTACTATCAAGGCAATGTTACTTTTAAGCAGTTGCAAGAGTGCATTTTGTTGGGATTTTTCTGAGTACGTGCTAGATGCTTTTGCGAGTCTAATTATTTGTAGAGGTTGGGTTGGGTTGTTTTACCTCTGAGTGGCACTTTTTTGCACACCATGGGCTAAATTGCCAGGTCACATGGACCCCGAAGGCTCAGAGAAGGTTGGGGGAGGGGACCCACTGGAATAGCTGTTGGGAGACAGATGGTAGCCTCCCGTCAAGGCCATCCAGCGTGTTCTTTAACGTGCACAGGGTATGTCTCTCCCGCACACGGGACCACGGCTTAACGTCCCATCCGACGAACGGCGGCCTTTCCAAGCCTATCGGTGTTCCCTACTGACCGTGGGCAGGGCGGGAAATTTTTGCGGAGATAAATCTCAACGCTGACCCAGCTGGGACTCGAACCTGGGAACCACAGATTACGAGCGGGCGCGCTACCGACTGAGCCACCCCCGCCCCAATATTTGTAGAGGACAGTGGTCTCCAAAATGTTTTGATAACGTTCTCCAACATCGGCAAAAGGAAAAAAGAGCACACTCCCCAATATGCATGAAGTTATGTATTTATTTATAATTATACAACTGAAATGTGATAAGATTAAAATAAACATAAAAATATAATTTAATGTGAACAGTGTGACTGAAGATGTTTCATAATTTCTGAAAATCTTCGGAGGTCCGGTTCTAAGTTCAATTTATTTCGATATTTGGTTTTCAATGCTGTCACAACAAAAAAAAAAGACACCTAAAACAGATATGTAGATCCAAATGGTATGAGTGGATCGTTCGCTGTACTTATTAAATGGGTACCCATTTTTGCAATCTCATCCACCAATTATGCAGAAAGTTTTGTTGAAATTCGGCTTGTAAAATTGTATCTTCTCTGATAAGACTGTCTTTTTAGTCTCGCGTTCGTAAAATGAGGACGAAATTTAAATACATTTGCAAATATTTTTTATTGTTTTTATTTTCCTTCATTGTTTTCTCCAAAATTTAAATATTTTCTTAAAAAAATGATAAATTTGAATAATAAAATTTTCGTTGCGCATCCCCATGGATTGACAGGTGCAACCCACTTTGGAGACCACTGGTATAGAATTAAACGTGAACACCGACAAATAACATTTTGAATTTAAACTGTCTCACATAATCGTGTTATGTTACTGAACTGTCTCACATAATCGTGTATGTCGTATAATGTTACGTGCCCCATTTTTATGCAGCTTAAAATGCAAAACGCAGAATTCATAATTATTTCGTATTTTGAATGTTGAACTGCGAGTAGTTGATTAATCAACAAAATTAAAAAAAAAATTGTTCAAAATCGCATCGAAACACTCTTTCACAAAGAGTAAAATACAATTCTCTACTTTTTATTTTGTTCAATATTAAAACCAATATTGAACCAATATCGGTAAACGTTCAAGCAACACACAATAATATAATTTATGGACGACCCCCTTGTACTTGAGTGTAAAGCAGGAATTAAATTTATTAAATAGTGGCCACTTTTCGCTCAAGTATGTGGGATCTTACATAATTTGTGTTGCTGGAATATTTTCGTTTTGAGCGGCACTTTTTTTAATAGAGGTTGTCCAAAAAATAATGGTGGAGTTTCGAGAATCAATATCTAGGAAAATAATAAACATTTTCAAAGTAATATTTTAGTTGAAAGCGTACCTCAAATAGTTTTGAACATAATTTGTGAATGTTCACAGTTCGTGACCCTGCAGATGTCCAATCGGTATTCCCCTTCGTGTCATACACTCTGTAGCATATCTCTTGTTGTTGTTTTACCTCTGAGCGGCACTTTTATGCACACAATGGGTTAAATGGCCAGGTCACAAGAACCACGAAGGTTCAGAGAAGGTTGGGGGAGGGAACCCACTGGAACGGATGTTGGGTTGGGTTGTTGTTGTTTTATCTGAGCGGCACTTTTTTGCACACCATGGGCTAAATGGCCAGGTCACAAGGACCCCGAAGGCTCAGAGAAGGTTGGGGGAGGGGACCCACTGGAACAGCTGTTGGGAGAGAGATGGTAGCCTCCCGTCAAGGCCCTCCAGCGTGTTCTTTAACGTGCACAGGGTATGGCTCTCCCGCACACGGGGCCACGGCTTAACGTCCCATCCGACGGACGGCGACCTTTCCAAGCCCATCGGTGTCCCCTACTGACCGTGGCCAGGGCGGGGAATTTTGCGGAGATAAATCTCAACGCTGACCCAGTTGGGACTCGAACCTGGGAACTGCAGATTACGAGCCTGGCGCGCTACCGACTGAGCCACCCCCGCCCCGGAACGGATGTTGGAAGACAGATGGTAGACCTCCCGTCAATGCCACCCAACGTGTTCTTTAACGTGCACAGGGTTGGTTGGTTGTTTGGGTTTTAATGGCGCATTAGCAACTAAGGCTATATAATGCGCCATACAAAGGTCCAAAAGAAAAAATTTAAAAGTCATGTAAACCTTAACCAAATTTTAAAAGAAACCACAAACAGAAACTAAGAATGTAAAGCAATAAAATGAAACATAATTGATAACAAGAAACAAATGTATAAATAAGTTATAAATATAAAAGTAAACCCAGGTGTAAGCGACCTGGGTTAAATATTGGAATAAAACTATATCCGAGTAAAATATCCTGTAAAAAGTAAAAATTCAAAGACAGCGTTAAAACAACAATGATCAGATAACAAATATCCGAGTGTAAAGGGCTCGGACGTAAAATCATGAAAATTAATTAAAAAACAAACGCCGTTCAAAAATAAAACATGGACATGAGATTAAAATGTGTTTGATTGTTAAAATGGTGTCGCAAAACTGACACTTAGGTACGTCGTCCGCCCGTAGAAGAAACGAATGAGTAATATACGAATGACCTAAGCCGTGCACAGGGTATGAGCTCTCCCGCACACGGGGCAACGGCTTAACGCCCCTATTGCACTTGGGCAGGACGGAGAGTTTTGCGGAGATAAATCTCAACGCTGACTTAGATGGGACTCGAACCTGGGAACTGCAGATTACGAGGCTGGCGCGTTACCGACTGAGCCACCCCCGCCCCACATATCTCTTGTTACTAGCTCAGTTGCTTCTCTTATTCCAGCTCTCAAATGATCCAAGTCCCGAATTCTTTTAAAGTTAACATAATTTTTTATAAAGCCCCATAAGGGGAAAAAAACGAGGGGCGTAAAAATCAGGGTTCTTAGTTGTCAAAGAATTAGACCTGCCAAGAAATGTTGCATTAAGAACTTCGGTAACATCTCTTGAGAAAAGTGGCGGTGCGCCATTGGCCGCCCGTGAAACTGTTTGAGTAGGGGCATGTAGACGTACAACATTCAATGTGATATATTTTGAGTATTTGGGGGTAGTGCTTCCCGAAATACCCCCATTATTTTTCTGACATCAGGTATACATAGGCTAAATAAACAAATGAAAGGGTCCCAAGCGCTAAGAGAAGATTAAGAAAGGGAATCATTTGGACAGCTTCTTGGAAATGCATAGATCGGTGACAGGGGGGTAGCTATGGGGGATGGGGGGATGCTCCCCCCAAAGTTTCTCGGAGTTGGCAAAATTCGAAGCGACTTAGTAAAATCTAGGTGAGTTGCCAAAATTTGTAATTATTTTCTTTGTAAAATTAAAGGGAGTTGTCGAAATCGAGGCAACTTGGCAAATCTAAGGCAGTTTGGAAAATGAAGAGACGGCAAAATTTAGAGCAGTTGGCAAAATTCGAAGACACTTAGTAAAATACAGGTGAGTTGGCAAAATTCGGAGTGACTTGGCAAAATCTTGGGCAGTTGTAAAAATTGGGATTTTTTTCTGCAAAATTATGGCGTTGGCTTAATCTAGGACAGTTGGCAAAATTTTGGGGTGTTGACAAAATTCTGAGTGACTTGGCAAAATTTTGGGGTGTTGACAAAATTCTGAGTGACTTGGCAAAATTTTGGGGTGTTGACAAAATTCTGAGTGACTTGGCAAAATCGTGGGGAGTTGGCAAAATTCAGGTGAGGTTTAAAAAATGTGATTTTTTTCTGTAAAATTATGGCGTTGGCTTAATCTAGGAGAGTTGGCAAAATCTAGGGACAGTTGGCAAAATTTTGGGGTGTTGACAAAATTCTGAGTGACTTGGCAAAATCGTGGGGAGTTGGCAAAATTCAGGTGAGTTTTAAAAAATGTGATTTTTTTCTGTAAAATTATGGCGTTGGCTTAATCTAGGAGAGTTGGCAAAATCTAGGGACAGTTGGCAAAATTTTGGGGTGTTGACAAAATTCTGAGTGACTTGGCAAAATCGTGGGGAGTTGGCAAAATTCAGGTGAGTTTTAAAAAATGTGATTTTTTTCTGTAAAATTATGGCGAGTTGGCAAAATCTAGGGGCAGTTGGCAAAATTCGGAGTGACTTGGAAAACTCGTGGAGAGTTGGCAAAAATGTGGTGAGATGTAAAAATTGCAATCTGTTTTTCTGTAAAATTATGGCGTGTTGGTAAAATCGAGGAAACTTCGCAATATCTAGGAGAGTTGGCAAATCTTGGGGTAGTTGGCAAAATTCAGAATGACTTTGCAAAAATCAGGTGAGATGTAAAAATTTGAATTTTTTTCTGCAAAAAATTATGGCGAGTTGGCAAAATCTATGAAACTTGGCAAAATATAAAGCAGCTGGCAAAATTCGAATCCACTTGGTAAAATACCCGCGAGTTGTGAAAATTAGGATTGTTTTTGTGAAATTAAGGAGAGTTAACAAAATCGAGAACATTGCAAAATTTGGGTGAGTTTGATAAATTTCAAGTGAATTGGCAAATGGCGATAGTGATTGGCAGAGATACAAAGATTGGGATTGGTTTTCTGAAATTAAAGAGGGTTGGCCAAATCAAGGGGAGTTGGGAAAATTCACATTGAATTGATACAATTCAGACGAGATGTAAATACTGAGATTATTTCTGTGAAATTATGGCTAGTTGGCAAAATTGTAAGCCAAATGGCAAAATGCAGGAGAGTTGTGAAAAACTGTGCCTTCCCCCCCCCCCATGGAGCGAAAATCTAGGTTACGAACCAGACAGAGATATTTTTTTCTCAGTTGGCAAAATTTGATTTTCGAGTTGGAAAATTTTCGATTTCTTCGCCCCCCCCAACCATAGTCTTTCGCTATGCCCCTGATCGGTGGTCATCTAGCATGTTCTTTAACGTGCAGGGGCAGACCTCTGTGGCAAGCAGCTGCTTGAGGGGGTATTTATTATTTTTTTAAGGGCTATGAGATTGGTCATTGTATCACATCGCGTTACATGGTAGAAGGTAACCTTCGGAGGTGGCGTTATGTAACGCTAAAATACTATATTTATTGTTTGTAATTAACCATTCTTTTTCTGATGGAAAAAATCAACTAGTGTCCAAATGTAACACAGATATGTTAGGAAAGAAATTAACTGCCACTCAAATATTTGCCTGCCACGAGGTCTGACTAGGTAAAGGTGGCTCAGTCGGTAGCACACCAGGTTCGTAGCGTGCAGTTCCTAGGTTCAAGACAAAACTGACCGCATCGAGATTTATTTCCGCTAAACTTCCACCCTGAAGTCGGTCGGAAAACTGACACCGATGGATTAAAGGCCACCATTCGTTGGATGGGACATTAAGCTGTGCTTTGTGTAAGAGAGTCATACCCTGTGCACGTTAGAGAGCATGCTGGATGGCCTTGAAGAAAGGTTTCCTGTTCCCAAACAGTTACCCATTGGGTCCCCTTTTCCCAACTTTCTGTAATTCGATGGGTTTCTTGTGACCTGACCATTTAGCTCAGTAAGTGCGAAAAAAAAAGGGCTGCTCATAGGTAAAACAACACAACCTAGACGTCTGACAGGAGTATCTCAGTATAATACTTCATAGAGAAGATTTGTGACGAAGGCGAGACCTCAGCAGAAAGAAAACCCCATCCTACATTATCCGGAGTTAGATCCTAAGTGACTTTGATCCTCAGAAAATTATAAAAAACGTAGATTTGCTTAATTAACTGGAAGTGATGATCCAGCAAGATGTTATATGGTGTTTATAATAGGAGATTAAAGGAAGAGATCTGAAATTCAGCTAAAACAGCACTATTTATGGACGACCTTCTTATATACATATGGTTTATGAAAAGGATGCTTTTCTTATTGACGTTTCCTATAGCCTGATCCTGATCTATGAATATAATGGAGAGCGAGGAAGGTGGTGGTGTGTGTGTGTGAGGGGGGGAGGCAGCAAGTAGTTCTGGACTAAACTGGATTTCTTTTGGATTGTATTACCTCTGAGCGGCACTTTTTTGCACATCATGGGCTAAATGGCAGGTCACATGAACCCCGAAGGCTCAGAGAAGGTTGGGGGAGGAGACCCACTGGAACAGCTGTTAGGAGACAGATGGTAGCCTCCCATCAAGGCCATCCAGTGTGTTCTTTAACGTGCACAGGGCATGGCTCTCTCGCACACGGGGCCACAGCTTAATGTCACATCCGACGAACGACGGCCTTTCCAAGCCCATCGTTGTCCCCAACTGACCGTGGGCAGGGCGGAGAGTTTTGCGGAAATAAATCTCAACGCTGACCCAGCTGGGACTCGAACCTGGGAACTGCAGATTACGAGACTGGCGCGCTACCGACTGAGTCACCCCCGTCCTGGACTAAACTGTAACGGAACAGAACACCATTACGATATAACTAATATTATTTTTTAAGCAAATTTGCATATTGCACTACACAAGAATAAAATAAAGCTCAATTAAAGCAGATTGGACCAAATATACTAAATAGTTCCACATCCTGATTGCCACGTTTAACAGTAAGGGTAACATGGTCCTTGCTTTCTAGTTACTGCTAAACACATCTACCTCTCGAGGAATAGCATTTGCTGCTTTGGGAAGAAAGTGCAAGGAAATGAAGCGTTGTGCTGGCGAATGCTGGGTTAGCAGTGGTTAATTAGCGAGGCTGCAAGGGCAACAATATCTTACTTCTGAGGTCCCAGGCAAACTTACAGCTCCCTGGTTGTTATCTCCCATGAGGTTGGAGTCTGTCCGACTGAGGTTCTTCTTGTGACTGGCTGAAACACTGCGTTGTCGCTCCTGTAAAGAAAGAACACAAAAAAATAGCCTTAGGACTATCATTTTTAATTGGAAAAACGGTAGGGGACATAAGGTAGAACAAAAATCTTACTCTGTTTTATCGATTACAATTTCTTTTTAACTGTGTTATAGTGGGTTGGGTTGTTTTTCCTCTGAGCGGCACTTTTTTGCACACAATGTACTAAATGGCCAGGTCTTAAGGACCCTGAATGCTCAGAGAAGGTTGGGGGAGGGGACCCACTGGAACAGCTGTTGGGAGACAGATGGTAGCCTCCCGTCAAGGCCATCCAGCTTGTTCTTAATGTGCACAGGGTGTGGATCTCCCGCATACGGGGCCATGGCTTAACGTCCCATCCGACGGACGGAGGCCTTTCCAAGACCATCGGTGTCCCCTAATGTTAAGCCGTAGCCTCGTATGCAGGAGATGACTACTACTGACCGTGGGCAGGGCGGAGAATTTGCGGAGATAAATCTCAACGCTGACCCAGCTGGGACTCGAACCTGGGACCTACAGATTACGAGCCTGGCGCGCTACTGACAACCACCCCCGCCCCAATTGCTGAAGTGTTCGGACTCGAAATAACTGAGCTCGAACTAATCTCTACACTTCATGATCTTCAGAATATCTATGATGATATTTGAAACAGGCAAGATGACTCACCAAACCCGAAACATTAGAATGAGTTAAGTTCATGTTCTGGATTCCTAAGCATATGCGTCTGAAATGAGAAACCAAAGCTACCCGTTAACCAAAAGCCTCTCTCTCGTCTGACTCCCAAATATTCCTACAGTTATTGAAGCAATTTTAATATACTACCTACCATTTTAATATTGTGTGCCTTTAATAGAACTGAGTCCCTATTAGACTGCAAAAATCTGCACGTATCTTAGACATAGTACGAGGGTTTATCAAAAAGGAACCTGCACTCTTGAATACATAACAAAGTATATGAGAACGAAAAATATATTAGGTTGGAACACAACCTGAATCTTCTTCTCCATATAGTCGGCTTGGTTATGTAAATACTTATCCGAACGGGTGATTAATTTGTCCATTCCCTGAGAGCAGGGGCGGGGGTGGCTCAGTCGGTAGCGCGCCAGGCTCGTAATCTGCAGTTCTCAGGTTCGAGTCCCAGCTGGGTCAGCGTTGAGATTTATCTCCGCAAAATTCTACGCCCTGACCACGGTCAGTAGGGGACACCGATGGGCTTGGAAAGGCCGCCGTCCGTCGGATGGGACGTTAAGACGTGGCCCCGTGTGTGGGAGAGCTATATCCTGTGCACGTTAAAGAACACGCTGGATGGCCTTGACTGGAGGCTACCATCTGTCTCCCAACAGCTGTTCCAGTGGGTCCCCTCCCCCAACCTTCTCTGAGCCATCGGGGTTCATGTGACCTGGCCATTTAGCCCATTGTGTGCAAAAAGGTGCCGCTCAGAGGTAAAACAACCCAACCCTGAGAGCAAAAATCTGTTCTAATGTCCAGCAACCAGGTCAACCGCTTCTTTGACGTCTTCATCTGACGAAAACCTCTCTACCCAGATGCTCTTTCAGGTTATCGAACAAATGGTCTAATAGCTGTCCATCCCCGGACAGGGCAGAGAAGTGGGTTCAGAGAAACGGGTTCCCGTGGGTTCAGAGAAGGTAAGGGCAGGATCCTCTGCCCTTACCTTCTCTGAACCCTCGGGGTCTTTATAATCTGATCATTTATCCAATTATGTGCAAAAAAAGTGCCGCTCAGAGGTAAAGGAACTCAATGAATAGCATAGAGGTAACTTAGTGAATAGCTATGTAAAAAAGAGAATTTCCTTACAGAGAGGAAAGCTCAGAGTTATGGGTTGGGTTGTTTTACCTCTGAGCGGCACTTTTTTGCACACCATGGGCTAAATGGCCAGGTCACATGGACCCCAAAGGCTCAGAGAAGGTTGGGAGAGGGGACCCACTGGAACAGCTGTTGGGAGACAGATGGTAGCCTCCCGTCAAGGCCATCCAGCGTGTTCTTTAACGTGCACAGGGTATGGCTCTCCCGCACACGGGGCCACGGCTTAACGTCCCATCCGACGGACGGCGGCCTTTCCAAACCCATCGGTATCCCCTACTGACCGTGGGCAGGGCGGGGAATTTTTGCGGAGATAAATCTTAACGCTGACCCAGCTGGGACTCGAACCTGGGAACTACAGATTACGAGCCTGGCGCGCTACCGACTGAGCCACCCCCGCCCCTCTCAGAGTTATGGAGTACTGCAAAAAGTACATGTGTCTCTGTGCTTGGAATGTCTTTCTGCAGAAGTCTTGCTTTCGTCGCAGATCCATTCTATGGCGTATTATGACGGCAGTCTCCAGTTCAACCTTTGTTGCAAGCAGTTGCGTGACATATAATTTATTTCATTCATATAATGGCAATTCTGGAATATGCATTAGAATGCTGGACGTTTCACCATTAGTCCAAAGAAATGTGGAAACGAGCAAAATGTGATTTTGTAACTGATCGTATAATATTTACTTTGGCTATGAGGAGAGGCAAAAAATATAACTGCTTTATCTTGTTCCTATCTAATGAGAGGGACCAGAGAACTCAAGAATAACTTATGTAAAGAGGTGTTAAGCAATGGCAACGTATGCGGGAGAGGCATACACTGTACACGTTAAATAACACACTGGATGTTCTTGACGGGATTCTACTATCTTTCTTCTAATAGCTGTGCAATGAGTTCTTTCCCACCAACTTTTCTGAGCTCTTTTGTTCCGTGTGACTTGGCCATTTAGCCCATTGTGTGCAAAAAAGTACCGCTCAGAGAAAAAACAACCGAACTCATCTAATGTTTGAGCAAACTCTCTCTTAATTTTTTTTTTTAATAATAATAATATTTATTTCCATTCTCATTTACAGAAACATTACACACAAAAATTTACCATCAAATTTGGATGGAAAATAGCAAAAGGAAATAATATAAAATAAAATTAAAAAAAAAACGATTAAAAATAAAAAACACACAAACATACATTTTACAAGCATTTCTGTGTAATCTAGGAGTTACAAAACAACTCTTACAGATTACGAAAACAAAATTCTACTGTAAACGAAAATCTTTGGCAATGGATAAAAAAACTAAGAAATTACATTAAAAGCGTCTTCAATATCTTCAGTATTTACCAAAAAAAGTTTGTTTTTTTTCTTAAAATTACAATCACTTTTTTCTTCTTTTATACTATTTGGTAAAGAATTATATAATTTTGGTGCAATAAAATTGAAATGCTTATGCATGATTTCTTTTTTTGATTTCACAACATGAAACATGTTTGTAGAACATCTGGTATCGTATGGGATGAACCGTTTTTCGATCCAATTGTTGTTTTTATGTAGATACAAAAGACTTCTATATAAATATAACTTTCTCAAAGGTAATATATTATTGCTTATGTAATGATAATTTACATTGCTAATATTGCTATTTGAAACTAGTTTTACAATTTTATTTTGCAATTTCACTAGAGGGAGTAGGTTTGATATATAATCACCCCCCCCCCCCTAACATGTGATTTCATAGCTTAAAATTGAGTGAACCCAAGCGAAATAAACTAAAATTAACAACTTCTTATGAGAACATGATTTAAGATAATATAACTTGTACAAAATAAATCTTAATTTTTTACACACTGTATCTACTTGTTTCTTCCATTTTAGATTTTGTTCAACATAAATGCCTAGATATTTAACACATTCAACTTGTTCGATAGTTTTACATACACAACCATTTACCAAATTACAACCAGAATTATGGTATTTTATGACAACCTCTTTACTTGTATTCAATAAGCCGAAATAGATAAAATTAGTTTTTTCCACATTTATTTGCAGTTTATTACTACTAAACCAGTTTCTTATGCTTTTTAAGTCATTTGTTTATCTTGAACATTAACTCACTATTAGTTTCAGTCGAGTACACTATCGCTGTGTCATCCGCATAAGCTGTGATTTTGCCAAATAAATTTAAATTGCAAAAATCATTAATATATATTAAAAACAATACTGGTCCAAGAATAGAGCCTTGCGGTACACCACCATTCAAAACAAGCATATTACTTTCCAGTTTATGTATAGCCACATATTGTTTCCTGTTTTCCAAATATGATTTAAACCAATTGAAAGCAAGTCCCCTTATTCCTATTATACTTAATTTTTGCATTAAAATTTCATGATTTATTGCGTCGAAAGCTTTTTTTATGTCTATAAATAAGGCTAAAGTTTTCCTGTGTTCATTTACACTGTTATAGATGTTGCCGGTAAGTTGTAACATAGCATGTTCTGTACCCAATTTATCTCTAAATCCAAACAGTTTATTTGATAAGAAATTAATATTTCGATAGAAATTTCTTTAATTTCTCTTTCATGAGTTTTTCAATAATTTTTGAAAAGATAGGGAGTATGGAAATTGGTCTATAATTATTAAAATCCGTGTTTTTACCTTTTTTGTAAATTGGCTTTACTTTAGCAATTTTTAAAGCATCTATGAACATTCCAGTAGAAAAAGATAAATTTACAATTTTTACAAAAATATGAGGTTTATATTTAAAAACAATTTTTAACATATGGGCATTTATTTCATCATAACCACATGATTTCTTATTATTCAATTGTGATATTATATTGTTTAGTTCCGTTTGATCTGCTTCAAACAGAACCATTGAGTTATCATTATGGTTTCAATAGTTGTCAATTTCAGTATTAAAATTATTTGTAGTATATTAATACCCCTGGTTAACTTCTATGAAATGTGCATTAAATTTATTTGCTAGATCTTCATCAACATTTTTTGAAGGATATATCTCAGGTTTTTTTTTCGATCCTTAAAATACTATTTATTGTTGCCCATTGCTTTTTCACATCACTATTACAATTATGGAACTCTTTTAAATAATGAAGTTTTTTTGCATACCTAGTTTTATTTGTTAGTTGAGTTCTTAATGATTTATATTGCTTTTCAAGCGATTTATCAAAAGGGCGTTTTTTATATTTGTTGTATAATTTTTGCTTTTCTTTTGCTAAAATTATAATTTCATTTGTTATCCATTTGTTTTTGCTCCTCTGAGTAGGACCCAAAACATTATTGTTTTTAGTAACTTTAGTACTTACTGTTTTGGCCTCATTTATCATGTATATGAATTTATCATATAATGCATTTACATCATCAGTTTTATCATCTTCATTGTAGATAATCTTTCCAAGCTGCGCAGCTATTTCTGAATCTTTTCCCATTTTGAAAGAAAACAAATAGGTATTATCTGCATATTTGCAAAACATAGCGAAAGGATGTTTTCTATGCATTTTTATTATTTTAAAGAGATTACTACAACAGGCGGGATATGTACTTTTTACAGTTGTTTTTAATATAGGCCTCTCAAATTGTGGAAAATATATCACAAATCTCCAATTTCATACTAAAAATCTTAAATTTTCATTTTCTCTCTTACGCAATATCGTACGCTTATTTCAGCTCCCCACCAATACACACACATACAGAGAGAGAAAGTTTAGACTCTTTAACTCTTATAAAATAAAAAAAATAAATACCCCCTCAAGCAGCTGCTTGCCACAGAGTTCTGACAGGAGCCTGTCAGTTTATATGCCACAGTAGGAGATCTGAGAGGATGGCAGGACCTCAGCAGAAAAACGACACACACATCCATGCCTAATCTGGGGCTCGAACCCAGGTCCCTTAGATCAGTAGCCAAGCGTGCTAACCACTCGGCCACGAGACGGCTTTTAACTCTTAGGTCGCATTTTTTCCTTTATTAACACTAATTGGACAAAATCAGAAGAAAATATTGGATTGTTTTACTTCTTCGCTCTTTAACTCTTGGATCGAATTTTTTCTTTATTGACACTAATTGGACAAAATCAGAAGAAAAGATTGGATTGTTCCACTTCTTCGCTCTTTAACTCTTGGGTCGCATTTTTCCCATTATTAGCACTAATTGGACAAAATCAGGGAAAGGATCGGATTGTTTTACTTTTCGGCTACATCTTTTTGCACACAATGGGGTAAATGGCCAGGTCATAAGGACCTAAAGCCCCAGAGAAGGTTAGAAAAGCGGATCAATTGGACAGAGTTGTTAGGAGACAGACAGAATTCTTCCATTAAGGCCATCCAGTGTGTCCTTTAACGTGCATAGGGTATGGCTCTCCTGCACACGAGGCTACGGCTTAACGTCCCATCGTTTCCAAACCCAAAGGCGACCCCTTTCTCACAGAAGCTGCAGTGGGAATTAGCGGAGATAAATCTCATCGCAGGCTGCAGTTGGGATTCGTTAACATGGGAACTATAGATTGAACCAACCCACTTCCCTCTGGAAAAATATTGTGCGAAGATATCCAATAGGGATATATTGCTGGAAGAATGCGGTTAAGAAAGAGAAAATCTCTTCAATGGGGCAGCATTAAATTTATTAGATTTAAAATTGTTGCGCAGACATCGCTCTTTTTATCATCACCAATATATGGAGCTTTTCTAACTTCCACAAGGAATGTGTTCTTCGACTTATGAGACCAAACTTCAACATATTCCATATGGCAGAAGAAGGGTTTTGCAAGCCTATCGTTTTGTCTTTACGAAGGGAGAACGCGGCTAAGAAGGGAAAAATCTCTTCAGTCTGGGGCGGCATTAAGTTTATTAGATTTAAAATGGTTGCGCAGACATCGCTCTTTTCACCATCACCACTTTATTATTTTCTACTAATGGCATTCCGCCGACAATGGATAAAAAGTTAACAGAATAAATTGGGTTTAGTTTGTTGTGCAGAACAATTCAATTTACCAAAGAACCGTTTCTTAAATGAAAAACAGTTGGAATTAGATTTTACTTAAATTAAGGATAGTCATTTTTAGTTCAAAATAGTTTTCAAAGTGGTTAAAAGAAATAAGGTATGATGTATTTAGCTTGTCCTTTTCGACTACAATAATGTTATTATTCAAGATTTATATATATTTATGCTTGTAAGAGTTCTATTGTTTCTCGTGCAGTTTTTTCTGTTTTCATGCAGCTTTCAAAATAAAAAAATTATACTGTTATTAGATTTTGATTAACGTCAGAGATGATGGATTCCAGTGCCACATGGCTTCACAAGACGCTTGCAACAGATGCGTTCGTTCCAAAGACGGAAAATTCTTTACAAACCGATTTTCGGACATGCAAAATAATCTAGTTTTAATGCCTACTGGGAACGAAGCATATGGACAGCAGGCTGTTTCTTTTTCAATCACATCATCTTTGCGTTTTTATGTCCCTTACGTACTGAAGGAAACATTCGGCTTCGAAAATATGCGCAAATGTTGCTTAGACTACCGGGCAAAGAAATTTGAGAGCTGAAAAGTGTGCAGCTTGATGTCCTAGAATGATGCTCCGTGCTGTATAACTAAAATGCTGAGATGGGTTTGAAAGGAACTGTTTTCAGCGCAAAAAATGTTTCCTTCTGGGACATAATTATCTGGATGTACGTTTCTTTCCTCTTTTTAGTAGGAAATCTGCAGGAAATATATACAAGACTTCGTAGTTTTCGAGACAAAAACAAACATTCATTATTTCTTAACTTAGTAAATGGGAAAGACTGCAATATTAAAGAACGTCTTGATTTTACATATATAAACGTTTAACGGAAAGAAATGTAACTACAGTATAATGGATTGTTTTAACACTGAGCGGCACGTTTTTTTGCACATACTGAGCTAAATGGCCAGGTCACAAGAAACCCAAGGTCTCAAAGAAGGTTGTGGGAAGGTGATTCACTGAACATCTGTTAGGGGACAGATGGAAGCCTCCTGTCTAAGCCATCCAACATGTTCTTTAATGTGCACAGAGTACGACTCTTCTGTACACGGAGTCACGGCTTAACATACGATTCGACGGATGGTGTGACTTTTCTCACCAAGCACAGAATGAGGGTTAGCTGACAAAATTCTCAAAGCTAGCCCAGTTGGGAGTCGAACCTGGGAATATCAGATCACGAGTCAGGTTATCGGGTTAGGCTAACTTCATCTCAGGTTCTCTCTCTCAATAATTAATTCACACTGACATATTCTATCAGATCCTCAAGACGGGCGGAGTGCAGAGAAGATTTTTTCCCTTTTATCGTCCAGTTCTTATGCCAGGAAAAGATGACGTTGAATCCTATTTACAAGCCATTGCTAGGGACTGCGCACCGTGAAAGTTATCGAACAACAGTATGCAGGAAGACGTTATGGTCAACTACATGCCCAGACAGACTCCGACTCACCGAACTGAGGAGCTCATTTTCTGGCTCGGTAAGCATGGGGATAGAACTTGAAACGGATCGCACTGCGTCTGCAGATTGAGAGCTACCACAGTTCCTCTGCCATCTCAGTTACGCCTGTCTCCTCTTGCCTAACTGATGCGATTCGTTAGCATTTAAATTGCTTCTGAAATGCTCTGAAGTGCATCAAGTGAAATTATGTACTGCATCTTAGTCTCCAGGATGTTTGCTATGAAATATAACTGTGTCAAAATTTCATCATAGGGTTAAATGCGTGGAAATCTGGTTGTGAGGAAATGTTATTTCATTCATACTCTTGAAAGGGGCGGCTAAGTCAGTAGCCCGCAAGGCTTGTAATCTGCAGTTCCCAGGTTCAAGTCCCAGCTGGGCTGGCGTTGAGATTTATTTCTGCAAAACTCCCGGGCAGCAGGAGGTACCGATGGGCTTGGTATTTCGAAAGGCCACCGTCCGTTCGGATGGGACATCAAGCTGTGGTTCCGTGTGCGGTAGAATCATATTCTTTGCACGTTAAAGAACAAGCTGGATGGCCTGGATGGGAAGCTGCTATCTGTCTACATTAAGCTATCCAGTGGGTTCCCTGCCCTCAACCTTATCTGAGCCCTCGGAGTCCTTGTGACCTGGCCATTTAGCCCATTGTGGGCAAAAAGTGGACTTGCAACAGAGGACCTGTTCCGTACCAACAGAACATGCCCCACACCATGACACGTCTGCAGAACCTTGAGTTGTGTTTACAAGGCAAGCTGGGTTCATTGCTTTATGGGGCTCCTGGCAAACTCTCTGCCTACCGTCGGTACAGAACACCTTGTTCTGTACCGACGGTAGGCAGAGAGGATAACATGACTTTTTTCCAGTCTTCTGGTGTTCAGTCACGGTGTTCCTGATTCCACTGTAGACGAACTTTCTGGTTCTTCTCAGAAATCAATGGTTTCTGTAGAGGCATCCGACTGCTAATAACAATCTCTTCAATTCCCTGCCATAGTTCGCTGAGGTATGGGTCGGGAACAGCCTTCACTGAATGCTTCGGTCAATTGCTGCACACAGGAAGCTCTATTTCTCCGTACAAGCTTTCTCAGACGACGGCGATCTCTCTCCTGACATAATGTCGTCGCGCCACACTTACGCCTGTTAGACAAGCAATGTGGGTTACTTTTCCACTGATTAAAAACCCGAGATATCTCACCTTTTGAGAAACCAGTCAGCTCTGCTATTTTTAGAACCCACAATAAGCCCTTTATCGAACCTCGAAAGATCCCTTGTTTTTCCTATTGTGATCAACACTACTGACGAGCAGCAATCTTAAATAGTTGCGTAGATCACGCGGTAACGCATTTGGCCACGTATTTTGCATATACGCTGCACAAGTGAATATACATCTGCATAAAAGTTTCTAATTCAGTGGCCAGTGTGTGTAGTATACAAGTGTCTGCCCTTTTAATCACAAAGAAATTACGGTATCCATTGGCGAGTAAAATTTATGATAAAATACTGTTACTTTCTTATTTTTGATCTTTCGTTGCAAATACAGTATGTTGTTACATGAATTTCACTTTCATATTTCCTTCCCATTTTATAATTGGTTCATTCCATATGAATGTAAAGTAAGCTCACCGGACAAAATATTAGTCACAGCTGGCTGAATGTTACTAATAGCGCATAACGCCTCGTGCGACCAAAGAACAGCCGAAATCCTGTCTGGCATGGATGCCACCAGTGTGCGGATGTAGTGCGCATCAATATTGATCCACTCTTCCAGCAGCAAATGCGGCAGTTCGGCCAGATTGGCTGGAAGGCTGGGAAGGTACTTCACTCGTTGCACCAAATAGTCCCACAAGTTTTCTATGGTATTCAAATCCGGGATCTGGCGGGCCAGTCGAGGGTTTCAGTCGATATTCGAAGGTTTGAGAAAGCTCATCGTGACAATACAACACACTTCGAGCCCTGTGCACGCGACAATTATTGTCTTGGAACACTGGGATATCCTTTTGGTGTTCATTGTGGGATATGCTGCACAAAAGGCAACATGTGGTCGTCCAGAAGCTCCATATAACCCTTCTGGTTCAAGTGTGAGGTCACCGTAAACAAAGAACCCATTTCCTCGTACGTGAAACCCCCCCGAACATTGCAGAGCCTCCTCCAACTTGAAGAGAACCTTGCACACTGTCCGCATGGAAGGCTTCATGCGGCTTACGATGTACCCGTCGCCTCGCATCATTTGAGTACAAGCAAAAACGTGGCTCATCCGACCAGATCACAAGCTTCTAAGAGTCGACAGTCCAGTCTTTGTGGCGCCGCCCCCACTGTAGCCTTATGCAGAGTTGTTAACTTGGGTCTCTTCCACGGTACTCTGCTCCAGATATCCATGACATGCAGTTCCCTTCGGAGTGTTCGTTCGGAAACAGCTTATTGTAGACCTGCATCAATTCCTGCCTTGGTGCAAAGCGGTTTGCCCTAACAGTGTGTGACACACTGTGTGGTCTCTATTGGTGAGCACAGTCTTTCTGCCGCAGTTCTGGCGACGATTAGCGGTGGACTGCGATGTATGCCAGTGCTGGAAGACCCTTTGGACAGTATGTTTCGACACACCTGCAAAGGTAGCAACTTTTTGTACACTATGCCTTTTGGCTTGGCCAAACGCAACAGCACCTTTTTGCCACTCATTCACATCTTTGGCGCGACCCATGTTTTACGGAGTGACTAACACATACGTGGCACACAACCACTAGTTGTCACTGTATGAACCCCGTAGGCACGGCACAACTATTTGTAGGGCTCGTTTATTATTGGTGCGTCCTGTTGCTGTCGAAAAACCCTCTTACGGCGGGAGATGGCAAATTTTCTGTTCAGTGAGAAAGACATTTGCTTACATTCCTGTATGTCTTGTTCCTTAGTCTAGTAACCCCGTTTCAAACGTTTCCATTCAGATTTGCAGATCCATGATTTTATCGATCGTAACGTTTTCGAGGAAAGCAACTACCATGCTCGATAAGCATTTTCCTTTATTTTACGCATAAATCTTTCAAATTTTCCCCAAAGTTGACGAAAACTAAAAGAACATGAAATTATAAATCTGAATTTATAGGGTACTAGCAGAATTGCCTGGTGCTGCTCGGGCATTAATAAAATGACTCAGAGTAAGGAGCTTTCATGCATATTCCGAACGTGTAGGCTCGGTTACATCTGGTGACCGAAGTTTCAAGCTCCCCGTAATTCTGCAAGTACTTGACCGATTGGTTCCGAATTTGGTGCGGTGGTCCTACTTTGTTCTTGCTGCGTAGTATTTAGATATCGGGTTCCTAGCTGAAAGGGTAGGTATTCAACTGGCAGCAAATGTTCGAAATCTCTGGGGGCGCTGCAGTCACCTACTTTATGAATGGAGGATTGATAGTTATTAACAGAGTAGTACGTTATCGATGCGGCAAGTTAGCAGTAAACAAATATTTCGCGGCTCATTTTATTTTGGAGGGGGAGAACTAATTTTTTTGGGGTCGAAATCCAGAAGTTAACATAGTACACTAAATTATGGTGTGATGAAGCTGCAGACGGAGTTTGGTGGTCCTAGCTCTGACCGTCTAGGTGGAGATGTCGAACAGACTACGGGCAAACTGTCTAGAATATACACCGAAGAGCCGAAATATTATGACCAGCTGCCTAATATGATGTTGATCCTCCACGTGCCACCAAAATAGTTCTTACCCAGGGGAGACCCGACTTGCAAGGAATAATTGATTCGACCTTTCACAATTTTAAATGAAAACGTTTCTACTTTGCATCATCATAGAAGTTAGAAAAAGTAAAGTAACAGGATAATAGAGAGCATCACTTACCAGGACGATTGGGCAAATGCATGTCGGAGGCAGGATGTGATCCCTGTGCTCACCGAGAGTGCATTCAGGTTTAACCTGGGAGGCACAGTGGTTGTGGAGCTGAGGAACAGAGAAAAACAATCATTTGAAACGATCTGATAAATATTTGATAGAGCCGACAAAATAAAAATAATGCATAGAGAAAAAAAATGCTTTCATTACACTACTTGAAAAAAAAAAGGTAAATGCAATAAATGCGATTTCAAGGAAAAACAAAATAATAAACCATCTGGAAAAAATACAAAAAAAAAATAAATAAAAAATATATATATAAAAAAGAGAAATTTTCTTTTCACTAAAATTTTGTCTGAATGAGTCTACATCTATCAAGTTATTAGATGTAGGAATTTTCATTTGTGGATTTAATTTAAATTGGATTGGATAAACCATCTTTTTTGTTATTGAAGTGCTAAGTGTTTAATCTACCTGTTTCGGCATGAATTGGATGTTTTAACACTCAGATATTTTTGTTGTTAAACGAATTAAATGCTTAAGTAAAATAATATGGCCAAGTCTTTATTCGTCTAGAAGAATTTAGGGTTTGGTTGGATTGTTTTATCTCTGAGCGGCACTTTTTTGCACGCCATGGGCTAAATGGCCAGGCCACAAGGACCCCGAAGGCTCAGAGAAGGTTGGGGAGGAGACCCACTGGAACAGCTGTAGGGAGACAGATGATAGCCTCCCGTCAAGGCCATCCAGTGTGTTCTTTAACGTGCACAGGGTATGGCTCTCCCGCACACGGGGCCATGGCTTAACATCCCATCCGACGGACGGCGGCCTTTTCAAGCCCATCGGTGTCCCCTACTGACCGTGGGCAAGGCTAGGAATTTTGCGGAGATAAATCTCAACACTGACCCAGCTGGGACTCGAACCTGGGAACTGCAGATTACCGGCCTGGCGCGCTACCGACTGAGCACCCCCGCCCCAGAAGTTAACTAGTATTAGAAGTAATAGGTGTTAACTAGAAGATGTAACCTCTAGTTAACGAGTGTATTCTTTAAAGTACACCAGCTTTGCCTTTTTTATAAATGTCTTCTACATTGTCTCATCTAACATCTTTTAATTGCTTAACAAAATTGCGGTATAGGTACGAGTATTAGTTTATATCATTGTCTCAATGAATCGGGCTATATGCGGCAGCTACCCAATATTAGTTTTTATATTATTGTTAGTTTAACAGTTGAAATCATGTTGAACATCAGGTCCAACTTGTACAGTTTGTCTCTCGGAGGCTGCTTCTGAAGTCTTTTCGAAAAGCCAGTGATACTTAAAATTTACAAAGTCACTATTCATATATTCATTGCACCTCACACTGCTTTGATTATACGATAAATGGATATGTAGCATTCTCTAGTATTACGTAAGATGGGCTTGGTGTAATCCTTAAAAAATCGTAACACGAATCATTTCATCTTTAAACGTGTAACCCATTGTGAAGATATGTAAAATCTCTGATACAATGCTGGAAATGGGATATTTGAACTTGGGGATGCGGCAAAATATATGGATTCTGTGATTTCCCCTCCCCCCATAAAAATGATTTACCGGAAATAACAGTTACCCAGATAAATTATTGGGGTAGAAACGAACCCCAGTAATCTATCTGGGGTTCCAAGCAAATGGTAAAATGCTTAAGTTACTTTGTTAATGGGGAATAAAAGCAGAACTGCAGAATATTCTTGCCTTTCGGTTGAATATTGTTTGGAAATGGAAATATTGCAGAATTTACTAAGAACTGGAAATAGAAGAATTAGGAAAACGCAGCCGTCAGAAGTTTGGCTAGAAAGCTTATGTTACACAGGGATATGTAACAAGTCAAATAGCGGTATATCAGAATATACGTGTATAGAGAACTAAATTGCCTAGTCTGGTAGGGCCTCCGTAGCCGATGGCTGCTTGAGGATTATGTATTTATGTACAAGAATGCCATCATTACTCAGTCTTCTGTCAGAAGAAACGTACAGATAGTTTTTATCTTCGGAACAAGAGGGATTAACGCGGAACAAGTGGGACATGCCGTCCTATTGCGTCCCATCCCATTTCCCCCATAACATATTGGGTTGTTTTTACCTCTGAGCGGCACTTTTTTGCACACCATGGGTTAAATGGCCAGGTGACGAGGACACCGAAGGCTCAGAGAAGGTTGAGGGAGGGGACCCACTGGAACAGCTGTTGGGAGACAGATGGTAGCCTCCCGTCAAGGCCATCCAGTGTGTTCTTTAACGTGCATAGGGTATGGTTCTCCCGCACACGGAGACAAGGCTTAACGTCCCATCCGACGGATGGCGGCCTTTCCAAGCCCATCGGTGTCCTCTACTGACCGTGGGTAGGGCGGGGAATTTTGCAGAGATAAATCTGAACACTGACCAAGCTGGGACTCGAACCTGGGAACTACAGATTACGAGCCTGGACCATAACACATAAAATGGATATTTCGCAATTCTACTCACTAATTATGTTATTCGTAATTCTATTCATTGATTCAATGTTTTAACTCTTTTCTCGGCGACACATTTCTGAAATAGAACATTTACTGCGGCATAGTTCTGAAATAGTCCATAACACTGATAATAAGTCAGTTTTATTATATATCTTAAATTTCATTTTTTTAAAAACAAAAACTCATAATAAGCTCACCTTTTGGCATAAAACAAGAATAAAATCATAATAAAAAGGTACTAAAGTACAAATTGTTACGTAATATTATTGATATTATTCCGACGTACCTAGATCTTAGAGAAGACACACTGTTTGCGAAGCACTGAAATAATCTGTAGCAGTACATCTAGGCAGCATGTCCAACCAATGCAGTCTCTCCCTACACAATATGCTGCTCAATGGTGGTTGATGATTACTTCGTTTAACCTCATCATTACTTACATAGTCAAACTACATAATGCCCAAATTTATTGCATAAACATCTAGAACAGTAGTGTCAAACTTAAATAGGAACGCGGGCCACTTAAGCTTGTACCCGAAGTAGTGCGGGCCGCAAAGATATTAAAAAAAGAGAGAGCAATTATTATTTTGTATCTTTCGCCATACTATTGTATTGGATTGGATTGTTTTACCTCTGAGCGGCACTTTTTTGCACACCATGGGCTAAATGGCCAGGTCACATGGACCTCGAAGGCTCAGAGAAGGTTGGGGGAGGGGACCCACTGGAACAGCTGTTGGGAGACAGATGATAGCCTCTCGTTAAGGCATCCAGCGTGTTCCTTAACGTGCACAGGGTATGGCCCGCACACGGGGCCAAGGCTTAACGTCCCATCCGACGGACGGCGGCCTTTCCAAGCCCATCGGTGTCCCCTACTGACCGTGGGCAGGGCGGGGAAATTTTGCGGAGATAAATCTCAACGCTGACCCAGCTGGGACTCGAACCTGGGAACTACAGATTACGAGCCTGGCGCGCTACCGACTGAGCCACCCCCGCCCCTGGTTTTTGGGGAGACATAATAAAGATAAATAAATACATTACGTCATGTTTGATTGTATGGACAACAGATATCATAATATTTCTAATCTAAATTAAATAGTTAAGGTTAAAAGAAAATTTAAGAATTTTAATTTTAAAATTAAGTTTTTTTTTACAATTTGATAAATATTTGCCAAATGTTGGCACGGGCCGCAGTCGAGAATGACGAGGGCCGCGTGTTTGGCCCCACTGATCTAAATCATGAGTGGGTAAAATGCGGCCAGTGGAGCGCATATGGCCAGCTGGAGTATTTTGTGTGCCTGCGAATCTTTGGTAAGACCTTTAAGAAACTATAACACTAAACATGCGCCAGGCTCGCAATCTGTAGTTCCCAGGTTCGAGTCCCAGCTGGGTCAGCGTTGAGATTTATCTCCGCAAAATTCCCCGCCCTGCCCACGGTCAGTAGGGGACACCGATGGGCTTGGAAAGGCCGCCGCCCGTCGGATTGGACATTAAGCCGTGGTGCCGTGTGCGGGAGAGCCATACCCTGTGCACGTTAAATAACACGCTGGATGGACCTGGCCATTTAGCCCATGGTGTGCAAAAAAGTGCCGCTCAGAGGTAAAACAACCCAACAACACTAAACATAAAATACATGAAAATGAATTCGAGTTTTCGGAAATAATAGTTTTCCTTTTTAATATCGCTTTGCATGGAAACAAAATTTTTGTTTGTTGCATCCATGGAGTCCAATTCAAACTGTCCAATGTAAGCAAAATTGTAAAACGATTGGTGCATTAATCATCTTATTCCCGATATTTCTGAGATCGCGCTATTAAGCTCACGGCAGATACCTAAAAACAAATTCTGCAATTTTTTTTATCTCGTTTTCAAGAGAAAGAACGAGCTAATAGTTTCGCTTTATCGTCTGTAGATATCAAACTTTTTTGTTTACAGAGATAACGTAAAAATTATTTTTATGTTGGATAGGTATTGACGCAATAGTAAGATTTGAACTTTCCGAATCTCTCAAATATCTCTCTTTGAAAACAAGATTTCCATATGCGCCAGAGGCGATATGAGTTCTTCAGTTATACCATAAATTACTATAGTGAGCATAAAATTTGTATACATAGCTAGTTTCTGCAATTACGGGTTTCGGATATAGAAAAATACATGTTTATAAAATATTTTTAATTATATTTAAAGTATGAAATTTTTTTATATATTTTTAAGTTATTGGAATGGCGAATCTGAAACTGAGGTCGTGGATACCCTCTTTCGCCCCCCCCCCGCCCCTCTTCCACTCCTCATCCCGTCCATCACACAAAATATTTTCTCATCTCTAATCTAGATTCAAAGACTTGATTCAAAGACTAGATATTCCGAATGATTCATCATATGGTATTATCCGTATTTCCTATATCCTGCTTATAAGCTTCCTATATCCTGCTTATAAAGGATCTAAATTTCGCTACAATAACAAACTTTGGACAAGACTGAACTATTATATAGAATAATTTTAGTCTTTAGATACATAGACTTATTTTTTCACAATCTGCACAGATCCTTAAAGGTGCATCAAATAAAATTTTAAGCCTTCGTACGATTATTTAAATTAATTGATGATTTGTACGATGATCGTCCTTAGTTAACACTATCCTGGATCTTTTGGAATCCTTGTTCATTTTAGTAACAACAAAAAAAATTCTTTATAGATTGTAACCCCAGGAATTTCCCCAGGAGGTTTTCCAGTGTTCGAATTTTTTGCGGAAAATAATTTTCCTTGGTGCATAGCCAGACTGGATACAAGGTTTAGGGAGAAAATAACTTTTCTTGAATTGTTCTCATAAATACAGTGAAAAGAAATAACATAAAAGAAAAAACAGGCATAACGTCCTCGTGAGGCATTGCTAAAACAGAAACTCGAGCAAACTTCGTTAAAATTAATTGCACTGTAAAGCTATGTAACTTAATCATGACACGGGTGGCTTTATTTGCGAAGACGAAAGAGGATCCGTGTTTGCTGAACTTTTTTTAATCTTTTTCTTTGTACTTCCTGCGAAAGAAGATGGAGATCAACGGAAACTTAAGCATTACAAATGATAATTTACTAGCCTTAAATCAAGGGTTGTCAACCGCTTCGTGATGCAGACATGCAGACTTAGAAAGAAATATTTCTGCCGACTATAAAACATTTGCCTCTGTCACGCGTGCTTAAATAACGTCAGCCTCACCCAAAGAAAGATATTCGTACTAGAGAGACTAAATACGGAATTAACGTAGGGATGTTGTTGCACAAAATTAATTATACGAATAATACCATATGATGAATCATTCGGAATATTCGTATAAATTTTTCTCGCTGCATATAATCTTGACCAGGCCTGGGTCTAGGAAAAAATATTGGGGGGGGGGGAGGCAAAAAAAGAAATCGAGTCAGAAAAATATAAGTTGGTTGTGTGTGCAAGTTGGGTTGGGTTGTTTTACCTCTGAGAGGCACTTTTTTGCACACCATGGGCTAAATGGCCAGGTCATAAGGAACCCAAAGGCTCAGAGAAGGTTGGGGGAGGGGACCCACTGAAACAGCTGTTGGGAGACAGATGATAGCCTCCCGTTAAGTCCATCCAGTGTGTTCTTTAACGTGCACAGTGTATGGCTTAACGGCTTAACGTCCCATCCGACGGACGGCGGCCTTTCCAAGCCCATCGGTGTCCCCTACTGACCGTGGGCAGGACGGGGAATTTTGCGGAGATAAATCTCAACGCTGACCCACCTGGGACTCGAACCTGGGAACTACAGATTACGAGCCTGGCGCTCTACTGACTGAGCCACCCTCGCCCCGTGCGTGGGCAAAAGATTGTATTTCCAATTCAGTATAACATCTCCACTACCCCCATCCTAGATCCTGACCGACCTTATCTTGACGTATTCTCACAATGAAAAAGGTTTTGGATACGTTTACAGTTACCGAAGGAAAACCGCTCAACATTTCTGAATTTCGCTTTGAGTTCATGGTCACCAATAATACTGCGCCTTTCGGCATTTCGAGGTTGTGTGTCTGTTTCACAGTGTAAGCCGCGAAAGGTGGCAAATGATTATTATCCTTTTAATTAATTTCTTTTTTACACTACAGGTCTTCGAAGTACTGTGTTAAGAACGTGTCCGTATGTGTATGATTTGTTCAAGGGTTGCTTGTCATCTGGCCATTGAGCCCATTGTGTACAAGAGAAGGTTGGGAGAAGGAGAATTGTTGGACAACTGTTGGGAGACAGATGGAAGTCTCCGTCAACATCATCCGTGTGTTTTTTAACGAGTCTCCTACATTGCCCTCAGTAAGTAGAGGACACCAATGGGCTTGGAAAGGCCACCGTCTGTCAGATGGGACATAAAGTCATGGCGCTCTGGACGGAGGAGACATACCTTGTGTACGTTAAAGAACACGCTGGTTGTTCTTAACGGAAGGCTACCATCTATCTCCTAATATCTGTGTAATGGGTCCTCTTCCGCAACCAACTTTGAGCAGTTTGTGTCCTGGCCATTTAGCCCGTTGTTTGCAAATAAAAAATGTTGCTCAGAGGTAAAACAGCCCTTCTAGGTGAACAAGGTATGGTTCTCCTGTACACGGAAAGACGGCTCAACGTCATCTAATGGACGGGGAACTTTCCAAACTCATCGGTGTCCCCTTTTAGAAGTCAGGGTGAGAGTTTAGCGAAGATAAATCTCAATGTTGGCTCGTTGGGACTCCAACCTGTAAGTGTATAAAGCGTCAAGTGTAAAGTGGCATTAAAAGAAGAGCAAGTAAGCTAAAACACTCAAAATAAGGGAAAAAACCCTTGAAATATGAAATGATAAAAATATATAGAGAAAACATTGGTAGATTAGGTAATTAATAATGAGAGATACTACTGTGACTAAGTGAGTGAATTTTAAAATAATTATTTCAGAGGTTTTCAAAAGGTGAGACACGGATGTACTACGGATAAGGGTGATTCAACGAAATTAAAAGCATAGAATTTTTTTAATTATGAAAATGTATTAATGCTCCTGTTATGGACGAAATGAATCCAACACTAAGTGTGCCGCGACGTGAAAAGTTTCAAGAACCGCTGATTTGCACATATGTAAGTAATATATATTTTCTTTATATGGGGTTTTCCAAAAGGGACTTTAGGATGTTGTTTTGTAATAATGAGGAAAACACATGGAATATATCTGATTTGTTTATTGTAAATTAAAGTTTCATCGATTACATTTAAACTTGAAAGATGATGTCATTTAAATGTCCACCACGGCTACGTTTACAGGCATCGATACGAACATCATAATTTTGTAAGATATTCTCAATCATTGAGACATTAATCTCTCTTATGACTGCTCGGATGTTATCTTTTAAGTCTGGTATGTTATCTGGTTTGTTGACGTAAACTTTCCTTTTCAAATAGCCCGAAAAAAAAAATCCAATGGTGTTAAGTCGCAAGATCTTGGCGGCCAATTCACATCTCCATTTCGTGAAATTAGACGTCCAGGGTTGGGTTGGGTTGTTTTACCTCTGAGCGGCACTTTTTTGCACACAATGGGCTAAATGGCCAGGTCACATGGACCCCAAAGGCTCAGAGAAGGTTGGGGGAGGGGACCCACTGGAACAGCTGTTGGGAGACAGATGGTAGCCTCCCGTCAAGGCCATCCAGCGTGTTCTTTAACGTGCACAGGGTATGGCTCTCCCGCACACGGGGCCACGGCTTAACGTCCCATCCGACGGACGGCGGCCTTTCCAAGCCCATCGGTGTTCCCTACTGACCGTGGGCAGGGCGGGGAATTTTGCGGAGATAAATCTCAACGCTGACCCAGCTGGGACTCGAACCTAGGAACTACAGATTACGAGCCTGGCGCGCTACCGACTGAGCCACCCCCGCCCCACACGTCCAGGGAATTTCGTGTGTAATAACTCTATGTTCGCTCGTGTTGTATGGCTCGTAGCACCATCTTGTTGAAAATAAACATCAGAAATGTCAATTCCATCAATTTGAAGCCACAAAAATTCATCATCAATTCAATCATCGCATTATAACGTTCTGCATTCACCGTAACAGCATTGCCACGATCATTTTCAAAGAAAAATGGGCCAATGATTCCTCCAGATCACAAACCACACCAAACCGTATATTTTTGTGCGTGAAGTGATTGTTTATGAATAATTCGAGGATTTTCTTCCCCCCAAAGTCGACAATTTTGTTTATTGACACTTCCATTTAACGTGAAATTGTTCAGTAGGACGATTGAATGCGCCGAAAAAAAAAAAATCACGAATTTTGCGATGTGTTTCTTTTACTGAACATCTATTTCCATAATAAGTTTTAACGATTTCAATACGTTGTTCTTGTGAGAGCGACGCCATAGTTAGACTTGTATATGACTGAAGTTTGAGTATATGAAATTCCACCTGAAAAAAAAATATTTTAAGTTATAGGCATTCAAAATCCTAAAGCCCCTTTTGGAAAACCCTTTATAAAGGAGTTTCAAATGTAATTTGGATCACCTCTATAAGGGGACATGGATTGAGCGATCTTTGTTTACTCAATGGGAAATGGCTATACATAGACGGAACTTATCAACATCATAATGAATGGTAAGTACCTGCTTGAAGATTATAGACGTTGTGGGGATTCCAGATAAATCTCTCATGGAAGCATCCGAAGTTGAACAAGTGCATTACGCTGTCGTTTTAATGTGACTATAAGGTTCAGCTTTTCATTTAGTTTCTGAACCGTGGTGATATCATCAACTCGCAAAGATAATGCGAAACTTTGGGCATTTCAAGGCAGACAATAAAGTAGAGTCCACTAGACTTTTGAATGAAACGGTTATATTGTTACATGACAAAGTCCGATCCCATACCGCACAAGTAACAATAACAAGGTTGAATTGGTATCGTTGAGAATGCTTCGAACACCCTGCTTATAATTTTGGCATATCTCCTATTAGTGGGGGCGGGGGTGGCTCAGTCGGTAGCGCGCCAGGCTCGTAATCTGTAGTTCCCAGGTTAGAGTCCCAGCTGGGTCAGCGTTGAGATTTATCTCCGCAAAATTCCCCGCCCTGCCCACGGTCAGTAGGGGACACCGATGGGCTTGGAAAGACCGTCGTCCGTCGGATGGGACGTTAAGCCGTGTTCCGAGTGCGGGAGAGCCATACCCTGTGCACGTTACAGAACACGCTGGATGGCCTTGACGGGAGGCTACTATCTGTTTCCTAACAGCTGTTCCAGTGGGTCCCCTCCCCCAACCTTCTCTGAGCCTTCGGGGTCCATGTGACCTGGCCATTTAGCCCATGGTGTGCAAAAAAGTGCCGCTCAGAGGTAAAACAACAACCCAACCCAACTAGACGTTTGAATAAAACGGTTATATTGTTACATGACAAAGTCCGCTTCCATCATCATCATCATCATCCTCAAGCAGCCATGGGCTACGGAGGTCCAACCAGACCGCGCAGTTTAATTCTCCAAGCATATCTGTCCTGAGCTACATCTGCTGCATCCGGCCACTGTACACCAATTCTAACAAGGTCCTGTTTGACATTGTCTGCCCACCGCATCCTAGGTCTCCCCCTCCTTCTGAGGCCTCCAGGCACACTGTTCATAACCCTATTCGCCAATCTATAATTATCCATACGGACAACATGGCCAAACCAGCGGAGTCTCTCTCTGCACAATATGCTGCTTAAAGGAGGTTGCAGACTCCTTTGCCTAACCTCATCATTAGTTACAAAGTTAAACCACCTAATACCCAAGATACTACGTAAGCATCTAGAATCAAAAGCATCTAGTTTCCTGTTATCTTGCTTACACAGCGTCCAAGTTTCACTACCATAACTAACCCTAGAAAGAACCAAACTATTATACAGTCTAATTTTAGTCTTTAGGTGTATACGCCTATTTCTCCACAATCTCCATAGATTCTTAAAAGTCCCGGCAGCAATACCTATTCGTCTGTTAATCTCATGCCGCACATCACCAGTATCAGTTACGCAGCTCCCAAGGTAATTAAACTGTGACACCTGCTCAAGACTGCAACCATTCAGATTAACTGAATCACAACCTGCCTGACCAATTTTCATCACTTTAGTTTTCGCTCTGTTTATAACCAAACCTACTGTACTACCAGTCTCATCAACAGTTCGAATGAAAGAGTTCATCTCATCAACATCATTTGCCAAAAGGGCTAAATCATCAGCATAATCTAAATCAGAAATTTTCGTATCTCCAGCCCATTTAAAGCCAAAAGCTTTCCCTTGAAGTGAATTTCGCATAACATAATCAACAACCAAACTAAAGAGAAAAGGAGACAAAATGCACCCTTGTCGAACACCAGAAGTAATGCTAAACCAATTGCTACAAGCCTTACCAACTCTCACACATGACTCAGTGTTATTATAGAGAGCTTTCATTATGTTAACTAACTTGTCTGGTATACCATATGATCTCACAATCAACCACAAATTATGACGATCAACAGAGTCGAAAGCCTTTTTGAAATCAACAAAGCTAGCAACCAAAGATTTCTGAAACTCTAAACATTTCTCAAGAATCTGCCTAAGTGAAAATATCTGATCTACACATCCCCTACCACTTCTGAATCCACATTGCTCATCACGCAATTGCTTGTCAACCAGATTCTTAATTCTATTAAGCACAATCATCGAAAGAACTTTACCTGGAACGGAGAGTAGGCTGATACCCCTATAGTTATCACAAGAACTGCGATCACATTTTTTGAAAATAGGGATAATAATAGCTCTGGTAAAATCTTTAGGAACCATGCCTTTATCATAAAAGTTATTCAAAATTTCAGTCATCCAAATGGTAACAGAAACATTCCCAGCTCTAAGCATTTCCGTAGTAATTTCATCCACCCCTGGGGATTTATGAAGTTTAAGTTTAGAAATAGCCAAACTAACTTCAGATTGTGTTATAGGGCCAACATTAAAACCAACAATGCATCTATCATCATTGCAAACAATGGGAGTAGAACTAACCACATTGTTTAGAACATCACTGAAATGCTCAGCTCACCTAGCCATGACAGAATCCTCACCTTCTATAACCTTGCCTTGTTTATCCTTCAATCCCTGTATACCTGTTCGTTTTCTACCACACAAAACATTAACTATCTGGTACAGCTCTCTGCTGTTGTGCTGTCTAACTGCTTCCTCAGCTTTGTCAGCTAGGCCATCAAGCCAAAGATTCTTATCAGTAGCTAACTGATTCTTTACACGTTTATTAAGTTCTTTGTAATGCTTTCTATTAGGACTAGTAGGGTACTGATTAAGGACATTCCTGCAGTTCCTTCTTTCTGAAATAAGCTCAAGTGCCTTATCACTCAGATAATTTTGCCTCTTCTGCTCCTTTTTTCCTAAAAGAGTACTGTTAGTGTCCAAAAAAGCCTGTTTAAAATGATCCCATTCTTCCT